>LR738712.1:294734074-294774235 GCA_902687465.1 Secale cereale
GCGGTGGGGGAGGGAGGCGCGACGACGGCGAGTAGATCTATGGCCGGAGCTCGGGGGAGGGGGTGCGAGGATGGCGATAGAGCTCGGGAGGAGGGGGCATGAGGATGGGGTGGAGCGCGAGTGAGGCAGTCGATGGAGTGGATAACGCGAGGGCGGCGGCGTCGGCAGGCACGGGCCGGTTAGGGTTGGGGTCGATTTCGGGTAGTTTGCGGGAGAGGGGAGTATTTTGCGGGGATACTTTGCACGAACGGCAGAAATTTCGCTCGCGCGCCGAAATTTCGCGCCAACGGAGTCGATTGACACGTGTCCCTCTACACCGACACTTAATCTGAGTCTATACACCCCATATACGCTGACACATTTTATGTCGCTAAATACGTATCTACACCGACTGATAAACTGTCAAAGCCCATATATATGCCGACACATAACACATTATTAAGTGATTACTGACAAATACATAGTTATTTAGTGGTTGCCGACACATAATGTGTCTACAGTGATGTACCTTTGCCAACACATGTTACGATAACAAAACTTAAAAGCTACGGTGACAGTTATTTTGTGAAGATTAGTGGACCTTTGCCCAAATAAATGTGTCACATAAGCTCTACCGTGGTGTAGTGTGTTGAAGTTGTTATGTTTTTTAAATGATAGACTTTGTCGTGCTTGTCAAGCAGGAAAAGAAGTTGGAGGAAGTCATCCCGTGATGAATATCATGACTACAAGAAGACCACTTGAGCTACTTCACATGGATCTTTTGTCCCAATGCTTACAAGAGTATTGGTGGTAACTCTTTTGGATTGGTCATTGTTGACGATTTTTCAAGATTTACAGGGGTGTTCTTTCTTGATGATAAATCGCAGGTCCAAAAGATCTTCGAAAACTTTGCTAGAAAGGCCCAGAACCAATTTTAAGTGAAGGTCAAGAAGGTTTGGAGCGACAACGGAATGGAGTTTAAGAACGCAAATGTGGATACCTTTCTTGGCAAAGAAGGGATTTCATATGAGTTCTCGGCCATGTACACACCTCAACAAAATGGATTTGTTGAGAGGAAGAATCGGAAACTCGTCGAAATGGCGAGAACGATGCTTGATGAGTACAAGACGCCAAGACACTTTTGGGCAGAAGCAGTTGAGACAGCTTGTCATGCTACAAATCATCTATATCTTCACAAACTTCTCGGCAAGTCGGCATACGAGCTTCTCACCGGTAACAAACCCCAAGTTGGATACTTTAGAGTATTTGGCTCAAAGTCTTACATTCTTGACAAGCATCATCTCTCAAAATTTGCCCCTAAATCTCATGAAGGTTTTCTACTCGGTTACGGCTCAAACTCTCACACTTACCGTGTCTACAACAATTTCACCCGAAAGGTTGAAGAGATGGTAGATGTGAATTTTGATGAATCTAACGGCTCGCAAGTAGAGCAATTGAAAATTTATGTAGGAGGGAAAGACCCTTCGGAGGCAATACAAGACTTGTCTATTGGCAGGATTCGCCCAATGGTCTTAAACATGTTTGTACCGATAAGCAATTGGCGGATATATTTACAAAACCACTTGATGAGAAAGTGTTTTGCAGGTTGAGAGGTGAATTGAACATTATTGATGCCTCAAACTTGGAGTAATAACTCCTTTCTGGATACATGCAAGGCATAAGCCTTTGACTAATCCTTGATATTTCTCTTATGATGATAATCATATGTCTTGGATCTATTGGTACCCTTGCATGCTATCTAACCCTTGTAGGTACTTGGATGAATCCAAATCTATGAGATTGCAACTCACTCATGTCCTAAGCAATCTATACATCAACAAGTCTCTAGAATATGGTGGTTGAAGACAAGGAAGCATGAATCCTTTCAACATATCCTTTGACAATTTCTCTATATCAAATCTTCAGGATTGTCATTTTGGATACACAAGTGCTCTTCCTTGCAAATCTAGCCCATGTAGGTAGATGAACTCAAGTTACTAGTGGTTCTCCCAACTCTTGATGAACTACATCAACCTTGAGCATCCAACACAAGTTCAACTACATGATCAAGATCAACATCACCACCCAAGGTATGTTATTCCCACTTAGAGAGGGTTTACCCCAAGACATGTGTAATGCCCAGTATGGGACTATACCTCCTACGTGTCGAGGCACGACTTAAAGGTATATGCCCATTCTGGAATGATCTCAAGTTTGGTATCTTTGCACGACTCATGTAAAAATAGGGATGAAAATGCAAAAAGGAGATAGTTGGCTTACACTCGCCACTTCACACAATACATTACATAAGCAAACATCATCCAAAAACATCACAACCCGACTACGGGCGAAGATCCAAAAGAAAGATACCAAAAACATAAAGCCACAGGTCCGAATCGCCCCTAGTAGAAACCACTACTGATCGCCGAAACGTCACAAGCATACGGCCACTCTCCTCATCGAGCTCCCAGAGAAGTACTGATCCAACTCCTGCTTCATTCTCGGCTGAACCTGCATCTGGTGTTGTAGTATCTGTGAGCCACGAGGAGTCAGCAATCCCATAACCATGGGTATCAAGACTAGCAAAGCTTTATGGGTAGGAAGAGGTAAGGTGGTGAGGTTGCAGCAGCGGCTAAGCATAATATGGTGGCTAACTTACGAGTACAGTAATAAGATGAGCATCTACACAAACGGTCACAACTAGTAGTGATCGCTAAAGATCCTGAACTACATACGAATCAAACATAACCCCACCGTGTTCTCTTCTCAAAGTGAAAAGAGGCAGTCACGGTTACTCACACAGTTGTGTGTTTTACTTCGGATCCTCTGTCAAGTTTTCTACAACCGGACATTAACAAATTCCAATCTGCCACATAACCGCGGGCATGGCTGTCGAAAGATCATAACCCTGCAGGGGTGTCCCAACTTAGCCCATCACAAGCTCTCACGATTAGCTGAAGTGATAAATATAATATTATCACCCCTTATCTTACGGAAAATCCGATCAGACTCGGCATCCCGGTGCACAAGACATTTCGACAATGGTAAAACAAGTCCAGCAAAACCTCTCGGTGTGTCGACACCCTGATAGTAGCCGCGCATATCTCGTCTCAGGCCACGACCGGATGGGCGATCCTACGAGTAAAACCAATCCTCGAGTTTCCACGTGGTGGCCCCGCAGTCTCCCAGTTTGGGACCAACACCATCAGCACTGGCCCCCCCTGCTATGTAGAAAGAAACCTCGGGTAGCACTAACTCCCTATGCAATTTAATTAATTAATTAAGTTGTTATTATGAGCAAATTAAAACCAATGTTGGGCCTTGCTGGAGGAGTTTTATTCAAAGTCGAACTGTCAAGGGGTCCCCATCCACCCATCGTGTAAGGAACGCAAAAAATCAAGGAACATAATGTCGGTTTATCGGCGCCTAAGGTGGCATGAGTGGAACAAAACACCGAGCAAAAGGCCAAGCCTTGCACTCATGCCCAGTATATAGGTGTGTTAATAATAATATAACATATTGTGATATTCCAGCAACAAGTTTCCTCCTGGAACAAACTTCATCTTCACCTGCAACTAACAACGCTATAAGAGGGGCTGAGCAAGCGGGTAACATAGCCAAACAATGGTCTTGCTAGGAAAGTTTCAAGGTTAGAGGTTTCATGGCAACAAGGAGAGGCTGACATAAAAGATGGGTAGCGCAACATGTAACGATAGCATCGAGACAACTAAGCATGGCAATGGTAGTAAAGGTATCCAAGGGTATGATCATCTTGCCTGGGATTCCGCAAGGAAGAAGAACGGGTCCAAGAAGTAGATGGGGCAACATAGTCGAGCGAATCCTCACAACTCCGGAACGAATCCGAAGCTAACAAGAGAAACAACCGGAAAGAAGCAAACAACACGGTAAACACACAAGCATAAACATGGCATACTATGCACATCCAAGTATGATGAATGTCCGGTTTAAATATGCATGTCATGGCAAAGTGCACAAACAACACTACAAGTTAAGTGGAGCTCAATATGCAACAAGTTGCCTATTGACGAAACACCACATGTTATTTATTTAGTTGACTCTCGTTTATTTACAACACAAGATTAAATGTTTTTAACATAGCAAGAGGTGAATCAAAAGTAATCTACCTATCTAGGCAAGTTTAAATGAGGCCGGAATGACAAACAACAATTCCGGAAAAAACCCATATGCATGTTTAGTAATTTTAAGCAAACAATAATTCACACATATAATGTTGTTAACATGATGCGGATGACATGATCAAGTTTATGCAATTTAGTTAAACATTAACATGAAGAGATATGAAGATGATACGGAGTATTAGTCACCATGGTGGAAAGAAAGGGTGCCACGACAACGATCCGAAAATGCTACAACGGCAACATCTCGGTTCCGGTAACTCGTTGAGAGTCCGGTGCAAAAGAAAGGAGACGTGAGCAAGTCGAACAAGATGAAAGGTGGGGCGATCCCGTCACCGGGTTCCCACGGGTCGGCGACGAGGCAACCGAGGAGCACGACAAAAGATGAAACGGGCACGGTGCACACAAGGGACACATCTCATACAACACATGCATTCAACGGGTCATTGTCTCGGGGTTATACCTTCGGAACATTCGTTTCGGGGCGGTTCGAGATCGTAGAGGAAGTAGTCGTTCCGTTTCCGAAGAGGTACTTGGCGGGTCGTCGTGGTACTTGTCGCGTCCCGGATGTGTAGTCGTACACGGGTCTTCGGCGACGGTAGTCGTACATGCTCGTAGATGAACTTGATGGGTCCCATGTGTAGTCGTTCGCAGAGGTGCTTGGCGAATCCGCGTAGTCGCACACTTGTGGTCGAGGTACTTGGCGATTTCGGAGATAGCTGTTGAGGTACTTGACGCATCACAGGTTGTAGTCGTATACTTGGTGTATTCGAAGGGGTACTCAGTTGTACTCGTGGTACTTGGGACTTGCATTCCAAATCCGAGATGGTCTTGGCATGACCGTGTGTAGTGGTACTTGCTGTTGCATGTAGTTGAACTTGAGGTCGTCTTGGTGTCAGACTTGCGGCGTTGGACAGAAACATGGCGAGGTTCAGCTGCTACCCCACGTCCATGACGAAAACGGAGCTTGGGCAGCGAGTCGAAGCAGCAAGCATGGGCGCGTCCAAAGGGCCAGCGGTGACGGCCGACATCGAACGTGAAGAGGCGAGGCTGAGGACAGGGACTTGGCGGGCGACGACGGTGAAGGAGAGGGGCCCGGGAGTCTGCTGGAGCTGCTTGACACCGGCGAGGAGGCGGGCTCGAAGTAGAGGAGGACCGAACGGCGATGTTGGCGAGCTCCTGGCCGGTCGGCGGTGCTCGCGAGGGCGGTAGCGACTGGACTTGGCGCAGGGGAGGAGGAGACCACGCCAGCGGCGGCGGAGGAGTTGGAGACGGCGGCGAGTATGGTGCAGGCGACCATGGAGCGCAGAAGGAGGAGGGCCGACGAGGTGGCCTCGGCCTCCTGGCGCGACGGGGAAGGAGCAGGAGGTGGCGTCGGACGAGGGTCTCGCTGGTGGCCGGCCGGTGAGGTCGAGTTGGTCAGCGAGGGGGGGTTGCACGGGATCGGGAGGAAGGGGTCGAGGGGGGCCGCGAGCGAGAGAGGTGGAGGCATCTAGAGGGAGAAGAGATCAAGCGGCGCTGAGAGAGATGGGGATCGTGCAGAGGAGGGTGCGGCGCTGGGAAAGTGACAAGGGGATCGGGGTGCGGTCGGGCTAGGGTTACGGGGTGGCTGGCCAGGAGGCCAGATGGGCCGCAGGGACGGATGGCCTTGGGCCAAAGGAGGCCCAGATGGCCTATCTCACTCACCTTAATTATTTCTTTAGCAGAAAAAAAAGAGAGAGGCAAAATTAATAAGAAAAGAGGCCATGAACAAGAAATAATGATGGAACATTTTTGTAAGGCTTTAAGGAATATTACCAACCCAACAGAAATGGTTCCAACAAAATAGGGAAGTGCAAACCAAAATATTTAGCTTGCCTTAAGGAGTTTTGAAAGGAGTCTAGACTTTAGGAGGAGCCTCGATAAAAGGGAAAAGAATAGAAGAGACGGTTTGATGGAGAAACTTGAAGCGAAAATAGGCATGGGGAAAAATATGCAAGTGTGTTTGGGTTAATTCCCAACAAATGGAATATTTATTTATAATAGCTCCATAATATTAGGAGGATATGTTATAAAGACAAGTCATCCTTCCCTCGATTTAAATGGACCGAAGGTCCACACGATTTATTTAAGTTGAGATGCAAAATTAAAGTCATGATGGCATGATGACATGATGCAATGCAAAAAATAAATAAAGCAAGCACAAAAGAAACACACGGGAGAACCTGGAACATCTGGAATCTCTGGAATCTTCTGGGACATCGGTCTTCGGGTGTCACAACTCTCCCACACTAACAGAGGATCTCGACCCGAGATCCTAGAGATAGCACCGGATAGAAACGAAAAAGAAGAGGTAAAACAAAGTTGCTTCGTTGACAGACGAGTGAGACCACGAACCTTGAGAGGTTAAACAAGTTGAAAGAATAAAAACAACATAGATGAACGAAGATGAAAACACTCCGTTAGAAAAAGATTAACAAGGTACATTACGAGAACCTTGTAGGTTGAAACACATGAAACAAGAGTTTACGAACCAAAAGAATATGAAACTGCAACGGTATAGCCAAGGAATAAGAATGACAGAATTTGGACAGCACTCCGTCTGAAAATGGAAGGAATTGAACATGAACTTGAGGAGATGGAATGATACTTGATGAAATCAACAGCCTATTGCCTCCGAAACAATTGAAAGAATGGCACGAGGGGTAAGAAAGATTCAGACAGCACTCCGGTTGAAAAGAGAGGCAAAACTTGGTAAGATGATTGAATTAGAATGAAGAATACAACACTCCGGTTAAATAGATAAACAAGGAAAAGAACATGATCTCGATAAAAACGAGATGATGGTTAAAGAGAGCAATATCACAATGCCTCCGGAATGAAAGAATAGAATATAGATCATTGGAAAGAAAAGAACGGAGAAGAAAAAGACAACTTCTCTGACAAATGAATATGAAAATCATCCTTACGAAGAAGGGTTGAATGGGGTTGATGGAGAAAATCAACACGAAATGAATAAGCTTGATGTGGGCTTATGGAAAACATCTCAAAATTAAGAGGTGACAACCAGCCACTTACGAAAACATTTGATTGGATTGAGATCAACAAGGAGACGAAAACTTAATTCACCGGAATGATAAATGAAGAACTTGGGTCATTTATGAGCACCATAAATAGCAACAATCCTTAGGGAAAGCTTTTAGGTGAAAAACAACCCAAGATTACTCCCACGAATAAATTGAACAGTTGAAAAGATCTCCTGAACAAGGAAAAATGATGGTTTTAAATATCTCATTCTTGATAACTCGTGAATCATAATTCATGAAGGACTTGTCAAGAATGACATAACACCATCTGAAAAGATAAGGTAGAAAGGATTGTAATTGGAAGCATGATGAAGAATTCCTGAGCTCCAACAAGAATCTTGATGAAAACTTCAAGGATGAATTAAACATAAGAACCACCATGAAGAACTCCGGTAATGAAAGCATGGGTAGTGAAAGATGAAAAGAATAAGATTCAAGGCATGCGATGAATTAGATGGAGGTTTGGAATGGTATCATTGAAATAATTTGGAGCTCCAGAAAACAAGATGAACAACTTAGAACCAAGGATATGATATGATGAACAAGCTCCAGACAAAAGAATTAATTCACCTTGAAGTAATAAGAATAAGAATTATGTCATGCATCTCGTTCACCAATTTAAATTGATGACAACCAAAGGATTTGGCATACTACTTATTCTCATTGGAAAGAATTAAGAGAGATCTCGCACAAGCTTGGATAAATCTTCAGCGAACCACGGGTAGGATTGTGAAAGAACAAATGAATTAAAACGATAACAACGGAAGGGTAATCTTGAAAGAACCACCGTAAAAAAAGATGGAGACGAACGAAGAGACATCAATGAAGAATATTTGGAGGACGAAGTTGAAAACTAAGAATGACGAAATCTTCTGAAATGATGGCCTTCGGAGGATCACAAAGAAAAGAATTCATGAAATGCTTCGGATGGGTATGAAAAGAATTCCTCACAAACGGAACACTTATGAGGATGGTATGAAGCTAGAACCACGAATCTTCAAGAGAACGGGCCAAGATTTAAGAGAAACTCTTCTCCGGTCTCCAAATACTGAGAATGAAGACGAGAAATGCCATAAGAATTGTTGAGCACTCCGGAATGAGGAATTAAAAAGGTTGAAACAACGATGAAAAGAATTTGAAAGCGATCGTAAGTCATATGACTGATGGAATCCATACTTACGTCACAATTTGAAAGAATTTGAGTATAACTCCAGAAAAATAGAAGAGTCAGGTAAGATCTTGGGAAAAGACCTGTGGGTTAGGGCCCACTAAAGAAATCACCGTTGGAAAAAATTGCTTGAGAGATATTGCACCGGTTGAATTAAATGGCTTGAATAAGATGACAATCTCAAAATAGCTTGAATGGATTAAGAATTGAAACACGAATCTTCTGAGATACCTTCACCTCTCCAGATATGAATAGCAAGAGGATAATGATTAATTGGAGCACCGGAATAAGAAAGCATTGTGAAATGAGGAAAAGGATAAGATCAACACCGAAATCTTGAATTACATCCACCGGCAGAATTTGAGAACAAAAGAATGATGAACTTGAAGCTCTTGAGCATCTTCCTAAGAATCACCGGATAAGAACATTGAAGGAAAAGAATGAAGAAATATCACATGAATAAAATGGATACTTGATTTAGAATTCTGGCTCCAAGAAGAAGAAGAGTGGGAGGGTGGGGAAAACAAAGACAACTTGGGATGAATGAAACAGACAAATCGTCAGATTTCCCAACGGCGTCCGTATGGAATAACTTGAAGAGAAGGCACACCGATTGAAAAGGATTAACATGAAAATGTCGATGGTCAAGAAGAATTAGCACTCCCATAGAAATATGAGAACACCGATTAGGAAAGGTATGGAATCAACACTTGACATCGAAGCAACTCGAATACCAGAATCAAAACAAAAACAAGGATAGATATGTTGCAACATAATCTTCACAATAGCATCCGAACAAAGAATTGAATGAATGAATTTCGTAGGTACATCAACTTGTCGAGAAGCCAGTTGGAGAACAAAAGGTAAATAAAAGAACAAGGTGTAGATAGAACAAATACAAGATAGGTGCTTCGTTCGACATATTCGTGCTGAAAGCTCATGGAACGTGTTACAAAGGGTTTTGCAATCCCCGGATCAGCATAGCCAAGGACCCTTTAAGATGCAACTCCCGATCGGAACAAACGCCCATAAGCCAGTTCACTCAATGTTGAACCCCAAACTTCATGTCATGCATTCGTTGGAAAAATGCCTACGAGCTACTAGATGAACCCACCTATTAATTTCCGAAAGTTTCCAGTTATGCAATCAGGTGTTGGGGATACAGGGGAAGCACCGCGCACTCAACACTAATCCTACATCCAGCTGTATCCATCTTTCAACACATAACCAGTTGTTTCCAGAAACCGTTTACCTCGGACCTTCGAAACGCATCTACTATACAAGCTATGGCAATACTCCCGAACTACCTCCCCAGTACTGGGTGATGTCAGGGTTATCTTGCCGTTAACCGCATAGGAGAGTTTTCGATGTCGGCCGTCTTAAGTATTCCAGAACTGCTGCGATATATTTGTGATGACAACACCTCGGAGCTCAACTCCCCGGGACACTGCCACAACCCCTAAATGACAGGAGGCATCGAGAACAATGTTCTCGTCACAAAGACATCGGAACAATCCAAACAATACTCGCGAGATCCTAAAAAAAATTTGGTGCATTTTTGAGAGTAGAAGAGATAAAAGTAATCGTCAGGAGTCCTCACCAGAGTGAAACGAGATGAGGAGCAAAATAAATCCTACTCTCCGATATATATATAGGACTCAAAACATTTTCATGTCTGTGCCTAGACTCAACCGTCTACGATTCGATCAATCAGTGGGGGCTTCTAGGTCGGAGAAGGCTCTGATACCAACTTGTAATGCCCAGTATGGGACTATACCTCCTACGTGTCGAGGCACGACTTAAAGGTATAAGCCCATTCTGGAATGATCTCAAGTTTGGTATCTTTGCACGACTCATGTAAAAATAGGGATGAAAATGCAAAAAGGAGATAGTTCGCTTACACTCGCCACTTCACACAATACATTACATAAGAAAACATCATCCAAAAACATCACAACCCGACTACGGGTGAAGATCCAAAAGAAAGATACCAAAAACATAAAGCCACAGGTCCGAATCGCCCCTAGTAGAAACCAATACTGATCGCCGAAACGTCACAAGCATACGGCCACTCTCTTCATCGAGCTCCCAGAGAAGTACTGATCCAACTCCTGCTTCATTCTCGGCTAAACCTGCATCTGGTTTTCTAGTATCTGTGAGCCACGAGGACTCAGCAATCCCATAACCATGGGTATCAAGACTAGCAAAGCTTTATGGATAGGAAGAGGTAAGGTGGTGAGGTTGCAGCAGCGGCTAAGCATAATATGGTGGCTAACTTACGAGTACAAGAATAAGATGAGCATCTACGCAAACGGTCGCAACTAGTAGTGATCGCTAAAGATCCTGAACTACATACGAATCAAACATAGCCCCACCGTGTTCTCTTCTCAAAGTGAAAAGAGACAGTCACGGTTACTCACACAGTTGTGTCTTTTACTTTGGATCCTCTGTCAAGTTTTCTACAACCGGACATTAACAAATTCCAATCTGCCACATAACCGCGGGCACGGCTTTCAAAAGATCATAACCCTGCAAGGGTGTCCCAACATAGCCCATCACAAGCTCTCACGATTAGCTGAAGTGATAAATATAATATTATCACCCCTTATCTTAGGGAAAATCCGATCAGACTCGGCATCCCGGTGCACAAGACATTTTGACAATGGTAAAACAAGTCCAGCAAGACCTCCCGGTGTGTCGACACCCTGATAGTAGCCGTGCGTATCTCGTCTCAGGCCACGACCGGATGGGCGATACTACGAGTAAAACCAATCCTCGAGTTTCCCCGTGGTGGCCCCGCAATCTCCCCGTTTGGGACCAACACCATCAGCACTGCCCCCCCTGCTATGTAGAAAGAAACCTCGGGTAGCGCTAACTCCCTATGTAATTTAATTAATTAATTAAGTTGTTATTATGAGCAAATTAAAACAATTGTTGGGCCTTGCTGTAGGAGTTTTATTCAAAGTCGAACTGTCAAGGGGTCCCCATCCACCCATCGTGTAAGGAACGCAAAAAATCAAGGAACATAATGCCGGTTTATCGGCGCCTAAGGTGGCATGAGTGGAACAAAACACCGAGCAAAAGGCCAAGCCTTCCACCCATGCCCAGTATATAGGTGTGTTAATAATAATATAACATATTGTGATATTCCAACAACAAGTTCCCTCCTGGAACAAACTTCATCTTCACCTGCAACTAACAACGCTATAAGAGGGGCTGAGCAAGCGGGTAACATAGCCAAACAATGGTCTTGCTAGGAAAGTTTCAAGGTTAGAGGTTTCATGGCAACAAGGATAGGCTGACATAAAAGATGGGTAGCGCGGCATGTAACGATAGCATCAAGACAACTAAGCATGGCAATGGTAGTAAAGGTTTCCAAGGGTATGATCATCTTGCCTGGGATTCCGCAAGGAAGAAGAACGGGTCCAAGAAGTAGACGGAGCAACATAGTCGAGCGAATCCTCACAACTCCGGAACGAATCCGAAGCTAACAAGAGAAGCAACCGGAAAGAAGCAAACAACACGGTAAACACACAAGCATAAACATGGCATACGATGCACATCCAAGTATGATGCATGTCCGGTTTAAATATGCATGTCATGGCAAAGTGCACAAACAAAACTACAAGTTAAGTGGAGCTCAATATGCAACGAGTTGCATATTGACGAAACACCACATGTTATTTATTTAGTTGACTCTCATTTATTTACAAGACAAGATTAAATGTTTTTGTCATAGCAAGAGGTGAATCAAAAGTAATCTACCTATCTAGGCAAGTTTAAATGAGGCCGGAATGACAAACAACAATTCCGGAAAAACCCCATATGCATGTTTAGAAATTTTAAGCAAACAACAATTCACACATATAATGTTGTTAACATGATGCGGATGACATGATCAATTTTATGCAATTTAGTTAAACATTAACATGAAGAGATATGAAGATGATACGGAGTATTAGTCACTGTGGTGGAAAGAAAGGGTGCCACGGCAACGATCCGAAAATGCTACAACGACAACATCTCGGTTCCGGTAACTCGTTGAGAGTCCGGTGCAAAAGAAAGGAGACGTGAGCGAGTCGAACAAGATGAAAGGTGGGGTGATCCCGTCACCGGGTTCCCACGGGTCGGCGACGAGGCAACCGAGGAGCACGATAAAAGATGAAACGGGCACGGTGCACACAAGGGACACATCTCATACAACACATGCATTCGACGGGTCATCGTCTCGGGGTTATACCTTCGGAACATTCGTTTCGGGGCGGTTCGAGATCATAGAGGAAGTAGTCGTTCTGTTTCCGAAGAGGTACTTGGCGGGTCGTCGTGGTACTTGTCGCGTCCCGGATGTGTAGTCGTACACGGGTCTTCGGCGACGGTAGTCGTACATGCTCGTAGATGAACTTGATGGGTCCCATGTGTAGTCATTCGCATAGGTACTTGGCGAATCCGCGTAGTCACACACTTGTGGTCGAGGTACTTGGCGATTTCGGAGATAGCTGTTGAGGTACTTGACGTATCACAGGTTGTAGTCGTATACTTGGTGTATTCGAAGGGGTACTCGGTTGTACTCGTGGTACTTGGGACTTGCATTCCAAATCCGAGATGGTCTTGGCATGACCGTGTGTAGTGGTACTTGCTGTTGCATGTAGTTGAACTTGAGGTCGTCTTGGTGTCAGACTTGCGGCGTTGGACAGAAACATGGCGAGGTTCAGCTGCTACCCCACGTCCATGACGAAAACGGAGCTTGGGCAGCGAGTCGAAGCAGCAAGCAGGGGCGCATCCAAAGGGCCAGCGGTGACGGCCGACATCAAACGTGAATAGGCGAGGCCGAGGACAGGGACTTGGCGGGCGGCGACGATGAAGGAGAGGGGCCCGGGAGTCTGCTGGAGCTGCTTGACACCAGCGAGGAGGCGGGCTCGAAGCAGAGGAGGACGGAACGGCGATGTCGGCGAGCTCCTGGCCGGTCGGTGGTGCTCGCGAGGGCGGTAGCGACTGGACTTGGCGCAGGGGAGGAGCAGACCACGCCAGCGGCGGCGGAGGAGTTGGAGACGGCGGCGAGTATGGTGCACGCGACCATGGAGCGCGGAAGGAGGAGGGCCGACGAGGTGGCCTCGGCCTCCTGGCACGACGGGGAAGGAGCAGGAGGTGGCGTCGGACGAGGCTCTCGCTGGTGGCCGGCCGACGAGGTCGAGTTGGTCAGGGAGGGGGGGTTGCGCGGATCGGGAGGAAGGGGTCGAGGGGGGCCGCTAGCGAGAGAGGTGGAAGGATCGAGAGGGAGAAGAGATCGAGCGGCGCTGAGAGAGATGGGGATCGGGCAGAGGAGGGTGCGGCGCTGGGAAAGGGACAAGGGGATCGGGGTGCGGTCGGGCTAGGGTTACGGGGTGGCTGGCCAGGAGGCCAGATGGGCCGCAGGGATGGATGGCCTTGGGCCAAAGGAGGCCCAGATGGCCTATCTCACTCACCTTAATTATTTCTTTAGCAGAAAAAGAAAGAGAGAGGCAAAATTAATAAGAAAAGAGGCCATGAACAAGAAATAATGATGGAACATTTTTGTAAGGCTTTAAGGAATATTACCAACCCAACAAAAATGGTTCCAACAAAATAGGGAAGTGCAAACCAAAATATTTAGCTTGCCTTAAGGAGTTTTGAAAGGAGTCTAGACTTTAGGAGGAGCCTCGATAGAAGGGAAAAGAATAGAAGAGACGGTTTGATGGAGAAACTTGAAGCGAAAATAGGCATGGGGAAAAATATGCAAGTGTGTTTGGGTTAATTCCCAACAAATGGAATATTTATTTATAATAGCTCCATAATATTAGGAGGATATGTTATAAAGAGAAGTCATCCTTCCCTCGATTTAAATGGACCAAAGGTCCACACGATTTATTTAAGTTGAGATGCAAAATTAAAGTCATGATGGCATGATGACATGATGCAATGCAAAAAATAAATAAAGCAAGCACAAAAGAAACACACGGGAGAACCCGGAACATCTGGAATCTCTGTAATCTTCTGGGACGTCGGTCTTCGGGCGTCACAACATGGGTCAAAGCATCTAAAAAAGATGTGAATACATCAAGATGCTTAAATGAAAAATGGCAACCCAATTTTGAGCTTAAACGATGAGTATGACCTATGATCAAGTGATCTCACTTGACTCCTTAGTCAGTATTGTCAGGACCCCGATCCTAAGTCACACAGGTCTAGCCTGTAACACACCATATCACTTTGCGGCCTCACGCACGGTATCCCCACGGGTGCCACCTTACCTAGCCCGGGACCGTTTGCGCATTTTGGCACACGTATATGATAGTGTCGCTAGCATCCATATGACAGAGAACCCGGGCCGACATGACCAGTTATAAACCAAAAGTGGCACTAAATTACAGAGACAGGCATACATGACCCAGCAAAGAACGTGTCGGTCATCAACGTATGAACCCAAGTCGTAGCAAGCTACAAGGACTTAAAGGAACAACACGTGACATTTCCCCTAAGGGACAGACACAGGAACGAAGAAGGACACATGCCGGCCAGCCTAAGTGTTCCGGAGCAGTAGCGAGCTACCAAGGCTTGGTGGAAGCACTAGGAGACATTTCCCTGTAAGATAGGCTACCAAAGGTAAACAACTAGGTGTCGGATCCCACACATAGCAATACACATTACACGTACGCATAACATGCAAGTATGTGCTGTACAACATGGCATCACAACATAACTCAACAACTCATATAGATAAGGCCCAGAAGAGCCATCATAGCATTTATTACCAACAGAGGTCACATGACCCAACATATAGAGCATACTGGCAACGGAAGCATAACATGTCTGAGTACAGACAACTACAAATGAAAAAGGCTGAGAAGCCTGACTATCTACCAGATCCTACAAGGGTACAAGATCGTAGCTGAGGTAACAAGCTAAACGTCGAAGTCCATGCGGAACCACTAGTGAGACTAGAGTCTCTCTGCAAAACATAAATTAAGCAAACGTGAGTACAAAGGTACTCAGCATGACTTACATCAGAACTAGCTACATATGCATCAGTATCAACAAAGGGGGTGGTGGAGTTTGACTGCAGCAAGCCAGCTTGACTCGATGGCTATCCTAAACTATGACTGCAAGTAACTCTTTTGAGGTGGCGCACACGAGTCCACATATTCACCAATCAATACACCACTATGGATCCGCTCCCGTCTCCCTACGAGAAGGCCATCCATAGCACTCACGCTTATCTTGCGCGTTTTAGAGTATCCACTTCACTTTTCTATGAACTGTAGAGGTAACCCAGAAGTCCATTTCAGCGGACACGGCTATTCGAATAGATTATATATTTAACCCTGCAGACACGCCCTCACCACTTACCGCCGTTTACACGACATGTACTCGGCAACCTTCAAGCGGAAGCCCAACGAGGGTGTCGGCCACGACCTGACTAACCACACAAGTCTCTCGTCCAGGTTTATCGCCTATTTGGGTTCCATCCGTGGGGCGATCCGGCCGGGGTGTCGCTCACGGCCCCAAACGATGTGTACAGGGTTCCCGCGTCACCAAACGGGCGACCGGTACACCGTGCCACGTACCTGCCGTGTCACAGCCCACCCCAAGGGTCAGCACTGCACACGACCTCCAGTAAACTACAAACACCAGAAACTAGTTGCAACTCCTGGACAGAGGACAAGGGCAGTTAATAAGTCGAGAGGGTCCATTGGTTTCGGGCCCAATGCATGGTAGTAACTGGTCATGGATCAACCAACACAGAACTCAGTTCCTGAGGACGGCTGCAATGAGACAACCCACCATGTACTCCTACATGGCCTCTCATTGCTACCTTTACCAAATCGTGTTCACACACTTAGCTCACACACATTAGGACATGTTCATCACCATTCCAATTCATCCCTGATGAATCAGACCTGACACAACTCTAAGTAGTAGCATGCATAACCAGATAGCATGAAAGAGTAGGCACAACATGGCTCAAACAACTCCTACTCATACTAGTGGGTTTCAACTATTTACTGTGGCAATGACAGGTCATGCAGTGGAAAGGGGTTCAACTACCGCAGCAGATAACAGTTGAAGCATTGTTGTCCTAATGCATTAAAAGAGAGCAAGAGCGAGAGAGTGGGATTGTATCGGAATGCTCAATGGGATTTTGCTTGCCTGGCACTTCTGAAGATAACATTGGGTCTTCATCGGTGTCATCGAACTCATCGTCGGAACACGTCTACTGAAAGGGAACAACACCGGCAACAGAGAAAGAAACACAATCAATGAAATGCGACAATATGATGCATGATCATGACATGGCAATATGCTGTTGATTGAGCTAATGCAACTAGCAACCATATTAAATGAAGTTGGTTTAAACCAAAGGTTCAAATTCAAACTCCATATGTGATTATTCAAATGCCATTTAATTGATTTGACCTGATTAGCAGGTTTATCTTGTTCAAACATGCATGAAAATGCCATAAACAGATTCCTTGGATTTTTCTGATCATTTTTCATATATAAATTATTTTCATCTGAGTTATAGATTATTTTCTGTGATTTTTAGAAGTTTTAGCTATTTTATGAAATAAATAAATCATTTTTGATTTATTTAAAATTCCAGAAAACACTTATTGCGTCAGCATGACGTCAGGATGACGTCATCGGGTCAACAGCGTCAGCCCAGGTCAAACCTGACGCTGGGACCCACTGGTCAGTGACTAGGCTAATTTAACAGAGACTATTAGTGTTAATTTAATCCTAACTAAAGTGTCGGGGGGGGGGGTGGCCCACATGTCAGTCTCTCAGGCCTAATTAAGTTTAGTTTTTAAACTAAACTAATTTAACAGGAGCTGGCCCCACCTGCCATTGAGTTGGTGCTTAACTAAGGGCGTGGGGCCCATATGTCAGTGACTCTAGGTTGGGTTAGTTAGTCACTAACGACGATGCCACGTCAGCACGCCGGAGTTACTCCCCGGCGACCTCATTCCGCTACGGTGACTCGCCGGAGAGGGTCGGGTTTTGCGTACAAGGGGCGGTTTTGGGCGCGGTTGCTCCCGTTGGAAAGCTGGCACTTGGCCGCATCCAACGGTGCAAGCTGTTCGACCTGGGGTGGCCGGAGACAGCGCCGGCGGCGAGGTTTGCGGCGGCTGGAGCTCGGGTGGATGCGGGGTTGGTGGTGCGGCTTGCAAATGAGCTGGTTGTCGCGCTAGGGTTGCTCTACGGGATGTGGCGAGTGCAACGGACACACGCGCGGGACCAGAAGGTCACCGGGGATTTGCCGGTGACGAGCCTGTGCGACGGCGGCTACGGTAAGAAAGGGGGCGACAGCTACGGCGAGTTGCAGGCTACGGGGACAGGGGGAAACGGCGGAGGAGCTCACTGCGATGCCGAAGAGGAGGTCATCGAGCCCGGGGAGGTCCTGGTGGTGCGGAATCGATGGCGAGGCCGTCGATGGCCGAAGGTTGAGGACGAGCGCGGTGACGGCGAAGCAGAGCCTCCCGGCGTCCCGTAGCTCGGTGGAGAGGACCAGGAGGACGCGGCGGAGCTCTCGGGCATGGCGCTGCACCGAGGGGGCGATGGTGGCCGCGGTGGTGACGAGCGGCGGCGACGGCGTGTTCGGTGGTGCGAGGGGAGAGAGCCAGGGGAGGGAAGAGACACGGGAAGAGAGTGAGAGGGGTCCGGGGGGGTGCGTGGAGACACCAGAGACGTCCAGGGCGAAGCGGCAAGCAGGAGGTGGCCGTCGGTGGCCATGCGCGTGCTGGCGCGCCGCGGGCACACGCCCTCGTGCCTTCTGGCACGAGGTTGAAGGAGGCAGTGCTGGGCTGGGCCTCTACAGGAGTGGGCTGGGCCAACAGTGTAGGGCCACCAGGCTGAACAGGTAACGGCCCAGGTAGTTCCTCTCTCTTTGTGTTTTCTATTTTAATTACTGTTTTCTATTTTTTTTATTTGTTTTGGCTTTAGTAAAAATGCCAGAGCATTACCAAAAATCATGAAACTAAGTATGGCTACTGTTTAGAATAAAACCAACAGTAAACATTTTAGTTTATGACTATTTGAGCATTTAAAATAATATATAAAATTTAAATGCCCAAATGCAAATATGGTATGATTTAAATCAGTGCCCAAAATATTCCTCAAAAATGTTCACTATTTTTGGTTTGATCTCAAAGCCTTGCCAAAATTATCAACCATTGATGAAGGCCTTTTGGTCAAAGAAAATATTTTTAGGTTGAACCTAGTTGAATTCTTTTGGTGCTAGGGTTTGATCATTCCCCAATTCAAGTTTAGCAAAAATTTAAACATGATGACATGATGATCAGGCAAAGACCATAGGGGTTGATCTAGGGATGTGACAACTCACCCCCACTAAAACAAGAATCTCGTCCCGAGATTCAAGCGTAGGGTAAGAAATCAGAGGGAACACAAGCTAGCACAATCTTCACGATCCAATTTTCCTTCTCGGAGATGTTGATTTATTGCATCATATTGCTCTTGTCACCCTTGCTTTGAGATCTTCATCCAACCAGATGATTACGGAGACAAACTCTATAGGAATCGATCTTCCCGAAGATCGGGGAATTCAAGATCATCTCAAGGAGTGAGACAATGAAACATCTCTTGAGCTGAGACTCGGAACACACATCCGGAAGGATGGAATAAAACAACGAAGAATATTTACTTGGCAGGCAAAATTCCACACCCAAGAAGTTGGTGATCGATGTCACCAGACGGGGCACCTTGGAGAAGGTGACTCGTAGAGTTACTCCCTTAAGTGGCAAAAAGAATTACTTCTGATATAGAGATCATTGAAATTCCCTTTACCAGCCTAAGGCAAACACAATCGATCGTTTGATGGAGTTCGAGATAATGACATTCTCGGGCCAGAATGGATGATGTGGACTACCTTGTAAAGGACAATGCCAAGGTTGATTTTGCTTATCACCGGAAATGGATGGGATCCATGGTAAAATGGCACATTGGCGGTGCAAGTTGAGAACAAAATGCAAATGCTGGGAATGATTCTAGTAACTGGGAAGAAACCCAACAGTAGAGAGTAAATTGCTCTTTGAGAGGTTACAACATAACCAAGAACACTGGGAGCAATCCCGGTTAGTGTCGAGGATAACACCTAGTGCTTGTGAGTGCTCTCAAGAACTTGAGCATTCCCATATTCATCAAGGTTTTACCAATATCCGTGTCAAGGATCCTGGCAGCACAACATGCTACCATGATGAATAATGATGGATAGTGCAGATGCAAAGGAAGATAACACCTTCTCAGATTTCACCTTGGCGAGGCCAAGTGGACGAAATCTGGATGATCAACCGAGAGACATTTAGCACTCCGCTTCTAATGTTCTCCTTGATGTGTTAGCGTAAACCATTCATAGATATGTTTGGTATCTTGAACATCAAGTAAAGGTCGGACTTCGGAAGCACAAGAATCCATAAGGAACAACTAGGGAGTAAATCCTACGAAGTCCTTATGGGGAGGTGGCCAACTTCTTCAATCAAGATTCTACAACAATAGGTCTTCCGGCCGGGTGTGTTGGCCACGACATCCACCTTACCGGTTATCGAGACACCATTATTATAGATCTTCGGAAATGCTCCAACCATCATATCTGCCTATGATTTAGTTCTGGTTGGTGTCAGGATATTCCAGACTCATCGAGTCTAGGAAAAATGAATGTTTGCAACAAAAATCGACGAGACGGCGTTGCGAGATTCTCGGGGAGTGAACTATGATAGCAAGCTCCAAAACATGAGCTAGTTCTGCTACATACCTGTGAACACGTTGTCCAAGACAAGCATGACCACATAGCAGTCTTATGATAAAACACTACCGAGTTCTGGTTGGGAACCATCCTCTAGGATATCGAAGTCCTTACATAAGTCATATGATTAGCTCTTATGATGGAACTTTTCTTCTTGAACAAATCAATCAGTGGCTTGGTGTGCTAGGGATACATATAGAGTGAAGGTTGCAAATCTCCAAACCACAGAATACTTCGCACGTATGCATGACTAACTTGGGATGATTCCACAGGAAGCAAAACAAACTTTCTCGAACTCACGGCAGCAACTTGCACCAAATGCACATGAATTAGGGAAAGTCTCTCCTCTCATCCAACATATACCTCATGAACCGAACACGAAGGCCATGCTTGAGAAGTTTCCAATACTAACTTAAATGTTCAGCATGAATCGTGGTCAAGATAAACGATGTTGATGGGATCAACAACGGGTCATCGAGATATCCATGAAGATGGAATTCCACAATTTATATGAACAAGGTGGTAGCATTGGTCAGACCAAGAGATATAATGAGGTATGCTCGGGGGACACCCACGAGTAAGACAACATTATGAATATCATTGGTTCCGATTTGATTTGATGATAGCCCATACTCAAATCAAAGTTTTGATATGACAATAGGTCCAACAACTGATCACAGGGACCAACTGTTGAAGATGTCATCTATCTTCAACACCCGCAAACATACCCCTTGAGATGAACTAAGCTGGCAAACTTTTATCTTCCAACTCTCCAAGTTATTGTTTTAGCTTAACCAACCAGTTCAGGGTATCCAACACAGATTCTTGGAGAAGTGGTGGTTTATAAGGAACCAACT
Source organism: Secale cereale (assembly GCA_902687465.1). Taxonomy (NCBI): domain Eukaryota; kingdom Viridiplantae; phylum Streptophyta; class Magnoliopsida; order Poales; family Poaceae; genus Secale; species Secale cereale. Next base: position 294,755,074 of record LR738712.1, read on the forward strand.
TGATCACGAACTAAACATAGCGGTCAGGTGACAACCTGGTAATACTTCCGAGAAGATATTCGGAAAATCACAAACCACCGATATGTTGCTAAGTCCGAGAACAATCTTGCTTTTCAGGGCAAGACGATATGATCTAATAAGTAAGGGATTGAATAATCCTAACTCATTGGTCAAGGAGTGCACCAGGAAAGATGGACTAGTAGCACGATCGATCTTAGAATGGTGATTTGGTAACCAACACACTAAAAACGAGATTATCGTCCATTTGCTACCAAGCAACAAAGTTGCTAGGAGTATTGATTTCACACATCACGATTCACTTGTCAGTATTCCGGTTACAACAACACTGAGACCGAGGAATGAACGGCGATGGTGAGAAGTATCACTGTATCAAGAGTTCATAGGAGGTTGTGCAATTCCCAGGACATTCTTGACATAAAAGAGGGTGACACTCCAAGGTAGAGCAGAGCAAAGGCTGGATTGGCATTTTGATCTGCGGAATACAACTACTTTGACCCAATCCTGGATAAGGATAAGGTGCTGGAGTTGGTTTCTCCTAGTCATTCCGAGATAGAATGAATTGACGAATCACAAGAGTAAAAGGCATCGATGAGCACGACTACACAATTACTCCTGACTACCAACTGATAGACGAGGGTCACAATGCAACTAAGAAGGGGCAACTCAAAGGAACATATATCTTTCTGAGTTGTGGATGCATAGATTAGTATGTCGAACTAGTCAACATATTTCTTCCGGATAACCCATGCAGAAAGGTAGGATTGGCAGAGTCACAATATGAATGGAGTACTACTCAGGAGCACTCGGGTTGTGATCTTTTGGTTCAGAAGAACTTCTTCCATGATGGTTCATGGTATTTGGGAGAATGATAAACCACGGACCTCGAGGACTATCACAAGGTTACTAGTATCCTAAAGGGACGAACAAATACTACCAACATGAAGTAAGTAGAGTGAATCTTGGGTTCAAGAACCCAGAAATATAATGCCTACTAACTAAATGGCATCACGGGATGCTTTTGAGAATAATGGCCAGAATCATCACACTGTGAATATAACGCATTGCTAGTTTATTGGGTGATCTTCTAAGACACCTAGGGTCATAGTAATAAGTCCAACATATATGTCGGGGTAACAGAGTGCCTCAACACACCGACTAGTGTGGTTAATCCGGCCTAAAAAAGGACATTAAGAACAGATAGGAATGGTTTGTAAATGCATCAGACTATTTAGAAACCTGGGATTACTCGGACAGCATAACGGCTGTAAATGCTCGAAAATACTTTTGAGATCAAAACAAAAGGGTAGCATAACCACTTATCATCATAATGTCAAGGTTCTGAGACCAACGGTTGAACAAACAGAAGTAGAATAAACTAAACTGAGGGTTGAAACCACATTAACGTGATCCTGATAGACATAAGAGAAAGCCTAGTTCTTAATCCCCGTGGAATAGGAGAAGGTGACTCAGATCAGAAGGTCATAAGGTAAAGGAGTAAAAAGAGCCTTACGTTCCCTTCCACAATCAATTCCCTTATATAACTAGAGAATTTCTAGACACGACTTCGACCAGTTTGGCTTACTAATCCTACAGGCAGTCAGGCTCTGATACCAAAGCTGTCAGGACCCCGATCCTAAGTCACACAGGTCTAGCCTGTAACACACCATATCACTTTGCGGCCTCACGCACGGTATCCCCACGGGTGCCACCTTACCTGGCCCGGGACCGTTTGCGCATTTTGGCACACGTATATGATAGTGTCGCTAACATCCATATGACAGAGAACCCGGGCCGACATGTCCAGTTATAAACCAAAAGTTGCACTAAATTACAGAGACAGGCATACATGACCCAGCAACGAACGTGTCGGTCATCAACATATGAACCCAAGTCGTAGCAAGCTACAAGGACTTAAAGGAACAACGCGTGACATTTCCCCTAAGGGACAGACACATGAACGAAAAAGGACACATGCCGGCCAGCCTAAGTGTTCCGGAGCAGTAGCAAGCTACCAAGGCTTGGTGGAAGCACTAGGAGACATTTCCCTGTAAGATAGGCTACCAAAGGTAAACAACTAGGTGTCGGATCCCACACATAGCAATACACATTACACGTACGCATAACATGCAAGTATGTGCTGTACAACATGGCATCACAACATAACTCAACAACTCATATAGATAAGGCCCAGAAGAGCCATCATAGCATTTATTACCAACAGAGGTCACATGACCCAACATACAGAGCATACAGGCATGTCTGAGTACAGACAACTACAAATGAAAAAGGCTAAGAAGCCTGACTATCTACTAGATCCTACAAGGGTACAAGATCGTAGCTGAGGTAACAAGCTAAACGTCGAATTCCATGCGGAACCACTAGTGAGACTGGAGTCTCTCTGCAAAACATAAATTAAGCAAACGTGAGTACAAAGGTACTCAGCAAGACTTACATCAGAACTAGCTACATATGCATCAGTATCAACAAAGGGGGTGGTGGAGTTTGACTGCAGTAAGCCAGCTTGACTCGGTGGCTATCCTAAACTACGACTGCAAGTAACTCTTTTGAGGTGGCGCACACGAGTCCACATATTCACCAATCAATACACCACTATGGATCCGCTCCCGTCTCCCTACGAGAAGGCCATCGATAGCACTCACGCTTATCTTGCGCGTTTTAGAGTATCCACTTCACTTGTCTATGAACTGTAGAGGTAACCCAGAAGTCCATTTTCGCGGACACGGCTATTCGAATAGATTATATATTTAACCCTGCAGGGGTGAACTTCTTCACACACGCTCTCACCACTTACCGCCGTTTACACGACATGTACTCGGCAACCTTCAAGCGAAAGCCCAACGAGGGTGTCGGCCACGACCTGACTAACCACACAAGTCTCTCGTCCAGGTTTATCGCCTATTTGGGTTCCATCCGTGGGGAGATCCGGCCGGGGTGTCGCTCACGGCCCCAAACGATGTGTACAGGGTTCCCGCGTCACCAAATGGGCGACCGGTACACCGTGTCACGTACCTGCCGTGTCACAGCCCACCCCGAGGGTCAGCACTGCGCACGACCTCCAGTAAACTACAAACACCAGAAACTAGTTGCAACTCCTGGACAGAGGACAAGGGCAGTTAATAAGTCGAGAGGGTCCATTGGTTTCGGGCCCAATGCATGGTAGTAACTGGTCATGGATCAACCAACACAGAACTCAGTTCCTGAGGACGGCTGCAATGAGACAACCCACCATGTACTCCTACATGGCCTCTCATCGCTACCTTTACCAAATCGTGTTCACACACTTAGCTCACACACATTAGGACATGTTCATCACCATTCCAATTCATCCCCGATGAATCAGACCTGACACAACTCTAAGCAGTAGCAGGCATAACCAGATAGCATGAAAGAGTAGGCACAACATGGCTCAAACAACTCCTACTCATACTAGTGGGTTTCAACTATTTACTGTGGCAATGACAGGTCATGCAGTGGAAAGGGGTTCAACTACCGCAGCAGATAACAGTTGAAGCGTTGTTGTCCTAATGCATTAAAAGATAGCAAGAGCGAGAGAGTGGGATTGTATCGGAATGCTCAATGGGATTTTGCTTGCCTGGCACTTCTGAAGATAACATTGGGTCTTCATCGGTGTCATCGAACTCATCGTCGGAACACGTCTACTGAAAGGGAACAACACCGGCAACAGAGAAAGAAACAAAATCAATGCAATGCGACAATATGATGCATGATCATGAAATGGCAATATGTTGTTTATTGAGCTAATGCAACTAGCAACCATATTAAATGAAGTTGGTTTGAACCAAAGGTTCAAATTCAAACTCCATATGTGATTATTCAAATGCCATTTAATTGATTTGACCTGATCAGAAGGTTTAACTTGTTCAAACATGCATGAAAATGCCATAAACAGATTCCTTGGATTTTTCTGATCATTTTTCATATATAAATTATTTTCATCTGAGTTATAGATTATTTTCTGTGATTTTTAGAAGTTTTAGCTATTTTCTGAAATAAATAAATCATTTCTGATTTATTTAAAATTCCAGAAAACACTTATTGCGTCAGCATGACATCAGGATGACGTCATCGGGTCAACAGCGTCAGCCCAGGTCAAACCTGACGCTGGGACCCACTGGTCAGTGACTAGGCTAATTTAACAGAGACTATTAGTGTTAATTTAATCCTAACTAAAGTGTCACGGTGGGGTGGCCCACATGTTAGTCTCTCAGGCCTAATTAAGTTTAGTTTTTAAACTAAACTAATTTAACAGGAGCTGGCCCCACCTGCCATTGAGTTGGTGCTTAACTAAGGGCGTGGGGCCCATATGTCAGTGACTCTAGGTTGGGTTAGTTAGTCACTAACGACGATGCCACGTCAGCACGCCGGAGTTACTCGCCGGCGACCTCATTCCGCTGCGGTGACTCGCCGGAGAGGGTCGGGTGTCGCGTACAAGGGGCGGTTTTGGGCGCGGTTGGTCCCGTTGGAAAGCTGGCACTTGGCCGCATCCAACGGTGCAAGCTGTTCGACCTGGGGTGGCCGGAGACAGCGCCGGCGGCGAGGTTTGCGGCGGCTGGAGCTCGGGTGGGTGCGGGGTTGGTGCTGCGGCTTGCAAATGAGCTGGTTGTCACGCTAGGGTTGCTCTACGGGATGTGGCGAGTGCAACGGACACACGCGCGGGACCAGAAGGTCATCGGGGCTTTGCGGGCGACGAGCCCGTGCGGCGGCGGCTACAGTAAGAAAGGGGGCGACGGCTACGACGAGTTGCAGGCTACGGGGACAGGGGGAAACGGCGGAGGAGCTCACTGCGATGCCGAAGAGGAGGTCATCGAGCCCGGGGAGGTCCTGGTGGTGCCGAATCGACGGCGAGGCCGTCGATGCCGAAGGTTGAGGACGAGCGTGGTGACGGCGAAGCAGAGCCTCCCGGCGTCCAGTAGCTCGGTGGAGAGGACCAGGAGGACGCGGCGGAGCTCTCGAGCATGGCGCTGCAGCGAGGGGGCGATGGTTGCCGCGGTGGTGACGAGCGGCGGCAACGGCGTGTTCGGTGGTGCGAGGGGAGAGAGCCAGGGGAGGGAAGAGACACGGGAAGAGAGTGAGAGGGGTCCGGGGGGTGCGTGGAGACACCAGAGACGTCCAGGGCGAAGCGGCAAGCAGGAGGTGGCCGTCGGTGGCCATGCGCGTGCTGGCGCGCCGCGGGCACACGCCCTCGTGCCTTCTAGCACGAGGTTGAAGGAGGCAGTGCTGGGCTGGGCCTCTACAGGAGTGGGCTGGGCCAACAGTGCAGGGCCACCAGGCTGAACAGGTAACGGCCCAGGTAGTTCCTCTCTCTCTGTGTTTTCTATTTTAATTACTGTTTTCTATTTTTTTGATATTTGTTTTGGCTTTAGTAAAAATGCCAGAGCATTACCAAAAATCATGAAACTAAGTATGGCTACTGTTTAGAATAAAACCAACAGTAAACATTTTAGTTTATGATGATTTGAGCATTTAAAATAATATATAAAATTTAAATGCCCAAATGCAAATATGGTATGATTTAAATCAGTGCCCAAAATATTCCTCAAAAATGTTCACTATTTTTGGTTTGGTCTCAAAGCCTTGCCAAAATTATCAACCATTGATGAAGGCATTTTGGTCAAAGAAAATATTTTTAGGTTGAACCTAGTTGAATTCTTTTGGTGCTAGGGTTTGATCATTCCCCAATTCAAGTTTAGCAAAAATTTAAACATGATGACATGATGATCAGGCAAAGACCATAGGGGTTGATCTAGGGATGTGACAAGTATACTCTAACATAGGTGACTTTGTCGCCGACCAATTCTAGATGAAGTTCTCTAGTGTTTCTTTGTGCTCTTGCATTTCCTTTGTATGCTTGTTCCCCTTTCAAAAAAAACTTCATCTAGATTTCTTTTCTTCTCTCTGCATCCAATTCATTGCAAATCTTTTAGTTAATTCCTTGTAAATCTTTGTGAGATCTTATTTGACTAGTGAGCTGAGTTGACAATTGTTCTCTCTGCGTTGAACTCGGATACACCAGTTTGTCTCTTTCGGTCAAACCGAACCACTTCAGTGCCACTGAAGAAAACAACTCGGTGTCACCGATTTCAATGTTGAGGACACGTTGCCTTTTGCATCCTGCATATTTGTTCCAGCTGAACTCAATCATTCTCGACCTCTATAAGCATCACATTCTAAATGTTGTTTTATATCATGACTGAAGGACCAAACCTACTTGACTCATAATCCAGAAGAGCCCTTCTTGGAAATTGATGTCAATGGGGGAGAGAGATCACATCAAAGCTTACTCACACCAATTGGAGAGAAAAAAAATTTAGTCCTCCTAGATGCCTGGTATTAAAAGAGGAGATAAGTCACATGTCTTCTAGAGGGGAAAGACATGCCAATATTTGTTTTTGTTATGATTATTTTCTTGCTCTGATTTTCTTTCTCTATCTTCTTCCATTATCAAATATAAGATTCAGGGGGGGAAAGACATCTAAGGGAATAAAATCTTCGAATTCACTGCATATCTTTCTGGGGACATGTCTACACTCAATAGAGTACCTAGTACTCACTCTCTACTTGTCATCCCAATCTTGGTACTCTTGTGGTTTGCTATTTTTGCTCTGTTTAGTAGATGTTTCTGTGTTATCTAACCTTGTTTACTCAGGTTCATCTCTTCCAAAGCTAGCTCAAGACCACAAGGTAAGTATATGCATCACACTCATGTGCATGATGATCTTTTGCTGATGTACATATTGTTTGCAAGAAGGACTCATGAACGTGAAGGTACATTTTCTATATCCATTTGCTCTGATGCATACAGCCAAGACACATGTAACTCATTGCTTTCTCTGACATGCTTATGCATTCACATGCATCTATATTCCATATTAACATGATTGCATACATGTAGGGTTAGCCTATGAATGTTACATGTCTTTCCAAAGCTTTACTTGCTCTTCTCTATATATTTATCAAAAGCTTTGATGTATGTTGTCATCAATTACCTAAAAGGGGGAGATTGAAAGCACAAGTCCTCCCTGGGTAATTTTGGTAATTAATGTCAACATATCTCTCGTTGGACGTATATCTTTACCTAGTATATTTCAGACAAGTTCAAAAGTGCAGTGGCATGGACAAGAGGATGTGGAACCCCTTCAAGATGCTAATGACAGAAGATTGGCAAAAGCTCAAATCTCAAGACTCTTCATTTCTATTTTAGTGATCCAAGATCACATTGAGTCCATAGGAAAAGCCAATACTATTAAAAGGGGATGAGGTGTTGCTTAATGGTTGCTTGCTCAAAGTGCTTAGTGATATGCTCCAAAGCCCTCAACCACTTTCTCATTCCACATATGTCCTAAACCTAAAGTCAAACTCGGCCCCACCGATTTGATCTATCCAGTGCCACCGAGTTCACTTGACAAAGTCACTGCCAAAACCCTAATCAGTTCGGTCTCACCGATAGGGATATTCGTCTCACCGAGATGGGAATGCAAACTTTATGTTTCCTATTTGCAACATTTCGGTCTAACCGACATGTGAGAATTGGTCTCACCGAGTTAGCATTGCAGAATCTCTGTTTCCTCTCTGTAACGTTTCGGTCTAACCGAAATGAGCGAGTCTGTCCCACAGAGTTTGCCTGACCAACTCTTTGTATGCCTATTATAGATATCAGTCTCACCGAGTTTATGTGATCGTTCTCACCAATACTACGTTATGCCCTAACCCTAATGAAATCGGTCCCATCGAGTTGATCATATTGGTCCCACCGAAATGTCTAACCTTCACATTTTGAAATAAATAGGTCCGGCCGAGTTTCATGATACGGTTCCACCGAGTTTGGTAAACTGTTTGTAATGGTTAGATTTTGTGTGGAGGCTATATATACCCCTCCACCCTCTCTTGATTCATGGAGAAAGCCATCAGAACATGCCTACACTTCCAGCATACAATTTCTGAGAGAGAACCACCTACTCATGTGTTGAGACCAAGATATTCCAATCCTATCACATGAATCTTGATCTCTAGCCTTCCCCAAGTTGCTTTCCACTCAAATCTTCTTTCCACCATATCCAAATCTGTTAGAGAGAGTTGAGTGTTAGGGAGACTATCTTTTGAAGCACAAGAGAAAGGAGTTCATCATCAACACACCATCTACTACCTTTTGGAGAGTGGTGTCTCCTAGATTTGTTAGGTGTCACTTGGGAGCCTCCGACAAGATTGTGGAGTTGAACCAAGGAGTTTGTAAGGGCAAGGAGATCACCTACTTCATGAAGATCTACCCTAGTGAGACATGTCGTTCGTGGGCGATGGACATGGTGGGATAGACAAGGTTGCTTCTTCATGGACCCTTTATGGGTGGAGCCCCCCGTGGACTTGTGTAGCTGTTACCCTTCGTGGGTTGAAGTCTCCATCAACCTGGATGTACGATAGCGCCACCTATTGGAACCACACCAAAAAAATCGTGTCTCCAATTGCGTTTGCACACTCCAATCCCATCCCTTTACTTTTTCGCAACTTGCATGCTATACTTTCCGCTGCTCATATACTCTTGCCATGCTTGCTTGAAATGTATTGTGAATGTTTGAAATTGTGCTAAAAACTCTACCTAAACTCAAAGAACTTAAAAACTGCTACTTTTCCCGTTGAGTGTCTAATCACCCCGCCTCTAGACACCTCTTCTTCAATCCTCTCATAAACCCTCCTTGCACAAGACCTCCTTTGGCTCCAGGCCAAGTTGGAGATCCCTCAAGCATCAGACATGGTGAGGAATTTCCAAAGGAATGGGCCAAGCATCAAGCAAAGCTTCAACGGGCAGCCAGAGAAGAAGTGCAGAAATTCAATGAAGACGCTGCTGCTACTGCCACTGTTGCTGAGGCCTCTGCTAGCAAGCCAAAGAAGGCTATGCTGAAGAAATCGACCATCAAACCAAATTCATCAATAGCAATGCCCTCAAGGCCAAGTTCCTCAAAGCCTTCAGGACACATTCCTCGGGCAACTTCCTCAAGGGCCGCCCCAACTCCTTCTGTTGCTGCACAATCCTCAGCAACTGCTGCAAAGTCCTCAACTCCTGTGCACCTTGCAACATGTCAACGGACTGCAGGGTTCTCAATTGCTTCAGGAGCCTCTGCAAGTTCATCAGTTCCACCACAATCTTCACATGGTCCAACCTTGCTGAAAGTGAAGACCACAGCTGGCCATGGAAAGAGGCCAAGTCCTCAAAAGAAAGTAGCTTTTAAAGTTCCATCTGATGATGATGAAGCTGATGATGAACTTGCTGAAATCATCAGGGACAGGCAGATGAAGGCCGCTAGAGCCAAGGACAGTTCTGTACCACTCATGCTGGATCCTAAGAAGATCCTCTATTACATTGATATTTGCCACAAAGATCCCAATACACCTCTCCCCGACATGAACCTCACTCCTGGTCAAAGCCACATGTTGGCTGCTTTCATTGGTGAAGAAAAATGGAAGTTTGAACAAGCCAGGAAAGTAAAGAAAGATCAGTACAAGAAAGAACACTTCTTGAAGAAAAATGTTGTGAACATGTCTCTTGAGGACCTTGTGAAACTGCCATCTGAAATCAAAGGCCTCAGTGATGAATTTGACAGATAATGTGCTGATTGGTTAGGTGCCAAGGCCAGATTCGTCAAGATCCCCAAGTCCCTCGAGCTTGGTGGTGAAAGTTCCTCACAAGAACAAATTCATCTTGCGGAGGAAACTGAAAGCGCAGCTGAAAATGTCGCTAATGAAGAAACTGAACGTGCCAGGGATGATGAAGAAATTCCAGTCGCTGAAGAGACTGCCAGGGCAACTTCCAATGTTGTGCCTGATGAACAACCCAGGCCTGCTGAAGAATCTGCAACAGCGCGTCAAGAAACTGAGAATGCTAGGGTGACTTCAACGGTTGTGCCTGAAGAAACTGAACATGTGTCATCTACTCCTCCTGCAAAGTCTTCACCTATGAAGAACATCAACCTTCCTTCTGTATTAGAAGTGAAGAAGACAAAGGCTGGAGAGAAGGCAGCTGTGAAGAAAAGGAAAGCATCATCAACTGCAGAATCCTGAGCTCCCAAGAAAGTGAGGACTTTGTCAAGCTCCATCACCAATCCCATTGATGTTGTTCCGATTTCCATTATGTCATCAAAGGAAATTGTTCCCTTTGGTGAGGATTATGAAATTCCTGACGACACTGCTGAAGAAAATCCATCTGCTGCTTCTTCAGAGCAGTTGGATGACAAAATTGAAGCGGAAGCTATCCCTTCAACCCCTCTGGTATCATCGCCCATGCCTCAGTTCACTGTTGAAGAGGCCGGCGTTGAGGAAATGGAAGAAGATGAAGATGTCGATATTGGGTCTACAACTCCTTTGCTCGGTGATTATTGGGAGAAGACTCATCCAAATTCACAAGTGACCACACCACTACAGTAAGTTCCTCAGTCCCATGCTCAAACTGAAGAAATTCATGCGGGCTTTGAAGAACTTCACACTCCACTTTTGTCCTTTCCTGAACAAGCTCCAGCTGCATCAGTTGAAGAAATTGGACAACCAATAGCTGCTGAAGAACCCAAAGCTTCAATTCCTCAGGCAGGATGTCCAGAAGTTATGCATCAAGAGGCTGCAAAATCATCATATGTAAATCTTCAACCCAAGCAGAAGAACCCTCATGCAACAAACCAGAAATTCAAGGCTGATGATTTCTTTGCTGAACATCAATTCTTCTCTCAATTCAACCCCTATGACTCAGCAAGATTTTGTCGCAAGCGATTCTGGACAACCACTCACATGAATTTCTATTCTTCACTGCTTTTTGACAAGGATAAGGTATTTCAGCATCGTCAAATTCCTCAGGTTGACATGGAGTCCATCCCTTGCTTTGAGCCTATGCTGAATTTGCTTCATGAAGTGGGGCTTGTAAGTTTCTGCTCTGTTATCTGTGACTAGAATGAAGAACTCATTCTTCAGTTCTATGCCACTTTGCATCTAACTGGTGATGTAAATGATGTGAATTCATGGGTGCTAGACTAGATGTATGAAAATACTCACTACAAAGCACTAGCATCTGAATTGCTTCATGCCATCCCTATTCACCCTCCCGCTGAAGGCACAAGAAAAATCTATCAAGAACCTGAGCTTGAAAATCATCTGATCCAAGTGTTGATGAAGACTTTGAAGGCTGGCCAACCTCCAAGAACAACCTTCGTTGTGAAGGATTTGCTTTATGTGCCTGTAACATCCCAAATTTTCAATTTGGAATGTTATACATAGATCATACTTGCATTTCATGCTTTTTGCATTTTTGTTGTGGCGTTCCTCCAAATTCTAAGCAACTCAAGGACTTACGGAGAGAGTTGGGAATTTACCGTTTTCATATTTGAGTTCGCTCGAATACCGGTACGAGGACGGTGTGATTCTAATTATTTTTCTCTCCTAAAAATATTTCTAAATACAAAATATGAGCGGAGATAATACGACTTCTCCAAAATAACAGAAATATTGGAGGAAAAAATATTAAAATCACTTTTGGTTTTTTTCTGGATTTATTTGCGATTTTATTTGCATAGGAAAAATGCGCGTTTTTCAAAATTGCACTTAGGTCCGGGAAAAATGTTCACTTTGTCCTAAATATTATTAGAGGACGGTGAAAATTTATTCGGGATTTTTGGAGTCCATTTAGTATTTCTTTCATTAGTTTTTCCGCGCCAGGACTCTATTAAAAAAAAGGGGAACCGACTTAGACTCGTATAGGATCGGGTCTCTGGGCTTTATAAGCCGTCCCGACCAGCCCGTCAGCCCCGCCTCGCCCCGCCAGCCCAGCGCCCGCCCCGCCGCCACTTTGCGTCGCTCCGCCGCCGCCTAGCGCCGCCGCCGCCGAGTGCCGCCGCCGCGTGCCGCCGCTATGCTCGTAGTGCATTGGGTGAGTGTATCCATGACATATGTGATTTTGTTAATTAATGGTTCAACTTAAGGTGGCAACTTTAACACACATGTGGGTGGATTGAGGCATCTAGGTATTCCAGTGATTGCCTGTTTTTCTTTTGGACCGCCACCCAGGCTCAAAGGGATCATATAATATTTTCATGCCTAGAAACTTCCATGTGCAGCCACATGCCAATATGGGGTCTGGTATAGTTGAGTAAGTTGTGGGAAACCTTTCCATGATGGGCTAGTAGATGTAGTGGGTTTGTAGGTGTACCGGCCTATCTATCTGGTTAAGGGGACCTCTTCGGAAAGACTGTGTCTCGGTCATCCGTTTCTCAAACACCATGCAGTGCGAGAAACCAAACAGAGGCGATCGAGTCTTGTGGGAAAAGTGCACAAACCTCTGCAGAGTGTACAAACCGATCATGATTAGCCGTGTCCCCGGTTACAGACGTCTTGAGTATCTAGTACTTGGATTATCATGTGAATCTCATCATGTTAGTTTAATTAATATTGTTGGGTTCAATGATTATTTTTAATTGGGGTTGAGAGGATGTCTATCTTCTCAACGATGTTTCAACTACCATGATAGTTAATTAAAATCTATTCCTTTGAAGTAGGGAAAAATTGGCTTTACGCAAAAACTTAACCATAGAGCTTTCCACCAGCCAAATATGCATATAGTATAGCTTTACTTTCATTGCATTCTCTTGTGTTACCTTGCCAGCATATTCCATGTGCTGACCAGTTTTCGGGCTGCAACGTTTCATGTTGCAGACTTTTCAGACGACGAGTAAGGTGCCTTTTAGGTCGTGGTTCTATACTCTGTGATGCCATTGGACTTGATGGACTCACTTGTCTTCCAAGCCTTCCGTTGTTATCGTGTTAGATGGCCTTCAGCCATATTTATTGTAATAAGTTCATCGTTGGACTATCTATGTAATAAGTGTGTGATTGTTACTCTGTTATAAATCCTTCAAGTACTGTGCGTGTCAGCATTACTGATCCAGGGATGACACTGATGCGTAGAGATCAGACTGTTTGAGGTCTGGTCGCTAGAAGATGGTATCAGAGCACACGCTGACTGTAGGGCACGACCACTAAGCTAAAAGCCCTAGAGCACTATTCACTCTTCTCTTTTCTGACTCCTCATCTTTTCTACTCTTTTAGGATGGTGGATGCAAAGAACAAGTTCATGCAACCGGATGATGATACACCATTTGGACGACACCTGAAGGAAGTCACCAGATATCTAAACATTGGACTGCCAAGTTTCACCGGAACCTACAATGCCACTCTACCTGAGGAGGAGCGTTGGTTGATTCAAGCCCAAGTTCCAGGAAGGACGTTTGCGCCCGTCACCTCACTCATAGCATTTTCTTCAATGCGCCTACATGGAACCTAGGCCGGAGCATGGCAGCCCACATTGCTATGGGAAGGATTGGAGAATTCTACAAGCAGGAGCTAAAGGACACCATCTACCAAATTTGTGGACGCCGAGATGAGAATTGGGATATGATCAGCACCCGGAAGGATAGATCCATTGCAGCATTCATCCAGGAGTTAAACCACCACTTTCGTCGCCAGGAGCACTAGATGTGTGCAGGGATGATGGATTTGAAGAAAGCCCTAAATAGGAATTTGGAGCTAGAGGAAGAACTCAAGTCTACACGCGACCGATATGAGGAGGAGATGCTAATACTTGTGGAGAAGAATGATGACTTGACACGGAAGTTAGGGATACTCATGGGAGAAGAAGACGAGGAAGAAGAACCCAAGGAGATTCCACCAGAAGACTATATCATCATAGATGACACAGATTCGGAAGCTGAGGATAGCAAGGACGAAGACTATGAAGATGAAGATGGAGCTGATATTATGGAACCCTCTGCCGATCAATATTTTTAGATGACCACCCTGTGACTAGTAGTTTACCTCCAAATATTAGTTTTAGAACACTTTTGTAACGTTAGTTAGATTTGTAAGACCTTGCTTGAAATTGATTGGTGAGATATGATTGTGTGTTTGCCTCATGTGCATATGGGTAGTGATTTTCCCTTAGACCTCTTTTCTATTCTAATCTCTTCCCTCTACACCCATCAGATGCCTCCAAGACATGAATTTGAGTTTCCCCCTGAGCTCACCCAGTTGATCCAGCAGCAGAACACCCTGATGCAACTTCTTGTCCAGAACACTCAGAACAACCAGAACAACAACGACAACAACCCTCCACCACCACCACCCATTGACAACCTGACACGTTTGTTAAGGTTGCAACCACCCGTGTTTGCTAGCAGCATCGAACCAATTGTGGCTGATGACTGGCTACGCAAGATTGGAAGGGATTTGACCACCGCAAATTGCTCAGATGCTGAGAAGGTGCGATTTGCCGCACACCAGTTGTCTGGACCAGCCGCAACATGGTGGGAGAATTACACAGCCACTTATCCTGTAGCCAATGTGACTTGGGATCAGTTCTAGCAAGCTTTTCGTACCGCCCATGTCTCAACTGGAGCTATGAGTATGAAGATGCAGGAGTTTCGCAATTTGCGCCAGGGCAACCGTACTGTGGCCCAGTACGTGGATGAGTTTAGTACCCTATCTCGTTATGCCCCAGATGATGTGGCCACAGATGCCGCTAAGAAGGAGAGATTCATGGAAGGGCTAAATGATGAGATGAGTGTACAGTTGATGGTGGCAACTTTCAATAACTACCAGGAGCTGGTTGATCGCGCCCTAATGATTGAAAGGAAGCATCAACAGATTGAAAGTCGCAAAAGGAAGTATGGGCAAGGAAAGTATAACTCTGGAGCTCAGCAGAAGCCCTGTTTTACCCCTAAAAACGGTAGGACAGTTTCAACATACCCATGGAGGAGGTAGCTCGCACAATCACAATGGCCCCAAGAATGGAAATGGAAATGGGAATGGAGCAAATGGTAACCAGGGCCGCCCTACACCGTCCACACCCACCAAGAGGGATTTCAGCCATGTCACTTGTTACAAGTTCGGGAAGAATGGACATTATGCCAATGAATGCCCAGAAGCTAAGAATGGGAACGACAATGGAAGGGCTGCAAAGAAGTCCAACTCGTTCAACAAAGGACAAGTGAACTACGTGACTGTGGAGGAGGTAGAAGAGCAACCAGATGCTGTTGTCGGTAAGTTTTTGGTTAAGAAATTTACCGCAATAGTTATTTTCGATACTGGTGCATCACATTCATATATTTCAAGGGGATTCGTAAATAGACATAGGATGTCCACCCGAGTTCTTAAGACCCCCATGTTAGTAAGTTCACCTGGAGCAGATTATATGGCACACCAAGGATGTTTTTAGACGCCATTGATCATAGGACGCCATACTTTCCCCTCTGACCTAATAGTTCTGGAGTCACAAGGATTGGATGTGATATTAGGTATGGATTGGCTATCGAAGTATGGAGGTAATATTGACTGTGTCAGTAAGTCAATTTTGCTCACCACCCCGAAGGAAAAAGGATTAAGTATGTATCTAGGCATTCGCCAATAAGGACTCAAGTACATTCTCTCACGGGAGTTGTTCAGGAGGAAGTGCCAGTAGTGAAGGATTATCCGGATGTGTTTCCAGAGGAGTTACCTGGCATGCCACCGGATAGAGATATAGAGTTTTTTATTGAACTCTTGCCAGGCACCGGGCCAATTTCTAAGAGACCATATAGGATGCCCGCAAAGGATTTGGAGGAGATAAAGAAACAGATTAAGGAGTTACTGGATAAAGGATTCATACGCCCAAGTTCTTCGCCTTGGGGTTCGCCAGTACTTTTAGTGGAGAAGTAGGATGGATCGTTAAGAATGGTTGTTGATTACCGAGGACTGAACGAAGTAACGATCAAGAACAAGTACCCATTGCCGATGATCAATGATCTGTTCGATAGATTGCAAGGAGCTAAGATATTTTCCAAGATCGATCTGCGATCAGGGTACCACCAATTGAAGATCCGAGAGCAGGATATACCTAACACGGCCTTTACCACCACGTACGGGTTGTACGAGTATACCGTTATGTCTTTTGGTCTGACTAACGCACCGGCATACTTTATGAACCTGATGAACAAAGTGTTTATGGAGTATTTGGATAAGTTCGTCGTAGTGTTCATAGATGATATATTGATCTTCTAGAAGGATGAAGAGGAGCATGCAGAGCATTTGCGTTTGGTATTGGAGAAGCTCAGAGAACATCAGTTATATGCCAAGTATAGCAAATGCGAGTTTTGGTTGAAGAAAGTCGGATTTCTCGGACACGTTATATCTGGAGAAGGAATAGCACTAGATCTCGCTAAGGTGGACAATGTGACCCATTGGGAAGCACCAACAACAGTTGGAGAGATCCGAAGTTTTCTTGGACTTGGAGGATACTACCAGAGATTTATTGAGAATTTCTCGAGGATTGCAAAGCCAATGACGGAGTTGTTAAAGAAGGACACCAAGTTCAGTTGGACAGAAGAATGTGAGCCAGTTTCCAGGAATTAAAGAAAAGATTGGTCTCATCCCCTGTGTTGATTCTGCCAGATCAACATAAGGATTATGAGGTGAACTGCGACGCTTCACGTCGAGGACTTGGAGCAGTTCTTATGCAGGAAGGAAGAGTTGTTTCGTATGCTTCACGACAACTGAAACCTCATGAGTTGAACTATGCCACTCACGATTTGGAGTTAGCAGCTGTACTGCATGCATTGAAGATGTGGAGATATTTTCTTATTGGAAACCATTGTGAAGTAAATACGGATCACAAGAGTTTGAAGTATATATTCACTCAGAAGGAGCTGAATCTTAGGCAAAGGAGATGGCTGGAACTCATTAAGGATTACGACATGAGATTGCATTATCATCCCGGAAAGGCTAACGTAGTAGCCGATGCGCTAACCGTAAGAGACATGTCAATACCCTAATGCCGGAGGATTTTCCAAAGGAGTTAGCCGAGGACTTACGAGAACTACGTTTGGAGATAGTTCCGAGAGGCTATGTAGCAACACTAGAAATCCAGTCTACCCTGATGGATAAAATCAGAGAAGCTCAGAAAACTGACAAGGAGGTTGTCACTATAAAGGAGAGGATGAGCGAAGGAAGAGCTAAAGGTTGTCGTGAGGATGAACACGACACATTATGGTTTGAGGACCGCGTTTATGTGCATAATGACCCGGAGATCAGGAAGTTGATACTACAGGAGGCCCATGATTCACCATACTCGATTCACCCAGGAAATACTAAGATGTATTTAGATTTGAAGGACATTTTCTGGTGGACCGGTATGAAGAAAGATATCGTGGAGTATGTAGCAGTTTGTGATGCATGTCAGAGAGTAAAGGTAGAACATCAGAAGCCAGCAGGATTGTTACAACCTATGCCGATACCCGAATGGAAGTGGGAGAAGCTTGGCATGATTTTATCACCGGATTGCCTAAGAGCAAAGCAGGATATGATTCAATCTGGGTAGTAGTGGACCGATTGACGAGGGTAGCCCACTTTATCCCTGTGAAAACCACATATACCAGTGCAAAGTTGGCAAAGATATACATGACCAGAATTGTATGTCTGCATGGAGTTCCGAGGAGCATCGTATCAGATAGAGGAACCCAGTTTACCTCAAAGTTCTGGAATCAGTTACATGAAACCTTGGGTACCAGACTAGAGTTTAGCACAACTTTTCACCCACAGACAGATGGACAGACGGAGAGAGTCAATCAGATTTTGGAAGATATGCTGAGAGCATGTGCATTAGATTATGGATCTAGTTGGGATGAGAATTTGCCCAACGCAGAGTTCTCATACAACAACAGTTACCAAGCCAGTTTGAAGATGGCATCGTTTGAGGCATTGTATGGAAGGAGATGCCGAACACCGTTAATGTGGGATGAAGTTGGAGACCGACAATTGTTTGGACCAGACTTAATCAAAGAGTCTGAGGAGAAGGTGAAGTTGATTCGAGATAGATTGAAGGTAGCTCAGTCCAGGCAGAAGAGTTATGCAGACTCGAAGCGCAAGTAGATAGCCTATGATATCGGAGATAGTGCGTACTTGAGAGTATCGCCTCTACGAGGAGTTAAACATTTCGGAGTTAAAGGGAAGATAGCCCCGAGATTTGTGGGACCTTACCGTGTTTTGGAACGCGTGGGAGTGGTTGCCTATATGTTGGAATTGCCCGAAGGATTGTTAGGAGTGCACGACGTGTTTCACGTTTCGCAGCTTAAGGAGTGCCATGCAGAGATGGCCGATATACCGCTTAGAGACATAGTACCCCTGGAAGCAATTCAGTTGGACAGTGATCTGACTTACGAGGAGAAGCCTGTTAAGATTCTCGAATTTTCGAGTAGAGTCACCCGCAGTTAGGTTATCAAGTTTTCCAAAGTTCAGTGGAGTCACCACAACGAGGAAGAAGCCACCTGGGAAAGAGAAGATGATCTACGCAAGGACCACCCACACCTGTTCTCTAGCCAAGTCGAATCTCGAGGGCGAGATTCATTCTAAGGGGGGGGGGGGGGTAGGTTTGTAACATCCCAAATTTTCAATTTGGAATGTTATACATAGATCATACTTGCATTTCATGCTTTTTGCATTTTTATTGTGGCGTTCCTCGAAATTCTAAGCAACTCAAAGACCTACGGAGAGAGTTGGGAATTTTACCGTTTTCATATTTGAGTTCACTCGAATATCGGTACGAGGACAGTGTGATTCTAATTATTTTTCTCTCCTAAAAATATTTATAAATACAAAATATGAGCGGAGATAATATGACTTCTCCAAAATAATAGAAATAATGGAGGAAAAATATTAAAATCACTTTTGGTATTTTTCTGGATTTATTTGCGATTTTATATGCATAGGAAAAATGTGCGTTTTTCAAAATTGCACTTAGGTCCGGAAAAAATGTTCACTTTGTCCTAAATATTATTAGAGGACAGTGAAAATTTATTTCGGGATTTTTGGAGTCTGTTTAGTATTTCTTTTGTTAGTTTTTCTGCGCCAGGACTCTATTCAAACAAAAGGGGAACCGACTTAGACTCGTATAGGATCGGGTCTCTGGGCTTTATAAGCCGGCCCGACCAGCCCGTCAACCCCGCATCGCCCCGCCAGCCCAGCCGCCGCCCCCTGCCCTAGGGCCCGCCCCGCTGCCACTTCGCGCCGCTCCGCCGCCGCCTAGCGGCGCCGCCGCCGCGTGCCG
>LR738712.1:294775912-294793832 GCA_902687465.1 Secale cereale
GTGCCGCCGCCGCCCCGCAACCCGCTGCCGCACCGCCCGCCTCGCCCCGCCGGACAACCCTGCTGCCGGACCGCCGTTCGCCGGAGTTCGTCGTCGAGGTATATATTTGTTTTTTTAGAACCAATCGGTTTAGTAAAACCGTAGATCTGTTTTTTTATTAGATTAGATCGGTTCGGTTTTTAGTCGGTTTATTTATTTAGCGGACGTTCGTCCGTACGTTGGTTTTAACGAACGGTTTTCGTTAGTTAGCCGCAGATAGTGAATGTTCTTTCGTAAGCCTGTTCGTCCGTTTTCTTTGTCGGGGTATTTATCCGCGATTATTCCGATTGTGATTTCTGCCCTGATCTTGTTTTTCGTTTTTCTTTTCGCTCGAGAGTCGGAATCAGATGATTCAAAATCTTAGATCTTCCTCTCGATGCCCTCTTTACGTTTAACCAACTTGAACAAAGTTTTGGCTACTGTAAAATTTGACTTTAGGCCAATTAGCAAACCGGAGCTCGTTTCTTTTGCAGTTTGAGTTTCGTTGCTTCTTTCGAGTTGATTCTTTTTGCAAACCAGAGTTCTTAAGTTGAACTTTCTGATTAGATCTCTTATTTGAGTTTTACATGCGCATTAGTTAAGTACTTATTGTGTGTTTGTTTGTTTGCGATAGAGTACCCGGAGTGCGCCGCTTGCTACTTTGAGTCTCTAGGTTTTGCGGATCATTAGCAAGGCAAGTGACACTTTGATCATACTTTCCAATACCCAGTTTTCATTGCATTAGTTACATCCTCAAACACATTGCATCAGTAGGATCAATTAACTTGTGGGACTGGGAAGTAGATTGAGGTAGTACCTATTACCTGCATTACATTCAAACCTTTGGGAGTTACTTCTACGTTTGCTGTTAGGACATGCTATACTCGTAGACGTGGATTGGGTGAGTGTATCCATGATAGATGTGAGTTTGTTAATTAATGGTTCAACTTAAGGTGGCAACTTTAACACACATCTGGGTGGATTGAGGCATCTTGGTATTCCAGTGATTGCCTGTTTTTCTTTTGGACCGCCACCCAGGCTCAAAAGGATCAGATAATATTTTCATGCCTAGAAACTTCCATGTGCAGCCACATGCCAATATGGGCTCTGGCATAGTTGAGTAAGTTGTGGGAAACCTTACCATGATGGGCTAGCAGATGTAGTGGGTTTGTAGGTGTACCGGCCTATCAATCTGGTTAAGGGGACCTCTTCGGAAAGACTGTGTCTCGGTCATCCGTTTCTCAAACACCATGCAGTGCGAGAAACCAAACGGAGGTGATCGAGTCTTGTGGTAAAAGTGCACAAACCTCTGCAGAGTGTACAAACTGATCATGATTAGCCGTGTCCCTGGTTACAGACGTCTTGAGTATCTAGTACTTGGATTATCATGTGAATCTCATCATGTTACTTTAATTAATATTGTTGGGTTTAATGATTATTTTTAATTGGGGTTGAGATGATGTCTATCTTCTCAATAATGTTTCAACTACCATGATAGTTAATTAAAATCTATTCCTTTGAAGTAGGGAAAAATTGGCTTTACGCAAAAACTTAACCATAGAGCTTTCCACCAGCCAAATATGCATATAGTATAGCTTTACTTTCATTGCATTCTCTTGTGTTACCTTGCCAGCATATTCCATGTGCTGACCCGTTTTCGGGCTGCAACGTTTCATGTTGCAGACTTTTCAGACGACGAGTAAGGTGCCTTTTAGGTCGTGGTTCTATACTCAGTGATGTCGTCGGAGTTGATTGACTCACTTATCTTCCAAGCCTTCCGTTGTTATCGTGTTAGATGGCCTTTAACCATATTTATTGTAATAAGTTCATCGTTGGACTATCGATGTAATAAGTGTGTGATTGCTACTCTGTTATAAATCCTTCAAGTAATGTGCGTGTTAGCATTACTGATCCAGGGATGACACTGATGCACAGAGTTCAGACTGTTTGAGGTTTGGTCGCTACAGTGCCAAGGACCATCTACTGCATACTCACCAAAACCCTCAGTCCAATTAAGGGCCACAACTCTGAAGAAGAAGACTTTGTTGCCATCATGAAGAATTTGCTGTTCAATATCATGTATGGGATTCCCATCAACTATCATGATTTCTTCATGAGGACTTTGGCGAATGTTGCGCTGTCACCTTTTGAGTTGAAGTCTTATGCTCCCTAGATTATAAGATTCATCAGAACAAGGTCTTCAATTGCATACAAGGCTGACTTTCAGAATCACCTCAGCTATTTGCCTCCTGTTGAAGGCCTCAAACGGACCATTTCCTCAGTTGACGGAAAGGACACAGCTGCTATCATTGATGAAGGTACTCATCCTTTGGATGGCCAGATTCGCAAAGCTGCATCTTATTCTACCAATGATGATTCTGCAACCCAAGACACTTCCGCAAATGCTTCAAAGCAAATTCCTCAAGCAATTGTTACGCAAGTGATGAATGACCATGAGTTTCTCCTCGGTCTTCATCAAAAGGTTGATCGAAATCATAAGTGGGTCAAGTGCTAGTTTGCTGCAATTCTTCAGAACGTGACTGTCACACAGAACATTGTGAAGAAGAATTATTACTATGCGCATGAAATCTTCGATCGCACTTGGGATATTCTTTCACATCACATCAATGTTGAAGAACTCGAGGCGATGGAATTCCAACAGGACTTTCACTAGTCTAAGCCACCTTCAAAGAAATTCAAGAAGATCAAAGTTCCTCAGCTAGTCACAAGTTCATTTTCCTCATCGCGCGCGACAGATGAAGCTGAAGATTTGGACGACACTGTGGTAGGCCCTACATCAACGTACGACCCCAACAATGCTAGCGCTCCTCCATCGATATCATGATGATATTCTTCAGGGGCGTTAGTCCTCATTTTTGTCCCTTTTGGTCATTTGATGACAAAGGGGAGAAATTTGAGTTAGTCTTCAAGTGGGTCTCTTATATGGGCTATAGTTTCATTAAGATACAACTCTCGTTCTTCTGAGGTGTTTGCTCTGATGAGTTGTAAACTTAAGTCCGATGGTGGTCTGACAGTTGTTGAACTGCTTTCTGCATGCTTATTTCATCAGTACCTTAATGCACGCATGCTGAATTTCGTCAGACACCATATTTCATTATGCATTTCAAATTATTCATATCATATGTTAAATGCGTGTATGAATTACAGGATATAGGGGGAGATCTCCATGATACTACTCCACATTGTGATATTGCTAGTCAAGCAAAATCCTCAAACATGCACATCTTCAGGGGGAGTTCTTCCATATCTTGTAATCGAATTCCTCAATATCAGTTGTTACACTTCATATGTTTTATCCCAATTGAAAACTTAACCTATTTGTCATCAATCACCAAAAAGGGGGATATTGTAAGTGCGTCTAGTGCCCCTTAGTGATTTTGGTGTATTGAAGACTTATAGGTTAAGGGACTAATGTGTTTGTGAGTGTACACAGGTACTATGGGGCTATGAGGAGTTTGATATTTACAAAGAAAGTCGACCTCTAAAAATGTATGTCTTCAGTTGAAGACTTCGGTTTTCTTGAAGACTTTGAAAATAAGGAAATGGGTGTGACCATGAAGACTTGGATATTCATGCGAGGATTATGAAGCGTGAAGACTTTTGTTTTCGTAGTTTCATTTTCTCATTCTTGAGTCATAGGAAACACTGTACTGTTAAAGGGGGTCGAGGTAAAACTAAGGAAACACATTTCCAAGTGATGCTCAACTCAAAGCCTACACTACCCAATCCCTTTGAGTGAAGCCATTGGAAATCTCATACACCTCAGTCAATTTCTTGAGTGACAGAGACGAAGTTCTTCTGTTCTCTGAGGAATTTGTCTGACTGAGGAGTTAGGAATTCGCCAGTGCGGATTGCCTACAATTGAGGAACATAATAGCCCTGTGGAATTTGAGAGCTCAATTTCCGACCATTTCTGTGCTATGCGCCAGTTGTCCCAAAATATCTTATCCACCTAAGAGTCATATCATTTAAGGGCATTTATGTCTTATCATGTCGGGCTGCTCCCTAGGCTATAAATAGCCGCCCCCTACAACTACTAGTTGATTGGCTTCTTAGAGAGAAACTGACACTTGTCATTAGATTAACCCATCGTATGAGGACTTTGAACGAAAATCATCAAGTGAGGAAAACCCCAAAACCCCAACACCTAAAACCCCAAAGTGATTGAGCATCACTGAAGAAAGTGTTCCTGTGTGGAACCGACGCTTGTTACCTTTGAAGACTATGATCTTCCAGGCGGTTAGGTGTCAATGGTCTAGAGTATCCAAGAGGAATTGTGGATCGCTGGGTGACCAAGTCTGTGAAGGTTTTTAAGTCACCTGTGAAGACTTACCACGAGTGATTGGGCGAGGTCTGTGTGATCTTAGCTCAAGCGGAATACGGTGAGGACTAAGTGTCCTAGACTGTGTGTTCAGGACTGGGTGTCCGGGACTATGTGTCCTCAGGTTTGAATTCCTAGCCTCCCTAACCAGACGTACAATTGTCATAGCATTTGGAAATGGTCTACCAAATCATTGTGTTCACCAAGCCTACTGGTTAAATTTCCTAAAACCTTCCATTTACTCATTAGTGTGATGATGAACTTGATATGTAGGGTTTTACACCACAAGGTGGCCTGAACCTGGGTAAACCCTTGTGTGCTTTACTTGCTGTTCGCTTGAATCTCTTCACTGGATGAGGGTGAGACGCTAGGTACATGTGAGTGGGAGAGATCTTCGTTCACGCCCCTGTGTTCGAACTTCTTGGGTTTGCGGACCCCGTAATCCGGCATTGGCACGCCAGGTAGGGGGCGTGTCAAGATCTCGCCTCTCCGACGACCTCATCCCGCTCTCGTCGTCGACTTCGCTCCACAACCATGATGGACACACACCGAGAACACGCCGCCCACCGCACCGCGAACGTCGCTCAGACGGCGCCCGCGGGCAACGGTGTGCCGCTCCGCCCCAACTCACCGGTCGCCAACGCCGGCACCTACCCGGCCTTCCACGAGCAGCAGGACTCATCGTTGCCACTGTCCGTGCGGCGGGATGGCCGCACGACGATGCCTTCACCCTCGCCGGCCACGGCGTCGTCCTCGCTGGTCCGCCGCGGGCCGGTCTACCAGCAGCCTGCGCTGTTGATGGCGTGGGATCTCTTGCGCTACCGCCCGGCAGATGACCTCTACGACGAGTGGCTCCTCCGCATTACCGAGCTCGTCAACGCCGCCGGGGAGGCGCCTGCACCAACTCACTCCTCCCGTCCCCCGTCGCCCCTGGCGTAGAACGAGGGCCATGGTGTCCCGGCTCCACCTCCACTCTACAGCGCCGGCACGAGGCTCCGCGGCGTGAACCACCCCGCAGGGCCCATGCACGCGACGAGGAGAGCTGCCAGGTGATCCCGCATCCCCGGGCAGGGGCTCGTGGGCCCCCAGTCCCGCAGCGCCAAGACCGCGCACCACAGGAGGTGGAGGCGCCAGCGCCCCAAGAACCAGCACCGCAGGCACAGGGGGCGCCTGCAATCATGAGCGTGGCTGGATGTCGCGCCTTAGCTCCCGAGCTACGGCGCCTCGTCTGGCCCGGCAAGTTCAAACCGGATCTTCCTCCGCGCTAGGACAGCACCACCGACCCCACGGAGTTCCTCCACCTGTACGAGCTGAGCATCGAGGCGTCCAATGGCACTGAGCAGTTCATGGCGAACTGATTCCCCATGGCTCTCAAGGATGGCGCACGCTCCTGGCTCCTGAACCTCCCCGAGGGAACCATCTGCTCCTGGGGGGAGCTTCGTGAGCTGAGCATCGAGGCGTCCAACGGCACTGAGCAGGTCATGGCGAACTGATTCGCCAATGCTCTCAAGGATGGCGCACGCTCCTGGCTCCTGAACCTCCCCGTGGGATCTATCACCTCCTGGGGGTAGCTTCGTGAGCGTTTCGTCGCCAACTTCCAAGGCACCCGCGACCGAGCCCCGGCGGCTGCGGATTTGCGCCACGTGAGGCAATAGCCGGGATAAACCCTGCAAAAGTACATCCAGCGCTTCAACACCATGCGCCTCCGGATCCCTAGGGTCTCGGATGAGGCCATCATCTCGGCGTTCTCCGACAGCGTCCGCAACGTCAGGATGAGGCAGGAGCTCGCCATCCACGAGGACATGTGCACAGCCCTCGAGATGTTCAAGCTCGCGGCAAAGTGCGCCAGGACGGAGGAAGGACGCTTCTCCCTCCAGGAGCTACCTAAGACGGAGGCGGATAACAAGAAGACCAAGGCCAAAGAAGCAAAGCGCAAGGGCCCGCCGTGCTGGGTGCGGAGCCAGAAGTGAAGCGTAGCTACAGCTGCGATGACTCCCCAGAGACAACCGTCCGTACTGCGTCTTCCACAATGTCCACAACCACAACACTAACGTCTGTCAGGAGCTCAGGGCGCGTCGGGTAGCGCCCTGAGCGCGACAACCACGGCTACAGGCGCGGAGGAGGCTGAGGTGGAGGACGCTGGGACGGCAGGAACTTGCGCCAAGGGTGGCGTGAACAGCCTCGTGAAGACCACTGGTAGGAGCAACCTCGTGATGCCCCCTGGCGCGACCAGCCTCGTGAGGGTCGCCCTCAGGGAAACGGAGGCCTGCCTCCGCTTCCACCACCGCTAAGAAGGAACGACGACGACCGCTAGGGAGATGGAGCAGGGGGCTTCCAGGAGCCGCGTGCGGTTGCATGCATCTTGGGAGGAGCCCATGCTCCAGCTTCACATCGCATCTTCAAGCAGTCCGCTCGTGAGGTGAACGAAGTGCTTCCAAGGCCTGACGTCGCACGCAACCTCAGGTGGACCAAGCAGGTCATCGCCTTCGACCCCAAGGACCAGCTCAAGTGCACCGCAGCCCCAGGCGATCTCCCGATGCTCTGCACCCCGACCATCAGCAACGTCCTCGTGACAAAGACCCTCATCGACGGCGGAGCAGGGCTCAACGTCCTCAACGTCCTGAATTTCGAGACACTCCGGGTCCCCTATAATCAGATCCACCCGACCAAGCCATTCTACGGAGTAACGGATGGCTCCACACTCCCGATGGGACAGGTCCGCCTCCCCGTCACCTTTGGTGACCGCGACAACTATCACACCGAGCTCATCGACTTCGGCATCGCCAACATCCACCTGCCATACAATGCCATCCTTGGGTACCCTGCCCTCGCCAAGTTCATGGCAGCGACCCATCATGGCTACAATGTCCTCAAGATGCTTGGGAGTGGCGGAGTCATCACGGTCGCCTCCGACGAGAAGTAAGCAGTGCGTTCCCTGGAGCGCGCGTACTAGACCACGGCGGTCGAGAGATCCGACGAGGATGGAGCCGTCCTCGCCCTACAGACCGCCCCAAGAAGAACAAGAACCTGACCGCCAACGGACCTCAGGACACAGGGGCGCCTCACAGTTCCGCCTCATGACCCACGCCTGCCGACGAGGCGCCCTCCACCCTCGCATAGGGAGGCGCGCCTGACGCCCCTCTCAGGACGCGCTCGGGGGCTCTCCTCTGGAGTGTCTCTGGCCTGACCAGCGTCTCGAGGGAGGTGTTCGGGCACCACCTGCAGGCGTGTCTCGATGCGTGTTTTTGTGATCCCACCGTGAGCCGCATAGCGCTGGGGGCTCAGGACTTCATCGACCAGGTTACCGAGGAACTTCAGTACGCAAGGCTCATACGCGGTGGGCGTAACCGCACAATGCCGAGCTTACCTACCCGCAACCCGAGAGACCACTTCCGCATTTGCGTCGACGTCGCGGGTCTCAACCGAGCCGCTTCTTTGGAGCCCTTCTGGCCGACGGCGGTCGGCTGGAGGAGGGCCCTCCCCTGCAGCTACGTCTACACACTCTTCGGCTTCCGCAATGCAGCTGCCACGTTCCAGCACCTCGCGAGTAAGGCTTTGGGGGCTCGGGAGGCTCAGTGGCTGGCGGTCCGGACGGAGCCAGAACCGGACCCCCGCGACCACTGAGGGCCTCCAGAGCCCCTGGGCCTCAGGAGCCCGACGATCCTCAGGAGCAACCCGCACAACTTGTGCCTATAGCTACCCCAACTCTTCTTCAACAAGTGTCAGGTGACATTTCAGGTATTCAACCGAGGGTGCCCCGGGTTGCATCATCCTCGAGCTGCTGGTGGCTATCCCCCCGCAACTGTCTCTTTTTTGCGCATGAATCAAGGCTAGTTGCTCCTTCCTATTCGCATTATCTATATGCTTGGCGTTCTCACCGCCACTATGGTCATGAGCCCTTTCGAGCCCACTCGCGACTGCCCCATGATTAAGGACTGGCACGGCGTTTGTGCTCGGGTCCGTCCCTGCAGCGTCGCTAAACCCAAGGTCTGAGCTCTGTCTCGCGATCCATTCCCGTGACATTACCTCCCGTGGTCCTTGGTGCCTTGTTCTCGCATGGGCTAATCGTGGATGGGTAAGTAGGGGCCTGTGGCAGGTGCCTCGCTCACGCGCGAACCGCGCGCTGGTTGTTTTTCTTTTGGATTGTTGCATGAGAAGACTGGGCACGGCGTATGTGCTCGGGTTTGTCCCTGCAGCGTCGATAAATCCAGCGGCTGAGCTCTGTCTCGCGAGCCATTCTCGTGACGTCACCTCCTGGGGTCGTTGGTGCTGGGGCCTTCTCATGGGATGCCCTCTAGAGATGGACACGGCGCAGGTCGACACAATACAGCTCTTTTCACATTTTGCAGAAGAAGACTCAGGTCCAACCCACCTCAGGGTAGGGTCTCATGAGTGATGCGTAAGTTCACGAGAACTTCCTCAGAGTCGTTCAGCTCATCCTCAGGAGGGCCCATATACACCTTGGCTGTCCTGCCGTGCAAGCCACGTGTCAGGACGGGGCTGTACACGCCCCGGAGTCTCTCCCGGTGGGAGGCTCCCTCCCACAGTCCAGTGGAAGTGCCATGCTCCACGCTGGCAGAACCAACCAAGGAGCGGTTATGCCCACGAACCAGTGGAAGCACCAAGCTCCGCGCTGGCCGCTACGACCGAGGCGCGGTTATGCCCACACTCCGCGCAAGTGTGGTAGCTCTATGCTCCGCGCTAGTTATAAAGAACTAAGGGCGGCCCCAGCGGTCGCACCAACCTCAAGGAGCTTTTCAGCTCATGACGCTCACAGCTTCTCCTTGGATGGGTGTCGCGAGGGGGGCTAGGCACGGGGGCTATGCTCAGGTCACGCCTGGCAGACGCCACCCTACCAGGTGCCCAAACACCTGGCCTTCTCGCGCCCCCAACCCAGGAGAAGGCTCGTGAGCAAGGTATGGTGCTCGTTCTCCCTCATGAGAGCCATTTGTACATCAAGGGGGACTCCTGTGCATAGCGGCCCAGGGGCCTCACTAGTCACGTAGCCCGTCACTCCTTGAGCCCGGCGCTCAACGGCGGTCGAGGTATGCGCTGGGCTGGGCCATGCCGACGCAGAACGCAAATGGGATCGATTGAACTTCGAGGGGGACCCCTGGGCATCGCGACCTAGGGGCCTCACTAGCCACGTAGCCCCTCATCCATTGAATCTAGTTATTACGATAACCCCGGTCACCCTAAGGGCTCAATGGCGATCGAGGTATGCGCGGGTGCTACCTCTTGAGCTTGCGTTGTGTTCCCTCAAAGAGGAAAGGTAGATGCAGCACTGTAGCGTAAGTATTTCCCTCAGTTTTTGAGAACCAAGGTATCAATCCAGTAGGAGACCACGCGCCAATCCATCGCACCTGCACAAACAAATAAGAACTTCGCAGCCAACGCGATAAGGGGTTGTCAATCCCTTTACGGACACTTACGAAAGTGAGATATGATAGAGATGATAATTATATTTTTGGTTTAATAAAACAGCAAATAAAAGCAAGAAAAGTAAAGTTGATGTAGAATGATATGTTGAGAATAGACCTGGGGGCCATAGTTTTCTCTAGTGGCTTCTCTCATGATAGCGGTATTCTACGGCGGGTAAACAAATTATTGTCGAGCAATTGATAGTAAAGCGAATAATTATGAGACTATCTAGGCATGATCATTGTATATAGGCATCACGTCCGAGACAACTACACCGAAACGATTCTGCATCTACTACTATTACTCCACACATCGGTCGCTATCCAGCATGCATCTAGTATATTGAGTTCATACGAACAGAGTAACGCCTTAAGCAAGTTGACATTATGTAGAGGGATAAACTCAAGCAATATGATGAAAATCCCATCTTTTTATCCTCGACGCCAACAATACAATACATGCCTTGCTGCCACTACTGTCATTGGGAAAGGACACCGCAAGATTGAACCCAAAGCCAAGCACTTCTCCCATTGCAAGAACTATAGATCTGGTAGGCCAAACCAAACCAATAATTCGAAGAGACTTGCAAGGATATCATGAGCACACATAAAAAGTTCAAAGAAGAACGAAATATCTTTCATAGATAACCTTGATCATAAACTCACAATTCTTCATCTCGACAAACACACCGCAAAAAGAGATTACATCGAATAGATCTCCTCGATGACCGAGGAGAACTTTGTATTGAGATCCAGAGAGAGAGAAGAAGCCATCTAGATACTAGCTATGGACCCGAAGGTCTGTGGTAAACTACTCACGACTCATGGTGAGGGCGATGATGATGATGATGAAGGCCTCCGTGATAGATCCCCCTCTCAAAACAGGCTCCAAGATGGGATCTCCATAGGAACAGAAGCTACGGCGGTGGAATTAGGGTTTTTCTCTCTGCGTATGGAGTTTCTGGGGTACGTAGGTATATATAGGAAGAAGGAGGGCATCGGGGGCCGTGTGGGCCAGCCTCGAGGCAGGGGGGCGCGCCCTGGGAAGGGGGGCGCGCCCCCACCCTCGAGGGCCGGCCCTCCATCCCCTGACTTGGTCCTGAAGATTCCCGAGCGTGATTTCCTCCAAAAATTTCTCTCGCGGAGGTTTCACTCCATTTGGACTCCGTTTGATATTCCTTTTCTGCTAAACCCTGAAATAGGCAAAAAACATCAATCTGGACTGGGCCTTTGGGTTAGTAGGTTAGTCCCCAAAATGATATAAAAGTCAATGATAAAGCCCATTAAACATCCAAGACTTCATAAATAATAGCATGGAACAATCAAAAATTATAGATACGTTGGAGACGTATCAAGCATCCCCAAGCTTAATTCCTGCTCGTCCTCTTGTAGGTAAATGATAAAGAAAGAATTTTTTATGTGGAATGCTATCCAATATAGTTTTTGAATGTAATTCTCTTAATTGTGGTATGAATTTTCAGATCTGAAGGATTCAAGATAAAAGTCTATATTGACATAAGAAATAATAGTACTTCAAGCAATACTAACAAAGCAATCATGTCTTCTCAAAATACAATGGATAAAGGAAGTTATCCCTACAAAATCATATGGTCTGGCTATGCTCCCTCTTCATCACACAAAATAGTCATCCCATGCACAACCCCGATTTCAGCGAAGCACTTGTTTTCATACTCTATTCTTTTCAAACCTTTAAACTTTCACGCAATACATGAGCGTGAGCCATGGATATAGCACTATGGGTGGAATAGAAGTGGTTGTGGAGGAAAAAAGAGGAACTTAGTCTCACATCGACTAGGCGTATCAACGGGCTATGGAGATGCCCATCAATAGATATCAATGTGAGTGAGTAGGGATTTCCATGCAACGGATGCGCTAGAGCTAAATATGAATGAAAGCTCGACAAAAGAAACTAGTGGGTGTGCATCCAACTTGCTTGCTCACGAAGACCTAGGGCATTTGAGGAAGCCCATCGTTGGAATATACAAGACAAGTCCCACTGGTATATGAAAGTGACTAATCATGAGACTCTCTACAATGAAAATTAGGGTGATACTTTGAAGCACAAGTGTGGAAAAAGATAGTAGCATTGTCCCTTCTCTCTTTTCTCTAATTTTTTTTGGAGGAGCTTTTTTTTATTTGCCCCTCTCTATTTTTTTTGGGCCTTCTCTTTTTTTATTGGCCTTTCCTCACACGGGGCAATGCTCTAGTAATGATGATCATCACACTTTTTGTTACAACTTGAAATTACAACTCGATACTACAACAAGTATGAATCTACATGAATGCCTCCGGCGGTGTATCGGCATAAGCAATGTATCATGTGTGACATGTATGAAAAATTATGCATGGTGGCTTTGCCACAACTACGATGTCAACTACATGATCATGCATGGCAATATGACAATATGATGCGTGTCATATGAATGGAAAGGTGGAAAGTTGCAAGGCAATATATCTCGGAATGGCTATGGAAATGCCATGATAGGAAGGTATGGTGGCTGTTTTGAGGAACAATATGGTGGCTATTTTGAGGAAGGATATATAGTGGGTTTATGGTACCGGCGAAAGTTGAGCGGTAGAAGAGGGGCTAGCAATGGTGGAAAGGTGAGAGTGCGTATAATCCATGGACTCAACATTAGTCATAAGAACTCATATACTTATTGCAAAAATCTACGAGTCGTCAAAAACAAAGCAATCAAGGCATGATCCTAGGGGGAGGTTGGTAGGAGTTAACCATCGCGCCCCCGACCTCCACACAAAGGTTGGCACTCTACAAATACCTCATGCTCTAACTTCGTCACATGGCGGTTCACCATACGTGCATGATACGGGAATAACTAACCTTAACACAAGTATTCTTCAATTTCATAATAACTCCACTATCATGACTCTAATATTCATGTCTCAAAACAATTATCAAGCATCCAACATCTCATTCTATTCAATGCACTTGGTGTGAAAGTTTTACTACATTGACATTGGATGTTTATCATGTGAAGACTAGTTTCTTTAGACTAAACACATTACCATGCTGTTTTAATAGACTCTCAAATAAATATAAGTTAAGCATGAGAGTTCAACAATTTCTACAAAATATTACCACCACCGTGCTCTAAAAGATATAAGTGAAGCACTAGAGCAAAAACTATTCAACTGAAAAGATATAAGTGAAGCACATAGAGTGTTCTAATAATATCTAGGCCATATTTAACTCTCTCAAATATATGTGTCCAGCAAAGATGATTGTGGCAAACTAAAAAGCAGAGACTCAAATTATACAAGACGCTCCAAGCAAAACACATAGCATGTTGCAAAAAAAAATAGCTCCAACTATAGTTACCGATGGATGAAGACGAAAGAGGGGATGCCTTCCCGGGGAATCCCCAAGCTTAGGCTTTTGATTATCTTGATTTTACTTGGGGTGACATGGGCATCCCCAAGCATGGGCCTTTGCTACTCCTTGTTCCATAGTCCATCAAAGCAATACTCAAAACTTGAAAACTTCACAACACAAAACTTAGACAAAAATTCTCGTGAGCTCCGTTAGTAAGAGAAAGCAAACCACCACTCAAAGGTACAGCAAGGAATTCATTCATTTTTTATATTGTTGTTAAACTTACTGTACTCCAACTTCTCTATGGTTCATATCCTCCAATATTACTCATAGATGCATCGGAATAAGCAAACAACACACGAAAAACAGAATCTGTCAAAAACAGAACAGTCTGTTGTAATCTGCTGGGTTCGCCTACTTCTGGAACTACAAAAAATTCAAAATAAATTGGTAAATTTGAGAAATTTTTCTACCAATCAGCAGAAAAAAGAATCAACTAAAAATCACGCTCCAGTAAAATCTGAAGACTACTTTAGCGAGTGCTAACGATTCTGTTTTTCACAGCAAGATCAAATAAACTTCACACAAGTCCTACCAAAGGTTCTACTTGGCACAAACACTAAACAAAACATGAAAAACCATCTAATCAGAGGTTAGATGCAAAATTTATTCCCTAACAGCAACAAAAGCAAAAAAACATAAAATTGGGTGGCCTCCCAACAAGCGCTATCGTTTTACGCCCCTAGCTAGGCACGATACAAGATAAATCTAGGTATTGCCATCCTTGGAAGGCAATTCTTTAATTAAGCACTTGTGATTTTTGGGCACTTCTTTGTCCCTATGAATAACCAAACTCTTGGGCAATAAATCAAGAAATTCTAAAGTGTCAAAAGGGTCTCTTGCAAAAGTAAGAAAATTAGGATGAACACTTATGGATTTGAGATCGGCAAGTCTAGAAGTTTCACCCTTGTCTTTAGGGACATACATGAACATAGATAGTTTTGTGGAGGTATTTGGAGTGGTTTTTATACCTCAAAGAGCGGAACCCACATTAGATATAAGATCCTCAAGCTTATTGATTCTAGTACAATCCAGATCTAGCTTTTCTTTAACTATGGGTTCTTTTTCCTTAAGATTTTTCAGAACAACTCCTACCTTAGATCCATATTGGGTAATTTCATTGTGAATTTTTCTATCCAAGTTCTCTAACAATTCTACCGTAGCAACTTTATTCCCAATAATTTCTAACCTTTGCATAACATGCTCCAAAGTTAAAATTGTCCCATTAACCATAAGAGGTGGTGGAACAAATAATTCAGTCATAGCTTTATAAGAACCAACGGTGTGCATACCCAAGTAGTTCCCTCCGGTAATGGTATATAAGATAAATCTATTCCATGGAGTTATGTCAATATAAAAATTGCGAAGAAGCACGGAAGTGGAAACCTTCCGATTAGATCTATTTTGAGCATTGCAAATTCTATACCAGGCATCTTTTAACTTTTCTTCCTCCCTTTGTTTAAAGTTGAGGACTTCACTCTCGGGAGTGGTGATAATGATAGGTGTGCTAGACATGATGACAAGCAAGCAAGCAGCACACGAGCAGACAAGAAGCAAGCGAACGAAAAACACACGGCAGAAGAAGGGCGAATAAAACGGCAAGGGTGAAGTGGGGGAGAGGAAAATGAGAGGCAAATAAATGTAATGCGAAGGATAAGGGTTTGTGATAGGTACTTGGTATATGACTTTTGCGTAAGCCTCCCCGACAATGGCGCCAGAAATTCTTCTTGCTACCTCTTTAACTTGCGTTGTATTCCCTCGAAGAGGAAAGGGAGATGCAGCACAGTAGCGTAAGTATTTCCCTCAGTTTTTTAGAACCAAGGTATCAATCCAGTAGGAGACCACGCGCCAGTCCCTCGCACCTGCAAAAACAAATAAGAACTTCGCAGCCAACGCGATAAGGGGTTGTCAATCCCTTTACGGTCACTTACGAAAGTGAGATCTGATAGAGATGATAATTATATTTTTTGTTTAATAAAACAACAAATAAAAGCAAGAAAAGTAAAGTGGATGTAGATTGATATGTTGAGAATAGACCCGGGGGCCATAGTTTTCTCTTGTGGCTTCTCTCATGATAGCGGTATTCTACGGCGGGTAAACAAATTACTTTCAGGCAATTGATAGAAAAGCGAATAATTATGAGACTATCTAGGCATGATCATTGTATATAGGCATCACGTCCGAAACAAGTAGACCAAAACCATTTCTACTACTATTACTCCACACATCGACCGCTATCCAGCATGCATCTAGTGTATTGAGTTCATACGAACAGAGTAACGCCTTAAGCAAGATGATATGATGTAGAGGGATAAACTCAAGCAATATGATGAAAACCCCATCTTTTTATCCTCGATGGCAACAATACAATATGTGCCTTGCTGCCCCTACTGTCACTGGGAAAGGACACCGCAAGATTGAACCCAAAGCCAAGCACTTCTCCCATTGCAAGAACTATAGATCTAGTAGGCCAAACCAAACCAATAATTCGAAGAGACTTGCAAGGATAATATGAGCACACATAAAAAGTTCAGAGAAGAACCAAATATCTTTCATAGATAACCTTGATCATAAACTCACAATTCATCGGATCTCGACAAACACACCACAAAGAGAGATTACATCGAATAGATCTCCTCGAAGACAGAGGAGAACTTTGTATTGAGATCCAGAGAGAGAGAAGAAGCCATCTAGATACTAGATATGGACCCAAAGGTCTATGGTAAACTACTCACAACTCATGGTGAGGGCGATGATGATGATGATGAAGGCCTCCGTGATGGATCCCCCTCCCGGAACAGGCTCCAAGATGGGATCTCCACGGAAACAGAAGCTACGACGGTGGAATTAGGGTTTTTCTCTCTACGTATGGAGTTTCTGGGGTACGTAGGTATATATAGGAAGAAGTAGGGCACCGGGGGCCGTGTGGGCCAGCCTCGAGGCAGGGGGC
Source organism: Secale cereale (assembly GCA_902687465.1). Taxonomy (NCBI): domain Eukaryota; kingdom Viridiplantae; phylum Streptophyta; class Magnoliopsida; order Poales; family Poaceae; genus Secale; species Secale cereale. Next base: position 294,792,058 of record LR738712.1, read on the forward strand.
GCGACCTGGGAAGGGGGGCACACCCCCCACCCTCGAGAGCTGGCCCTCCGTCCCCTGACTTGGTCCTGAAGATTCCCGAGCATGATTTCCTCCAAAAATATCTCTTGCGAAGGTTTCATTCCATTTGGACTCCGTTTGATATTCCTTTTCTGCAAAACCCTGAAATAGGCAAAAAAACAGCAATCTGGACTGGGCCTTTGGGTTAGTAGGTTAGTCCCAAAAATGATATAAAAGTGAATGATAAAGCCCATTAAACATCCAAGACTTCATAAATAATAGCATGGAACTATCAAAAATTATAGATACGTTGGAGACGTATCAACGGGGTTGGGCCCTGCCGACACAGAGCACCTAAGCAAACATGAAAGGAATCAATCACGGAATCATCAAGTTACTACAATAATACCAAGTTTTTCAAATTCAAACGGGTTCTTACGCCTCCCCGAGGAACTCGCATCTCTCTCATCTGAACAGGAACAGGTCAGGCATCACCAAGCGCGTCATCACCAGTCTCCGCCTCTTCGGCTGCGGTAGCAGTATCCTGGAGGAACGCCTCCACCAGTTCCGTCACTTGCGCCTCCAGGGCCTCAGCAGCCGCGACCTCCCTATTCAGTGGCCTGGGAGCGACTTCTGCTTCCTCCTCGCGAAGACGACCCGGGCGCGGAAGGAGGGGCTCCTGAGCGTCGCGGCCCCAACTAGCTCTAGAACCTTACCTCCTAGCCCCGCGCGTGGCCTCGCAACCCTGCATGGCAGCGGCGGCCTAGGCGTCTCAGGAGGCGAGTCCCAAGAAGCACAGAGCCTCGCCCCGTGGGTATTGTGACAGAAAATCAAGTGCCACCGCCACCTCACCGCAGGGGATCACTAAGATAAGCTTTCAACGCCCGCATCTACTCGCGTACCTACACCTCCACCCACTGTAATCATGAGTTCGCTGGAGCATGAAAGCCCCTCTCGACGACCCTAGTGGATGATTGCCTGCACGCCAAGAGGTACCTGCCGAGCATCGCGCCTCGGGGGCTCCTACCGGACCCTGGGTCGCTCACCTCGTGGCCTTGACCACGGCATCACGACCTGGCATGCCAGTGTAGGCTGAAGCTTGTCTAGGGACTAGGTCTCGCAGGCCTAGGGCCCTAAACTACCGCGGGGACGGAAGAAAGGGAAAGTCATGCTCCAGCAAAGGGCCTCATAAGGAACATAAGTTTATAACGCTAGATAATAGCAAACATATTACAAGGATTTACACGCCCTCATGGGGCCATCCATGGGTGTCTCACAGGGACCAAGATAAAGAGGGTCGCTCTCGGAGAATGCGGCCTGGACTCCTTCAACGATGGCAGCGTTGGGAGGACGCTTTCCCTTACCGGTGGTAAGAGCAGTGACTTGTTGGCTCGTAGCTCTCGTCGGAGCTCGAGGCCGTCTCAGGGGCTATGCTACCGGAGGAAGGGAGGCGATAACTCCTCTATAGAAGAGACGGCCCCCTTTTGTCAACCTACACGGTTGTCGAGACTACATGGGGAGCGGAGTCGCCCACGTCCCATCGAACAGTCACACGCCAGCCTGACCTGCATCCTTTTTGGGGCCCGCAGCACTTCGTCCTCGGCTAACGCTTCGCCCCGAAGCCAACTCCGCGTGCGCCTTGGGCCCGGGTGCTACCGTCGGCGTCCTGGGAACCAGGGTACCCAGACTTGCATGTCTGCGGGCCACGACGCGCTCCTACCACGGCCTGGTACGGCCTAGCTGATCGACCAGCTGCCCAAGACCCTCGCGGGGGGGGG
>LR738712.1:294793908-294812359 GCA_902687465.1 Secale cereale
GGCTAGGCCTCGCGAGGAGAACAACGTCAAGACCCCCTCAGGAGCGGCCTCGACATGGTTGCTCCGGAGGGGCGGAGAAATTAAGGCCAAGCCTGCCTCTGGAGGAGGCAGTGACGTAAGCAGTGACGCACCGCGCCAGCGGGCGCCAGCGGGGCAGTTTCCATTTTGGTGCAAAGGAGACAGTGCATGCCTAGGTTCCCGAGGAGTGGGACATAGGTTTCACCTTTGGTGCAACAAGACTGAAGACTGCAAGGACGACAGAGGGGATGTCACCACCGAGCCCACCACCGCGTCACCGCCTGATCCTTTTGCAGGCGAAGACCGCTTTTGTGAGGATAGGAATGTCCTTGTGTTCCCACTAAAAAATGGCCGTTGTGGGATTCCTTTCTGTTGGGACCCCGATCCTAAGTCACACAGGTCTAGCATGTAACACATCATATCACATTGCGGTCTCACGCACGGTATCCCCACGGGTGCCACCTTACCTGGCCCGGGACCGTTTGCGCATTTTGCCTCACGTATATGATAGTGTCGCTACCATCAATATGACAGAGAACTGTCAGGACCGGTCCTTCAGTAAAATAATTACCAGAAGGCCGACCTTTTTATTAAACCAGCGAGGGATATTATTACCTGCTGGCAGACGAATCCTTGGCACAGAATTCCAGTACACTGAATATTATACAAGGTTGAGCTGGGGGGTTGCTCAACAATTTTATTACAAGCGCGCCAATATAATACATAGAGGCGGATATGACACAAGGCAGGGTGGCATACTACTAACTCGTAATAAAAGGTGGTGGAATATGTCACAGTGAAGTGGGTGATGTGACTCCGAAATATTACAGCTCATCGAGTATCGGAGTGAGACCCGATGAATTTATTTGGTGGTAGGCGGAAGCGGTTATAAAACAGTGATCAACTCCAGGATCGCAAGGGACTGATTGGGACTCCACTAAGCGTCGCACTCGCTATCGAACTCCTCATCCATGAGATCGCCTTCGTCCACATCTGGCCAAATCAACAAGCCAGGTGAGTACTTTGAATGTACTTGCAAGACAGTTCAGACTTGAGATATAACAAATGCCAACATGATGCATATGAGTATTCCAGCAAAATATGACCGGGATAAAATATTAATGAGCTGTATGCAACGATGGAAGTCGGGCGGTAATCCTCCCGAAATCCATAAGATAAAATAGAAGGAGACCAAACGAGTGTCTGAGTGACGCCTCGTGAGAAAATGATAAACGATAGAAGGCCACAATCGGACGTCTGAGCGACATCACATAAAGGGCTTATAAATAAAAAAAAGAATGCCGCGGTCGGACGTCTGAGCGACATCACATAAAGGGCTTATAAATAAAAAGAATGCCGCAGTTGGACGTCTGAGCGACATCACATAAAGGGCTTATAAATAAAAAGAATGCCATAGTCGGACGTTTGAGCGACATCACATAAAGGGCTTATAAATAAAAAGAATGCCATAGTCGGACGTCTGAGCGACATCACATAATGGGCTTATAAATAAAAAGAATGCCACAGTCGAACGTCTGAGCAACATCACATAAAGGGCTTATAAATAAAAAGAATGCCACAGTCGGACGTCTGAGCGACATCACATAAAGGGCTTATAAATAAAAAGAATGCCACAGTCGGACGTCTGAGCGACATCACATAAAGGGCTTATATAGAACAAGGGTATAATGATGAAATACTTCTGGAAGTAAATTAATTCCGAGATAGTTGGTGAGTTCATCTACCAAATGAACTTGACGAAAACACTACTCTGGTTGCCAACAAGAATTTACTAGAGACGGTCACCGGGTTGTCCTAAAGATTGACCCTAGGCCATAAACATGGCTACTGAAGGAATTTAACTCTGCAGAGATTGTACTATTAACTCATAGCCAACGGGTTCTACTAGCCACGTGGGCTAGTCCCGTCTATGGTGTTTTAGCAGAAACCCAGCTAACCAGTACACACCCATTTAACATCCTGTCGTCCGGAATCACCCGCGACGACATTCACGAAAAACTTTAAGACGGGGAGGCTACAACCTCGAATAGCATGGGATCAAATTTATATATGCGCGCTCTAAGGGGTGCCCCCCTCTCGGTCCCAACCGGAAACACCCATGCCCCCTGACCGGATGACGGGCTTTAATCTAGGGCCATGGAACCCTCATCCCGGCCCCTCTACTTGGTGTGTACTCGGGAAGTGGTTTACAACTGACTAGACCGTAATCCCAACGGATGCCCTATGATAGTACCGAAAATGGAGATGAACGGAATCATGACATGATCTCCGTTGATACTGAGTTAACCAACTACTGGCATGCTCCAACAATACCAGCATTCCACCCATCATATCACCATATGATAGAGGTGGTTCAAACATTTTCCTTCGGGGCTCACCCGAAGCTTACTAGCATGAAATATAACCATACACTTATGCCCATATGATCATGCTTATGAAACGAACTACTCGGGCAAACATGCAACACACTCATCATATCAAAAGTTCAAACATGCTTGCCTGGTTCTGAGAAGCCGGATCCTAACTCGGAGTGGTTCGCGTCTCCGTCACGGCCTCCGGTATCTATGTATTCAAATAAATAAATACTAACATAAATACCACGTGTGCAAATGAAGTTGCTCCAAAAAAATTCACATAAATATGAAAAAAAACTAGGCAGAAAACTAAAGAGGGCAGAAAAAGAATCAACTCAAAATCATTTTTAGTTTAAAAGATATTAGAGTTTATGTCCAGGGACTCATCTGTAATGAAACAAAAAAGTTCCAGGGGCTAGAACAGAAAACAGCAAAGCGAATCGGTACGCAGTACGTCAACCGCAGGGGAAAACGTACTTTGCTCGAGTGCGCTTACAGAAAACGGTTCGGAGGGGAGGGCTGTGAGGCTGACAAGGGGCCCCACGCGTCAGGTTTGAAAACTGAAGCAGAGTCGCGTCGGCGCTGGTGCTGCGGTGATCGCCGGTGTCGATCCACGGCGAGTTAGGGGAGGGGAGTGATACGTACGGCTTCTCGGTGATCTTCCGCGTCGAATGGTGGTGGAGTTGAGCGTCGGCGAGCCCCACGTCGACGGCGACCCTGTCTCCGGCGGACGGCGGCTCGGGTGGTCGTGGGCCTCGTCAGAGAGGGTTCCTGGGATCAAATTGAGGTGGGGGTTAGGTCTAGGTGAGTGCTAGGGTGCTACGCTCGAGTCCACGGCGGCGGAGAGGCTCTCACCGGAGTGAACGATGCTGGAGCCCGAGGCGGAGGGAGTTGGCCGGAGTTGGGGAAGAAGGGCCCCTCGAGGCTCTTCCAGAGGCTGGGCGTGGTCTAGAGAGGTAGTGAAGATGTGCGGGCCCGGGCACGAGCTCGGGGGTGCCTTATATAGCCGGCCCGAGGTGGCTGCCGTGAATGGATAAGTCCGGCGAGTCGATTACGGTGCTGCAGTGGTTGGACGGCGGAGTTAGGGGCTTGAGCATCGTCTAGGAGGTGTAGTGGTTCCATTCCCGCACCTAACTCAGCAGGGGAGAGGGAGTTACGGGCTGCCCTCGACGGAACGGCCGCGCGGCACATCGGCAGCAGAAACCGCGCTCTGCGCATGCCAGGCCACGGCGACGGTGCGACAGGCGTGCGCTGGCACTGGAGGTGGACACGCGGAGCGCTGGGGTGATTTGGGCGGCGCTAAACGGCGTCGAGCTGCGGGGTTGCTTCTGTCAGCCGCCACGGGCGGTGCTGTTGTCGTGGCAGTCGCCGGTGTGGTCGGGCCAGAGTGGCACCGACGCCCAGAAGCGGCCAAGCGAGCGTGCGGCGCACTGGATAAGAAGAAGGTGCAGTGCAGCGTCGAGCCAAGGAGGTACTGGCGAGATTTGTCGCTGCGCCTCATGAACTGACGAACTGTCGAACTGTCGACAGTTTCAGTTAACAGTACTGAACTTGACAGTACAGTGTATGCTAAGTGTTTGATGAAATGCTTCTGGTATGTGTGCAATGTTTCTGGGGCTGATTTTTGGTGGAGTGGCCTCTTGATGTATCTAGAGGCTGCCTGATTTTTCATAGAATTTTTGGAAGAAGATAAATATGAATTTCACGAAATTTTTCAAATCTGGTCCAAACTTGCAGCAGGTGAAATTTGAAAATTTTGAACTATGGACTAGTGAAACAAGATGGATCTAGGTTGTGGGTACTAAGGACCATCCAGGAGAGTTGGTTTGGAATCAAATATCTGGATGGAAAGGGTGGCTCCTTTGTAAATCACCAAGGTCCACAATAAAAGACATATATAGTTTTGGAGTGAAATAAATAGAGGAAAAATCCCAATAAGGGCAAAACTTACTGGAATTCATGAGAGACTTGCCCTAAGGTGTGAAGAGGGTTTTGGAGATAAATATTTTTGTTGGGGTCATGGCAAGATGAAGATTGGGGGGTGGGGGTAAGATAAGTCCAAGACCAAATTTGAAAAGCATAACTCAAGAAGGGGGGGGGGGGATTTTGAAACTCAACTTGGGCTTGAGCCAACCCAAGAGAAGATCTTCAAGGTCAAAAACCAGACTTGAGAAATCACCAAAAACTTTGGCCAAAAGATTTTTAGAAAAGGCAAAAGAAAAGATCAAACAATCCCCTTCCAAAAGGCCAAACGTTTGGAAGAAAGCCAACTCAAAAATTTGGGGTGTTACAACACCTACCCCCTTAGGAAAAATCTCGTCCCCGAGATTTTAGCTGGTCCTCAAATAGGTGTGGGTGTTCTGTCCGAAGGAAATCTTCCCTTTCCCATGTTGCCTCATCCTCAGTGTGATTACTCCACTGAACCTTGAGAAATTTAATAGTTTTCTGACGGGTCCTCATTTCTAACTCCTCCAAAATCTTCACTGGGTGTTCTCGGTAGGTGAGATCTGGTTGGACATCAACGTTTTCATGTGACACATGTTTCTCTGGGTTGCTTACACACTTCCGTAGTTGCGATACGTGGAACACGTCATGGACGTCTGACAGTTCCTTGGGAAGGTCCGGCTGATAAGCTACTGTGCCTTTCCGTGCAACTATACGGAAGGGTCCGATGAATCGTGGTGCTAGTTTCCCTTTGACTTTGAATCGTTGCAGCCCTCTCATAGGTGATACTCGTAAGTATATGTATTCACCAGGCTCAAAACTTATTTCCCGATGCTTTTGATCATAATAGCTCTTTTGTCGGCTTTGGGCGGTTTTGAGTCGATCCCGTATTATTTTTACTCTCTCATCGGCTTCCTTTAACATATCTGGGCCGAATATGCGATTGTCCCCTGTTTTCGACCAGTTCAATGGAGTACGGCATCTTCGTCTGTACAAGGCTTCGAAAGGTGCCATCTGCAGGCTAGCTTGGTAACTATTGTTATATGCAAACTCGGCATATGGTAGGCTTTCCTCCCAACTGGTCCCATATGTGAGGACACATGCCCTTAGCATGTCTTCGAGTATTTGATTTACTCGTTCCGTTTGTCCTCTCGTCTGGGGGTGATAAGCTGTACTGAACGTTAGTTGCGTTCCGAGGGCTTGCTGCAACTGGTCCCAAAATTTGGAGACGAACTGAGTGCCTCTGTCGGATATTATAGTCTTGGGGACCCCATGTAGGCATACTATACGGGCGAGGTAAAGCTTGGCGAGCTTTTGGGTGGTGTGGGTTGTCTTGACGGGTATGAAATGTGCCACCTTGGTCAGTCTATCCGTGATGACCCATATGGCATCATTACCGTGTTGTGACCGTGGTAGTCCAACAATAAAATCCATTCCAATATCGTCCCATTTCCATTCTGGTATCTTATTTGGCTGTAATAGCCCTGCGGGTTTTTGGTGCTAGGCTTTAATGTGTTGACATGAATCACGGCATGCAATAAATGTGGCTATATCCCTCTTCATGCCGTTCCACCAAAATCTTTCCTGAATATCCTTGTACATTTTCGTACCTCCAGGGTGGATTGAGTATGGAGTGGTGTGGCTTTCTGCTAGAATTTGTTGTTTAATGTCGTTGCTATTCGTATGCAAAGTCTGTCTCCAAACCATAATATTCCTTCACTGTCTATGGTGAATTCTGAGGCCTTGCCCAGACTTACTTTTCTTTTTATCCCTTCGATGCTGGGGTGTCCAGGTTGAGCCTTCTTTATTTGCTCTATTAGCATAGGCTGTATTTCTAGCTTGGATACTTCGCCTTCCGTGACCATCATTAGGTTGAGTCTGGCAAATTCTTGCTGAAATTCGGGTCTCAGGTTCTGTATGCTGCCGCTGTTCGGGCTGGGGTTACGGCTGAGAGCATCTGCTACCACGTTTTCCTTTCGTGGGTGATAGTGTATACCAACCTCATAATCTTTTACCAGTTCCAGCCAGCGTCGTTGTCGTAAATTGAGCTCTGGTTGTGTGAAAATATATCTGAGGCTCTTATGGTCTGTATATATTTTGCAGCGATTCCCAAGCAAAAAGTGCCTCCACTCCTTGAGTGCATGAATAACTGCTGCCAACTCCAAATCGTGAGTAGGATAATTTTCTTCATGTTCTCGCAGTTGCCGGGAAGCGTAGGCGACTACTTTGCCTTCTTGCATTAGTACGCACCCGAGGCCTTTTCGGGATGCGTCGCAATATACTTCAAAGTTCTTGTGTATGTCTGGTACAATTAATACTGGGGCTATTGTTAACCTCCTTTTGAGCTCTTGGAAGCTTTTCTCACATGCTTCGGTCCACACGAATTTCTTATCCTTCTTGAGTAACTGTGTCATTGGTTTGGCTATGGTGGAAAATCCTTCAATAAACCTTCTGTAATATCCGGCCATACCGAGGAAACTGCGTATATCCGTTACACTGGCTGGCGACTTCCAGCCAAGCACAGCCTTGACTTTATCTGGGTCCACAGCAACTCCTTCTTGTGTTAATACGTGTCCTAGGAAACCCACTTGTCTCAACCAAAATTCACATTTGCTGAATTTGGCGTAAAGTTGGTGTTTCCTTAATTCTCCCAGTACAATGCGGAGATGTTCAGCATGTTCTTCCGGTGTCTTTGAATATACCAAGATATCATCAATAAATACCACCACAAATTTGTCCATGAATTTCATAAATACCTTGTTGATGAGGTGGACGAAATATGTGGGGGCGTTGGTCAGTCCAAACGGCATTACAGTAAATTCATAAAGTCCGTATCTTGAGGTGAATGTTGTCTTCGGGATATCTTCTGTCCGTACTTTCAGTTGATGATAACCTGACCTTAGATCAACCTTTGAGAAAACCTTGGCTTGCGCGAGCTGCTCAAATAAGTCATTTATCCGGGGCATTGGATATTTGTTCTTGATTGTGACCATGTTGAGCTCTCGGTAGTCTATACACAACCTCATGGTCCCATCCTTCTTTTTGGCAAACAATACCGGCGAACCCCAAGGTGAGGAGCTGGCCCGTATAAATCCTTTGTCTAGCAGTTCCTTTATTTGCTTCTTTAATTCAACCAACTCGGATGGTGCCATTCTGTATGGTTTCTTATATATGGGGGTGGTTCTCGGTGCTAACTCAATAATGAATTCTATTTCTCTGTCTAGCGGCATGCCTGGTAGTTCCTCGGGAAATACGTTCGGAAATTCACATACAACTGGAACCTTGCTTAACTCAGATGTATCAACTTTGTTTAATTTTGGTTGTCGCGACACCGGTCTTTCCTGAGCTGGGACTCTTATTGTTTTTCCATGATGATGAGTAAGAATCACTGTCCTGTTGAAGTAGTCGATAAATCCTTTATTGGTGGTTAGCCAATCCATACCCAGGATAACATCCAGTCCTTTGTTTTCCAACACGATGAGGTTTGCGTGAAACTTTAATCCCTCAATTTCAATGGTCAAACCTTGGCAGTAATCCTGAGTGATCTTCTTACTTCCGGGGGACTTGATGGTCATTGATTTTCCCAAGGGAAGCATTGAAAAACCATGTTGCAAAGCAAAATTCTTCGAAATGAACGAATGAGAAGCTCCAGAATCAAACAAAACCGTGGCAGGTATTGTGTTGACAAGGAACGTACCGAGTACGATATCCGGTGCATCCTGTGCTTGCTCCTTGGTCACATGGTTCAGGTGGCCCTTCCTGTGATTGTTATTTGGGTTGAAGTTGTTACGCTTGGGCGCGGAATTGTTCCCGCTGCTGTTTGGCTTCGGTGCTGAATTTCTTGGCTTAGGGCACTGTTTAGCATAGTGTCCTTCTTCTCCACATGCGTAGCAGGTACCACCCGGGCGATAGGTGAAATCCTTGTCTCTTGCATGAAAATTCTTGTTTGCACGTGTAATGCCCAGGATGGAACTATACCTCCTGCGTGTCGAGGCACGACTTAAAGGCATAAGTCCATCCTAGAATGATCTCAAGTTTGGTAATCTTTGCACATCTCATGTAAAAGAGGGGATTGTAAACATAAATAGTTGGCTTACACTCGCCACGTCACACAAATACAATACATGTCTCAAACATCATACATTAAGAATATCACAACACTCTAAGGGAAAAATCCAAATGTCAAGATACCAAACTTAAATAAATAAACCACAGGTCAGATCGAATCCTAGTAGAAGTCTCCACTACTGATCATCCGGATAACGAACATAGTATCGACTACGCTCCTCGTCGTACTCCCAGTCCAGCTCGGTGCCATCACCTGGATAGCTCACAACTGGACCTGCATCTGGTGTGGTGAAGTAACTGTGAGCCACAGAGGACTCAGCAATCCCGTTCCCGGGTAACAAGACTATTTAAGCCTTGGGAGAGGATAAGGCTGAAGAAAAGAATAAGTGTCTGCAGCAGCAACTAGCAACTAGCTTACGTGAGAGAGAGCGAGAAGAGAAGCCTCGGTCGAGAAGTGATCACGAAGTGATCCTAGCTACAAGCTCAACAAACATAACGCCTCCGTGTTCAACTCCCGAATCCCTATTCGGAAATTGACAGTCACGGAACACACGCTGGTAGTGTATTAGAAACATTGTGTCAAGTTATCTACAACCGGATATTAACAAGCTCCCATCTGCCACATAACCGCGGGCACGGCTTTCGAAAGTTCATAACCCTGCAGGGGTGTTCCAACTTGACCCATTACAAGCCCACGATCCGCGGAGTCGCAACTCCAAAGTGGGAAGACCCGAGTATTCTCGGAATCCCGTGCTCAAGATAATCCGAACTAAGGTAAGGCTAATCCAGCAAATCCTCCCGGCGTGTCGACACCCTGATAGTAGTCACGCGTATCTAAGTCTCAGGACACGACCGGATGGGCGATTCTACAGGTGTATACCAGATACCTCGGGTTGCCCCAAGGCGGCCCTACAGAACCCCCAGTTCGGACCAACACTCATGGGGAGCACTGGCCCGGGGTTGTTGATTAAGAAAGAGGGTTAATTACTCCCTATGCAAGTTTAATTTGTTATTAGGCAAATAGTACCAATGTTGGGACTTGCTGGAAAAGACTTAGCACTTAGCGGTTTATCGAGGGGGTCCCATACACCCCAACCGTGTTAGGAACGCATAATCAAGGAACATAACACCGGTTTATACGGTTCCTAACGGCATGAGTGGAACAAATCACCGAGCAAAAGGCTTAGCCTTCCACCCTTGCCAATATATAGATGATTTCATTTAGCATTTATATAGTGTGATATAACCCAACAAAACTTCAACATGAAGCAAGCATCTTCGAACTTCACCTGCAACTAGCAATGCTATAAGAAGGGCTGAGCGAAGCGTACTTAGCCAAGCAACGGTTTGCATAGGTAGGGTGGTTAAACATGGCAATGGTTACAAGTAGGAGGCTGACAGGAAAGACATGGGCATCGAGGTAAAACTATAGAGCGGAACTACTAGCAATAGGCAAAGATAGTAATGTTATCGGGGTTCGGTCATCTTGCCTGAAGAGAAGTCGTTCGGATCGTAAGAAGGGTCCTCGTGCTCAACCTCGTTGGTAACCTCGTGCTCGCACTCATACTCGGTCTCAGCTTCCGGCTCTAAACAATACGATCACACAAGGCACAAATCAACAAGATGCAATGCGCACTCGAAAATGATGGATGCATGATGGATGCACTAAGGATGCACATGGAGCACGTAAAATAGCACTCAAGAAAAACACCTCAAAACATGATAACAATAGGAGAATATGAATTTACACAGAAAATCAATCAAGTTTCATATAAGACTCGCTGAAATCGGAGCTACGGGCTAAAAGTTATGCCCGAAACAAGAAATGAGCGAAAGCTGAAAATTACAGCAACATAGCAACTTCGGAGCACAAAATAATTAAGCTACAGCACTCAAACATCATGGCAAAGAGAATTAACATAAACTAGACATATCCTACAGCAAATAAGTCCAAAGGTGCACCCCCAAAGGAGTCACGGATCAATAGCAATAAGCTTGGACATATTGAACTTGACAATAAAATTCTGGCAGCAGAATTTTATTGAAACTTTGGAGCAAAAGTTAAACATGCTACAGCCACTCAAATAAACATGTGAGAACATGAATGGAAAGCAAACAATATATACTACAAGGAACAATCAAGATCCACTCCAAAACTATCATGGTTTGTCCTAGAGCAGCAAGCAAACATGGCATCGGAACGTTACAGATTTCCGACTTAGTGAAAAACCACTAAGTCCTAAAACAGCAGTTTCATCATGGCATCTAAACGAGCAAGTATAAGTCACCTCGAAACTAAACATGGCAAGTGGTAAGCACCTCATCAAAGTACACATGATGGTGATCCCGAAACACACAAGCATGCATCATGGAGATAAACACAACGATAGCAACGAGCTCAACAAGATGGCATTTCATAACAAGTGAAACAACATCACAGGCACATGGCACTTTGAAACGAAGATAAACATGGCATGAATAAATCTATCATGCAACCTATCACCAACAACATGTAGAGAATGGCAAGACGAACACGTGGACATGTCATTTGCATCATTCGGACAAACGAGCTAAAAGTTATCACATGGCAAAGATGGCATAAAAACATCACATAGCAGCAGTTTTATCACGATGCACTATTGCAACGGAAAAACAAGCATCTAGATGACTTCTATCATGCATGACACAAAAAGATAAAACGTAGTGCTATTCACCACGAACGTCTGGACATGCTATTTGCGCGAATCGGACAAACACACACAAAGTTATCCTTAGTTGAAATATGCATCAGACAATAAAACAACAGGGACTTAGCAGATAAAAGGAGGGGGAAAACAACCTCAGGCAGTTCTGAAAAAAAAACGACGGGTAGGGTTGGATCCAGCCCGATCCAGCTGGAGGGCCCGCGGAGGCGGCGGCCCAGCTCGGTGGCGGCTTCGGCTGGGGCGCGATCTGGGCTGGCGACGGCCCGCTCGGGCGGCCCAAGTAGGTGGCGCGGGAGGCTGGAGCGGGAGGCTGGCGCGCGGCCCGCGGTGGGAAGGCCCGACGGAGGCGGCTGAGGTGGCCTGCGACTTCGCGGCCCGGTGGCGATGGAGCGGCTCGAAGGGCGATCGGGCCTCAGCGAGCGGCGCGCTGGCGAAGCGGAGTGCTGGGCCGGCGGGTAGAGGGGAGGCCCAGCCGAGCGACGGGGAAGTGGTCCTGGGGGCTAGTAGGACCGAAGCGGAGGGAGGGCCGACGAGGGGAAGCCTGGGCCGACGCGGTCGCCTCGCCTGGCCGATCGGAGGAGGCGCCTGGAGCGGCGTTGACTTGCGGTCGGTCGAAGGGCTGGTCGGCTCCCTCGATCGAGAGGAAACGGCGGCTGGATCTGGCTGGTTCCCTCGGGAGGAACTGCCAAGTGGAGAGAAGGGGGTGGCTAGATCCAGATTTTTAGGGGAAGGAGGAGGAAGAAGCTAGGGGACATGCCAAAATAGACTAGGGTCTATTATATAGCAGATTTTTAGGGTTAGGGGATTTAGGTGTGTTTAGAGCCCTCCGATCGCGATCCGACGGATCCGATCGCGGGGAGAGTTTAGATGGGCCTAGGAGAGGGTAGAGGGCTGCTGTAGGGGTGTTTCTGGGACACAAAGTGAAGGCACTTTGGACCCACACGAATAACTGTTGGGACAGCAAACGGAGTCCAAACGCGACGAGATTTGACAGGCGGGTTGCACACAACAAAACAACAACACACGACAAGCTCGCAGCACACCGGTAACGTTACACGCCAAAACACCAAAGTAGGCCTACGGGACGTCACGGACACGTGAGGGAGCTCCGGAACGCGAAACGGACAACGGGAAGGAACACGTGGAACCGGATGCAACCGACAACACAAATGCAATGCGATGCACATGTCTACATGATATGAATGAATGCCACACACTCACACAACAAAACGACGAAAACCCGAAAGACAAAGAACCCGGAATGGAAATAGATGAAGCCGGAGATATATTATATACCCAAAAGGGAAAGTATTACATCCGGGGCATTACAGCACGTGTGTCATTGGTCGTGGGTCTGCTCGCCCCATTCCTCTGGAAATTCACCTTATTCTTGTTGTTGCGTGGGTGGTTGGTCTGATCCCTTTTTCTCTTGCGAATGTCTTCTAGACTGCGACGTTCATTTTCCAACGTAATGGCCTTGTCTACCAGTGTCTTGAAATCTGGAAAAGTGTGTACGACTAACTGGCACTTTAGTGCTGGTGCCAGTCCGTCCAGGAATTTCTCCATCTTCTTATTTTCCGTCATTCGCTCTTCGTTGGCATAACGTGATAATTGCGCAAACTGACTGTTGTACTCCTGCACTGTCATGCCTCTTTGCTTGAGGTCATCAAATTCTCTTTTCTTGATCTTCATAATACTTTTAGGGATGTGTGCCCCACGAAAGCCTTCCTTGAAATCTTCCCAGGTGATATTATTTATGTCGGGATGCATAAGCAGGAAATTTTCCCACCATGACGCGGCTGCTCCAGTAAGGTAATGTGGTGCGTACAGCACTTTTTCACGGTCTGAGCATTGTGCCACAATTAATTTCCTTTCAATATCTCGAAGCCAATCATCGGCCTCAAGAGGTTTGTCTGTGTGCGAAAACGTTGTTGGACGTGTCTTCTGAAATTCAGACAATTTCGAGTGCTGTTGGTATGGCTCGCGGTGATTTCCCATGTTAATGACATGGTTCATCATTTCTTGGTGTTGTTGCTGACTTTGCTCGTAAAGACGGAACACTTGAGAAAATGCCGTCTCACTACCTTGCTGACTTGACTGCCCCTGTGTGAAATTGTTGTCTGTCTGTGTGCCATAATTTTCTTCTGGCGGACTTGGCATGGAACGTGTCCAGGGACGAGTCATTTCTTACTCTGGGGGTAATAAAGCAGAAAAATCTGAGAAGAACCGAGCAGCAAAATAAACCAAAACTTTGCAAAGCGACCAAACACGAGCTTGAAAGAGATTTTTTTTTTTAAATAACTGGTTGATTGCGCACGGAGAAGGGCTGCTAGTACATATTTTACACGCAAGTTTTAATTATACATACGTCACTCAGGGTGTGCGTACACATCCTGACATGTTATTAAAACTAGTGCATTATACATACGTCACTCAGGGTGTGCGTACACATCCTGACATTGTATTAAAACTAGTGCACTCCTCCAAGATCCTACATGATGTGCAAATAGACTACTCCCATCAACCTATTTTACATAACACACAAATATTACAAGCGAGCGCGGTGCGTCACGGAATAACGCGCTAGTCGGAGATGTTGAAGATTTCCCTCGGCTTGCCAAGGGTAAGGCCCAGTGGTGCCGGAGACTCAACTTCCTCCTCACTAATGGGCTCCAGGCGCGGAGTAAGGGTACGAGGTGTCGAACCAGGTGCAGCAGGCGGTGCAACTCTGACTGGAGTAGGAGCAATGACTAGGTCAAACTCCTCAGTGGTAGGCAAACGGCGAGCGGTGGCTAAGATGGAAGGTGCATAGGATGCGGTGGACGAGACAAATGTCATTGGTGGTGCAGTATGGAGTAGCTCCTTCCGGTTGGCGGAGCCACTCTGGACCAACTCCATACGGGTGGCCACCAGGTCGTCCACCAGATTATCAAAGGCTGCCTCAAGTGCCTTGAGGTACTCAACCATTGATTCAATGGCTTCGTCACACTCCCCATTTGCGCATGCAAATGCATAGTGACACGTATATGGCACGTGGCATGGGAGGTAACGGTAGTGACGAGTCTTCATCGAAGGAAGAATGTCCCGGAGACGAGCTATCGCCTCACGGGCAGCCATCTACATGGCATGCCTCTCCGTAGGCATGGCTCTGCCCACAAATCGGAGGCGGCGCGCTTCAGAACGCCCTCCTTTGAAGTGCACCACGGCCTGATGCATAGACACGCTGTCGTTGAGCTTGTGACGGTAGAGTGTAAACTCGGGACGGGTGGATGGCCCGATCGCGACTTTGGTGATGGCGAAGAGGAGCTTGACAAACCCCTCAAGAATGTTGGCGAACACTTGTGCATCACAGTCGTAGCTGGCCATCTACAAAAGTAGACAAAAATTCGGAATAGTCAAGTCATAAATTTATGCTGACCAACAGAAAATTGCTACAGATGTAAAAATGCTGAAAAGCAAATTTTTCGCTAATAACCGATTAGCGAGCGCACCTAGTGGCTTCCTATAGTCAGCCTGGCTCTGATACCAAGGTTGCCAGGACCGGTCCTTCAGTAAAATAATTACCGGAAGCCCGACCTTTTTATTAAACCAGCGAGGGATATTATTACCTGCTAGCAGACGAATCCTTGGCACAGAATTCCAGTACACTGAATATTATACAAGGTTGAGCTGGGGGGTTGCTCAACAATTTTATTACAAGCGCGCCAATATAATACATAGAAGCGGATATGATACAAGGCAGGGTGGCATACTACTAACTCGTAATAAAAGGTGGTGGAATATGTCATAGTGAAGTGGGTGATGTGACTCCGAAATATTGCAGCTCATCGAGTATCGGAGTGAGACCCGATGAATTTATTTGGTGGTAGGCGGAAGCGGTTATAAAACAGTGATCAACTCTAGGATCGCAAGGGACTGACTGGGACTCCACTAAGCGCCGGACTCGCTATCGAACTCTTCATCCATGAGATCGCCTTCGTCCACATCTGGCCAAATCAACAAGCCAGGTGAGTACTTTGAATGTACTCGCGGGTCAGTTCGGACTTAAGATATAACAAATGCCAACATGATGCATATGAGTATTCCAGCAAAATATGACCGGGAAAAAATATTAATGAGCTGTATGCAACGATGGAAGTCGGGCCGTAATCCTCCCGAAATCCATAAGATAAAATAGAAGGAGACCAAACGAGTGTCTGAGTGATGCCTCGTGAGAAAATGATAAACGATAGAAGGCCACAATCGGACGTCTGAGCGACATCACATAAAGGGCTTATAAATAAAAAAAAGAATGCCGTGGTCGGACGTCTGAGTGACATCACATAAAGGGCCTATAAATAAAAAGAATGCCGCAGTCGAACGTCTGAGCGACATCACATAAAGGGCTTATAAATAAAAAAAATGCCACAGGCGGACGTCTGAGCGACATCACATAAAGGGCTTATAAATAAAAAGAATGCCACAGTCGGAAGTCTGAGCGACATCACATAAAGGTGTTATAAATAAAAAGAATGCCACAGTCGGACGTCTGAGTGACATCACATAAAGGGCTTATAAATAAAAAGAATGCCACACTCGGACGTCTGAGCGACATCACATAAAGGGCTTATATAGAACAAGGGTATAATTATGAAATACTTCTGGAAGTAAATTAATTCAGAGATAGTTGGTGAATTCATCTACCAAATGAACTTAACGAAAACACTACTCTGGTTGCCAACAAGAATTTATAGAGACGGTCACCGGGTTGTCCTAAAGATTGACCCTAGGCCATAAACATGGCTACTGAAGGAATTTATCTCTGCAGAGATTGTACTATTAACTCATAGCCAACGGGTTCTACTAGCCACGTGGGCTAGTCCCGTCTACGGTGTTTTAGCAGAAACCCAGCTATCCAGTACACACCCATTTAACATCCTGTCGTCCGGAATCACCCGCGACGACATTCACGAAAAACTTTAAGACGGGGAGGCTACAACCTCGAATAGCATGGGATCGAATTTATATATGCGCGCTCTAAGGGGTGCCCCCCTCTCGGTCCCAACCAGAAACACCAATGCCCGCTGACCGGATGATGGGCTTTAATCCAGGGCCATGGAACCCTCATCCCGGCCCCTCTACTTGGTGTGTACTCGGGAAGTGGTTTACAACTGACTAGACCGTAATCCCAACGGACGGCCTATGATAGTACCGAAAATGGAGATGAACGGAATCATGACATGATCTCCGTTGATACTGAGTTAACCAACTACTGGCATGCTCCAACAATACCAGCATTCCACCCATCATATCACCATATGATCGAGGTGGTTCAAACATTTTCCTTCGGGGCTCACACAAAGCTTACTAGCATGAAATATAACCATACACTTATGCCCATATGATCATGCTTATGAAATGAACTACTCGGGCAAACATGCAACACACTCATCATATGAAAAGTTCAAACATGCTTGCCTGGTTCTGAGAAGTCGGAGCCTAACTCGGTGTGGTTCGCGTCTCCGTCACGGCCTCCGGTATATATGTATTCAAATAAATAAGTACTAACATAAATACCGCGCGTGCAAATAAAGTTGCTCCAAAAAATTTCACATAAATATGACAAAAATACTAGGCAGAAAACTAAAGAGGACAGAAAAAGAATCAAGTCAAAATCATTTTTAGTTTAAAAGATATTAGAGTTTCTGTCCAGGGACTCATCTGTAATGAAACAGAAAAGTTCCAGGGGCTAGAATAGAAAACAGCAAAGCGAATCGGTACGCAGTACGTCAACCGCAGGGGAAAACGTACTTTGCTCGAGTGCGCTTATAGAAAACGGTTCGGAGGGGAGGGGTGTGAGGCTGACAAGGGGCCCCACACGTCAGGTTTGAAAACTGAAGCAAAGTCGCGTCGGCGCCGGTGCTGCGGTGATCGCCGGCGTCGATCCACGGCGAGTTAGGGGAGGGGAGTGATACGTACGGCTTCTCGGTGATCTTCCGCATCGAATGGTGGTGGAGTTGAGCGTCGGCGAGCCCCACGTCGACGGAGACCCTGTCTCCGGCGGACGGCGGCTCTGGTGGTTGTGGGCCTCGTCGGAGAGGGTTCCTGGGATCAAATTGAGGTGGGGGTTAGGTCTAGGTGGGTGCTAGGGTGCTACGCTCGAGTCCACGGCGGCGGAGAGGCTCTCACCGGAGTGAACGATGCTGGAGCACAAGGCGGAGGGAGTTGGCCGGAGTTGGGGAAGAAGGGCCCCTCGAGGCTCTTCCAGATGCTGGCCGTGGTCTAGGGAGGTAGTGATGATGTGCGGACTCGGGCACGAGCTCAGGGGTGCCTTATATAGCCGGCCCGAGGAGGCTGCCATGAATGGATAAGTCCGGCGAGTCGATTACGGTGATGTAGTGGTTGGACGACGGAGTTAGGGGCTTGAGCATCATCTAGGAGGTGTAATGGTTCCATTCCCGCACATAACTCAGCAGGGGAGAGGGAGTTACGGGCTGCCCTCGACGGCACGTCGGCGGCAGAAACCGCGCTCTGCGCGTGCCAGGCCATGCGACGGTGCGGCAGGCGTGCGCTGGCACTGGAGGTGGACACGTGGAGCGCTGGGGTGATTTGGGCGGCGCTAAACGACGTCGAGCTGCGGGGTTGCTTCTGTCAGCCGCCACGGGCGGTGCTGTTGCCGTGGCAGTCGCCGGCGTGGTCGGGCCAGAGTGCCACCGACGCCCAGAAGCGGCCAAGCGAGCGTGCGGCGCACTGGATAAGAAGAAGGTGCAGTGCAGCGTCGAGCCAAGGAGGTACTGGCGATATTTGTCCCTGCGCCTGATGAACCGACGAACTGTCGAACTGTCGACAATTTCAGTTAACAGTTCTGAACTTGACAATACAGTGTATGCTAAGTGTTTGATGAAATGCTTGTGGTATGTGTGCAATCTTTCTGGGGCTGATTTTTGGTGGAGTGGCCTCTTGATATATCTTGAGGCTGCCTGATTTTTCACAGAATTTTTGGAAGAAGATAAATATGAATTTCACCAAATTTTGCAAATCTGGTCCAAACTTGCAGCAGGTGAAATTTGAAAATTTTGAACTATGGACTAGTGAAACAAGAAGGATCTAGGTTGTGGGTACTAAGGACCATCCAGGAGAGTTGGTTTGGAATCAAATATCTGGATGGAAAGGGTGGCTCCTTTGTAAATCACCAAGGTCCACAATAAAAGACAGAAACAGTTTTGGAGTGTAATAAATAGAGGAAAAATCCCAATAAGGTCAAAACTTACTGGAATTCATGAGAGACTTGCCCTAAGGTGTGAAGAGGGTTTTGGAGATAAATATTTCTGTTGGGGTCATGGCAAGATGAAGATTGGGGGG
>LR738712.1:294812411-294849529 GCA_902687465.1 Secale cereale
AAGTCCAAGACCAAATTTGAAAAGCATAACTCAAGAAGGGGGGTGGGAATTTTGAAACTCAACTTGGGCTTGAGCCAACCCAAGAGAAGATCTTCAAGGTCAAAAACCAGACTTGAGAAATCACCAAAAACTTTGGCCAAAAGAATTTTAGAAAAGGCAAAAGACAAGATCAAACAATCCCCTTCCAAAAGGCCAAAAGTTTGGAAGAAAGCCAACTCAAATATTTGGGGTGTTACAAGAACCCGGGCCGACATGACTAGTTATAAACCCAAGGTGGCACTAACTTACAGGGACAGGCATACATGACCCAGCAACGAACGCGTCGGTCATCAACATATGAACCCAAGTCGTAGCAAGCTACAAGGACTTAAAGGAACAACACGTGACATTTCCCCAAAGGGACAGACACAGGAACGAAGAAGGACACATGCCGGCCAGCCTAAGTGTTCCGGAGCAGTAGCAAGCTACCATGGCTCAGTGGAAGCACTAGGAGACATTTCCCCATAAGAGAGGCTACCAAGAGGAAACAACTAGGTTGTCGGATCACACACATACCAAGCATTTCAATAATAATACACACAATATGCTCGATATGTGCAAACACAACATGTCATCACAACAAGACTCTATGAAACAAAGTATTTATTCATTAGGCTCCGAGGAGCCAGATATTACAAACATGGGTCTCATGACCCAACATTCAGAGCATACAAGCAACAAGCGTAAGCAAAACATGTCTGAGTACAGAAAACTACAAAAGAAAAAGGATGAAGAGCCTGACTATTTACAACACTTGTACAAGATTGTAGCTGAGGTAACAAGCTACTTTTAGAAGTCCAAGCGGAACTACTAGTGAGACAGAAGTCTCATCTGCAAAACATAAATTAAGCAAACATGAGTACAAAGGTACTCAACAAGACTTACATCAGAACCTATCATACATGCATTTGTATCAAGAAGGCATAATGGGGTTTAGTTACAGCAAGCCAGCTTTGACTCAGTGGCTATCTACTTCTACGACTGTTGGTAACTCTTTGAGGTGGCGCACACGAGTCCACTAATCACCACTCAATACACCACTATGGATTCATCCCCGTCTCCCTACGAGAAGGCCATCCATAGCACTCACACTTGTCTTGAGTATTTTAGAGTATCCACTTCCAGTTGTCTATGTACCATGTAAGAATCCAAGAAGTCCACAACCGTGGACTCGGCTATTCGAATAGGTCATGAAAACCCTGCAAGGGTGTACTTCTTCACACACGCTCTCGCCACTTACCGCCATGTACACGTCGTGTATCTGGGCAACCTTCAAGCGGAAGCCTGGCGAGGGTGTCGGCCACGACCTGACTAACCACACAAGAATTTTCTCCAGGTTTATCGCCTATTCTGGTTCCATCCGCAAGGGAGTCCGGCCGAGGTTTCCATCACGGCCCCAAACGATGTGTACAGGGTTCCCGAGCCCACCATCCCGGTGCCACTCGGTACACCGGGCCATGTGTGCCTAGTCTTTCCCAAGCCCACCCTGCCGGGTGCCACTTGGTAGAAAAATAACACTACCTACAAACACCAGAAACTAGTTGCGACTCCTGGACAGAGACCAAGTTGATTAATAAGTCAAGAGGGGCACTTAAGCATTCCAATGTGTGGTAGTAGCTAGTCATTGGACAACATACACAGAACTCAGTGCTTAAGGACGGTTCTAGTGAGACAACCCACCATGTACTCCTACATGGTCTCTCACTGCTACCTTTACCAAATCGTGTTCACACCCTTAACTCTTAGCATCAGAACATATCACTGCACTCCAATTCATTCCCAATGAATCAGACCTGACACACTCTAAGCAATAGCAAGCAAGGCTTGGTAAGAACACAACATGGCTTCAATCAACTCCTACACATGCTAGTGGGTTTCAACTATTTACTGTGGTAATGACAGGTCATGCAGAGGAATGGGTTCAACTACCACAGCATAAAGTAGCAGTTGAATCGTTGTTTTCCTAATGCAATAACAGAGAGCAGGAGCGAGAGAGTGGGATTGTATCGGAATGAACAAGGGGTTTTGCTTGCCTGGTAGATCAACAGGGGGGCACTGCTCCTCTGACAGGTACTCTGGAACGGTCTCCGGAGCAGGACCTATCGAGAAGGACGGTGCCAACAATCAAACACAAGCATATGCAACAATATGATGCATGAATATGGCATGAAGATATGATGTTGTTTGAGCTAATGCAACTAGCATTTATTTGGTTGAAGTCTATTTGAACCAAGGGTTCAAATGCAACTCCAAATTAAGCATTTATAAATACCATTTATGTGTTTTCATATATTTAGTAGGTATAACTTCATTTGTCATGCATGAAAATGGTACAGATGGATAGATTGAATTTTTCTGATAATTTTTCATATAAATTTTTTTTATTGTGAGCTACGGTTGAATTTCTGTGATTTTTTGAAGTTTAAACAAATTTATGAATTAAGTAAATCATTTAAGATTTATTTAAATCCCAGAAATGGATTACTGCATCAGCATGACCAAAGCATGATGTCAGCAGGTCAACCAGGCTGACCAGAGTCAAACCTGACAGTGGGGTCCTCTGGTCAGGGACTCTACTAATTAACTGAGTTTAATTAGTGCTAAACTAATCCTAACCAAAATATCAGCAGGGTTGGGCCCCCAAGTCAGTGGCTATACTAATTAACTAAACTAATTAATTAGAACTAAACGGGGTCAACTAATTGGGGGGACCCACCTGTCACTGACCCACAGGGTCAAACGGTCAGTGGGGTCAAACCCCGCCGGCGTTAAGCCGCCGGCAGCAGCAAACGCGGCGGAGGGCGTCGGAAACGCCACTCCGGCGACCATTTGTGCGGCGGAAAGCACCTACGTGCTGCGGAGCCTCGTCCGCATCGATCTATGCCAACGGGAGGCTGCGGGGGCGCCCGGGTTGGCCAGAGCGAAGCTCGCGGCGGCGCTGTAGTTCGCGTGGTGGCGGGGTTGGCACTACGGGGCACGGGGAGACCAAAGCAGGGGTGCCACGGTCTCCTGGAGAGCCGCTGAGCACGTTGGTGGGCTCGTCTGCGAGCAGCAAGGGCTGTGGCCACGACGGCGACGAGGCACGGCGGCGGTGAGGCCTCGGCCTCGGCGGGAACGGAGCTGGAGCTCGCAAGGATGAGGGGGAGAAGAGGGGTTCGACAGAGGAGCTCACGGCGAGTAGAACGGCGGTCTCAGCGGGCTCGGGGGAGGCCGGACAGCGAAGCGACGTTGCCGGCGATCTCGGTGCAGAGGCGGCGGTCTCGAGCTCGAAGGTGAGGCGGCAGGGCGTCCGGCGACATGTGGCTCGTCGGAGAGGTAGAGGACGACGTGGCGGAGCTCTTGGCGTGTCGGCTGGGCGTGGAGTAGCCTGTGGCCACGGCAGCGGCGAGCGGCGGCGACGGTGGCGCTCGGGTCCGAGCGAGAGAGGGAGACAGAGGAGGGGAGAGGCCGTGAGAGAGAGTGAGAGGGGTCCAGGTGCGTCATGGCGTCGTTCAGGAAGGACAGGGCGACGAGGGAGAGTTCATGCAGGCCGGGAGGAGGTGGCGGCCATGCGCTCGGCGGTGGCGCGTGCCCCTGCCTCATGTCGTCGCCAGGAGGACGACGACTGGAAGATGGGCCGGCCCAGCTGGGCCGCACAGTGCGAGGCCAGCAAGTGGCCCAGGTAAGCTCTAACTCTTTTATTTTCTGTTTTTCTAATTCTGCAATTTTTTTTTGATTTAGTTTCTAAAATAAATCAATTATTTTCTTCTGACCCCTTTTTACAGGGACCTGAGGAATGAATCCAAAGCCCCTCAAAATAAAAATCAGAATTTTTGGACATATATAAAATATATGATAAATATATATATCCAAGGCAAATAATTATTTCATTAATCCCAAATGCCCAAAATAAATATTTATGAGCTCCTAAAAATATTTTCAGAAAGAAACATGAACATTTTCTTGGACCCTTTTGGAGCAATTTTTTATTTCGGTCATCTTTCAAAGGGTTTTCTGAGGGTTTCACATGTCCCCAATTCAAATTCATTTGAAAACTAAACATGATGCAAACACCAAGCTAGCCTAGTGCATACCAGAACTAGGGTTGTGACACTTTCCGCCTAAACATTTCGGGGGAAGAGGACCCTGGCCGCCTATATAAGTAGCTAGGATCCCCACTATGAGGGGAAAATTCGGAGCAAATCCATAAACTCTGCCTTCCTGCGAAGGAGCAAGAACTCTTGCCTCCTGACTCTCCTGCGCTCTTCTCCTGAGCTTAGGAACCACTGTACTAGTCCATATTCAAGCCCTCCTGAGGCCAATCCACCAAAGCAGGTAGTAGGATTTTACACCACAAGGTGGCCTGAACCTGGGTAAACTCTTGTGTGCTTTACTTGTTGTTCGCTTGAATCTCTTCACTGGACGAGGGTGAGACGCTAGGTAGACGTGAGTGGGAGAGATCTTCGTTCACGCTCGTGTGTTCAAACTTCTTGGGTTTGCGGAGCACGTAATTCGACAAGCGCGTTCCCCTAGCTTGGAGATGAAACGCCTGAGTGACATCATGCAGCCTGGCAGCTTCTGCATCTCCTTGAGGGTTTCCGGTGGACTCATTCTTTCTATGGCCTTCACCTTCTCAGGGTTAGCCTCGATCCCTCAATGCGACACCAGGAAACCAAGCAGCTTGCATGATGGAACGCCAAACACAAATTTTTCTGGGTTGAGCCGCAGGTCCACTTTGTGCAGGCTGGCGAACGTCTCCTCCATGTCGTCAATGAGAGTTCTTGCTTCCCGAGATTTCACCACTATTTCATCGACGTATGCCTCCGCGTTACTCCCGAGTTGTTCCCCTAGGGCGATGTGCATCAACCGTTGGAAAGTTGATCCCACATTGCACAGTCTGAATGGCATACAGGTGTAGCAGTACAACCCACATGGGTTTAGGAAGGCCGTCTTCTCAACATCTTGTACCGCCATCTTGATTTGATGATAACCAGAGAAGGCACCAGAGAAACATAGCAGATCACACTCGGTGGTAGAGTTAACGATCTGGTTGAGGAGCGGGAGAGGGAAAGGGTCCTGAGGGTAGGCCTTGTTGAGGTTGGTGATGTTGATGCACATACGCTCTTTCCCACCTTTCTTGGGGACAATGACTGGGTCCGCGAGCTAGTCCAGGTGCCGCACTTCTCGAATGATGCCGGCCTCCAGTAGCTTGCGGGTCTCCTGGGTGATGAACGACTGCTTCTCTGAAGCGCCACCATGCCTTCTGCTTTACTGGGCACGTTTGGGCACAACATCAAGTGATGCTGGATTACTCCTCGCGGAACTCCGACCAGATCTGCTGCTTCCCACACGAACACCTCCTTGTCTGCGCGCAAGAAGCGCACCAGTGCCTCTTCTTGGTCTGGGGGCAGGCCGGCGCCTATTGTGAAGCTGGGCTCTGATCCTCCGTCTTCGTCCACCGGCACCTGCTTCATTTCTGCCCAATCTTGAGAGAACAACTGCTTCTTCTTCGTTGGTGCAGCCCCCCGGGCCTTTGGGGCACCTTCCTTGCCTGGCCGCGTGGCTGCCACGGATCTGAAAGCGAGCTCGAGGGCCAAGAGCGCGTCCTTGGTGCATCCACCATGGTGAGGACGCTGATGCTTCCTGGCATCTTGATGAGGTTGTAGGCTGGATGAGTCGCCACCATGAACTTGGCCAATGCCGGGTAGCCGAGGTTGGTGTTGTACGGTAGGCTGATGCGGGCGATGTCAAAGTCGATGAGCTCAGTGCGGTAGTTGTAGTGCGTGCCGAAGGTAAGTGGGAAGTGTATCTACCCCAGGGGGCACGTGGAGCCATCGATGACCCCAGAGAAGGGCTTGGTGGGGCGGAGCCAACCATAGGGCACGTGGAGGAGGCCGAACGCCTCTACAGAAAGGACGTTCAGGCCAGTGCCACCGTCGATGAGGTTCCTGGTGACGGCCACATTGGATATGGTGGGGTTGCAGAGCATAGGGAGCACACCCACGCCAACCGTGGTCTCAGGGTGGTCCCTTGAGTCGAAGGTAAGGTCAGCCTTGGGGGCCGCCCAGCCCGGGGGCGACTTGTCACACCCTGCATTTTGTAACATGTTATTTGTAACTTTGAAGCATGAAAATTTGGACCAGCAAATTTTTTTAGCATCATTTGACCTTTATTTGGAATTGAGTTTTCTTCATTTGCTTTTTCATGTGCTCATTAAAGTCAACTATGACCTCTTGTAGATTTCATCTCCACACCCAAAACTTCTGCCCAATGATCATGCCAAGTGTCATATAACAGTATAGTATTTTCTTACAAAATCATTTTGGCCAAAAAGTATTTTATAAATTTAGTTTTCCAAAAACCCCTGAATTGAGATTTGCACTGCAAGTACTTGATTAAGGGTGTGAAAATTATTTCAAAAGGTTTATTTGAGACCTAGTAGTCATAGGACTCCCAGAAACCACAAAGGTATAATTTTAAAAGTTATTTTCCTATTTTATTTAAAAGCTTTTTCTTAAAGCCAGAAGTGGTCTTTAATAGAGGAAAATTATTTAACAGTTTCAAAAATGTTTGCCAAAATTCAGAGAGACTCATAGGACATATATTGTCCATATATAAGAGTTTCAACACTTGGTCATGTTCAAAATAATGGGCTAAACCCTCTAAAACCCTTTCTGGATATTTCAAGCTTTTGAAATATTTACAAAGGAAATTTTCTCCAAAAATTCCAGGGAAATTCTATCATGTCATATATGACATATTTGATGATCTTGCCAAGTCCCATGCCTTGGGAAGCAAGAAAACCTCCTCAAACCCCTTCATAACCATTCTGTCCATATTTGAAGTTGAGCAACTTTACATTGCCAAACTTGTCCAAATGCTCTCAAACTTGGTGCACATGCTAGAATGGCCTAATAAGGCACCTAGACCAGATGGCACAAGAAATTGAATAGAGCAACTTGATCAGATCACCTCAAAACCCTTTCTGTTCAAATGCAAATTTGAACAACTTTACATTACCAACTTTTTATCTGGAGCTTCAAACTTTGTGGGCATGATCAATACCCCAAATGATGATGCTACACCAAGTGGTGCATCAAGGGGAGATGATTAGCTTGACTCAATCAACATGAAACTGTTTCCGTTGATTTCTAGGGTTCACCAAAGTTACATTGGCTAGTTTCTTCAAATGAGCCCAAATTTGGTGAAGCACCCTATTTTCTCATGTCTTTCAACCCTGTCAAGTGCCATGTCAAGTGGACTTCATTTACTTGATCAAACACAGATCAAACACCTTCTGCAAAAATTCTAAAACCTCCAACTTGACCACTTTCACTTTTCTCCATGGCCTCAACTTCTTACCACAGGCTCATTGGGTTACCAGCTACCTCCAGTAACTCCCCCAGCACCTCAGCTCCATGATTGAGGGGTGAAACCTCTGTTTTACCTTGCTGTACAGTAGGTTTCTACCATTTCACCAGCCCTCTCCCTCTCTCTCTGCATCCCCAGGGCATCCAAGGCCTCAGGCCCTTTCTTTACTTCTCCTACAACGCACTAGACACTGTTGGGCACGCTGGAACGGACCAAACCGGCGAGAGCACGCTGATGCCAGCAATACGCATGCTCTGGAGCGCGCGAACAGTGCCCTCCGCACGCTGGCTCGGGCCAATCAGCCTCCCCCGACAACCTCGAGCCTCCCCCTCGCGCCAGTCGAGGCGCCTCGACGTCCGCGACCTCCCCGGCGTTGTCCCCCCTCCTCCTGCGCCCTCCAGTGAGCGTCGTCGCACGCGCACCGGCCGCCCGCTTCGGCCATTCCTCTGCCTCACACGCGCGCCCTCCTCTGACGCTCCCCCGCTCCTCTTCTCACCTCAGCTGGACGTGGAGCTAGTCCACGGACCTCCCCGGCGTGTTCCCAGGCTCCAGAACCCTCCACAGCCTCGCCTGCAACATCGCCGACGCACGGGTCCACGGTGAACCACGGGCGCGGCTATATAAGGCCCTCCCGAGCTTCTCCAACACCCTCACCAACCTCACACCTCTCCACTGAGACCCCCAACACCCTCAGTTCGACCCCAGGACGCCCCAGTGCTCGGGATCGACCGGAGCTCCGCCGCGTCGGGCCGCCGGCGATCTCGAGGTACGGGCCTCCCCTGCCTCTCCTTCCCCTCGTTTCGGAACCGCCGCACCTCACTGATCATTTCCCCCCTGTTTCCCCTCTCTGTGGCAGCCGGAAACAGCCGCAGCCACTACCCTCCGACGAGCCTCCGCCATCCCACCTCGCCGCCGGTGAACCAGGACCCCCCGCCGTGCCGCACCATCACCACATCAACCGCAAATCGACGCTGAGCTCAAACCTGCCCTCCGTTGCCGTCGCCGTGGCCGGAATCCTCGCCGGTGAGCTCGCCGCCGCCGTGGTCGTGGGGTTAGAGATGACAGGCGGGCCCCGCATGTCATCCCCCGCCTCTCTCCCCCTCCATGTGCCGCTGACCCACGGGCCCCGCCCGTCAGGTTTGAAAACCTGACGTGCGCACGCGCTGGCTCCGTGCGGCTGGGCCAGTCCGCCTGGGCCGTGCACCGTGGCCTCTTCTGGCCCAGTGCACAGGACCCCTTTTTCTTTTTCTTTTCTGTAAATGATTTAAACATTTATACAGAAAAGAATATTGATCCAAATTAAATAATTCCAACTCCTAAAATCTTGCAATATTCCAACCTATTTAATGGTACCACTTTCACTCAAATCCATGAAACTTTGCTGTACTGTTCAAATTTAAATTCAAATTTGAGCAGTATAACTCCTGTTCAAAAATCCATATGTCCTATTCTGTAACTCCAAAACTCCAACTAAGATTTTTTCCCATCTTAGAAATCCCTCTAGTATTTTACAAAAATGAGTTGACATTTTTCTGAGCACTTTGATTTTTCTGTTTTATTTGTATTCTTATTTTCCCGTGGTTATTTTGCGACGTATAGATCCCGTATTTGACGAAGTTGCTGTGGAAGAAGAAGGAGAAGGATTTGAAGACTTTGAAGACCAAGCCAATCCAGGCAAGCAGCCCTTTGACCATGATACACTTGTTCCTCGGAACCCGTTTGTTTCCGATGCATGATGATAGGGTTACGATGGTAACCTAGATGAACCACCACAAGATGCATGCTTTATTGTTGATCTTGCTATATGCTAGATGACATGCAATAGATGGTCATGGTGCTTCTATGATGCATGTGTGATATGAACCCCCGTAGTTGAAAACTTTGCATGAACCCATCGGGTGCCCCTAATGCCCGAGGGTGGTGAAGTGTTAGGTCATCACTTGAGAAAGA
This sequence comes from Secale cereale, assembly GCA_902687465.1. Lineage (NCBI taxonomy): Eukaryota > Viridiplantae > Streptophyta > Magnoliopsida > Poales > Poaceae > Secale > Secale cereale. Next base: position 294,821,751 of record LR738712.1, read on the forward strand.
AGTGATGTGCCGGTAATATCATGTGCATGGTGGAATGATGGATTAGATTTATGTGTGACTACCGTCCCAACCAAACATGTGCAACCACACTACCACTTATGGGACGGGGCTTTATTGATTACTTAGGCCGATACGAGCATGGTGCCCGCATTACTAGTGACGGGAAGACTTGAGGTCTTTCCCGGGACAGGGTCGTGCTTGGATAGACGGCCATGACTGTTTTTACAGGGCACCGGACACACCGTTGGTCCTTTCGGGTACGCGTGACATTGAAATTAGGGCAAGTCCCGTGATCTATTGTTTGTACCCGAGGGCCGTGTACCAACGAGTGGACTCTATGTTAGTGTCGTCTAAGGAAAGGTAATGACCGGGTGCTTACCCCGGGTACTTGAGGTACCGCGGGTCGTGGATGACACGGAAGTTCCCCGGATCTTGTGGGTAAAGTGCGCAACCTCTGCAGAGTGTAAAACTATTCGAATAGCCGTGTCCACGGTCATGGACAGTTGGGTGGTGCTACTTAAACTATGTCCAGAACTTCATCAGTGTTGGTATGTGTGTGACAAGTCAAGGAAGGTGACTTGACTCGATGAGATGAATCATATTCATGTTGATATCGGTAACCTGTCTTCGAGGTTACGCAAGGTTATTGATGCATAAACTTGATGATAGCATATTGTTCTAGCTTCCTGCTAGATTGTTCATTATTGATCCATTACATTGTTACCACATCATGGGTTGCTTGCGAGTACATTCAAAGTACTCATTGGCTTGCCACTGGTTATTTAATTGGCCAGGCATGGAAGAGCAGGAATATGAGGAAGAGTTCTTTGGAGACGACCATGCGAACTAGGACGCTATCCCAGTCAGAATGCCTGTAGGGTTAAGGCAGATGGCATGGGTTCTACCCGTTTACCGAAGACTTCCGCTACTTGAGTTATTTGCTATTCAGCCCGTGAGGCTCTATCTATGTAAGACTTGCCATAATGGCCTTAATTCGTGTAAGACTATTTGTATGGATGTAAGACTCTTGTTATTTCAGCTTCTGTGTGTTCAGTGAGCATTGATCTCTGGGATCACTGTACACGTGCATTCGGTGATCTCGACCTCCAAGTCGGGGTCCCCACAGAGCTGGTATCAGAGCCATCCTGACTGTAGGAAGCCTTAGTTAGCATGGGTGTTAGTTAGTTGAGACCCCCTATTTTTCAAAACCTTCTGAACCTCTCTTCTTTTCTAAACCTGAGATTTTCTCAGCTTATTAACCCCTCCTATTCCACCTTTTAGATGGCCGCTGTTCCCGAAGAGCACCTGACCACTGGGTTTCCCCTACTTCTCGAGGATAGCCTCCAGGAGTGTCAGTTCCACCGAGCACCCATCCTCACCTACCTTGAGCATTGGGTGAGCGATACTGAGGTGGAGTACCATGTGGAAGTGATCGTGAGGGGCAAACGATCCTCCCACAAGTTGGTTCTTCGAGGGACCCCAGATGGCAACATTACCACTCGCTGCCGAGGCTGCTGCACTCAAGGCGTTAACACGTATCCGCGAGCTTCTTCCGGAGATGGCAGCCAAGATGGCAACTCGCTTCTTACCTTACCGGAAGGAAAGTGACGAAGAAAGCAGCGCACTAGCCCCTCCACTGAAGGAAGGACTCTCGCTTCGGTTCCAGACCTACTTCAGTCTATGTGCCGATAGTCTGGCACAAGACTTGGCCTCGGAATCAATGAAGCTTCGAGAAGAACTTTACAAGACCAAGGCACTTCTTCGTCAAGCTCAAGAGAAGGCAAACAGGATCAAGAAAGAAGGGGCACCTTCTGGACAATCCGCTATCGCATATCGAGGCGGAAGGCCCTCCGAGGATGTGTCTTCCAAGGGTGAAGAACCGCCTCGGCGACGCTGGATGACGGCAAGGGAATACCGTAAGCTTTTCCCTGCACCACCGTCGAAGCACCGTCGTATCCAACTCCTCCACTCCCCCACTCCCTCCAGCGACAAGGGAGCCCAGACAGATGAAGACAAGGAGGAAGACCCAGAAGAGCCGGAATACGCGACCGAGCATTCCGCCGCTTAGGCATTATTCGCTACTCGGATATGCCCGTTGTAACCCCTACGGTAGGATAGGTCGTGTAACCCCCATGCGCAGTCGAGTCCTTGTATGGTTCATATGAAACCATCTAGCGTTTGCTTTTGTTGTGTCTGGATGTATGTCGTATTCTTCCTTCGGGAAGGTGTAAACGACTACATCACCCATTTGGATTTTAATGGATGTGTTTTGGCCTCTCGGCCCTTGCATGATTTGATTTAGTGTCACACCCACCCCCTTACTAGGCACCCATCTTTCTTGCTTTCCCTCTTCTGAGTCATGAGACCTTTTACCGCTCCAATAGGATGCCTGTTGTAACTCGTACTGGTACCTCTACCCAGCAGCCCGAAGCCGGAACATCCTCTCAGCCAGAAGCAGGCCACGACCAAACCAACGACCAAGCTCCACCACCACCTCCTCCAAGCATGGACATGGCTCAGCTTCTCCAAGCTTTCCGAGAGGAACGCCAAGCCAACACTGCAGCTCTCCAGCTGATTGCTCAAGCTGTTACCAACAACCGCCAGCCAGCGGGGAATGGCAATGGACGTTCCACGTTGGCAGAGTTCAAGAAGCATGCACCACCAACCTTCATCGAGACTGCAGAACCCCTGGATGCTGATGACTGGGTCCGTTCCATCGAGGAAATCCTGGAACTAGTCGGATGCACCGAAGACCGCGAGAAGGTGGCTTATGCAGCCCACTGCCTCGGGGGAACTGCTAGAGCTTGGTGGGATGGATTCAAGGTCATGCATGCTGAACAAGACATCACTTGGGTGAACTTCAAGGCAGAATTCCGCAAGGCCCACATTCCTTCCGGAATCATGGCTATCAAAAAGCGTGAGTTCCGAGCCCTGAAGCAAGGAAGTGGCACTGTCAAGGAGTACATGCAGAAGTTCAGTATTCTGTCAAGGTATGCCCCTGAAGATGTCAGCACTGATGCTGCCAAAAGGGAGCGCTTCATGGAAGGCCTCAATCAGACTCTGCAATACTCGCTTGTCGTGTGCGACTGCCCATCTTTCCCTGACCTGGTGAACAAGGCACTTATGCTTGAAGACAAGCGGCGTGCTTTGGAAGACACACGCAAGCGCAAGTTGGTCAGTAAGGGAAGTTCCAGCAACCAGAAGCCTCGTCCGTGGCAGTCAGCCCCGGCCAAGCCAACCTATCAGCAGCCAAGAGCTCCTGCACCTCGTGCCAATCCTCAGCCTCAGAAGTATGCCAACCCCAGGCCAGCTTTCAACCCCAATACCAGTGGTGGCAACAAGGTCAACACACCAAACCAAGTCACTTGCTTTGGATGTGGTCAGCCCGGACACATCTCCAGGGTGTGCCCCAACAAGAAGCCTGATGCCCCGCGCCCCAATGCGCAGAACCAGGGACAAGGCCGTGGTATGCCACCAAGGAACCCAGCTCCTCGCAATCCACCGAACTATGGGAAGGGGCGTGTGAATCACGTCACTACTGAAGAAGCCCAGGAAGACCCGGACGTCATGCTGGGTACGTTCCTTGTCAACTCAGCACCTGCAACTGTCTTGTTTGATTCTGGAGCAACGCATTCATTTGTCACTCAAAGATTTGCATTAAAAAGTGGCATGACCCCTACACCCCTGAATAACCCTATGGTGGTACAAACCCCCGGAGCCGAGATGAGAGCCAAGATAGGCTGTAAAGGAGTCGGTATTACCATTAACGGTGTAGACTTCCTAGCAGACCTTATCGTCCTGAGATCGCAAGGCTTGGATGTGATCCTAGGTATGAATTGCCTCAGCAAGCACCAAGGCTTGTTAGACTGTGCCAATCGGACAGTCACTGTGACCAATGACCAAGGAGTAGAAGTCAAGTTTGCCCCCAACTCCTCTTCCGCTCAAGCCGCTAAAGTCAACTGTCTGTCTGAAATTGGGCTAGACCAAGTACCGGTAGTATGTGAGTATCCTGATGTCTTTCCGGATGAACTACCGGGAATGCCCCCTGCCCGTGACATTGAGTTCATCATCGAGCTCGTGCCCGGAGCAGGACCCATCTATAAGAAGCCTTATAGAATGGGGACGGAAGAATTAGCCGAGTTGAAGAAACAGCTAGAAGAGCAGCTAAGGAAGGGATTTATCCGCCCGAGTGCTTCCCCTTGGGGATCTCCTGTTCTGTTTGTGGCAAAGAGGGACGGTACCATCCGCTTATGCATTGACTATCGTTCCCTCAATGAAGTTACAATCAAGAACAAGTACCCACTTCCCAAGATCGAAGATCTGTTTGATCAACTCAGCGGAGCCAAGGTATTCTCCAAGATCGACCTCAGATCTGGGTATTACCAGCTGAAGATCAGACCCCAAGATATTCCGAAGACGGCATTCGTAACCAGATATGGCCTGTACGAGTGCACAGTCATGTCTTTTGGGTTAACCAATGCCCCAGCCTACTTCATGTATCTCATGAATAAAGTCTTCATGGAATATTTGGACAATTTCGTTGTTGTCTTCATTGATGACATTCTTGTGTTCTCGAAGTCGGAGGAAGAGCATGAGCAGCACCTGAGGATGGTCCTAGACAAGCTTCATGAGCACCAACTGTATGCCAAATTCAGCAAGTGTGAGTTCTGGCTGCATAAAGTTGGATTCTTAGGTCATGTCTTGACCGAGGAAGGATTATCTGTTGATCCTACAAAAATCGAAGCTGTGACCCAATGGCAATCTCCAACGACCGTCAAGGAAGTCAGAATCTTCCTCGGACTAGCAGGCTATTACCGCAAGTTCGTGGAAGGATTCTCTAGCATTGCACGACCAATGAGTCAGCTCCTCAAGAAGGACAAGAAGTTCGAGTGGACGCCAAAATGCGAAGAGAGCTTCCAAGAGCTCAAGAAGAGATTGACCACCGCCCCAGTTCTGGCAACACCTGATATTCACAAGGAGTTCGTGATATATTGTGATGCCTCTCGAACCGGATTGGGAAGCGTTCTGGTGCAAGAAGGCCGCGTCATAGCATACCTCTCCAGGCAGCTACGACCCCATGAGGAGAACTACGCTACTCACGATCTTGAGCTAGCGGCAGTAATTCATGCCTTGAAGACATGGCGCATTACCTCCTAGGGAAACGGTGTGAGATTTACACAGACCACAAAAGTCTGAAGTATATTTTCACCCAAAAGGAATTGAACATGAGGCAGCGGAGATGGTTGGAGCTCATCAAGGATTATGACCTCAGTGTTCAATATCACCTTGGGAAGGCCAACGTGGTGGCCGATGCCTTAAGCAGGAAGGCTTGCTCTTTGAATGTCGTTATTCAGGAAAGGCAGCCTGCCTTGTTTAAGGAGATCGAACAATTCAATTTGGAATTGGTCACCCCCGAAATTCTGGATCATTTGGAAGTCAGACCGACCCTGATGGACGACGTCAAGAAGGCTCAAGATGGGCATGCAAGCATCGAAGGTATCAAGAAGAAGATGAAGCTGGGCAAGGCCCCAGGATTCTCCGAAGATGAGCACGGGATTGTTTGGTACAAAGGTCGCCTCTGCGTGCCAAACAACACCGAGCTGAAGACGCTGATTCTGCAGGAAGCCCACGACACTCCGTATTCCATCCACCCCGGAGGAACCAAGATGTACCAAGACTTGAAGGCACGATTCTGGTGGCACGGTATGAAGAGAGAGATTGCAACCTATGTTGCAAAGTGTGATGTGTGCCAAAGGGTCAAGGCTGAGTATCAGCGACCTGCTGGATTGCTTCAACCACTCAAGGTTGCTGAGTGGAAGTGGGATAAAGTCGGAATGGACTTCATCACTGGATTACCAAGGTCGAATAGAGGACATGACTCCATCTGGGTCATAGTCGATCATTTGACCAAGGTGGCTCATTTCATTCCTGTCAAGACCACTTATGATGGCAACCGGCTGGCAGCTCTCTACATTGACCGAATCGTAAGTCTTCACGGTGTTCCCAAGGAGATTGTGTCAGATCGAGGAACCCAGTTCACCTCAAGGTTCTGGAAGAAGTTCCAAGAGGCCTTGGGAACCAAGTTTTCTTTCAGCACAGCTTTCCACCCACAGATCGGAGGTCAAACTGAGCGAGTCAATCAGATTCTCGAAGACATGCTCCGAGCCTGTGTCCTGGCATATGGAGCCAAGTGGGAAGACTGTCTCCCTTTTGCCGAGTTCTCCTATAACAACAGTTACCAGTCAAGCCTTCAGATGGCACCATTTGAGGTGTTGTATGGACGCAGATGTCGCACGCCCCTCAACTGGTCAGAGACTGGAGAAGGACTAGTCTTTGGACCGGATAATCTCCGTGCAGCAGAAGAACAAGTCCAACTAGTCAGAGAGCGATTAATGGCAGCCAAGTCAAGGCAGAAGAGTTATGCTGACACTCGACGCCGAGACATGAGTTTCCATGTTGGGGACCATGTGTACCTGCGGGTAACTCCTCTAAAGGGAACCAAGCGTTTCCATGTCAAGGGGAAGCTCGCACCAAGGTTCATTGGACCCTTTGAGATCACTGCGCGACGAGGAGAAGTGGCTTATCAGTTGGAACTACCACCTGAGCTATCCGATGTGCACAATGTGTTCCATGTGTCACAACTCCGGAAATGCCTCCAAGTTCCAGACAAGCCCAGTCTCTACAAGGATGTGGATCACCAAGCCATTGATCTGCAGCCTGATCTGACCTACCGCGAGAATCCCATTCGTATTCTGGACGAAGCAGAACGACGTACGCGGAGGCGTACCATCAAGTACTTCAAGGTCCAGTGGAGCAACCACACCGAAGCAGAAGCAACCTGGGAACAAGAAGACTATCTTAGATCCGAGTTTCCCGATCTCTTTTAAGCCCTAGTTTAGGAATCTCGGGGACGAGATTCTTGTAAGGGGGGTAGGTCTGTCACACCCTGCATTTTGTAACATGTTATTTGTAACTTTGAAGCATGAAAATTTGGACCAGCAAAAATTTTTAGCATCATTTGACCTTTATTTGGAATTGAGTTTTCTTCATTTGCTTTTTCATGTGCTCATTAAAGTCAACTATGACCTCTTGTAGATTTCATCTCCACACCCAAAACTTCTGCCCAATGATCATGCCAAGTGTCATATAATAGTATAGTATTTTCTTACAAAATCATTTTGGCCAAAAAGTATTTTATAAATTTAGTTTTCCAAAAACCCCTGAATTGAGATTTGCACTGCAAGTACTTGATTAAGGGTGTGAAAATTATTTCAAAAGGTTTATTTGAGACCTAGTAGTCATAGGACTCCCAGAAACCACAAAGGTATAATTTTAAAAGTTATTTTCCTATTTTATTTAAAAGCTTTTTCTTAAAGCCAGAAGTGGTCTTTAATAGGGGAAAATTATTTAAATGTTTCAAAAATGTTTGCCAAAATTCCGAGAGACTCATAGGACATATATTGTCCATATATAAGAGTTTCAACACTTGGTCATGTTCAAAATAATGGGCTAAACCCTCTAAAACCCTTTCTGGATATTTCAAGCTTTTGAAATATTTCCAAAGGAAATTTTCTCCAAAAATTCCAGGGAAATTCTATCATGTCATATATGACATATTTGATGATCTTGCCAAGTCCCATGCCTTGGGAAGCAAGAAAACCTCCTCAAACCCCTTCATAACCATTCTGTCCATATTTGAAGTTGAGCAACTTTACATTGCCAAACTTGTCCAAATGCTCTCAAACTTGGTGCACATGCTAGAATGGCCTAATAAGGCACCTAGACCAAATGGCACAAGAATTTGAATAGAGCAACTTGATCAGATCACCTCAAAACCCTTTCTGTTCAAATGCAAATTTGAACAACTTTACATTACCAACTTTTTATCTGGAGCTTCAAACTTTGTGGGCATGATCAATACCCCAAATGATGATGCTACACCAAGTGGTGCATCAAGGGGAGATGATTAGCTTGACTCAATCAAGATGAAACTGTTTCTGTTGATTTCTAGGGTTCACCAAAGTTACATTGGCTAGTTTCTTCAAATGAGCCCAAATTTGGTGAAGCACCCGATTTTCTCATGTCTTTCAACCCTGTCAAGTGCCATGTCAAGTGGACTTCATTTACTTGATCAAACACAGATCAAACACCTTCTGCAAAAATTCTAAAACCTCCAACTTGACCACTTTCACTTTTCTCCATGGCCTCAACTTCTTACCACAGGCTCATTGGGTTACCAGCTACCTCCAGTAACTCCCCCAGCACATCAGCTCCATGATTGAGGGGTGAAACCTCTGTTTTACCTTGCTGTACAGTAGGTTTCTACCATTTCACCAGCCCTCTCCCTCTCTCTCTGCATCCCCAGGGCATCCAAGGCCTCAGGCCCTTTCTTTACTTCTCCTACAACGCACTAGACACTGTTGGGCACGCTGGAACGGACCAAACCGGCGAGAGCACGCTGATGCCAGCAATACGCATGCTCTGGAGCGCGCGAACAGTGCCCTCCGCACGCTGGCTCGGGCCAATCAGCCTCCCCCGACAACCTCGAGCCTCCCCCTCGCGCCAGTCGAGGCGCCTCGACGTCCGCGACCTCCCCGGCGCTGTCCCCCCTCCTCCTGCGCCCTCCAGTGAGCGTCGTCGCACGCGCACCGGCCGCCCGCTTCGGCCATTCCTCTGCCTCACACGCGCGCCCTCCTCTGACGCTCCCCCGCTCCTCTTCTCACCTCAGCTGGACGTGGAGCTAGTCCACGGACCTCCCCGGCGTGTTCCCAGGCTCCAGAACCCTCCACAGCCTCGCCTGCAACCTCGTCGGCGCACGGGTCCACGGTGAACCACGGGCGCGGCTATATAAGGCCCTCCCGAGCTTCTCCAACACCCTCACCAGCCTCACACCTCTCCACTGAGACCCCCAACACCCTCAGTTCGACCCCAGGACGCCCCAGTGCTCGGGATCGACCGGAGCTCCGCCGCATCGGGCCGCCGGCGATCTCGAGGTACGGGTCTCCCCTGCCTCTCCTTCCCCTCGTTTCGGAACCGCCGCACCTCAATGATCATTTCCCCCCTATTTCCCCTCTCTGTGGCAGCCGGAAACAGCTGCAGCCACTACCCTCCGACGAGCCTCCGCCGTCCCACCTCGCCGCCGGTGAACCAGGACCCCCCGCCGTGCCGCACCACCACCACAGCAACCGCAACTCGACGCTGAGCTCAAACCTGCCCTCCGTTGCCGTCGTCGTGGCCGGAATCCTCGCCGGTGAGCTCGTCGCCGCCGTGGTCGTGGGGTTAGAGATGACAGGCGGGCCCCGCATGTCATCACCCCGCCTCTCTCCCCCTCCTCTGTGCCGCTGACCCACGGGCCCCGCCCGTCAGGTTTGAAAACCTGACGTGCGCGCGCGCTGGCTCCGTGCGGCTGGGCCAGTCCGCCTGGGCCGTGCACTGTGGCCTCTTCTGGCCCAGTGCACAGGACCCCTTTTTCTTTTTCTTTTCTGTAAATGATTTAAACATTTATACAGAAAAGAATATTGATCCAAATTAAATAATTCCAACTCCTAAAATCTTGCAATATTCCAACCTATTTAATGGTACCACTTTCACTCAAATCCATGAAACTTTGCTGTACTGTTCAAATTTAAATTCAAATTTGAGCAGTATAACTCCTGTTCAAAAATCCATATGTCCTATTATGTAACTCCAAAACTCCAACTAAGATTTTTCCCCATCTCAGAAATCCCTCTAGTATTTTACAAAAATGAGTTGACATTTTTCTGAGCACTTTGATTTTTCTGTTTTATTTGTATTCTTATTTTCCCGTGGTTATTATGCGACGTATAGATCCCGTATTTGACGAAGTTGCTGTGGAAGAAGAAGGAGAAGGATTTGAAGACTTTGAAGACCAAGCCAATCCAGGCAAGCAGCCCTTTGACCATCATACACTTGTTCCTCGGAACCCATTTGTTTCCGATGCATGATGATAGGGTTACGATGGTAACCTAGATGAACCACCACAAGATGCATGCTTTATTGTTGATCTTGCTATATGCTAGATGACATGCAATAGATGGTCATGGTGCTTCTATGATGCATGTGTGATATGAACCCCCGTAGTTGAAAACTTTGCATGAACCCATCGGGTGCCCCTAATGCCCGAGGGTGATGAAATGTTAGGTCATCACTTGAGAAAGAAGTGATGTGCCGGTAATATCATGTGCATGGTGGAATGATGGATTAGATTTATGTGTGACTACCGTCCCAACCAAACATGTGCAACCACACTACCCCTTATGGGACGGGGCTTTATTGATTACTTAGGCCGATACTAGCATGGTGCCCGCATTACTAGTGACGGGAAGACTTGAGGTCTTTCCCGGGACGGGGTCGTGCTTGGATAGACGGCCATGACTGTTTTTACAGGGCACCGGACACACCGTTGGTCCCTTCGGGTACGCGTGACATTGAAATTAGGGCAAGACCGTGATCTATTGTTTGTACCCGAGGGCCCTGTACCAACGAGTGGACTCTATGTTAGTGTCGTCTAAGGAAAGGTAATGACCGGGTGCTTACCCCGGGTACTTGAGGTACCGCGGGTCGTGGATGACACGGAAGTTCCCCGGATCTTGTGGGTAAAGTGCGCAACCTCTGCAGAGTGTAAAACTATTCGAATAGCCGTGTCCACGGTCATGGACAGTTGGGTGGTGCTACTTAAACTATGTCCAGAATTTTACTTCATCAGTGTTGGTATGTGTGTGACAAGTCAAGGAAGGTGACTTGACTCGATGAGATGAATCATATTCATGTTGATATTGGTAACCTGTCTTCGAGGTTACGCGAGGTTATTGATGCATAAACTTGATGATAGCATATTGTTCTAGCTTCCTGCTAGATTGTTCATTATTGATCCATTACATTGTTACCACATCATGGGTTGCTTGCGAGTACATTCAAAGTACTCATTGGCTTGCCACTGGTTATTTAATTGGCCAGGCATGGAAGAGCAGGAATATGAGGAAGAGTTCTTTGGAGACGACCATGCAAACTAGGACGCTATCCCAGTCAGAATGCATGTAGGGTTAAGGCAGATGGCATGGGTTCTACCCGTTTACCGAAGACTTCCGCTACTTGAGTTATTTGCTATTCAGCCCGTGAGGCTCTATCTATGTAAGACTTGGCCATAATGGCCTTAATTCGTGTAAGACTATTTGTATGGATGTAAGACTCTTGTTATTTCAGCTTCTGTGTGTTCAGTGAGCATTGATCTCAGGGATCACTGTACACGTGCATTCGGTGATCTCGACCTCCAAGTCGGGGTCCCCACACGACTACGCGCCTCCCGCCTGTTTGATGAATTGCTTGACGTGACGGTCCAACGCTGGTGCCCACAAACCGCCGAGGAGTGCCGTGACCGCGTTGGGTGCCGGCGCCGCGAAGCCTGTGACAAACAAGCTGTGCAACTCTTCCCAGGAGGCCACCGAAGACTACGGCAAGCAGAGAAACCAGGCGTGCGGCTGCCCTACGAGGGCCATGGGGCGCCAGTTCGCCATCACCTTGTCGTTTCTGCCAGCTGCCCAGATGGCCTGTGTATAGGCCTGGAGGAATCTCACGGGGTCGCTCAAGACCCTCGCGAGGGGCCAAGCCTCGCGAGGCGAACGATGCCAAGACCTCGGGAAGGGGAAACCTCGTATGGCTGGCTCCTGAGGAGCGGAGAACTCTATGCGACCCCCACCTCGCGAGGTTTGCATGATGCAAGCCATGATGACAAAGGCCATGCGGGCGCCAGTGGGCGCAGTACAACAGTTTCCTCTTTGGTGCTAAGGAAGCAGGCTCAGGCGCAGAGTCCCAAGGAAGCTACCAAAGGTTTCCATTTCCGAGCAACAAGACCAAGATCGCCAGGACGGCAGGACGGAGGTCATCGTGAAGCCCACCGTGGCATCGGGATCAGAGGCTTTGTAGGCGAAGACCACCTTTAGTCAGGATAAGATGTACTAGTTATCTCCCTTCAAAATTGGCTGTTGTGGGATCCCTTCCCGCCAACATTTCGGGGGAAGAGGACCACGACCACTGTACAAGTTGGGTAGCCACCACCCAGGAAGGGGACGAATCATTCAGACCTTCCTCTCCACCACAAACCAAGAACACACCTCCGGGGGTTGTTCACCCACTGTATTAGTTCATCGTCGGCCGATATCGAGGCTAATCCACCACACTGCTAGAGTAGGGGCACTCACCGCTAGCTGGCCTGTACTAGGATAAACTGCCTCGTGTCTCTCTTACTTTCTTGTTTATTAAGCTAGTTCGTGGGAAGACGATTAGGTAGATAGGGAAAGTTGAGTTCTTCGCACACACCCCAGTGTTCAAACATTGAAGGGTCTTGCGGAGCCCTGAATCCGACATTTGGCACACCAGGTAGGGGTTCATCGAAGCTTCACTTCGTCTATTCGGTTCAGCGTCATATCGCCGCCCCATGGCTGACGCTCGTTGTGTCCGTGCTGAGCGCCGGGCTGCTCTCGCCACTCGCATGGCCTAGATGGCACCTCCGGGTGATGGCATCTCCCGTAGATCTCCATCACCAGCGGCAGTTGTTGCCATCGGCCCTGCTGCCCGCGATCAGCAAGATTCATCGCTCCCGCTCTCCACACGGCGCGACGGCCGCACTGCAACCCCATCACTGACTCCAGCAGCTGCTTCGTCCCCCCATGCCCGTCGTGGACCGGCGAACTCGCAGGCCACGCTGCTCATGGCGCGTGAGCTCCTGCGCTGCCGCCCGACCGACGACCTCTACGAAGATTGGCTGGAACGCATCGCCGAGCTCGTCAGCACTGCGGGAGAGGCTCCAGCATCGTCCCGTTCGTTGCCTCCTCCACAACCTCAGGCAGGCGATGTGGCCCGCGGCGTACCCCCTCCACCGCTCCAGAGAGACGTCATCCCCGAGCCAAGGCGCGAGACCACCCCAGCGTGACCAGCCACGTAGGGTGGCCGCACATGATGACGAAAGCCGCCAAGTGGTGCAGCAGCCCCAAGGCGAGGCGCGTGCGCTTCTGGCTCCGCTTCATCAAAGTCGCGCGCCGCCTCATGCGGTGGCACGCGAACACCCAGACCAGGCTCCACCTCAGCAGCAGGCACTAGTCAGCATGGCAGGCTGCCAAGCGTTCACCCCGGAGCTCCGCCATGTCATCTAGCCCGGCAAGTTCTATCCGGATCTAGCCCCGCGCTGTGATGGAACACCCGACCCTGCAGAGTTTCTGCAGCTCTACGATCTGGGCATTGATGTAGCCAGTGGCGACGAGAAGGTCATGGCCAATTGGTTCCCTATGGCTCTCAAAGACGGCGCTCGTTCATGGCTCCTGAACCTCCCAAAGGAGTCGATCTCCTTCTAGGGTGAGCTACGCAAACGCTTCAGTTCAAACTTCAAAGGGACTCACGATCGTGCCCCGGCGGTGGGCGACCTGGGGCGTATCAAGCAACAGCCATGAGAGACCCTACGCAAGTACATACATCGTTTCACCAACGTTCACATCAAGATCCCCAAGGTATACGATGAGGCCATCATTTCGGCATTCACTGATGGTGTATGGGATGTCAGGATGAAGGAGGAGCTCGTCATTTAGGAGGACTTGTGTTAGCTCTGGAAATGTTCAACCTGGCGATCAAGTGCACAAAGGAAGAAGAAGGTCGTCTCTCGCTCGTCGAGCTTCCCGAGGTGTTGGAGTGTGAGCTAGATATCGAAGAATATGCTTCACAGCCTTATGGTGTGATTCCTTCAGTGTAGCTTGAAATCGGGCACGCATGCAAACACTAAGCATAATATCTGGCCTAGATACACATAGATACAATAAAGAGCTAATCATGGAGAAGTATACCTTTTGATCGAAGTCTTTACCATTTTCATCGGTGCATAGTTGGCCATTTGTGGGCATAGGGATTTTGACGCCTTTGCAATCTTGCATGCTGAATTTCCTCAGAACATCCATGAGGTATTTCTCTTGAGATATGAAGATGCCATTGCGTTGTTGACGAATTTGAAGGCCTAGGAAGAATTTCAGCTCTCCCATCATGGACATTTGATATTCTTCATGCATCATGTAGCCAAATTCATCACTGTAACATTCATCGGTACAACCAAAGATAATATCGTCCACATAGATTTGACACACAAATAATTCATCATCATATGATTTAGTGAAAAGAGTTGGGTCAAGTGAACCGGGTTTGAAGCCTTTCTTCGTGAGGAATTCCTTCAAAGTATCATACCACGCCCGAGGGTCCTGCTTTAGGCCGTAGAGGGCCTTGTTGAGTTTGAAGACTTTGTCAGGATGTTTAGAATCTTCAAAACCTGGTGGTTGATCAACATATAATTCTTTCTCAAACTTACAATTGAGGAATGCACTTTTCACATCCATTTGATATAAGATAATATTATGATGGTTAGCATAAGCAAGTAATATGTGAATAGCTTCAAGTCTAGCAACATGAGCAAAGGTTTCATCAAAGTCTATTTCTTCAAGATGCATGCGCATCTTGTTCTTCCAGTAGGGGTAGTCTGTCCCATCAAAGGCAGGACACCCAGCCGAGACATTGATCATACCTTTAGTCGACATAACTAAAACTCCAGGCGGTTAAACCAAAATCACATAGAACACGGGAGTACCTTGCTCTGATACCAATTGAAATTGCATTATATCGACTAGAGGGGTGTGAATAGGCGATTTTTACAAATTCGTCATTGAGGAAATTCTAGCTGAGGAATTTCCTAAGCAACAAACTACTTAGCAGCGGAATAGATACTAAAGTGCAAGCATAAAAAGACAGTAGCATGGTCATCATGATGAAATGAACACAAGCACAGAGTACAAGTGAGAAAGTCTTCAGTCAAAGTCTTCAAGCAGTACAGATCAAGTTCATCAACACACGAATGAGTAAAAAGAAGGGTTTAAGGAAATAGAACCAGTAGGCTTGATGAAGAAAAAGATTTGTTAGACCAGTTCCAACTGTTGTGACAGTTGTACGTCTTGTTATGGCGGCTAGGTATTTAAACCCATGGACACACAGTCCCGGACACCCAGTCTTGGACACACAGTCCAAGACAACAAGTCCTCACCATATTACCCTTGAGCTAAGGTCACACAGACACCGCCTAATCACTCGTGGTAAGTCTTCACAGGTGACTTCTAAACCTTCACAGACTTGTTCACTCGGCGATCCACAATTCCTCTTGGACGCTCTAGACCATTGACGCCTAACCGTCTAGAAGACCATAGTCTTCAAAGGTAACAAGCATCGTCTCCCCATAGGAACACTCTCTTCAGTGATGCTCAATCACTTTGGGGTTTTAGGTGTTTGTGTTTTTTCCTCACAAGATGATTTTTGCTCAAAGTCCTCGGAGGATGGGTTGCTCTTATGACAAGTGTCAGTTTCTCTCGGAGCAGCCAACCGACTAGTGGTTGTAGGGGGCGGCTATTTATTGCCTAGGGAGCATTCCAACATGATAAGACACAAATGCCCTTAAATCATATGACCGTTAGGTGGATAAGATATTTTGGTACAGCTGGCGCATAGCATAACAAGAGTCGTAAATTGAGCTCTCAAATTTCTCACGGCTATCATATTCCTCACTTGTAGGCAATCCGCACTGGCGAATTCCTAACTCCTCTGTCAGAACAAATTCATTAGATACTAGAAGTACTTTCTCTATGTCACTGAAGAAATTGGGTGAATTGTATGAGATTTCCAATGGCTTCACTCGAAAGGATTGGGTAGTGTAGGTTTTGAGTTGAGCATCACATGGAAATATGTTTCCTTAGTTTTACCTCGACCCTCTTTAACAGTACGGTGTTTCCTATGACTCAAGAGAGAGAAAATGAAATTACGAAAACAAAAGTCTTCATGCTTCATAATCCTCGCATGAATATCCAGGTCTTCAAGGTCACACCAATTTCCTCACTTTCAAAGTCTTCGAGAAAACCAAAGTATTCAACTGAAGACATACATTTTTACGGGTCGACTTTCAACATAAATATCAAACTCCTCATAGATTTATAAGACCTGTGTACACTCAAAAACACATTAGTCCATTAACCTATAAGTCTTCAATAAACCAAAATCACTAAGGGGCACTAGATGCACTTACACATGCCACTCCCTCCGATGCAACCATCTTGCACGCTAAAGGGGGTGCTCCTGAGCATCGCATCTTAGGAGGTCCTACTGGCTCTCGAGCCCTCACCCCTGGCCTTGACCACGGCTTCGCGACCTGGCATAACAGCGGCGGCTCAGCTTCGCTCGAGGGCCAGGACCCGAGGGCGTAGAGAACCCATGTGAGCTAAAGGGGGCGAGACCGGCGTGGGCCCTGCCTGGGGGCGCTATAGCAAGGGCATCAGGCTATATCACCGATGGTTGAAGCCTTCTTGGGGACTGGGTCCTGTCGGCATAGAGCATCAAGCTATCTCGAGAAAGAAAAAGGGGACAATGCCCAAGCGAGATATGCAATCACAACATTAAACGAAAAGAAAATACATTAAAGCAAAAGAATTTTGATTTTTTACACGCCCCCATGGGGCCCGACATGATTCCGTGCAAGGAACAAAAGAAGGAACCCAGGAAGAGCATGCCCAGGAGCATCACCAAAGGCGTCGGGCGGACGTTGGCACCCTGCTGTGGGCGCAACGATAGCTCGGTGGCTCGTAGATGTCATCATCGCTGGTCTTGGGATCATCGCTGGACTCTGGCGAATCGCTGCAGGTGGACGGGCCGCTGACAAGGCCAAGGGCAGGTTCAGTGCACGTGGCCATATCACGCGGGCCGCTCCTTCCAGGGAAGCGCTCCAGACATTGGTCGTCCTCACCAAAGACCTTGAAGAAGAGCGTTGAGGCTCCGTCATATTCGAAGTGGATGACGGAGGCTCCTTCAGGACAACAAGCGCGGGCGATTTCGCCCCATCCTCGAGTCATGAAGACGCCGGCTGTGGGGACGACCTCGACCTCCGCCTCGGTAGCCTGGCTGCAGCACCCAACGTGCTACAACCACAGCTCAGCAGGACCCCTCAGCAACATCAACTCCACGAAGAACCTCAGGAGCCGGATCCAAAAAAGTGGTGGCATTACCGTCCACACGACGAACTCCCGAGAAGTACCCTTGGCGTGGGAACCGCTGCAGACCAGCCGCCCGACCGTGGCTAGCCCTCTGCGATCACCTCCAAGGCGAAGATGGGTGCTGCCCCTCGCCCTTGGCCTAGCACATGCAAGGGGATCGAGAAGCTAGGCGGCGGCCGTTCCAGCCAAGGCCACGTCACTTCAAGCCTTCCGGCGATGTCACTGGAGCGGCCAGACCTCTTCTTCGGCGTGAGTGGCCCGGGCTCCTCCTGAGGAGCCTTGTCCTTCTCTACCGCAGAGAACCTTTGAATCGGTGCCATGAACAATACGGCAAGGTGATGAAGCAAGAAGAAGCAAACAACGAGGAGATGGAGTTGTGCGGAGGGGACTCTGCTCCTCCATTCATAGCAATAGGGAGGCAAACCATCAGCCCCCATGATCACAGGTAATGATGACCTTTTTTCTGCATGCAGCAGGTTCCAGTCAAGTCGAACAATTGTCGAGGCTGCATGGGGAAGTGGAGACGCCCACGTCCAATCCAGGCGCCACACGTCGACCAGGTTCGCAGGCGATTGGGTACCGCGGAGCTTTACCCTTGCCCTTTGGCTCCGCCTTAAAGCCAAGTCTGAGGGCGCCTTGGGCCCGGGGGCTACTGTCGGCGTTCTGGGAAACACGGTACCTAGACTTTTTTTGCCTGCGGCCCGAGACATGGCTCCTTCTCAGGCCTGGTATGGCCCATCCTCAGCATTGACACTCAAGACCCTCGCGAGGCGAACGATGCCAAGACCTACGGAAGGGGCAGCCTCGTCAGGCTGGCTCATGAGGAGCGAAGAACTCTATGCGACCCCCAGATCACGAGGTTTGCATGACGCAAGCCATGACGACCAAGGCCAGGCAGGCGCCAGCGGGCGCAGTACAACAGTTTCCTCTTTGGTGCTAAGGAAGCGGGCTCAGGCGCAGAGTCCTGAGGAGTCTGTCAAAGGTTTCCATTTCCATGCAATACGACTAAGATCGCCAGGACGACAGGACCGAGGTCACCGTCGAGCCCACCGTGGCGTCAGGATCAGAGGCTTTGCAGGAAAAGACAACCTTTAGTGAGGACAAGATGTACTAGTTGTCTCCCTTCAATATTGGCCATTGTGGGATCCCTTCCCACCAACATTTCGGGGGAAGAGGACCAAGGCCACTATATAAGTAGGATAGCCACCACCCAACAAGGCCACTATATAAGAACACACCCGTGGAGGTTGTTCACCCACTTTATTAGTTCATCCTTAGCCCATCTCGAGGCTCATCCACCACACTGCTGGAGTAGGGCCACTCACCGCTAGGTGTCCTGAACCAAGATAAACTGCCTCGTGTCTGTTTTACTTTCCTGTTCACCGAGCTAGTTCATGGGATGGTGAGTAGGTAGATAGGCGAAGTTGAGTTCTTCGTACGCACCCCAGTGTTCGAACCTAGAAGGGTTTTGCAGAGCCGTGAATTTGACAGACCCATCCCATGCTATGGTGGTGCCTAGGCTATTTTTATAGTGGCCTTGGTCCACTTCCCAAAATGAAGGTGGGAAGGGATCCCACAACTACCAAATTCGAAGGGAGACAACTAGTACATATTATCGTGGTGAAAAGTGGTCTTCGCATGCAAAGCTTCTGGTCATGACGCCATGGTGGGCTTGGTGATGACCTTCGTCCTGTCGTCGTAGCGATCCTGGTCTTGTTGCATGTAAATGGAAACCTTTGGTTGATTCTTCGGGACTCCGCGCCTGCGCTTGCCTGTTTAGCACCAAATAGGAAACCTGCTGCACCGCGCCCGCCTGGCCTTGGTCGTCATGGCTTGCGTTATCTGAACCTCAGGAGGTGGGGGCTTTCATAGAGATCTCCGCTGCTTAGGAGCCAGCCTAGAGAGGCTGCTCCTTTCAGAGGCCTTGGCATCATCCGCCTTGCGAGGCTTGGCCCCTCGCGAGGGTCTTGTGTGTTGATGCTGAAGATGGGCCATACCAGGCCGGCGATGGAGCCATGCCGTGGGCCGCATGCAGGCAAGTCTGGGTACCCTGGTTCCCAGAACACCGACAACTTTAAATTGTTGTTCATCGCAATCGACAAGTTAACAAAGTGTCGAGGGGTGAAGCTAGTGAGATAGGTGACTGCGGGGGTGAACCCAGTGATATAGGTGACTGCGGGGGTGAAGCCAGTGAGATAGGTGAGTGCGCAATCAGTTGTCAAGTTCTTCAAGGGACATGTTTTTCGCTTTGGGGTACCCAACAAGGTGATTACAAAAAACGGCACCCAGTTCACGAGCTGCACCTCCATGTAGTACATTCAGAGCCTTGGGGGCAATGTCTCTTTCACCTCCGTCGCCCATCCAAGGAGCAATGTATAGGCCGAGCGTATGAACGATGAAGTGTAGCTTGGCCTCAAAATAAGAACTTTCAATGAGTTGCGAAAATGCGGCAGGCACTGGATAGATGAACTGCCAGTAGTTCTTTGGTCGATAAGAGCGAAACCAAATCGAGCTACCAGCCAGACTCCCTTCTCCCTGGTATATAGTGCAGAACCAATTTTCCCCACAGAACTCATATACAGGTCACCATGAGTACTTTCCTATGAAAAAGTAGCGCAAGAGCAGCTGCGGCATGACGATGCCACACTCCTCGGGGAAGACTATCTTCGGACGACTGTACGTGTTGCACGCTACCAGCAAGCCCTGCGCCGCTATCAATGTTGTAGGGTTCACATCCGGAGCCTTGAGGAAGGCGACCTTGTCCTTGGGCGCATTCAATACACCATGGGTGAAAACAAGTTGATGCCAAAGTGGGAACGTCCTTATTGGGTAGTATGTGTCACCAGACCTGGCGCTGTCCGTCTGGAGACCGAAGAAGGCATCCCAATGCAAAACTCGTGGAATATTGAGCATCTTTGCAAGTTCTACCCGTAAAGCGCGGTTGCCGGGCCCTGTCCCGGCAACCTATTTTGCACAAGCCTAGTCCTTGGGACTTGTAACCCTTTGTACAAAGCTAGGCGCAGACCCTGTGCGTAGCCAAATAAAAATTGTTTTCACAAAACTTGCATGCATGACTTTCTATGTTTGCTCAAGTATGATATCTTTGTGATTTCACTTTACTATAGATATAATAACTAACATATTGTGAGGGGACTTGTGTTTCATTTTCCATATTTTTGATAAGAATAGAAGGATTATATCACAAGGGATTCCCCTAGACGGATAGGGGCAGGTGAGCCCGAGCGTTCTGAGCCCCGGCAAAACCTCCTCTTATTAGAAGACAATAAGAATAATATCGAAAAGAGATAAGTTCACTTTATTACCTCATGTCGATCTATGTTGTACTCAAGTATGAAGAACTTATGCGCAAGGAGACCTTGTCACGACTATCACTCACGCTCCTACCCTTAGCATGAGCTTACTCGGCAGGGTCAGTTGTAGCTTCATTTGAAAGGATGAGAAGAGGTCGGCCTTTCTCCATGCTTCCAAACCCACTCTTACGAGCACACTGATACGTCTCCAACGTATCTATACTTTTTTATCATTACATGCTGTTATATTATCATTATAGGATGTTTTACAATAATTTTATAGTCATTTTATATCATTTTTTGGTACTAACCTATTGACATAGTGCCTAGTGCCAGTTGCTATTTTCTGCATGCTTTTACATCGCAGGAAATCAATATCAAACGAAGTCCAAACACCGCGAAACTTTTTGGAGATTTTTATGGGCCAGAAGACACCCAATGGGCCAGAGCTACACCTGGGGGGCGCCCCGAGGGGGGCACAACCCACCTGGGAGCGCCAAGCCCTGGCGCGCCCAGCTGGGTTGTGCCCACATCGATGGCCTCCCACACTGCCTCTTCACTTTATAAATACTCAGATATTCCATAAACCCTAAGGGAGTCAACGAAATTCTATTCGAGCCGCCGCAAAGTCCAGAACCACCAGATCCAATCTAGACACCATAACGGAGGGGTTCACCATCTCCATTGGTGCCTCTCTGATGATGTGTGAGTAGTTCCTTATAGACCTACGGGTTTGTAGTTAGTATCTAGATGGCTTCCTCTCTCTCTTTTGATTATCAATACAATGGTCACTTGGAGATCCATATGATGTAACTCTTTTGCGGTGTGTTTGTTGGGATCTGATGAACTTTGAGTTTATGATCAGATCTATCTTTTGATATCCATGAAAGTTATTTGAGTCTTCTTTGATTTCTTATAGCCTCATATTTCATCTCCGATATTTGGGTTTTGTTTGGCCAACTTGATCTATTTATCTTGCAAGGGGAAGAGGTGCTTTGTAGTGGGTTTGATCTTACGGTGCTTGATGCCAGTGACAGAAAGGGAACCGACATGTATGTAGCGTTTCTACTAAGGATAAAATGATGGGTTCTATTTCTACATAAATAGATCTTGTCAACATCATTTCATCTTTCTTATTGCATTACTCTGTTTCTCCATGAACTTAATACACTAGATGCATGCTGGATAGCGGTCTTTGTTTGGAGTAATAGTAGTATATGCAGGCAGGAGTTGGTCTACTAATCTTGGACGTGATGCCTATATAAAGATCATTGCCTGGATATCGTCATGATTATTTGAAGTTCTATCAATTGCCCAGCAATAATTTTTTTCCCACCGTTTGATATTTTCTCGAGAGAAGCCACTAGTGAAATCTACTTCCCCCGGGTCTCTTTCTCACATTATTTTCCTTTGCGGTATATTTTCCTTTATTTTTATTTTCAGATCTACTAAACCAAAAACCCAAAAATACCTTGCTACAATTTAACTTATTTGGCATTCGATCTATCAATATTTACAACTCTAAACGTCCTTCACCCGAAGGGATTGACAACCCCTTTTACACGATGGGTTGTGAGTATTTGTTATTTGCGTGCAAGTGTTGTTTATGTTGTGTTTTTTTGGAGAACATGTTTATGTTGTGTTTTGTTGTTTATGTTGTGTTGCTTGGTTCTCCTACTGGTTTGATAACCTTGGTCTCATCACTGAGGGAAATACCTACCGTTGCTATACTGCATCATCCTTTCTTCTTTGGGGAAATACCGACGTAGTTCTAGCAGACATCTCCCACTAGACGGGGTTTTGTGGCATCTGCACTGAAGGCCGGCAAGAGATTTACCGGCAAATTCTATAGCAGAGAAACGTTAAATGCTTGTCTATGGATAAGGCCAAAGTACATGCACGAATATCCGGAAAATCTTTTCTCCAGAACTCGTGCGGTCAAACAAGTACAAATCATAAAAGTATTAACATAGATTAAGGATTACATAGACTTGATTCAAGACTTGGAAAGCGCCTAAATATTTTGATTTAAAAAGATAAGTGCACCGTAATGCCTTTCTTGTCCCTCTCCTCCTAGAAGTTACATTAAGAAGAAAGATGGGCAAGCGCCTAAGCAGAATCCCATTATGACCTTCTCAGGGCCCGCGGGGCGCAGCCTGACAAGATCGGGAGGGCACCACACCGGTAAGGAAGAAGTAGTTGAGTGATGGGAGAGCGCCTAGGCGATGCTCTGGTGGCCACTGCCAGGGCCAGAAGGACACGACTTGACGAACACACCGTCAGGGACAACGAATCCGGAGTCAACGAGCCTACCAAACCCAGCTAGTGGAAGCAGTGTCGTCAAGGCCCTACACCCCTGGCAAACCGCTTTGTCGGGGTTCGGCTGCAGATGATGGCGCTATCGGCGCCTTGCTGACGGTGATGGTCCGATCGGCGCTCAGTGGGAGTCTGTATCTTCACCTTCTACCTTGACGAGCGGAGGCTCGCTGTCGTCATCTTCACTGACACTATCCTCCTCGCCGCTGTCGCTCGAGGAGGAGCTTTCATCGTCGCTCAAGCTCTCTTCGCAGCAGCCAAGACGAGCATCCGAATGCCCGTAAATCTTGACAGAGAGCATGTCGGCCTCCACCAACTTGAAGTGGAGGACGTGCCCATCCGCGAATAATGGGCACATGCAAAGGTTTTCCACCCGCGTCTAAGGAGCATGAGGCGGGGTGCAGGAAATTCGGCGTCCGCCCACACGGCACCGTTACAGGAACCTTGCATGCGCAACCACATCACGTGTGGCTTGTCGACCTCCATCACCCTAGCGCAAGGGTGAGTGAGCTGCAGGCGACTGCAGGGAGGGTCGTGCAGCTTGACGACAAACTTTTGCGCCGTGCCCTTCGTATGACCAACCACTAGGGGAGGAACCGCCAGAGGAGGGGCATCGAGCATGCCGCTCCACCTACCCGTACCGCGATCTCCGGGTTGGCCCCGGCCTCGCCCAGCACTTCAGCCTCACGCACTGGGGCCGGCCTCCGCCGCAGCGGCTGATGCACCAGCATCATCCTGAAGGGAAGATCTCGTCGCCACAGTGGGGGCTGGAAGGCTATTTCGTCATCTCGGGATGGCGGCGACGAATGTGGTGGAAGAGAAGGAGTGGAAGAAGGATAAGCATCACCTCTCACGTCCCTCGTCTCTTTATATCAAGGACGTGGGGGCTCTCTCTCCGCTGCCCCGAGGTAACCGCCCTGCTCCACCAATCCAATGGCAAGGGATCACGGGCGGGCGCATCGTGCTAGCAACCGCCATGATACGCCAATCAATGGTGTTGCGCCTCCTGCAAAAGCCCACGTGGCCATGCCTCACCCACCAGCCACCTATCTCGCGTAGTGCATGCTGCGCAGGTGGTGGATTTAAGGTAAAAGGTCAGTATCCCCATCTTACACGCAAGTGCCTTGATGGCATCCCGTACAAAGTGAAAGCTCCCTCTGTCCTACGATCCAAATAGCACGCAAACGGATGAGGATTCCCTAAACGCAACAGAAAGCCTGGAACCAGGCCCTATCGAGGTCAATGAAGAAGCAAAGAAGATCTCAAAAACCTGATGCTTAACCCTTGCAAGGCCAATGCGAATGCCTAAGCACTTGTTGGGCGTACCACAATGATGCCCGACGACACATATGAGCCAGGCTTGGGGGCTAATTTCGGTGCAGCGAATGATCATGTTCGCTGCCCGAAGTTGCGCGTAGGTGCACGGAGGATCACACTTCAAGCAGCACTGTTTGATGCAAGGCAAGCCAGGGAAACCGCTCTTTGTGAGATCGAGGAGCGAATCAAGAAGACAAAGGGGACCAAAGGACCCTCCAGGAATGTCTCCCCTGTCGGCAGACGAGCTCTGCAGGGTCAAGACTAGGATGGGACCAAGGTCAAACATCTCCCCAGCAAGGCTTCCGAAGTCCGCCAAGTTCGAAACAAAGACTGAAGCCAACCCCTAGCAAGCTCCACACCGACAAAACCTTCACCCGAACGCCACCGCTCCACCTCATCATATGCGAGTCACTTATCACTAAGGTGCTGAGCTCTCAGGCGGCTAGGTGGATCCTATCAGGTATGTGGCAGCCTGCTGGGGAGAAGATTAACTTTATTGACACCCGTCCAGGTGGTGTGTCACACTAACAAGGAGACAATGGATAAGCAGCCCGATAGGCTTGTCGGGCTTCAACCTCAGCATGACACCTGGCAGTGCATTTAATGCACTTTGTTCTAACTGCCAGAGTTAGGTATGGTAGCACTGTTAGCAATCCAATCGCAAATTTTTTACTGTTTTGCCATTGTGGTGACCCCTTAACCCAGAAAAGGAGGCCTGAGGCAACCCAGTAAAGGGTTCGAACTTTTCGACGCCCAACACTTGTATGCACGCAGCTGCTCTTCCCAAGGCACCCTTGCCGGGCTAGAGTGCTCCATGTCTTTGTCTTCGTCAAGGTCAATCCACCAAAGCAGGAGTAGGGTTTTACGCTGCAAAGTGGCCCAAACCTGGGTAAAAGAGAGTTGTCCCTTGCCATGCTGCCCTATCGTTTCTGCTCTTTGCGCAATATGATCACCCACCTCATCGACCCACAAAGGGGCTGCCTTGCGCCATAGGTGATCGTGCTTCCCCCACACTCCTCTTACATTGTTGGTGATTCTAAATAACAATTCACTCAAGCGAGCAATAATATCCGAATTTTTCTTTAATTATTTCATAACATAGGCATTGAAGTGATCTTGGTTCCTAATGTAATTGTCGAATTCATACAAGCATTGACTAGGAGGTTTATTGTAAGGGCTATTACCTTCATCAAACTTTGAAAGAGAATTTACTTCTACCACCTATGGTGGTGTATCGAGACCATGTATTTCTTCAATAGGTGGTAAATTCTTAACATCTTCAACTTTAATACTTTTTTCTTTCATGCATTTCTTTGCCTCTTGCGTATATTCAGGACTGAGAAATAAGACACCCATCTTATTAGAAGTGGGTATATGCGGTGGTTCAGGATGTGTCCATTCATCATAATTATTCAATATATTATTCAACAATTCCTCAGCTTGTTCAACAGTTTGTTCCGTGAAAACACAACTAGGACAACTATCTAGGAAGTCCCTAAAAGCATCAGTTAGTCAATTATAAAAGATATCAAGTATTTCATTTTTCTTAAGAGGATGATCAGGCGAAGCATTAAGTAATTGGAGAAGCCTCCCCCAAGCTTGTGGGAGACTCTCTTCTTCAATTTTCACAAAGTTAAATATTTCCTATAAGGCAGCTTGTTTCTTATGAGCAGGAAAATATTTTTCAGAGAAGTAGAAAATCCTATCCTAGGGACTACGCACACAAGTAGAAGTAAGAGTATTGTACCATGTCTTAGCATCACCCTTTAATGAGAACAGAAATAGCTTGGGAATACAGTAGTAGCGATTTTTCTCATGATGAGAAAATAGGGTGGCTATACCATTTAATTTAGTAAGCTGTGCCAGAACAATTTTAGTTTCATAGCCATGGAAATTATCAGATTCAACCCAAGTAATTAATTCTCGATCAACAGAGAATTCATTGTCCTTATTAGTAACAAAGATAGTTGAAGTAGCATTCTAAGATTTTTCTTTCAACTTCCATAGCAATTTTTAAAGATCATCTCTATCCTTACAAGCAAGAAAGTCCTCAGCTACCTCTCCCTCCACAATATAACGCTCAGCTATATCAAGAAATTCATATCTAGGAGAGCTAGGTCTAATAGGTCTTTCATGGTTTCCAGTTTCGGTATCAGTTTCAACATTCTCATCAGTTTCAACAGTCTCAATTTCTTTAGCTCTAGCCAGTTATTCATCAAGAAATTCACCTAGTGGCACCATCTTATCAAGCAAGGTACCAGCATCATCATAAGCATCATTAGGAAAAGCATTAGGAAAAGTAGATACGACGGAGACGTATCACGCCACCAGTCAAAAAATTAGTGAAGGCCTAAAGAAGTTGGGATCTTGCTCAAAGACCATGGACTGACTGTGATTGTATTCTACGAAACACAATGTTCGGTACATGCGAATGATTATCAATAGTTTGACATCGTCTGATCGAGCCAGGAACTACCTGCGACTACCATGTCGCTGTTCTTTGAAAGATTTTGCGACCCGGAAGGGTAGTGACACCAGGCGTCCTACAACATCATATCATGTTGGAGTAAAATAAGAAAAGGCTGTTACTGTAAACCTGAACAACAACATGTTCTGATCATGAATAATTTTTCAGTAAATGTTGAAAGTACTATAAGCGTCAGAAGGATGATTTTATTAAATCCAAATCCTATTACATCTGATCACCAATGTAGGACGTTTTGGCAGTGCAAATTAAATTGTCAAAACGTCCTACATTACTGAACAGAGGGTGTATTTGACAGCATGGCACTACTCGAGGATGTTGCTAATGCGACACATGACTGAGAGACCCTTCACTGAATGATAACCCATAAGTATAGGGGATAATTTTTAGCCTTTTTCGATAAGTAAGAGTGTCGAACCCAATGGGGAGTTAAAGGTAGAATTTATATCCTCTTCAAGTTCTATCGATCAGCGATAACTCTATGCACACTTAACGTTTGATTTACCTAGGATAAGTATGAAACTATTTTGTTGGTGTGATATGATAGGTTTGCAAGAATAAAACTAGAAGTACTTAGCTAAACTAAAACTATGAGTAATTTGAAAGATAATAAAGTTAGTTGTTTAGTAGAGAGCTTTTCTAACACAAGAGAAATTTTTCCCTAGGCAATCAGTAACTAGACTGGTAATCATTATTGCAATTGTATACTTCCTCCGTCCCAAAATTAGTGTCACAACTTTATACTAACTCTAGTACAAAGGTTTACTAAGGTCTAGACACTTATTTTATGACGGAGGGAGTATCAGGGAGAGGCATGAGCAAACATACTTTTCGTACTTGGATCA
This sequence comes from Secale cereale, assembly GCA_902687465.1. Lineage (NCBI taxonomy): Eukaryota > Viridiplantae > Streptophyta > Magnoliopsida > Poales > Poaceae > Secale > Secale cereale. The sequence goes on from LR738712.1 coordinate 294,849,103, forward strand.
TATGCACTTATGATTGGAACCCTAGAAAGCATACGCAACTAATAAAGATCATTAAGGTAAAACCCAACCATGGCATTAAGTAACAAGTCCTCTTTACTCCCATACACAGCAACCCCCTTACTCGAGTATGTGCTTCTGTCACTCACGTCACCCTCTATAACGGAATCATGAACATATTGCCAAACCCTACAATGGGAATCCTTCACGCCTGCACGACACGAAGGGCACCATAAGACACCACCAAAATAAAACATACAACTCAAACCAATCTCGATCATCAATCAACCCATAGGATAAAACGAATCTACACAAACATCATAGGATAGCCACATCACTAGATAATAACATATAGCTCTAAGAACCATATTTAAGTAGTGAATTATAGCGGGAATAGAGAGGTTACACTGTTGCACAGAGGGGGGGGGGG
>LR738712.1:294849577-294956276 GCA_902687465.1 Secale cereale
GAGATGGTGATGATGGCGGCAAAGTTGTTGATGTAGATCGTCGTCACGGTGATTGCCCGAGTGGCACTCCTGCACCACCTGGTGAGAGGGGAGATAGCCCACCTCCTTCTTGTCCTCCTCCCTAGATGTAAGGAGAGTTACCCCTTTGATTCATGGTCTCCATGGCTCCCGGACAATTGGAGCCCCTTCGAGATTGGGTCTCTCTCTCTCTCTCTCTCTCTCTCTCCCTCTCTCTCTCTCCCTCTCTCTTTCTCTCTCTCTCCCTCTGTTTTTCTTCTCTTTCGGGTTCATGTTTTCTGGCTCCAAACCGTTCTTGTATTCCTAGAGATCTATAACTCCGACCAGGCTAAAATTTCATCATGATTTTCCCAATATTATCTTTCAAGTAGCAAAAGAAGGGGGTCAACTGACTTACGAGGTGCTCACAAGCCACCAGGGCGAGCTCACCCCCCTAGGCACGCGCGGGAGGGGGGAGAGAGGAAGAGAGAGGAGGGGGCCGACCGGCTGTCGTGTCCCGGACGCCAAGGCGGCCTCGGGAGACACTAGGGGAATAGCCTAGGCGGTTCGAAACCTCGGGCAGGACGCAGCTACAGTGCGGGAGCGCACTGTAGCACGCTCCAGAGCGCCCATATGACCGACATGGCCATGTTTTCATGCGGTCTGGATGCGTCCACCTTGTCCATTAGTGTCTAGTGGTTCCAGGGGTGAGTAAAAAAGCAGAGGTGGCCTTCAATGCCCTGGCGAACCACTAGGAGAGAGGTGGGGTTGAGAGAGAGAAATGTGCTGTCTAGAGAGAGAAAGTGGGGTTTTCACCTATCAATAATTGAGCTGAAGGCATGTAACTATTACTAGAGGTGGAAGTGGCCCAGTAGAGACTGTGGTAAAAATCTGGGGTCAAGGAGAACTAGGTAAGTGGCCAAAACAACAACTTTTGGAATTGACTAGAAGGTGTTTGATGCTAGTCTGGTGAAGCAAATGCACTCCACTTGACTTTAGATTTACTAAGAACAAATGGCATATAGAAATTAGGTTAGTCACCAAGTTTGAGCACATCTGAAGAAAGTTGCCAATGTAACTTTGGCAAACCCTAGAAATCAACAGAAATGGATTTTCTTAGATCTAGCTAAGATAATCTCTTCTCCTTAATGAACCACTTGGTGTAGAGTCATAAGTTTGGTATTTGAGCATGTCTACAATGTTTGAGATCAAGAAGAGACAGTTAGCAATGTAGAGTTGTTCAAATATGGTTCTGGACACAGAGGGTACCTTGATCAAGATATCCTTCTCTCCAACTTGTGCCAGTTGGTCTATATCCATAATTAGACCATTTGAGCATGTTCACCAAGTTTGAGAGAATTTGGACAGGTTTGGCAATGTATAAGTAGTTTAAACTCCAAAATGGGCAGAAATAGTTCTGAGGGTTTTTGGTGATGTTAATTTGTTCTCCAAGACATGAGACTTGAGAAGATCATGAAATAGGGCATTTGTGACAAGCTAGAATTTTCTTGGAATTTACAGAGAATATTTCCTTTGTAGATATTTCAAAAGCTTGAAATATCCAGAAAGTCTTTTTGGTGGATTTGACCAATATTTTGAACATGACCATGTGTTTAAACTCTTATATATGGACAATATATGTCCACCGAGCTTCCCTAAAGTTTCTCAAATATTTTTGAAACATTAAAATAATCATAACCTATTGAAGACCATTTCTGGCCTAAAGAAAAAGCCTTTAAGTAAAATAGATAAATAACTTTGAAAATAATATTTTTGAGGTTTTTGGGAGTCAAATATAATTTTTTAAAGATTTTTCACACCCTTAATTAAGTACTTGTAGTTCAAGTCTCAATTCAGGGGGTTTCGGAAAACCTAATTTAGAAAATACCTTTTCGCCAAATTCTTTTTGTAATAAAATACTATTTTGCATTATAGACATGGCATGATCATTGGGCAAAGCTTTGGATTAAGGAGAAGGAGTATAAGAGTTGGGGGATTTACTTGATTTTTAGAGCACTTGCAAAGAACAAATAAAAATCCAATCAAACAAAGTCCAAAACACTCAAAAGTTTTTTGTCAAACCACATTTTATCATGATTATTAGCTTATGTGTTGTGGCATGGAAATCAGGGTCTGAGATGTAGATAGCCAGGCTTCTCAGCCCTTTTCATTTTTAGTTGTCTATACTCAAACATGTTATGCTTCCGTTCCGTGTATGCTCTGTATGTTGGGTCATGTGACCCATGTTTGTAATATAATGATATGTTAGCGATGTATATCATGATATTGCATATCCTATGCCCTGATCATCGTAGGCTAAGGTTGCATCATCTTGGGACAATGTCGAAGGTTTCACCATCCTCTGGGTCTTCATGTCCTCATACCTCGAGACGGTCTCTTCTATTGGTATTGTCTTGTCATGGTGTCGCAAAACTTGTGTTACGAAGATGTGGGCAAATGTCTGGAAAGGTGTATTCCTTCTAGGCTATCCATGAGGATTTCAAGGAATCTAGTGGTCATGGGCATAAGGGTACTAGCGACCATTTACAAAAAGTTTTGAGGGGGAAGAGATCAATAGGGAAAATGTATCTATGTTTTCGAAAAACATAGAAGGGAAGAGAAGTATAGAAAGTTTTTGAAAATTAGTAATAGTTTTGAAAAAAATAGTTTTACCCTAACTAACGACCATGCTAACTAAGGCTTCCTAAAGTCAGGATGGCTCTGATACTAGCTCTGTGGGGACCCCGACTCATAAGTCGTGATCACCGAATGCACGTGTACAGTGATCCCAGAGATCGATGATCACTGAACACACAAAAGCTGAAAAAAAGAGTCTTACATCCATACATACCATTTTACACAAATTATGACCATTATGTTCATGTATTGAGTATCTCATCGCAGTAGAAATCTTCAATGACAACTTGGACCCATGCCATCTGCCTTAACCCTACAGGCATTCTGACTGGGAAGCGTCCTAGCTCGCATGTTCGTCACCAAGGTACTCTTCATTATATCCTGTTCGTTCATGCCTATCCAATAAAATAATAAGTGGCAAGCCAATGAGTACTTTGAATGTACTCGCAAGCAACCAATATTTTGGAACAAGAATGACAATGCATGATATAGCACTAAATAGGAAATGTTTGCAGAAAGCTAGTTTTGAGTACAATGTCATGTCCTACCAACTTGTAAAGCATGCATCATAAGAATTAAGATATCCATATGAACATATTACACATATCAAGATAACCCAAGTTTGTATCAACTCCAACTTAATCAACATGTCGAGTCATTTGACTCGACTCAAGTAGCTCTCTGCACACAACCATACACACACACACACCAGGTTTCGTAAACAATGGACATAGCCCAAGAGCGGTATTCCAACTGTCCTTGACAATGGACACGGCTATTCAAATAGTTTTACACTCTGTAGAGGTTGCATGCTTTACCTCAAGTACCCGGGGTAAGCACCCGATCACTACCTTTCCCTAGTTGTGACTAACATAGAGTCCACTCGATTGGTAGCAACCCCCGTGCCAAACATTGTCACATAATAAATTTCGTAGATCCACGCTCCCATATCCATCACATACCACAAGCACGGGGTACCAACGGTGTGTCCGGTGCCCTATAAAAACAGTCAAGGCCGCCTATCCAAGCACGACCCCGTCCTGAGAGTGACCACGCCACTCCCGTCACTAGTAATGCGGGCATCCATGCTAGCACGAACTAGGTAATCTATAATGCCCTTTACCATATAAGGGTAGAGTGGTTGCGCATGTAAGGTTGGAGTATCAGTCGCAACTTAAACCAATCTATTTTTCGAAAACAACACTCACACTTTCCTCGGTACACCACTTCGTCATCAAGTGGTTACCTAAGTCAACATCTCCCTCGTGCATTAGGGGCACCCGACGGGGTTTTCGAAAAGTCTTTTGAAAATACTTTTGTCTCCCTCACCATGCATATACCCGTCCCATTTGCGTAGCCACTACTTTAGCATCATATCTACTCCTACTCGCATCACCCTCAGAGGAAGATAGGGTCATGCACAATGCAAGTATCAACAAGGAGGTAACAAAGGCATCCCACCAAAGTGGTCAGCATGTCATCATGATTCTGTTGCAACAAATGTAAAGTGCTATATGGCATGCATAAAAAGGGTTTCATAGACATGGTCAAAGGGCTGCTTGCCTGGTTCTGGTTCATCAAAGTCTTGAAATCTTTTGGTCCTTCTCCAAATATTCGATCTACTTTGTCAACTAACCTTGGAAAAAATCACAATAAGCAGTACAGCAAGGCAAAAATAAAAGTGCTTTAAAAATAGGAGTTGGACTTTTCTAGGATACCTCTAGTCATATGAGGAATGTTGAAAGTAGTTTCATTGGAAGTGGATCAATGGATTCCTTTGAACATTTTGATATGATGGAATCAAGAGAGTAGTGGACTTGCAATAAGTGTACAGAAGAATTATTTTGAAAAATGAGCACAGGAACCCATCTACCAAGGAATGATTTTAGAAGCATCTAGGAGTTGGTTTCACTAGATTTGGAGTTGAAATGATTTCCCTAAAGATTTTCAAAGTTGACCCCACATGATAAAATGGTTAAATAATTTATGATGTAGTGAAAGCATAAGGAAAAATGTTCATAAACTAGGTTAGGATCTTAGAAGTGTCTAGGAATTTGAATCTTGGAATTTTGACCAAGGATGGGCTCTTTGTGGTTTTCTAAAGTTTGGCTCAGAAATGGGAAAATAGGGCTTTGATAAATATTTGTGAAGAGAAAGTTTATAGAAAAATGTGCAATTCGCACCATGAGATAGATCATGATTTTATGAACTACTAGAAATTTGAATCATCAAATTTGGAGTCCATTAGAATTGTTTATGGATTTTTGAAACTCACTAGAAAAGAAAAAGAAAAAGGAAATGGGCTTTACCCTTATCTTGTGCGTCAGGCGAAGATAGCACTGGGCCGACCCAGTGGCTCGGCCTCGCACGCAGAGTGGGTGAAGTCGAAACCGGCTTCGCGGGATGGTGCTTCCGCAATGGAGACGTGGGAGTCACGCGGCCCGCCTCCACTTACGCGAGCGAGCGGCGCGCGGTGGAGGTTTAAACCTGACAGGCTGGGGCCCCTGTCAGGGTGTGTAGCTGACTGCCCGGCCCCACGATCGTCGTTGTCAACCTCCATCCAGAGGGGACGGTGAGCTCACTAGCGGTGTTTTCGGGCACGACGAGGTGAGTAGGTGGCACCGACGTGTTCAGCATGGAAGCACACGTCAAGTGGAGGTGGTGGCAGTTGCCGGGGTGTAGTGGTTCGCCGGTGACGAAGAGGCTAGGGGCGAGGCTTCGGCTCGGGGATGGATTGCTTGCTCTGGACTGCAATCCAAGCAGAAGAAGAACGGGAACAAAAAAGAGGAGCCGGAGGAGGTGTGTACCCCTGGATCGACGGCGACCCGAGGCGGCGGAGCTCGAGCTCGATCTCTGGCTTGGGCGGCTTTGGGGATGAACTGGTGGCACAGGAGGGTGATTGGGAGTGGTAGAGGGCGAGCAGGAGCCAAAGGAGGCCTCGGGGAAGCCTCTATATAGTTGTCACAGGGCTCACCGGCCACCCGTGTGCCGATGTGGAAGCCAGATCAAGCAGGGAGAGAGAGAGGGGAGGTGTTAGAGGGGTCCCACATGTGAGGTCGATCGTTGGCCGAGCCTGCGGTGCTCGGACAACTGCGGGAGGGGGAGAGAGCAAGAGAGAGGAGGGGGCCATCCTACTGGCGTGTCCCAGATGCTGAGGCGGCCTCGGGAGACACGAGGGGGATAGCCGAGGCGATCGGAATCCTCGGGCAGGATGCGGCTATAGTGCAGGAGCACACTATAGCACGCTCTAGACCGCCCATATGGCCGACATAGCCGTGTCCTCACGTGCTATGGACGTGTCCACCCTTTCCAATGTGTGTCTAGTGAGTCTATGGGTGACTAAACAAAGCAGAGGTCGCCTTGGATGCCCTCGTGAACCACTAGGAGAGAGGTGAGGTTGAGAGAGAGAAATGTGCTGTCGAGAAAGAGGAAGTGAGGTTTTCACCCTTCAATAATTGAGTTGAGGGCATGCAATTCTTACTGTAAGTGGAAGAGGCCCCGTAGAGACCGAGGAAAAAATTTGTGGTCAAGGAGAACTAGGTAAGTGGAAAAAACAAAGACATTTGTAATTGACCGGAAGGTGTTTGATGCTAGTCAGGTGAAGCAAATGGATTCCACTTGACTTTAGATTTAACAGGAACAAATTACATATAGAAATGAGGTTAGTCACCAAGTTTGAGCTCATCTAAAGAAGGTTGCCAATGTAACTTTGGCAAACCCTATAAATCAACAGAAATGGATTTGCTTAGATCTAGCTAAGCTAATCTCTTCTCCTTGATGCACGACCTGGTGTAGAGTGATAAGTTTGGTATTTGAGCATGTCTACAAAGTTTGAGATGAAGAAGAGACAGTTCGCAATTTGGAGTTGTTCAAACTTGGTTCTGGACAGATAGGGTTTTGGGGCACCTTGATCAAGATATCCTTCTCTCCAACTTGTTCCAATTGGTCTAGAGTTCATAATTAGACCATTTGAGCATATTCACCAAGTTTGACAACATTTGGACATGTTTGGCAATGTAAAGTTGCTCAAACTACAAAATGGACATAAATAGTTATGAGGGGTTTTGGTGATGTTAACTTGTTCTCCAGACATGAGACTTGGCAAGATCACCAAATAGGCCATTTGTGACATTCTAGAATTTTCTTGGAATTTACGGACTATATTTCCTTTGTAGATATTTCAAACGCTTGAAATATCCAGAAAGTGTTTTTGATGGATTTGACCAATATTTTGAACATGACCATATGTTCAAACTCTTATATATGGACAATATATGTCCATTGAGCTTCCATAAAATTTCTCAAATATTTTTAAACATAAAATAATCTAAACTATTGATGACCATTTCTGGCCTAAAGAAAAAGCCTTCAAATAAAATAGAGAAATAACTTTGAAAATATTTTTTTGTTTTGGGGTGTCCTATATCTAATAGGAGTCAAATATAATTTTTAAAGATTTTTCACAACCTTAATTAAGTACTTGTAGTTCAAGTCTCAATTCATTGGGTTTTGGAAAACCTAATGTAGAAAATACCTTTTGGCCAAATTATTTTTGTAATAAAATATTGTTCTATATTACACACATGGCATGATCATTGGTCAAAGTTTTGGATCAAGGAGAAGGAGTATAAGAGTTGGAGGATTTATTTGATTTTTAGAGCACTTGCAAACAAAAGACAAAAATCCAATCAAACAAAGTCCAAAACACTCAAAAGTTTTTTGTCAAACCATATTTTATCATGATTATTAGCTAAAGTGTTGCAGCATGGAAATCAGGGTGTGACATGTTGATAGTCAGGCTTCTCAGCCCTTTTCATTTGTAGTTGTCTATACTTAGACATGTTACGCTTCCATTGCTTGTATGCTTTGTATGTTGGGTCGTGCGACCCATGTTTGTAATATAATGCTATGTTGGCTCTTTGGGCCTTTGTCTATATGAGTTGTCGTGTTACGTTGTGATGCCATGTTGTAGAACACATACTTGCATGTTATGCATACATGTAACGTGTATTGCTAAGTGTGGGATCCGGCACCTAATCTTTTTATTCTTGGTAGCCTCTCTTATGGGGAATTGCCTCCTAGTTCTTCCACTGAGCCTTGGTAGCTTGCTACTGCTCCGGAACACATGGATTGACCAGCATGTGTCCATATTTGCTCCTGTGTCTGTCCCATTCAGGGAAATGTCATGCCGTGTTTTACTGAAGTCGTTGTAGCTTGCTACGACTCAGTTACACTCGCTGCTGACCGACACATGCATTGCTGGGTCATGTATGCATGTCCCTGTAAGTTTGTGCCACCTTAGGTTTACGACTAGTCATGTCGGCCTAGTTTCTCTGTCATATCGATGCTAGCGACACTATGATATACATGAGCTGAAAGGCGCAAACGGTCCCCGCCCAGGTATGGTGACAGCCGTGGGAATACCATGTGTGTGGCTGCAGAGTGTTATGATGTGTTACATGCTAGATCGGTGTGACTTAGGCGGTGTCCCAGCGGCTTTGGTATTAGAGGCTGATTGTCTGTAGAATTACCAAGCCAAACGGGTCGACGTCAAGTCTAGAAATTCTTTAGTTATATAAGGGAATTGATTGTGGAAGGGAATGCAAGCTTATTTTTACTCCTTTGCTTTATGTCCTTCTGATCTGAGTCACCCTGTTCATTTCTACGGGGATTAAGAACTAGGCATGTCATCTATCTATCAGGATCACGGTAATGGTGGATTAAACTCCCAGTTCTGTTTCAAGTACTTCTGTTTGTTAAACATTTCATCTCTGAACCTTGACATTATGATGTTGAGTGGTTATGCTACCTTTTTGCACGGATCTCAAAGTCTTTTGAGCATTACATCTGTTATGCTGTACAAGTTATCCAAGGTTTCTAAACAACCTGATGCATTTGCAAATCTTTTTCCCGACATATTTGTTGAGGTACTATGTTGCCTTGACATATTTGTTGAAGCTATCAGGAAACTAGGACATCATAGATAGCCACCCAGTAACCCAACCTTGTGTTCTGCTCTCAGTGTGATGATTCTGGCCACCATTCTCGAAAGCATCATGTGATGCTACTTAGTTAGTAGGCATTCCATTTCTGGGTTCTTGAACCCAAGATCCACCCTACTTACCTCATGTTGTTAGTGTTTGCTTGTACCTTTAGGATATTAGTAACCTTTGTGATAGTCCTCGATGTCTATGGATATCATTCTTCCAAATACCATGAACCATCCATGGCAGAAGTTCTTTCGAATCAAAAGATCACAATAAGAGTGATCTTGATGAGTTCTCCATCCCTTAATTGTGACTCTGCCAACACCTCCTTTCTTCACAGGTTATCTGGAAGAAATATGTTGAGCTTTGCTCGATGCTAATCTATGCATCCACAACTCAGAAAAAACATATGTTCCTTTGGGTTGTCCCTCTAAGGTTGTATTTCGGCGTTCATCTATCAATTGATAGTCAAGAGTATGTGTGCATTCGTGTTCATCGATGCCTATTATTCCTATGATCCATCAACTCATCTATTTCAGAATGACTAAGGCAAACAAACTCCAGCACCTCATCTACTTCTTGGATTGGGTCAAAGCAGTTGTATTCCCCAGATCAAAATGTCAATCCAGCTTTTGTTGTGTTCTACCCTGGAGTATTACCCTCTTTATGTCAGGATAGTCATGAAATTTGCACCACATCTTATGAGATCTTGATGTAGCGATACTTGTCACCATATTGTAACCAAAATGCCGACAAGTGAACTTTGATGTGTGAAATCAATACTCCTAGCAACCTTGTTGCTTCGTAGTTAATGGACAATAATATCATTCTCAGTGTGTTGGTTATTGAATTACTATTCTAAGATTGATCGTGCTACCTACTGCATTCTCCCTGGTGCACTCTTTGATCAAGGAGTTAGGATTACGTCAATCCCTCGCTCTGTTGATCATGTCATCTTGCCCTAAAAAGCAAGATTGTTCTTGATCTTAGCAACATATTGGTGGTTCGTGATTTTCCGAATACCTTCTCGGAAGTATCAACTGGCTGTCCCCTGACCGCTATGTTGATTTTGTGATCAAGTTGGTTTTGCTTTAAACCCCACCTTCTCCAAGAATCTATGTTCGATACCCTAAACTAGATGGTTAAGCTAAACAACAACTTGGAGGGTTGGAAGATAAGAGCTTTGCCTAACTTAGTTTGTTCCGAAGGGATATCCTTGTGTTTGTGTGTGTATTGAATAAAGCTGCTATCTTCATCGTTTGATCTCCGTGACCAATTGCTGGATTTATTGTCTTTCAAAACTTTGATTTCAGTTTGGGCTATCATCAAATCAAATCCGAACCAGTGATATTCGTAATGTTGTCTTTCTCATGGTTGTTTCCTCGGGCATACGTCATTATATCTTTGGTCTGACCAATGCTATCAATTTGTGCACATAGTTATGGAACTCCATCTATATGGAAACCTAGATCAATGGTTGTTGAGCCCATTAGCAACATTTTTATCTCCTCCATGATGCATGCTGAACATTAAGGTAGTGTTGGAAACTTTTGTAAGCATTATCCTCATGTCCCGCAATGAAGAGTACGTTTGGATGAAAGAAGTGACTTCCTCTAATTCATGTGTATTTAATGTAATTTGCCGTTATGAATTCGAGAAAGATTTTTTTTGCTTCCTCTGGAATTACCCCAAATCAGTCATGCGTGTGCGAAGTATTCCATGGTTTCGTATGTATTCCCTAGCACAGAAAGCCATTGATTGATTTGTTCAAGGAGAAGAAGTTCCTTCTTAAGAGCTAATCCGAAATTATGTAAGGACTTCGATATTGTCGATTATGGTTCTCCACCTGAACTCGGTAGTATTTTATTATATGACTACTATGTGGTCATGCTTGTCTGGGATAGTGTGTTCACATGTGTGTAGCAGAACCCGCTCATATTTTGGAGCCTACTACCATAGTCCATACCTCGAGAATCTCACAACCTTATCTCGTCGATTTGTGTTGCAAACATTCTGTTTTAGACAGACTGAGTCTGGAATATCTTGACACCAACTAGATCTGAATCTCAGGCAGATATGATGGTTGTGGCGTTTGCAGGAATTATAATATTGGTCTTTTGAGCCGATAACTGGGTGTCATGGCTAACACATTTATTCGGGAGATCTATTATTGTAGTATCTTGAGACGGCAATTTGGCCATTCTTCCATAAGGAGTTGGTATGACGAAGTCTACAAGTTATTCCTTATGGGTTCTTTGTGCTCCCCGAAGTCTGACGTTCACTTGATGGCCATGTTGATGCTTTTAAGCACGATCATGGTACCTAGTACAACAAGGAGAACATTAGAAGCAGAGTGCTAAATGTCTCTCAGTCAATCATCCAGATCTTGTTTCCTTGGCCTCACTAAGGTGAAATATGAGGAAGTGTTGTCTTCCTTTGTATCTGCATCCTCCAACATTATTCATCATGGTAATAGGAAGAGTTACCAATATCTTGGCCTAGATGTTGGTTAAACCCTGATGAGTATGGAAATGCTCAATTTCTTGAGTGCATGCTCAGACACCAGGTTATATCCTCGGTATCAATTGGAATGTGCCTTCCATTTGCCGAGTTGTCTTATAACTATAGTTCCCTTTCGAAACTGAGTATGCCATTCCCCTTAATTTATTCAAATGATCAATTGTGAATTGCCTCAGCCTGGTATGAAGAGTTTCAATGATCCCAATATTAAAACTAATTATTTTTGCCAAATAATCCAACGAGTCACCTTCTCTAAGGTGCCCTGTTAGGTGACATCATCCACCATCTTCTGTAAGTGTGTAATTATTGCCTACCAATTGAACCTTCATCATCTATTATTCTTCATCCCTCACAATGTTGTTTTGTGTCTCAACTCAAGAGCTGTTTTTACGTCTCGCTGCATGAGTTGATCTTGAGTTGCTCGATCTTCAAGAAGATCGATTCATGTAGATATTCTTTCTGTCGTATCATGTTTGATGAAGGTCTCAAAGCAAAGACGTCAAGATCAATATGATGCAATGAACCAACATCTTCAAGAAGGGCGGTTGGATCATGAAGATTGTGTCAGTTCTGTGTTCCCTCTGTCTTCTTACCTCACGTCTTGAATCTCGGGACGAGATTCTTGTTTAGTGGAGGTGAGTTGTCATAACCCTTGATCAGCCTTTGTTTGTTTTTGCATGATCATAATGTCATCATGTTTAAAATTCAAATGAATTTGAATTGGGGATATTCAAACCCTAGCAGTTAATAACTCAACTAGGTTCAATTTAAAATATTTTCAATGGACCCAAAGTGCCCTCAAGGAAAGTTCATGATTTGTGGGAATCTCTGCCAAAAATGATCAATATATTTCTAGGACATTATGGATTTTTTAATTAACTTATATTGTATTTGGGTTGGACCAAATGAATCCTATAAATATTTTTATTGCTCCAATAATTCTCAAACATTTTGTGGAGCTCTTGGATAAACCATATTACATCCACAAAAATTTCCAGAAGCTGCAAAAATAATTTGGTTAGTAAACCAAATTCAAAACACAAGCAAAGAAATAGAAAACAAAAAGCAATATGAGAAAAAAGACAGGAACCCACCCAGCTTACATGGCGGCCATATAGTGTAGCTAGCCGGCCCAGCCCACCAACCTGCCTTGCCAGTCGTCTCCTAGCTCCTGCCAGGAGGACGACGCAGTGTCGTCACGCGCGCAGCCGAGATCCACCTGATGCCTGCTTGCTCGCTGCTGGAGTCGGCCCCGAGCACCACACACAGCCACGACCCCTCTGGCCTATCCAATCCTCCTCTCCTCCTCTCTAGATCCTCCCCGAGCTCCGTCCGAGAGCAGCCGCCGGCCGCCATCGCGCATACACGTAGACATTGCCCCCCACTCGCCGCATCATAGTGTCTAGAAGCTCCATCATCGAGCACCTCGTCTCCACGACAAAGGAAACAAGCCGGAGGGCTCCACTTCATCACCATCGTTGTCGTCTTCACCGCCGTACGCCGGAGATACGCCTTGCTACCCTGCTCGCTCTGACGCCTCCCCGGCCATGACGTGCTTCTCCTCTATATCGCAGTGAGCCACTGACCCGTTACCCTCTTTTCCCCATGCCATTTTCTCACTCTAGTCATTGTTTCCGCCAAAGTCGTGAGCTCGACGGTGCTAGCCTTGTTGTTGTCGTTGCTATGGCTTGCCATAGCTCAAACCGAGCATGTATCCGAGCTCCTAGAGCAACCAGGATGCTTCATGGCCCCTCACCTTGCTCGCCCGTGCCCTGCAATGCTGCGCCCGTGTGAGCCGTACCCGCAACCTTCGCAAACTTCGTCGCCGGCCTTGATTCCGGCGACCATCTGGTCCAACTCCGCCACTCATATGTGTGCCTTGCTTCCAGCTTGCCATAGAGCATAGACGCGCGTTAAACCGCCGGCTGTAGCGTGGTTCCGACGAAGCCTGCCATGGTTTTGGTCGTCGCCGGCCAAACTCTAGTAACGTACGATGTGGCATGGTCATTAGTGCTAATCACCGCCAACTAAACACCCCACGACCACTGGCAGCGGGCCCCATAGCGAGTCAAAGTGTAGGTCAACACATGATTAACCGAGGTTAGCCACTGCTTCACTGACCGGTGGGTCCCACTAGTCAGGTTTGACCCTAGTTAACTGGGTTGACTGCTGACCTATTGATGACGCAATGCTGACAGAGTAAATTCTTTTCTGGATTTTTTTAATTCAAAGCAATTTGAAAATTCCAGAAAATGTTATAAACTTCTAAAAATCATATAAAATCAACAGTAACTCCAAATGAAATAATTTATATGTGAAAAGTTAACATAAAAATATGAGGAATCTGTTTATAGCATTTTCAAGCATGTTGGAACAACTTATATGTGTTGAATTGGACAAATTTGTCAACATTCTGGGAACCGGGGTACCCAGACTTGCATGTCTGCAGCCCACGGTGTGGATTATCCGACAGCCTGGTACAGCCCATCTACAAGGTCACCAGAACAAGACCCTTGCGAGGGGCCAAGCCTCGCGAGGCAGACGACACCAAGATCTCCCAAGGGAGCGTCCACCTCAGGCGGCCTCCCGATCGACGCCAGGCGGGCACCAGCGGGAGCAGTGAAGGCAGTTTCCTCTTTGGTACTAAGACCAAGGCTGACTGCGCGGCAGATCTGTTGTCATCGCCGAGCCCAATGGAGCGTCATGACCAAAAGCTTTGCAGGCGAAAACCACCTTTCATCAGGATAAGATGTACTACTTGTCCCCTTTCAAACCTGGTCATTGTGGGATCCCTTTCCCGCCTATACTTTGGGAGAAGAGGACCGAGACCAAGATAAATATAGGATAGCTACCACTAGAAGTGGGGATCAGATCCACGGAGATTAGACACACTCAACCCTCACACACAGATCTCGTGAGGGATCCGTTGTACAAGTTCTTCATCGACCCTTCATGAGGCCAATCCACCATAAAGTAGGAGTAGGGTATTACACCGTAAGGCGGGCCGAACCTGGGTAAACGGCCATGTTCATGTTCTTCCTTGCTTACACAAGTAGAGCTAGGCCGTGGAGCGATGAGTTCGTGAGCTGAGGAGATCGAGTTCTTCGCACACGCCCCAGTGCTCGAACCTCTCTTGGGTCTGCGGAGCCCTGAATACGACAAAATCAAATAAATGGCATTTGGAAAATCACATATGGAGTTGAATTTGAATCTTTAGTTCAAACCAACCTCATTTAATCTGGTTGCTAGTTACATTAGCTCAAATCACAGCATATAGCCATGTCACATCCATTCATCATATTGTTGCATCTCCGTTTTCCGTTGTTGTTCCCTCTCAGTGGATGTTGTTCCGATGTTGTGATCGTTGACACTGATGAAGAGCTATACTACCTTTTGAAGTGCCAGCAAGCAAACCTCCATTGAGCATCACAACATAATCCCACTCTCTCGCTCCTGCTCTCTTTTACTGCATTAGGACAACAATGATTCAAATGTTACATGTTGCGGTAGTTGAACCCATTCCTCTGCATGACCTGTCTTTGGCATAGTAAATAGTTGAAACCCACTAGCATGAGTAGGATTTGTTTGAGCCATGATGTGCCTACTCATTCATGCTTGCTTGTCATGCTTGATATGTTTAGAGTTTTGTCAAGGCGGATTCATCCGGGGTGGATTGGAATAGTGTTGAACATGTCCTTCTGTTGAGAGCTAAGTGTCTGAAACGATTTGGTAAAGGTACCGATGAGAGGCCATGTAGGATTACATGATGGGTTTTATCATTGAAGCCGTCCTCGGGAACTGAGTTCTGTGTTTGTGATCCAAGTCATTTACTACCACACATTGGGATCCTTAATTGACTCTCTCGACTTGTTAATCACCTTGATCTCTGTCCAGGAGTTGCAACTAGTTTCTTCTGTTTGTCGGTAGTTCTAGTAGTCTACCAAGTGGCACCCGATACAAGTGGGCTTGGGACAGACTAGGCACCATGGCACGGTGTACCAAGTGGCACCCGAATGGTGGGCTTGGGAACCCTGCTCACATCGTTTGGGGCCGTAGTGGAAACCTTGGTCGGACTTCCTTGCAGATAGAACTCGAATAGGGGATAAACTTGGACTAGAGTCTTGTGTGGTTAGTCAGGTCGTGGCCGACACCCTTGAAAGCACATTTGCTCCCTGGGTGGTTTTGGTAATTAATGACAACATACTTTGTGGTTGGACTAATGCTTTTATCAAGTATGTTTCAGGAAATCCAATCACATTGGTATGGCAAGATGACTGAAGAAGTGGACCCCTCAAATGCTAAGGCAAGCATTGGCAAAAGCTCAAGACTCTATTTTTGGTTTAGTGATCAAAGATCACATTGAGTCCATTGGAAAAGCCAATACTATTAAAAGGGGATGAGGTTGTGTTGATGATCTGGTTGCTCAAGTGCTTAGTGATATGTCTCCTTCAACTATCAGCAACTTTCACTACTATACACACTCATAAGTAATCTCGGACAAACCGATTCTTCCAACTCAGTCCCACCGAGATGAACCACTTCAGCCATATTCCAAACCCTAGAAAAATAGGTCATTCCGAGTTTGAGATCGGTCTCACCGAAACTGGACTGTCAACCTTCTGTAACCATTTGACATCCTGTCGGAATAACCGAGTTTGCATTATCGGTCTCATCGAGATTGGCAAGCTTCTGTCTTGGCTCAAATCGGTCTCACCGATATTGCATTTTCGGTCACACCGATTCTGGCATGTTCCTGTCCTTTCTCAAATCGGTCTAACCGAGTTTTCTTTCTCGGTCCCACCGAAAACTCCAACGTTCATATCAGTTACACTTTCGGTCACACCGAGATGGTATTTTCGGTCCCACCGAAAACCCCAACGTCCACTATATTTGAACTTTCGGTCTGACCGAGTTTTAACTTCGGTCTCACCGAGATTGCTCAAATATGTGTGTAACGGTTGGATTTTGTGTGGAGGCTATATATACCCCTCCACCCCCTCTTCATTCGTGAGGAGAGCCATCAGAAAGTCTACCACTCCTACCATACACTTTCTGAGAAGAGAACCACCTACCCTTGTGTTGAGATCAAGTCATTCCATTCCTACCATATGAAACTTGATTTTCCCAAGTTGCTTTCCACTCAATCCCTTCTTCCACCACAGCCATATCAGTGAGGAGAGTTGAGTGTTGGGGAGATTATCATTTGAAGCACAAGAGCAAGGAGTTCATCATCATCAACAACATCTATTACCTTTTGGAGGGTGGTGCCTCCTAGATTGGTTAGGTGTCGCTTGGGAGCCTCCGTCTTTGAGATGTGGAGTTGAACCAAGAAGTTTGTAAGGGCAAGGAGATCGCCTACTTCGTGAAGATCTACCCCGAGTAAGGCTAGTCCTCCGTGGGCGTAGGCCATGATGGAATAGACAAGGTTGCTTCTTCGTGGACCCTTCGTGGGTGGAGCCCTCCGTGGACTCGCGCAGCCGTTACCCTCCGTGGGTTGAAGTCTCCATCAACGTGGATGTACGATAGCACCACCTATCGGAACCACGACAAAAATCTCCGTGTCTCCAAAGTGCATTTGATCTTCTCCACTTCTCTTTACTATATGTGCAATTTACTTTCCGCTGCTCATACTCTAGAATTGCATGTGCAGTGTGCTACTTGACTTGTGTGCTATGCAAAAACTGTCAAAATCTGTTCTTGATAAAAGACAGAATTTTTATCTTGTCGAGTAGTCTAATCCCCCCCCTCTAGACACTCTCACCTTCTTCGATCCTACAATTGGTATCAGAGCTTTGGTCTCCATTGCTTTGGTTTACACACCATTGGAGGAAGATGGACGTGTCTACGGTTGGGAGTGTTAGCCATAGAGTGCCTGTTCTTAATGGAAGGTTCTATAACTCTTGGAGATCTGAAATGCTTAGTATCTTTAAAATGTACAATTTGTGCAAATATGTTGAGACCCCCTATGTGCCTCCTTTTGATCCCTTGCACCCTACCATGGATGAAGAGCTTGATTTGCTTCGTAACCTTAGAACTGTAAATCTTATCATTAGAGGGTTACCCGATGACTTGCTTAATCTTGTTACAAACTTTGAGTGCGCCTATGCTATGTGGAAATTCTTGGAAGAACTTTATCCGGACTACTCTTTGAGAACTCTTGATGAAATTCTACACAAGACTATTGAATTTGATAAGCTGCACCCCAATGATCCCAACTTTGATAAATGCTTCTTTGAGCTTCGTGATCTTGTGAAAAAGAAGGGTGATCCAGCTCTAATCAATGTTATAATTAGAAATGCTCTTGCATTGCATTCCGAAGACTATTGTCACATTGACCAAACTAATGCAAGTACTTATCAAATTGACCTAGGTGTTGATGATGAACAATCTATGGGTCAATATGATGATGAGCATGAGCATGATGATGATTACTCCGATTCGGACACCGAGCTAGACAAGGTCATGAAGAGTCTCAATCTTATGGCAAATATGAGAGACTACATGTCCGGCGGAAAAGAGTGGATTCTTGATAGTGGATGCACCGACCACATGATCGGAGACAAAGACATGTTTCGAGAGCTTGCAAAGAACGATGGTCCACGCAAGTATGTGACTTTTGGAGACAACTCCAAGGGTAAGGTACTTGGCCTGGGTAAGGTGGCCATATCTCATGATAGCTCTATTCAAAATGTCATGCTTGTAGAATCTCTTGGATACAATTTACTTTCCGTGTCTAGATTAGCTGACTTTGGATTCAATGTGCTATTCACCAAAGTAGATTGCCAAGTCTTTCGTCGTGATAATCAAAACATGGCTTTTACCAGTATCCGTAGAGGTGATCTATACATTGTTGATTTCACTAAGAAAGCCCAACCTAGAGCTTGTTTCATTGCTAAATCCTCTAAAGGTTGATTGTGGCATAGAAGGCTAGGACATGTTGGTATGCGTAATCTAGACAAGCTAATCAAAGGTGATCATATTCTTGGTGTTAAAGATGTTTTCTTTGACAAAGATAGACTTTGTAGTGCCTGTCAAGCAGGAAAACAAGTTGGTGGAAGTCATCCCGTGAAAAAAATCATGACCACTAGGAGACCGCTTGAGCTTCTTCATATGGATCTCTTCGGTCCCAATGCTTACAAAAGCCTTGGTGGTAACTCCTTTGGTCTAGTTATAGTTGATGATTATTCCAGATTTACGTGGGTATTTTTCCTTGATGATAAATCGCAGGTTCAGAGAATCTTCAAGACCTTTGCCAAAAAGGCCCAAAATCAATTTGAGGTGAAGATCAAGAAAGTTCGGAGTGACAATGGAACGGAGTTCAAGAACGCCAATGTAGACTCTTTTCTCGATGAGGAAGGAATTCTACATGAGTTCTCGGCTACGTACACTCCTCAACAAAATGGAGTTGTTGAGAGGAAGAACCGAACGCTCATAGAGATGGCAAGAACGATGCTTGATGAATACAAGACACCGAAGCATTTTTGGGGAGAAGCGGTCGAGACAGCTTGTCATGCTATCAACAGGCTTTATCTTCATAAGCTCCTCGGCAAGACATCATACGAGCTCCTCATCGGTAACAAACCCCAAGTGGGATACTTTCGTGTCTTTGGTTCAAAATGCTATATCCTTGATAAGCATCGTCGGTCTAAATTTGCTCCTAAATCTCATGAAGGATTTCTTCTTGGTTATGGATCAAACTCTCACACCTACCGTGTCTACAATAATTTCACCCGAAAGGTTGAAGAGACGGTAGACGTGAAGTTTGATGAATCTAATGGCTCGCAAGTAGAGCAAATGCCTATTGATGTAGGAGACAAGGACCCATCGGAAGCTATCCAAGACTTATCTATTGGAAAGATCCGTCCCATGGAAGTGAAGGAGAGTACCTCATCTACATATGTGGAGCCCCCTACCTCACGGCGAGATGAACCTCAAGGCAACATGGAGGCCTCCACAAGTGGAACTCACCAAGATGAGGAAATGCAACAAGAAGATCCACCACAACCTCCTTCTCCACCGCCTCAAGACAACACCAACAACAATGAAGAAGAAGAAGAGGAAGATGAAGATGATGAGGAAGCTGAGCCACAACATCAACAAAAGCTATCCCGAGTTCGAGCAAGAGTCAAGAAAAATCATCCCGTGGAACAAATGATGAACGACATCAACTCCGGGAGAATTACTCGCTCTAAAACTCGCTTAGCTAACTTTTGTGAGCATTACTCATTTATCTCTAGTATTGAACCTATGAAGGTAGAAGAAGCACTTGAAGACCCGGATTGGGTGAACGCTATGCACGAAGAACTACACAACTTCGAGAGGAATAAAGTATGGACTTTGGTAGAGAAGCCCAACGATGATCAAAACATCATTGGAACCAAATGGGTGTTTCGGAACAAGGAAGATGAAGATGGACAAGTCATCCGCAACAAGGCTCGTCTCGTAGCTCAAGGTTACACACAAGTCGAAGGTATGGACTATGGTGAGACCTATGCCCCCGTTGCTAGACTTGAGTCCATTCGCATTCTTCTTGCTTATGCCAATCACCATGATATTACTCTCTATCAAATGGATATCAAAAGTGCTTTCCTAAATTGTGAAATTGAGGAGGAAGTATTTGTGAAACAACCTCCCGGATTTGTGAATCCTAAAAAGCCTAATCATGTTTACAAGCTGCACAAAGCTCTTTATGGTCTTAAACAAGCTCCTAGAGCTTGGTACAAATGCTTAACTAGTTTTCTTCTTGAAAAAGGCTTTGAGATTGGAAAGATAGACTCAACGCTGTTCACGAAAAGGGTTAATGGTGAACTATTTGTGTGCCAAATATATGTTGATGATATTATCTTTGGTTCAACTAACCCTCATTTTAGCAAGAAGTTTGGACAGCTCATGTCGGAGAAGTATGAGATGTCCATGATGTGTGAACTCAAATTCTTCCTTGGGTTGCAAATCAAGCAATCTAAGGAGGGTACCTTTGTCTCACAAACAAAGTACACCAAGGATCTCTTCAAGAAGTTCAACATGCAAGAAAGCAAAGGTATGAGTACCCCCATGCCTACAAGTGGACACAATGACTTGACAAAAGATGGAGAACCCGTTGATCAAAGGGTTTACCGTTCTATGATTGGTTCTCTACTATATCTTTGCGCTTCTCGTCCTGACATAATGTTGAGTGTATGCATGTGTGCGCGATATCAAGCAGCCCCTAAAGAATGTCATCTTAAAGCTGTTAAAAGGATAGTGAGATACTTGATACACACACCAAACTTTGGCATTTGGTATCCTAAGAGGGCCTCTTTCGACCTTGTTGGCTATTCCGACTCGGACTATGCCGGTGACAAGGTTGATAGAAAGTCAACTTCGGGTACGTGTCAATTTCTTGGTCGATCCCTTGTATCTTGGTCCTCCAAGAAACAAAATTCGGTATCATTATCCACTGCCGAAGCTGAATATATTGCTGCTGGTTCGTGTTGTGCTCAATTGCTATGGATGACACAAACGCTTAAGGATTATGGGATACATGTGAGACGTGTTCCCTTGCTTTGTGACAATGAGAGTGCAATCAAGATTGGACACAATCCAGTGCAACACTCTCGAACAAAGCATATTGAAGTTCGTCACCATTTCATTCGTGATCATATTGCCAAGGGTGACATTAATCTTAAGCATGTTCGTACTGACAAACAACTTGCTGATATCTTTACAAAACCTCTTGATGAGAAAGTGTTTTGTCGCTTAAGGAGTGAGTTGAACATCATTGATGCTTCAAACTTGGAGTGAGAACTCCATTGATGCATGCAAGGCATGAGCCTACTTGACTAATCCTTGATATTTCTCTTATGATGATGATCATATGTCTTGGACACATTTGCCTCCTTGTATTGCATCTAACTCCTTGCAGGTACTTGGATGATCTACATTCCACAAGATTACCACACACTCAAATCATGAGTAATCTTGTCATTGACCAAGTATCTAGCCCTTTGGGATGTTGAGTTCAAGGAACAAAATTCCACATATCCTTTTTGACACCTTATACATCTAGTATTTCACTCTTGTCATCTTGGATATCCTTGAGTATTTCCTTGCTTGCCTAACCCATGTAGGAAGATGAACTACATAAGTAGAAATGGCGCTCCAACTTCACATTCAATGAGCACCTACATCAAACTTACCTACATGAGTAAAGCAACAACAAGCCCAAGGTATGTTTTTCACATCTTTAAGAAGCTTTGCTCAAAGTCATGAGTACAAGCAGCTTCATAAGATGTGATCACATCAAATGCTTAATCGAAAAATGGCAACCCCATTTTGAGCTAAAAAGATGAGTATGACCCATGATCAAATGTCTTCATTTGACTCCTAAGTCAATATACTCAAACATAGGTGATCTTGTCGCCGACCTTTATCTAGATGAAGTACATATGCTTTTGGAGTCTTTCTGTTTTCTCTTATGTTCTCTCATTGAGTTTTTCATTTCAAAAAAAAAAAACTTCATCTAGGAATCTTTTTATTTCTTTTCTTATGTCTTTGTGAATATCCTTTTGGCTCTGATCAATTTCCTGAAAATCTTTTACAAATTCATTGCAAATCTTTTGAAACATTCCTCGCAGAGTGAGCTGAATTATTTCTGTATTTCCTTGGAATTAAACTCGGCGTCACCGATTTATTTATTTCGGTCTAACCGAAAAGGGTCTACCCTAACTCAATTCGGTGTCACTGATTTATTTCCTCCAGGACATCATCTCCTGCAGCTCCACTCATTGTTTCTCTATGCATGTTCTTATTTGCCCTGTTGTGATTCTTAAGGATCCCACTTCTCTCTTTCTTTCCATCTTTCCTGCCCTACCTAGTTTGCTGTCCTTTTCGGCACTTGATGTCAAAGGGGGAGAAGACTTAGGGGGAGTAAGGGGAGAAGAGAACACTTAGGGGGAGAAGAAAAGCAATCTTATATTAAGGGGGAGAGAATCACATCAAAGCTTTGCCGTGTTTTACTTTGGACATCATTCTCAATTGGCATCATTCTTTTGATTTTTGCTCTTTCCATCAAAACCCCTTGTTCTGATATCTTATGGAATCTTTTAGTTTAGGGGGAGAAGACTTAGAGGAATCTTCACAACTGATATCTTATGGAAAGCAAAATCTCTTAGAGTTCACTGAAAATCTTTCAGTTTCGGAGACATGTTTGCTGATTCAAGCTTGTGCTCAATATGAGACACTCTTTGTACATGTCCTCCCTGGCTTGGTACTCTTGATGTTCTTGCAGTTGGTTGAAGGAGAACTCTTGTGTTATCTAACCTTGTTTTCCCAAGTTTATTCCTTCAGGTACAATGCCAAGGAACCTCAAGGTAAGTATATGCATCTTGCAGAATGTGCATGATGGTGACTTGCTTGTAAATACTTGTTTGCAAGAAATCACCATGCACATATGCATTATCACTCACTTCCTTTCATCTGCTCTGATGCATATAGCCAAGCTGCATGTAGCACATCTTGCTTATCTCTCTTGTGTGCTTGTGGTAGTCCAAAACCATAATCTATGAAAATCTTGCACACTTGTAGGGGCAGCCTGTGTACTACATGCTTGTCAAAGCTTTCATGATAATTCTGTTTCTCTTTCAATAAGCTTTGATGTCTTGTTTAGTATAATCTTAGTGTGTTGCCATCAATTACCAAAAAGGGGGAGATTGAAAGCACATTTGCTCCCTGGGTGGTTTTGGTTATTAATGACAACATACTTTGTGGTTGGACTAATGCTTTTATCAAGTATGTTTCAGGAAATCCAATCACATTGGTATGGCAAGATGACTGAAGAAGTGGACCCCTCAAATGCTAAGGCAAGCATTGGCAAAAGCTCAAGACTCTATTTTTGGTTTAGTGATCAAAGATCACATTGAGTCCATAGGAAAAGCCAATACTATTAAAAGGGGATGAGGTTGTGTTGATGATGTGGTTGCTCAAGTGCTTAGTGATATGTCTCCTTCAACTATCAGCAACTTTCACTACTATACACACTCATAAGTAATCTCGGACAAACCGATTCTTCCAACTCAGTCCCACCGAGATGAACCACTTCAGCCATATTCCAAACCCTAGAAAAATCGGTCATTCCGAGTTTGAGATCGGTCTCATCGAAACTGGACTGTCAACCTTCTGTAACCATTTGACATCCTGTCGGAATAACCGAGTTTGCATTATCGGTCTCACCGAGATTGGCAAGCTTCTGTCTTGGCTCAAATCGGTCTCACCGATATTGCATTTTCGGTCACACCGATTCTGGCATGTTCCTGTCCTTTCTCAAATCGGTCTAACCGAGTTTTCTTTCTCGGTCCCACCGAAAACTCCAACATTCATATCAGTTACACTTTCGGTCACACCGAGATGGTATTTTCGGTCCCACCGAAAACCCCAACGTCCACTATATTTGAACTTTCGGTCTGACCGAGTTTTAACTTCGGTCTCACCGAGATTGCTCAAATATGTGTGTAACGGTTGGATTTTGTGTGGATGCTATATATACCCCTCCACCCCCTCTTCATTCGTGAGGAGAGCCATCAGAAAGTCTACCACTCCTACCATACACTTTCTGAGAAGAGAACCACCTACCCTTGTGTTGAGATCAAGTCATTCCATTCCTACCATATGAAACTTGATTTCTAGCCTTCCCAAGTTGCTTTCCACTCAATCCCTTCTTCCACCACAGCCATATTAGTGAGGAGAGTTGAGTGTTGGGGAGATTATCATTTGAAGCACAAGAGCAAGGAGTTCATCATCATCAACAACATCTATTACCTTTTGGAGGGTGGTGCCTCCTAGATTGGTTAGGTGTCACTTGGGAGCCTCCGTCTTTGAGATGTGGAGTTGAACCAAGAAGTTTGTAAGGGCAAGGAGATCGCCTACTTCGTGAAGATCTACCCCGAGTAAGGCTAGTCCTCCGTGGGCGTAGGCCATGATGGAATAGACAAGGTTGCTTCTTCGTGGACCCTTCGTGGGTGGAGCCCTCCGTGGACTCGCGCAGCCGTTACCCTCCGTGGGTTGAAGTCTCCATCAACGTGGATGTACGATAGCACCACCTATCGAAACCACGACAAAAATCTCCGTGTCTCCAAACTGCGTTTGATCTTCTCCACTTCTCTTTACTATATGTGCAATTTACTTTCCGCTGCTCATACTCTAGAATTGCATGTGTAGTGTGCTACTTGACTTGTGTGCTATGCAAAAACTGTCAAAATCTGTTCTTGATAAAAGACAGAATTTTTATCTTGTCGAGTAGTCTAATCCCCCCCTCCTCTAGACACTCTCACCTTCTTCGATCCTACAACCCTCCCTGGGCTTCCACTTGAAGGTTGCCGAGTAAAAGTCATGTAAACGGCGATAAGTGGTGAGAGCATGTGTGAAGAAGTACACCCTGCAGGGTAATATGATATATTCGAATAGTCGCGTCCGGGGATATGGACTACTTGGAATGCTTACATTGTTCATAGACAACTTGAAGGGGGTACTCTAAAATGCGCAAGATAATGGATGGCGTTCTCGTAGGGAGACGAGAGAGGATCCATAGTGGTGTATTGATATGGTGAATATGTGGACTCGTGTGCGCCACCTCAACGAGATTACTGGCAGTTGTGGTACAAGATAGCCACCGAGTCAATGCTGGCTTGCTGCAGTTAAACTCCACCATCCCTTTGTTGATACTGATGCATATGTAGCTAGTTCTGATGTAAGTCTTGCTGGGTACATTTGTACTCACGTTTGCTTAATTTATGATTTGTAGAGGAGACTTCTGTCTCGCTAGTAGTTCTGTTGGACTTTGACAAGTAGCTTGTTACCTCATCTACGATCTTGTACCCTTGGGAGGGTCTTGTATATAGTCGGGCTTCTCAACCCTTTTCATTTGTAGTTGTCTGTACTCAGACATGTTATGCTTCCGTTGCTTGTATGCTCTGTATATTGGCTCATGTGACCCATGTTTGTAATATAATGCTATGTTGGCTCTTCCGGGCCTTTTTGTATATGAGTTGTTGAGTTATGTTGTGATGCCATGTTGTACAACACATACTTCCATATTATGCGTACGTGTAATGTGTATTGCTATGTGTGGGATCCGACACCTAGTTGTTTATTCTTGGTAGTCTCTTTTATGGGGAAATGCCTCCTAGTGCTTCCACTAAGCCTTGGTAGCTTGCTACTTCTCCGGAACACATGGATTGCTTGGCATGTGTCCATCCTTGCTCCTCTGTCGGTCCCCTTCGGGGAAATGTCATGCAGTGTTTTACTAGAGTCCTTGTAGCTTGCTACGACTCGGTTACACTCACCACTGACCGACACGTGCATTGCTGGGTCATGTATGCATGTCCATGTAAGTTTGTGCCACCTTGGGTTTACGACTAGTCATGTAGGCCCGGGTTCTCTGTCATATGGATGCTAGCGACACTATCATATACGTGAGCCAAAAGGCGCAAACGGTCTGGCCCAGGTAAGGTGGCAGCCGTGGTAATACCGTGTGTGTGGCCGCGAAGTGATATGATATGTTGCATGCTAGATCGATGTGACTTAGGATTGGGGTCCCGACAAAAGCTCTATGTGGCGCTCCTCCGCCATTTCTTCATCTTGCAGCTGCACGACCATATGCAGCGCTCTGCCCGCACATCATTCCTTGTGATCCACAAGGGGGACGTCCTCTTGATGGCAGGGAAGAAGGTCGAGGGCTTCTGGCATCGCTGGGTCTTCCTGGACACCAAGGGTCTCAACCCACGCCAGGAGCTACCGGCAGCCCTTCTCGAGCGGCTCGAGGAGTGGGCCATGCCAAGTTCTCCGCCCCCCTAGTCGGGCCTGTCTTGAAGAGAATATCTTCAGATATGGAGGCCAAGGTGCTGATAGGGGGAATGCTCGTGAAGGGGTTCCCGACACAGCGCATGTGTGATAGCATGGCTTATTATAGATGACAGACTAGTCATATCAATAAAGAATTCCTTCTTTTCCGGGAGCCCACTCGGAAAGAACTCCAAAGTTAAGCGTGTTGAGCTTGGAGTAATTTTAGGATGGGTCACCGATCAGGAAGTTGCTCTCTGGTGTGCACGAGTGAGGACAAAGTGTGCATAAAAGACTAGTATTGATCTATGGGGCCAGTCTAGATCCCGCCAGGAGTAACGACCACCGGCGGGTGTGTCCGGGGCATTACAAGTTGGTATCAGAGCCAACCCTCGCGGTTACACGAATGTTTGCGGACAGGTGTGCGGTCACGTTGTTCATGAAGTTTGTGACTGGATGCACAGACGTATGTGCCAAGAGGGAACGTTCATATGGCCCGACGAGGATGTAGGTTCCTCTGAGTGGGGGTATATGTGATAGCCTATCTTATTAGAGATGATAGACTACTCATATCAATAAGGAATTCCTTCTTTTTCGGGGGCTCATTCGGAAAGAACTCCAAAGTTAAGCGTGCTCAGCTTGGAGTAATTTCAGGATGGGCGACCGGCCGAGAAGTTGCTCCCGGGTGCGCATGAGTGAGGACAAATTGCACAGAAAATACTGACCCGTGGGGCAGTCTAGAGCCCGCCAGGAGTAAAGACCACCGACGGGTGTGTCTGGGGCGTTACAGCCTGGCGCCGCTCCAGTCGCACATGAGGCCCAAGTGGGAATATCGTGGCGTGTGGGACGACATATGGTCGCGCCCTGCCAGCCTGATGGGTGAGGTGCTGTTGAAGGCCATGGCCGCCTTGTTTCATGGAGATCCTGGGATCTTCCTGAGGCCTACACCCCATTGTACCATCGCAACGGCAGGGAGGAGCTGGTCGCCAAGATGCCCGTCTTCAATGAGTTGGGGTTCGCGTCACCCGAGCGCCCTAACTCCTCCGTTCCAGTGTCCTCCGGCTGTAGCAGTGGGGAAGGGGATTCAAAGGAGACCGAGGACAATGACCTGAAGGAGGTGTCCCCTGTGCCACCGCACGAGCTCCTCTGCAACCTTGAAGACGATGACGCCACCGGCGAACCTCGGGTGACGGACTCCTCGCGCTCTTCTAGGGCCCTCAGGAGGTCTGAGCCCAACCCCCAGACCACGCGATTGCTTGAGCAGGTGACCCCGCAGAAGGGCGCGGCCGCACCCCCTCCGGAGGGCTCCTCACACTCGATGGGGCGGACGTGGTAGTGCCGGCTGTGACCCCTCAGGGCGATCTGCTCACCCCTTTAGGCGGGAGTGTTGCACCGGGGTCCGTCGAGGAGCACACCAGACAGGGCCAAGGCCGCGCCAGGGAAATGCGGAGTCGCCACGACGTTGCCGAGAAGGAGAAGAAGAGGAAGTGGGTCGGTATTTAGGAGTAAGTATCCCACCTTTCTTTTGATCGAGCGTACATTACGACTCAGCTCATGCTACCATGCTCTTGATGACCAAGAGTGGCGATGCGACAAAGAAGAAGAAAGCAAGCATTGGGATGAAGGAGCCCCATGCCCGGAAAACACCAGCCGCTAAAGATGCCGAGACTCGCGAGGCACCCCTCCTCGCCTTCCTCTGGTGGGATCCTCCCCTCAAGATGCGATGATGTTGCCTCAGAAGGAGCAAGTGAAAGTGCAACTAATCCCCTAGTGGTTTTGGTAATTAATAAGCACACATAGCTCATTGAACTAATATCCTTTCAAGATAAACATTTCAGGAAGGTCAATGATTCGCATGGCACAGATAAGAGATGTGGACCCCTCAAAATGCTAAGGACAAAGATTGGCAAAAGCTCAAGACTCTAAATTTTCATTTTAGTGATCCAAGATTACATTGAGTCCATAGGAAAAGCCAATACTATTAAAAGGGGATGAGGTGTTTCTTAATGGCTTACTTGCTCAAAATGCTTAGTGATATGCTCCAAAATCCCTCAACCACTTTCTATTTTCCACATATATTCTAAACATAAAGTCAAACTCGGCCCCACCAATTTGATCTATACGACGCCACAGAGTCAACTTGACATAGCCACTTCCACAAACCCTAATTAGTTCGGTCTCACCGAGATGGGATTGCAAACTCTCTGTTTCCTTTCGTAACGTTTCAGTCTAACCGAGATGAGAAAATCGGTCTCACCGAGTTGGCAATGCAAACTCTCTGTTTCCTTCTCGTAACGTTTCGGTCTCACCGAAATGAGCGATCGATCCCACCAAGTTTTACTGGCCAAGTCTCTATTAGCCTATTACTAAAATCGGTCTCACCGAGTTCATGTGATCGGTCTCACCGAGATGAGGTTTTCCCTAACCCTAATGCATTGGTCTCACCGAGTTGATACTGTCGGTCCAACCGAAGAGCCTAACATTCACATTTTGAACTGCTTCGGTCTGACCGAGTTCATTTATCCGGTATGACCGAGTTGGGACAAATGTGTGTAACAGTTAGATTTTGTGTGGAGGTATATACCCCTCCACCCCTTCTCCATCATGATAGAGAGCCATCATAATGTGACTACACTTCCACTACTCATTTTGTGAGAGAGAACCACCTGCTCATGTGTTGAGACCAAGATATTCCAATCCAACCACAAGAATCTTGATCTTTAGCCTTCCCAAAGTTGCTTTCTACTCAAATCATCTTTCCACCATATACAAATCTGTGTGAGAGAGTAGAGTGTTGGGGAGACTATCATTTGAAGCACAAGAGCAAGGAGTTCATCATCAACACACCATTTATTACCTTTTGGAGAGTGGTGTCTCCTAGATTGGTTAGGTGTCACTTGGGAGCCTCCGACAAGATTATGGAGTTGAACCAAGGAGTTTGTAAGGGCAAGGATATCGCCTACTTCGTGAAGATCTACCCTAGTGAGGCAAGTCCTTCGTGGGCGGCTGTCGGTGTCAAAACCGGCGGATCTCGGGTAGGGGGTCCCGAACTATGCGTGTGAGGATCGATGGTAACAGGAGACTGGGGACACGATGTTTACCCAGGTTCAGGCCCTCTCGATCAAGGTAAAACTCTACTTCCTGCTATATTAATATGGATTAATATGAATACAAGAGTTGATCTACCTCGAGATCGTAGTGGCTAAACCCCAGAGTCTAGCCTATGAGGATTTGAGATTCTGTGTTCTCTAGCCTCTACGGACTAAACCCTCCGGTTTATATATACACCGGAGGGGCCTAGGGTTTGTACATGTCATCTTGCAGAGGAAGGAAAATCTACACCCGAACCTAAAACTTGCCATCACATGAATACAGGAGTCCTATCCAGATACGAGAGATGATCTCCGACTATGATCTTCACGGCCCACCAGTCCGGACCACCAAGAGTTATCCGGCCACATGAGGACCCCCTCGATCTAGCACTCCCTCAGTAGCCCCTGAACCTGTCTTCGATGGCGATGAGTTCGGCTTCCGTATTGTCTTCTGCATTGCAAGGCGGGTTCCTTCTTCCAAATAAATTTTCTGCAAAAAGGTGTATTGTGTTCAGCTCTGCAAGGTTAGTACAACCCTTAGCCTCGAAGCCAAGGCTTTTAAAGGAAAATGAATAGTGTGTCTCTACTGACAACTTTTGGGTGAAGCGTCGCGTCCAACCCACTAGCATATCAAACCGTTTTTCTTGGTTCTAGTTTTGCATTTTGAGATATATCCTCATTGACATGTCTTATCAGAATAGAGATCGTGCGCGCTTATTGTGGGATTCTTATCAATATGACATGAGCACCCACGCCGTAAATTACGCATGGGCGCTTTGGGAACCGATGAGGTTTATGGCTAAAGTGGGGGAACGCTCTTGTGTTCACAGTGTTATAAAAGGATATCTATCCCTTTTCATCAGCCCCACGCCTTCCTCAAGCTCGAGCTCTCCAATCTCCCTAGCCCCAGCTTTCCCATCTCCTACGCCCACCACTCTGCGTTCCTCAACCACCATCTCCTTTCCCAGCAATGGATGGTTCCGGCGCCAGGGGCAAGTGGGAGACCTCTACGGTTACTGAAAAAACCATGGCGGATCTTAAATCTTAAAAGAGCACGGGCTATCTCGCCGATGATATTGCGCACCGAGTCCCTGCCAAGGGTGAGGTGATTCCTGTCCCAGAGGCGGGTGAGAGGGTAGTGTATACATCTCACTTTGTTAGGTGGCTAGGGTTCCCACTCCACCCGTTTGTTCGGGGTCTTCAGTTCTCCTACGGACTAGATTTCCACGATCTAGCCCCGAACTCAATCCTTCACATATCCGCGTTCATACTGGTATGTGAAGCTTTCCTCCGCATCCCTCCACACTTCGGCCTATGGCTTAAGACCTTCAACGTGAAGCCGAAGGTGGTGGACGGGGAACATGCAGAGTGCGCGGGCGCCATGATCAGCGAGCTCCTGAATGCGGTTTGGCCTAAGGGATCAATCATGGAAACGAATAAGGTCTGGCAGCAGGAGTGGTTCTACATCACCGAACCCCGCGACGCCAAATGGGCGGTGGAGCCTGCTTTCAGATCAAGACCCCCAGAGAGGTTGACCTCCTAGACCAAAAAAGGTCTGGACTGGGGGTCTACGACCGAAGTGACGACTCTTGTGAGACATGTGTCCGGCATGATTTCTAAGGGGCACCTGGTCTCCTCCGTGGTTCAGGTGATGCTGACCCGTCTTGTTCTCCCTTTCCAAAGCCGGGACTCCTCCCTATGAGAGCTTGATCCGGCAGGAGACAAGCCACTGAAGCATCTGTTCGGCTTTATGCACAAGGAGATCTAGAAGCATCTCTTCAAGAGCCAGAAGGAATGACCCGAAGAGACCGAGGATGCGGGCTACAGCATTGTGGTCTCCGCCCTAGAGGTAATAGAAATCCTTGCCGAACACATACCCTTTACCTTATTTAATGATAATAGGAATTGGAATTTTTGCGTGATATAAAGGGCTGAACGAAGAAGGCGACTCGGATTAAGAGTCCGGCGCCTCTGCCCGAAGATCCAGAATTGCCTCTACTCATGGCTATGCTGGTCCCGGCGCCGTACAAGGCGCCGACCAAGAAGCCCAAGAAGGCGAAGGGAAAGGGGGCGGAGACAGCCCCTCTCCTGCGAACAAGAAGTCCACGGAAATCAACATCCTCTCCTCCGACGATGTGGAGGAAGATGATGAGGAGGAAGAGGAAGAGGAAGAAGAGCCCCATGCGCCAGCCAAGGGAAAGAAGAGGGGGGCCATTGCTGACGCTGGTACGACCACGCCCCCGAGAAAGCTGAACCTTGGAGCTAGTTCGGATTCGTCCGAACATAGCTTAGTGGTGAAGCCCAGGGTAAAAGCCCTGCCCGAATCATAAGTTTGTCCCGATTGGCAGCTGCACTTTTGCTTTGTCTTATCATTTACTTACTGTTTTCCCATGCTGACCTACAACCCTCCCGGAGGACACCCCGACGCCTCCTTATTGGAGGGGAACTCTCTAGCGCATGGAGAGATGGAGAGTGACCCGTCGGCCCGGGCTTCATCGCCCGTGATTGGCGGGGACAACGAAGTGTCTTCCTAGCGGGTGTCCTCCGCCAAAGAAACGAGGGCGGGGCAAGCGACAAGGTGGCCGGGGATAATACACCGGCGGCTGCCGACCATGGGGAGATCATCTCCATGGAGACCGAAGACGTGGGGCCCAAACAATATGGGGCCCCACCGAATACTATCCCGGAGCCTAGTGCGGCTCCGAGGTCTGAAGACCCGACTCCTCAAGTGGAGGAGGATACAGCGGCGCCCGGAGTCAATCCGGAGGCGCCGGACTCTATGATGGGGGCACTACAAAGCGCTTCCATCATGGAGGAGCACCGCACCGTGATGGGTGCGGTGATCAAGAAGATTCAGTCCGTCAAGGGCGGACTGAATGAAGCCTTCAATAGCATGTTAATGGGCTTTGAGGTAAGCAATGTAATGCTTATTATAGAATTTTATTTTTAAAGCACATACATAACTAGTAGCCCCTGATGCTTTGTGTTATTCTGAAAAGAATCAGATGAACTATCATGAATATAGCATACTTACAAAGCTAAATTTGTTGTGCATGCTTCACTATTGCGGCAACTTCGCGAGACGCAGAGGTTGCCGAACTAAACCGGAAGCTCTTATTGGCCAACGCGGAACTCGACCGCGTCAATCAGCGTTTGGATGAAACGTAGGGTATGCGGCTTTTTAAAATGTCAATAAGGCTTAATTGATCGAGTATGTTTATAAACTCTGATGTGATATTCTGTGTTACACAGTTGCCACCACTGAGCTCGAGGCCCTTAAGGGCGAGGTCGCCAAGGCCAAGAAGGAGGCCGGGGCGAACAAGGTGGCTGCTGACAAAGCGGCTGCCGATTTGGAGGGCGAAAAGGCCGAGTGCGAGAAGCACAAATCTCGGGTGTCCGAAGTCGAGGTCGAGCTCAAAAATGCCATCCTTAAATGTGAGGCATTGGAGAAAAAGACTTCGGAGCAATCGACCAATTTGTCTGCGGCAGTGAAAATTGCCCAGGATGCGCGAGGCGAGTCACGCAGCGCCCGTCAGGAAATCGAGCAGGCATGGCAGATAGCATCTAGTAAGACATTTCTCTTTCAGAACATCTTCGGAGGGTAGAAGTACATTGGGATGATACGGTTATGGAGTTCTCCAGGCGTGTTTGCTGATCTTCTGAGGAGCAATGCTAACGTCGCCCTGTACTTCCGAGCCCTGGAGGGGAACAACACGGAGAACCTGTTTTGGTCACAGTTCTATGCGCCAAAACATCCAGTGCGCCTCAGCAACCAGATGAAGCAGTTGGTTGAGCTACACAACATGGCGGGTTCGGCCATGACGGACTTAATAGTCCGGCTATGGCCCACTGATCCAATCCCAAGTAGCTACTTCGGATTGGTGAAGCGGCTCATCGAGGCAAGTCAGCGGGTTGACGCATTGACGCGTTGAGCGTGCATAGAAGGTGCTCGGATGGCATTCGCTCGTGTCAAAGTGCACTGGGCGAAGATGAATGCGGGGCATATCGCCACTGCTGATCCACCCACTGGCAAGGAGCACCACAAGCCGGAGAAGTACTTCGAGGACGTCATCGACGGCGCCCGCCTTGTAGAAGGCCAGTGTTCGAAGAATGTTATCTTCGAGTAGTTGTATGCGGATGTAAGGACTTAAGCTTATGAATCCGATGTATATAACTTCTGCACTATTTATGATATCAGCGTCTTTTACCTCATGTGTGACTATTTATCTAAATTTGATAGTTTCCAGTCGTCGGCTTCATGTGGGGACCCCGACTTAGAAGTCCAGATCACCGAATGCACGTGTACAGTGATCCCAGAGATCAATGCTCACGGAACACACAGAAGCTGAAATAACAAGAGTCTTACATCCATACAAATAGTCTTACACGAATTAAGGCCATTATGGCCAAGTCTTACATAGATAGAGCCTCACGGCTGAATGGGAAATAACTCAAATAGTGGAAGTCTTCGGTAAACGGGTAGAACCCATGCCATCTGCCTTAACCCTACAGGCATTCTGACTGGGATAGCGTCCTAGTTCGCATGCTCGTCTCCAAAGAAATCTTCCTCATATTCCTGCTCTTCCATGCCTGGCCAATTAAATAACCAGTGGCAAGCCAATGAGTACTTTGAATGTACTCGCAAGCAACCCATGATGTGGTAACAGTAACAGTGCATTTGAATAACAATGATCAATCTAGCAAGGCTAGAACAAATATGCTATCATCAAGTTTATGCATCAATAACCTCGCGTAACCCCGAAGATAGGTTACCGACATCAACAAGAATATGATTCATCTCATCGAGTCAAGTCACCACCTTGACTTGTCACACACATTTTATCACCAATGAAGTAAAATTCTGGACATAGTTTAAGTAGCACCACCCAACTGTCCATGACCGTGGACACAGCTATTCGAATAGTTTTACACTCTGCAGAGGTTGCGCACTTTACCCACAAGATCCGGGGAACTTCCGTGTCATCCACGACCTGCGGTACCTCAAGTACCCGGGGTAAGCACCCGGTCATTACCTTTCCTTAGACGACACTAACATAGAGTCCACTCGTTGGCACACGGCCCTCGGGTACAAACAATAAGTCACGGGACTTGCCCAAATTTTAATGTCACGCGTACCCGAAGGGACCAACGGTGTGTCCGGTGCCCTGTAAAAACAGTCATGGCTGTCTATCCAAGCACGACCCCGTCCCGGGAAAGACCTCAAGTCTTCCCGTCACTAGTAATGCGGGCACCATGCTAGCATCGACCTAAGTAATCAATAAAGCCCCGTCCCATAAGGGGTAGTGTGGTTGCACATGTTTGGTTGGGACGGTAGTCACACATAAATCTAATCCATCATTCCACCATGCACATGATCTACCGGCACATCACTTCTTTCTCAAGTGATGACCTAACACTTTATCACCCTCGGGCATTAGGGGCAACCGATGGGTTCATGCAAAGATTTCAACTACGAGGGTTCATATCACACATGCATCATATAAGCATCATGACCAACTATTTGCATGTCATCTAGCGCATAGCAAGATCAACAATAAGGCATGCATCATGTGGTGGTTCATCTAGGTTACCATCGTAACCCTATCATCATGCATCGGAAGCAAACGGGTTCCGAAGAACAAGTGTATCATGGTCAAAGGGCTGCTTGCCTGGATTGGCTTGGTCTTCAAAGTCTTCAATTCCTTCTCCTTCTTCTTCCACAACAACTTCGTCAAATACGGGATCTATACGTCGCATAATAACCACGGAAAAATAAGAATACAAATAAAACAGAAAAATCAAAGTGCTCAGAAAAATGTCAACTTATTTTTGTAAAATACTAGAGGGATTTCTAAGATGGGGAAAAATTTTAGTTGGAGTTTTGGAGTTACAGAATAGGACATATTGATTTTTGAACAGGAGTTATACTGCCCAAATTTGAATTTAAATTTGAACAGTACAGCAAAGTTTCATGGATTTGAATGAAAGTGGTACCATTAAATAGGTTGGAATATTGCAAGATTTTAGGAGTTGAAAATATTGAATTTGGATCAATATTCTTTTCTGTATAAATGTTTAAAACATCAACAGAAAAGAAAAATGAAAAAGGA
This sequence comes from Secale cereale, assembly GCA_902687465.1. NCBI lineage: Eukaryota > Viridiplantae > Streptophyta > Magnoliopsida > Poales > Poaceae > Secale > Secale cereale. The sequence continues at coordinate 294,884,732 of LR738712.1, forward strand.
TCCTGTGCACTAGGCCAGAGGAGGCCACATTGCACGGCCCAGACGGACTGGCCCAGCCGCACGGAGCCAGCGCGCGCGCACGTCAGGTTTTCAAACCTGACGGCCGGGGCCCGTGGGTCAGCGGCACAGAGGAGGGGAAGAGAGGTGGGGGGATGACAGGCAGGGCCCGCCTGTCATCTCTAACCCCACGGCCACGGCGGCGGCGACCTCACCGGCGAAGATTCTGGCCACGGCGACGGCAACGGAGGGCAGGGTTGAGCTCAGCGTCGTGTCGCGGTTGCAGTGGTGGTAGTGCGGCACGGCGGGGAGTCCTGGTTCACCGGCGGCGAGGTGGGGCAGCGGAAGCTCGTCGGAGGGTGGTGGCTGCGGCTGTTTCCGGCTGCCACGGAGAGGGGAAACAGGGGGAAAATGATCAGTGGAGTGCGGCGGTTTCGAAACGAGTGGAAGGAGAGGCAGGGGAGGCCCGTACCTCGAGATCGCCGGCGGCCCGACGCGGCGGAGCTCCGGTCGATCCCGAGCACTGGGACCTCCTGGGGTCGAGCTGGTGGTGCAGGAGTGATGCTGGGGAGGAGGAGGTGCTGCTAGTGCTGTTGGAATGGCTCAGGAGTGCCTATATATAGGGGCTCGACGGAGACCCGTGGTCCAGTGCGCCGGCGAGCTCCGGCTCGACGCTACAGCGCACGGGAGGCCAGGGGAGTGAGTCCGTGGAGTTCCTGGACAAGCTCCACGTCTAGTAGAGGTGAGAGGAGGAGTGGGGGAGCGTCAGAGGGGTGCGCGCGTGCGAGGCAGAGGAGTGGCCGCCGCGGGCGGCCAGCGCGCGTGCGACGGCGGCTACTGGAGGGCGCAGGAGGAGGGGGGACAGCGCCGGGGAGGTCACGGACGTCGAGGCGCCTCGACTGGCGCGAGGGGGAGGCGCGAGGTTGTCGGGGGAGGCCGATTGGCCAGAGCCAGCGTGCGGAGGGCACTGTTTGCGCGCTCCAGAGCATGCGTATTGCTGGCATCAGCGTGCTCTCGCCGGTTTGGTCCGATCCAGCGTGTCCAACAGTGTCTAGCACGTTGTAGGAGGAGTAAAGAAATGCCCTAAGGCCTTGGATGCCCTGGGGATGCAGAGAGAGAGGGAGAGGGCTGGTGAAATGGTGAAAGTTGGCTGTGCAGCAAGGTAAAACAAGGGTTTCACCCTTCAATCATGGAGCTGAGGTGCTGGGGGAGTTACTGGAGGTAGCTGGTAACTCAATGAGCCTGTGGTAAGAAGTTGAGGCCATGGAGAAAAGTGAAAGTGGTCAAATTGGAGGTTTTAGCATTTCTGCAGAAGGTGTTTGATCAGTGTTTGATCAAGTAAATGAAGTCCACTTGACATGGCACTTGACAGGGTTGAAAGATATGAGAAAATAGGGTGCTTCACCAAATTTGGGCCCATTTGGAGAAACTAGCCAATGTAACTTTGGCGAACCCTAGAAATCAACAGAAACAGTTTCATCTTGATTGAGTTAAACTAATCATCTCCCCTTGATGCACCACTTGGTGTAGCATCATCATTTGGGGTATTGATCATGCCCACAAAGTTTTAAGCTCCAGATAAAAAGTTGGTAATGTAAAGTTGTTCAAATTTGCATTTGAACAGAAAGGGTTTTGAGGTGATCTGGTCAAGTTGCTCTATTCAAATTCTTGTGCCATTTGGTCTAGATGCCTTATTAGGTCATTCTAGCATGTGCACCAAGTTTGAGAGCATTTGGACAAGTTTGGCAATGTAAAGTTGCTCAAACTTCAATTATGGACATAATGGTTATGAAGGGGTTTGAGGAGGTTTTCTTGCTTCCCAATGCATGGGACTTGGCAAGATCATCAAATTTGTCATATATGACATGATAGAATTTCCCTGGAATTTTTGGAGAAAGTTTCCTTTGTAAATATTTCAAAAGCTTGAAATATCCAGAAAGGGCTTTAGAGGGTTTAGCCCATTATTTTGAACATGACCAAGTGTTGAAACTCTTATATATGGACAATATATGTCCTATGAGTCTCTCTGAATTTTGGCAAATATTTTTGAAACAGTTAAATAATTTTCCCCTATTAAAGACCACTTCTGGCCTTAAGAAAAAGCTTTTAAATAAAATAGGAAAATAACTTTTAAAATTATACCTTTGTGGTTTCTGGGAGTCCTATGACTACTAGGTCTCAAATAAACCTTTTGAAATAATTTTCACACCCTTAATCAAGTACTTGCAGTGCAAATCTCAATTCAGGGGTTTTTGGAAAACTAAATTTATAAAATACTCTTTGGCCAAATTAATTTTGTAAGAAATTACTATATTGTCTTATAACACTTGGCAATCATTGGGCAGAAGTTTTGGGTGTGGAGATGAAATCTACAAGAGGTCATAGTTGACTTTAATGAGCACATGAAAAAACAAATGAAGAAAACTCAATTCCAAATAAAAGCCAAATGATGCTAAAAAAATTTGCTGGTCCAAATTTTCATGCTTCAAAGTTACAAATAACATGTTACAAAATGCAGGGTGTGACAGACCTACCCCCCTTACAAGAATCTCGTCCCCGAGATTCCTAAACTAGGGCTTAAAAGAGGTCGGGAAACTCGGATCTAAGATAGTCTTCTCGTTCCCAGGTTGCTTCTGCTTCGGTGTGGTTGCTCCACTGGACCTTGAAGTACTTGATGGTACGGCTCCGCGTACGTCATTCTGCTTCGTCCAGAATGCGAATGGGCTTCTCGCGGTAGGTCAAATCAGGCTGCAGATCAATGGCTTGGTGATCCACATCCTTGTAGAGATTGGGCTTGTCTGGAACTTGGAGACATTTCCGGAGTTGTGACACATGGAACACATTGTGCACATCGGATAGCTCAGGTGGTAGTTCCAACTGATAAGCCACTTCTCCTCGTCGTGCAGCGATCTCAAAGGGTCCAATGAACCTTGGTGCGAGCTTCCCCTTAACATGGAAACGCTTGGTTCCCTTCAGAGGAGTTACCCATAGGTACACATGGTCCCCGACATGGAAACTCATGTCTCGGCGTCGGGTGTCAGCATAACTCTTCTGCCTTGACTTGGCTGCCTTTAATCGCTCTCTGACTAGTTGGACTTGCTCTTCTGCTGCGCGGAGATTATCCGGTCCAAAAACTAGTCCTTCTCCAGTCTCTGACCAGTTGAGGGGTGTGCGACATCTGCGTCCGTACAACACCTCAAATGGTGCCATCTGAAGGCTTGACTGGTAACTGTTGTTGTAGGAGAACTTGGCAAAAGGGAGACAGTCTTCCCACTTGGCTCCATATGCCAGGACACAGGCTCGGAGCATGTCTTCGAGAATCTGATTGACTCGCTCAGTCTGACCTCCGGTCTGTGGGTGGAAAGGTGTGCTGAAAGACAACTTGGTTCCCAGGGCTTCTTGGAACTTCTTCCAGAACCTTGAGGTGAACTGGGTTCCTCGATCTGACACAATCTCCTTGGGAACACCGTGAAGACTTACGATTCGGTCGATGTAGAGAGCTGCCAGCCGGTTGCCATCATAAGTGGTTTTGACAGGAATGAAATGGGCCATCTTGGTCAAATGATCGACTATGACCCAGATAGAGTCATGTCCTCTATTCGACCTTGGTAGTCCAGTGATGAAGTCCATTCCGACTTTATCCCACTTCCACTCAGGAACTTGGAGTGGTTGAAGCAATCCAGCAGGTCGCTGATACTCAGCCTTGACCCTTTGGCACACATCACACTTTGCAACATAGGTTGCAATCTCTCTTTTCATACCGTGCCACCAGAATCGTGCCTTCAAGTCTTGGTACATCTTGGTTCCTCCGGGGTGGATGGAATACGGAGTGTCGTGGGCTTCTTGCAGAATCAGCGTCTTCAGCTCGGTGTTGTTTGGTACGCAGAGACGACCTTTGTACCAAACAATCCCGTGCTCGTCTTCGGAGAATCCTGGGGCCTTGCCCAGCTTCATCTTCTTCTTGATGCCTTCGATGCTTGCATGTCCATCTTGAGCCTTCTTGACGTCGTCCATCAGAGTCGGTCTGACTTCCAAATGATCCAGAAATCCGGGGGTGACCAATTCCAAACTGAATTGTTCGATCTCCTTAAACAAGGTAGGCTGCCTTTCCTGAATAATGACATTCAAAGAGCAAGCCTTCCTGCTTAAGGCATCGGCCACCATGTTAGCCTTCCCAGGGTGATACTGAACACTGAGGTCATAATCTTTGATGAGTTCCAACCATCTCCGCTGCCTCATGTTCAATTCCTTTTGGGTGAAAATATACTTCAGACTTTTATGGTCTGTGTAAATCTCACACCGTTTCCCTAGGAGGTAATGTCGCCATGTCTTCAAGGCATGAACTACTGCCGCTAGCTCAAGATCATGAGTAGCGTAGTTCTCCTCATGGGGTCGTAGCTGCCTGGAGAGGTATGCTATGACGCGGCCTTCTTGCATCAGAACGCTTCCCAATCCGGTTCGAGAGGCATCACAATATATCACGAACTCCTTGTGAATATCAGGTGTTGCCAGAACTGGGGCGGTGGTCAATCTCTTTTTGAGCTCTTGGAAGCTCTCTTCGCATTTTGGCGTCCACTCGAACTTCTTGTCCTTTTTGAGGAGCTGAGTCATTGCTCGTGCAATGCTAGAGAATCCTTCCACGAACTTGCGGTAATAGCCCGCCAATCCGAGGAAGCTTCTGACTTCCTTGACGGTCGTTGGAGATTGCCATTGGGTCACAGCTTCGATTTTTGCAGGATCAACAGATAATCCTTCCTCGGTCAAGACATGACCTAAGAATCCAACTTTATGCAGCCAGAACTCACACTTGCTGAATTTGGCATACAGTTGGTGCTCACGAAGCTTGTCTAGGACCATCCTCAGATGTTGCTCATGCTCTTCCTCCGACTTCGAGAACACAAGAATGTCATCAATGAAGACAACAACAAACTTGTCCAAATATTCCATGAAGACTTTATTCATGAGATACATGAAGTAGGCCGGGGCATTGGTTAACCCAAAAGACATGACCGTGCACTCGTACAGGCCATATCTGGTTACGAATGCCGTCTTCGGAATATCTTGGGGTCTGATCTTCAGCTGGTAATACCCAGATCTGAGGTCGATCTTGGAGAATACCTTGGCTCTGCTGAGCTGATCAAACAGATCTTCGATCTTGGGGAGTGGGTACTTGTTCTTGATTGTAACTTCATTGAGGGAACGATAGTCAATGCATAAGCGGATGGTACCGTCCCTCTTTGCCACAAACAGAACAGGAGATCCCCAAGGGGAGGCACTCGGGCGGATAAATCCCTTCCTTAGCTGCTCTTCTAGCTGCTTCTTCAACTCGGCTAATTCTTCCATCCCCATTCTATAAGGCTTCTTATAGATGGGTCCTGCTCCGGGCACGAGCTCGATGATGAACTCAATGTCACGGTCAGGGGGCATTCCCGGTAGTTCATCCGGAAAGACATCAGGATACTCACATACCACCGGTACTTGCTCTAGCCCAACTTCAGACAGACAGTTGACTTTAGCGGTTTGAGCGGAGGAAGAGTTGGGGGCAAACTTAACTTCGACTCCTTGGTCATTGGTCACAGTGACTGTCCGATTGGCACAGTCTAATAAGCCTTGGTGCTTACTGAGCCAATTCATACCTAGGATCACATCCAAGCCTTGCGATCTCAGGACGATAAGGTCTGCTAGGAAGTCTACACCGTTAATGGTAGTACTGACTCCTTTACAGCCTATCTTGGCTCTCATCTCGGCTCCGGGGGTTTGTATCACCATAGGGTTATTCAGGGGTGTAGGGGTCATGCCACTTTTTAATGCAAATCTTTGAGTGACAAATGAATGTGTTGCTCCAGAATCAAACAAGACAGTTGCAGGTGCTGAGTTGACAAGGAACATACCCAGCACGACGTCCGGGTCTTCCTGGGCTTCTTCAGCAGTGACGTGATTCACACGCCCCTTCCCATAGTTCGGTGGATTGCGAGGAGCTGGGTTCCTTGGTGGCATTCCACGGCCTTTTCCCTGGTTCTGCGCATTGGGGCGCGGGGCATCAGGCTTCTTGTTGGGGCACACCCTGGAGATGTGTCCGGGCTGACCACACCCAAAGCAAGTGACTTGGTTTGGGGAGTTGATCTTGTTTCCACCATTGGTATTGGGGTTGAAAGCTGGCCTGGGGTTGGCATACTGCTGAGGCTGAGGATTGGCACGAGGTGCAGGAGCTCTTGGCTGCTGATAGGCGGGCTTGGCCGGGGCTGACTGCCACGGACGAGGCTTCTGGTTGCTGGAACTTCCCTTACTGACCAACTTGCGCTTGCGAGTGTCTTCCAAAGCACGCCGCTTGTCTTCAAGCATGAGTGCCTTGTTCACCAGGTCAGGGAAAGATGGGCAGTCGCACACGACAAGCGAGTATTGCAGAGTCTGATTAAGGCCTTCCTTGAAGCGCTCCCTTTTGGCAGCATCAGTGCTGACATCCTCAGGGGCATACCTTGACAGAATGTTGAACTTCTGCATGTACTCCTTGACAGTGCCACTTCCTTGCTTCAAGGCTCGGAACTCGCGCTTTTTGATAGCCATGATTCCGGAAGGAATGTGGGCCTTGCGGAATTCTGCCTTGAAGTTCACCCAAGTGATGTCTTGTTCAGCATGCATGACCTTGAATCCATCTCACCAAGCTCTAGCAGTTCCCCCGAGGCAGTGGGCTGCATAAGCCACCTTCTCGCGATCTTCGGTGCATCCGACTAGTTCCAGGATTTCCTCAATGGAACGGACCCAGTCATCTGCATCCAAGGGTTCAGCAGTCTCGATGAAGGTTGGCGGTGCATGCTTCTTGAACTCTGCCAACGTGGAACGTCCATTGCCATTCCCCGCCGGCTGGCGGTTGTTGGTGACAGCTTGAGCAATCAGCTGAAGAGCTGCAGTGTTGGCTTGGCGTTCCTCTCGGAAAGCTTGGAGAAGCTGAGCCATGTCCATGCTTGGAGGAGGTGGTGGTGGAGCTTGGTCGTTGGTTTGGTTGTGGCCTGCCTCTGGCTGAGAGGATGCTCCGGCTTCGGGCTGCTGGGTAGAGGTACCAGTACAAGTTACAACAGGCATCTTGTTGGAGCGGTAAAAGGTCTCATGACTCGGAAGAGGGAAAGCAAGATAGATGGGTGCCTAGTAAGGGGGTGGGTGTGACACTAAATCAAATCATGCAAGGGCCGAGAGGCCAAACACATTCATTAAAATCCAGATGGGTGATGTAGTCGTTTACACATTCCCGAAGGAAGATTACGACTTACATCCAGACACAAAAAAAGCAAATGCTAGATGGTTTCATATGAACCATACAAGGACTCGACTGCGCATAGGGGTTACACGACCTATCCTACCGTAGGGGTTACAACGGGCATATCCGAGTAGCGAATAATGCCTAAGCGGCGGAATGCTCGGTCGCGTATTCCGGCTCTTCTGGGTCTTCCTCCTTGTCTTCATCTGTCTGGGCTCCCTTGTCGCTGGAGGGAGTGGGGGAGTGGAGGAGTTGGATACGACGGTGCTTCGATGGTGGTGCAGGGAAAAGCTTGCGGTATTCCCTTGCTGTCATCCGGCGTCGCCGAGGTGGTTCTTCACCCTTGGAAGACACATCCTCGGAGGGCCTTCCGCCTCGATATGCGATAGCGGATTGTCCAGAAGGGGCTCCTTCCTTCTTGATCCTGTTTGCCTTCTCTTGAGCTCGTCGAAGAAGTGCCTTGGTCTTGTAAAGTTCTTCTTGAAGCTTCATTGATTCCGAGGCCAGGTCTTGTGCCAAGCTATCGGCACATAGACTGAAGTAGGTCTGGAACCGAAGCGAGAGTCCTTCCTTTAGTGGAGGGGCTAGTGCGCTGCTTTCTTCGTCACCTTCCTTCCGGTAAGGTAAGAAGAGAGTTGCCATCTTGGCTGCCATCTCCGGAAGAAGCTCGCGGAGACGGGTTAATGCCTTGAGTGCAGCAGCCTCGGCAGCGAGTGGTAGTTTTGCCATCTGGGGTCCCTCGAAGAACCAACTTGTGGGAGGATCGTTTGCCTTCACGATCACTTCCACATGGTACTCCACCTCAGTGTCGCTCACCCAATGCTCAAGGTAGGTGAGGATGGGTGCTCGGTGGAACTGACACTCCTGGAGGCTATCCTCGAGAAGTAGGGGAAACCCAGTGGCCAGGTGCTCTTCGGGAACAGCGGCCATCTACAAAGGTGGAATAGGAGGGGTTAAATAGCTGAGGAAATCTCAGGTTTAGAAAAGAAGAGAGGTTCAGAAGGTTTTTGAAAAGGGGTCTCAACTAACTAACGCCCATGCTAACTAAGGCTTCCTACAGTCAGGATGGCTCTGATACCAGCTCTGTGGGGACCCCGACTTAGAAGTCGAGATCACCGAATGCACGTGTACAGTGATCCCAGAGATCAATGCTCACTGAACACACAGAAGCTGAAATAAAAAGAGTCTTACATCCATACAAATAGTCTTACATGAATTAAGGCCATTATGGCCAAGTCTTACATAGATAGAGCCTCACGGCTGAATGGGAAATAACTCAAATAGCGGAAGTCTTCGGTAAACGGGTAGAACCCATGCCATCTGCCTTAACCCTACAGGCATTCTGACTGGGATAGCGTCCTAGTTCGCATGCTCGTCTCCAAAGAACTCTTCCTCATATTCCTGCTCTTCCATGCCTAGCCAATTAAATAACCAGTGGCAAGCCAATGAGTACTTTGAATGTACTCGCAAGCAACCCATGATGTGGTAACAGTAACAGTGCATTTGAATAACAATGATCAATCTAGCAAGGCTAGAATAAATATGCTATCATCTAGTTTATGCATCAATAACCTCGCGTAACCCCGAAGACAGGTTACCGACATCAACAAGAATATGATTCATCTCATCGAGTCAAGTCACCACCTTGACTTGTCACACACATTTTATCACCAATGAAGTAAAATTCTGGACATAGTTTAAGTAGCACCACCCAACTTTCCATGACCGTGGACACGACTATTCGAATAGTTTTACACTCAGCAGAGGTTGCGCACTTTACCCACAAGATCCGGGGAACTTTCGTGTCATCCACGACCCGCGGTACCTCAAGTACCCGGGGTAAGCACCCGGTCATTACCTTTCCTTAGACGACACTAACATAGAGTCCACTCGTTGGCACACGGCCCTCGGGTACAAACAGTAAGTCACGGGACTTGCCCAAATTTTAATGTCACACGTACCCGAAGGGACCAACGGTGTGTCCGGTGCCCTGTAAAAACAGTCATGGCCGTCTATCCAAGCACGACCCCGTCCCGGGAAAGACCTCAAGTCTTCCCGTCACTAGTAATGCGGGCACCATGCTAGCATCGACCTAAGTAATCAATAAAGCCCTGTCCCATAAGGGGTAGTGTGGTTGCACATGTTTGGTTGGGACGGTAGTCACACATAAATCTAATCCATCATTCCACCATGCACATGATCTACCGGCACATCACTTCTTTCTCAAGTGATGACCTAACACTTTATCACCCTCGGGCATTAGGGGCACCCGATGGGTTAATGCAAAGATTTCAACTACGAGGGTTCATATCACACATGCATCATATAAGCATCATGACCAACTATTTGCATGTCATCTAGCGCATAGCAAGATCAACAATAAGGCATGCATCATGTGGTGGTTCATCTAGGTTACCTCGTAACCCTATCATCATGCATCGGAAGCAAACGGGTTCCGAAGAACAAGTGTATCATGGTCAAAGGGCTGCTTGCCTGGATTGGCTTGGTCTTCAAAGTCTTCAATTCCTTCTCCTTCTTCTTCCACAGCAACTTCGTCAAATACGGGATCTATACGTCACATAATAACCACGGAAAAATAAGAATACAAATAAAACAGAAAAATCAAAGTGCTCAGAAAAATGTCAACTTATTTTTTTAAAATACTAGAGGGATTTCTAAGATGGGGAAAAATCTTAGTTGGAGTTTTGGAGTTACAGAATAGGACATATTGATTTTTGAACAGGAGTTATACTGCCCAAATTTGAATATAAATTTGAACAGTACAGCAAAGTTTCATGGATTTGAATGAAAGTGGTACCATTAAATAGGTTGGAATATTGCAAGATTTTAGGAGTTGAAAATATTTAATTTGGATCAATATTCTTTTCTGTATAAATGTTTAAAACATCAACAGAAAAGAAAAATGAAAAAGGATCCTTTGCACTGGGCCAGAGGAGGCCACAGTGCACGGCCCAGACGGACTGGCCCAGCCACACGGAGCCAGCGCGCGCGCACGTCAGGTTTTCAAACCTGACGGGCGGGGCTCGTGGGTCAGCGGCACAGAGGAGGGGGAGAGAGGTGGGTGGATGACAGGCGGGGCCCGCCTATCATCTCTAACCCCACGGCCACGGCGGCGGCGAGCTCACCGGCGAAGATTCCGGCCACGGCGACGGCAACGGAGGGCAGGGTTGAGCTCAGCGTCGTGTCGCGGTTGCAGTGGTGGTAGTGCGGCACGGCGGGGAGTCCTGGTTCACCGGTGGCGAGGTGGGGCGGCGGAAGCTCGTCGGAGGGTGGTGGCTGCGGCTGTTTCCGGCTGCCACGGAGAGGGGAAACAGGGGGAAAATGATCAGTGGAGTGCGGCGGTTTCGAAACGAGTGGAAGGAGAGGCAGGGGAGGCCCGTACCTCGAGATCCCCGACGGCCCGACGCGGCGGAGCTCCGGTCGATCCCGAGCACTGGGACCTCCTGGGGTCGAGCTGGTGGTGCAGGAGTGATGCTGGGGAGGACGAGGTGCTGCTAGTTCTGTTGGAATGGCTCGGGAGGGCCTATATATAGGGGCTCGACAGAGACCCGTGGTCCAGTGCGCCGGCGAGCTCCGGCTCGACGCTACAGCGCACGGGAGGCCAGGGGAGTGAGTCCGTGGAGTTCCTGGACAAGCTCCACGTCCTGTAGAGGTGAGAGGAGGAGCGGGGGAGCGTCAGAGGGGTGCGCGCGTGCGAGGCAGAGGAGTGGCCGCTGCGGGCGGCCAGCGCGCGTGCGACGGCGGCTACTGGAGGGCGCAGGAGGAGGGGGGACAGCGCCGGGGAGGTCGCGGACGTCGAGGCGCCTCAACTGGCGCGAGGGGGAGGCTCGAGGTTGTCGGGGGAGGCCGATTGGCCAGAGCCAGCGTGCGGAGGGCACTGTTTGCGCGCTCCAGAGCATGCGTATTGCTGGCATCAGCGTGCTCTCGCCGGTTTGGTCCGATCCAGCGTGTCCAACAGTGTCTAGCACGTTGTAGGAGGAGTAAAGAAATGCCCTGAGGCCTTGGATGCACTGGGGATGCAGAGAGAGAGGGAGAGGGCTGGTGAAATGGTGAAAGTTGGCTGTGCAGCAAGGTAAAACAAGGGTTTCACCCTTCAATCATGGAGCTGAGGTGCTGGGGGAGTTACTGGAGGTAGCTGGTAACTCAATGAGCCTGTGGTAAGAAGTTGAGGCCATGGAGAAAAGTGAAAGTGGTCAAATTGGAGGAGCATTTCTGCAGAAGGTGTTTGATCAGTGTTTGATCAAGTAAATGAAGTCCACTTGACATGGCACTTGACAGGGTTGAAAGATATGAGAAAATAGGGTGCTTCACCAAATTTGCGCCCATTTGGAGAAACTAGCCAATGTAACTTTGGTGAACCCTAGAAATCAACAGAAACAGTTTCATCTTGATTGAGTTAAGCTAATCATCTCCGCTTGATGCACCACTTGGTGTAGCATCATCATTTGGGGTATTGATCATGCCCACAAAGTTTGAAGCTCCAGATAAAAAGTTGGTAATGTAAAGTTGTTCAAATTTGCATTTGAACAGAAAGGGTTTTGAGGTGATCTGATCAAGTTGCTCTATTCAAATTCTTGTGCCATTTGGTCTAGATGCCTTATTAGGTCATTCTAGCATGTGCACCAAGTTTGAGAGCATTTGGACAAGTTTGGCAATGTAAAGTTGCTCAAACTTCAATTATGGACAGAATGGTTATGAAGGGGTTTGAGGAGGTGTTCTTGCTTCCCAAGGCATGGGACTTGGCAAGATCATCAAATTTGTCATATATGACATGATAGAATTTCCCTGGAATTTTTGGAGAAAGTTTCCTTTGTAAATATTTCAAAAGCTTGAAATATCCAGAAAGGGTTTTAGAGGGTTTAGCCCATTATTTTGAACATTACCAAGTGTTGAAACTCTTATATATGGACAATATATGTCCTATGAGTCTCTCTGAATTTTGGCAAATTTTTTTGAAACAGTTAAATAATTTTCCCCTATTAAAGACCACTTCTGGCCTTAAGAAAAAGCTTTTAAATGAAATAGGAAAATAACTTTTAAAATTATACCTTTGTGGTTTCTGGGAGTCCTATGACTACTAGGTCCCAAATAAACCTTTTGAAATAATTTTCACACCCTTAATCAAGTACTTGCAGTGCAAATCTCAATTCAGGGGTTTTTGGAAAACTAAATTTATAAAATACTCTTTGGCCAAATTAATTTTGTAAGAAATTACTATATTGTCTTATAACACTTGGCATGATCATTGGGCAGAAGTTTTGGGTGTGGAGATGAAATCTACAAGAGGTCATAGTTGACTTTAATGAGCACATGAAAAAGCAAATGAAGAAAACTCAATTCCAAATAAAAGCCAAATGATGCTAAAAAAAATTGCTGGTCCTAATTTTCATGCTTCAAAGTTACAAATAACATGTTACAAAATGCAGGGTGTGACACGTCAGCTCCCATGTACATAGTACCGGGGTGTTCGGTCATATGCATATACACTCTTTATCCAACATCTTGGTCCATGTAGGAGCTGTATGCGGAGCGAACCATGCAATCAGACTATGCGGCGTTATTGCTTTCACTTAGTCGTAGGAGTTTGACATGTGGGGCTAGGTACTAGCCCCTAGAGCGATTATGATATTTCTTTACATAAGGCATCCAATTGCACTTGGCTGGGCAAAAACCAACCCTTCATATAACACAGGGTAGATCTCTATCGATCATAGTATAACACTAAGTCACCGGATTGCGGACCAGGTTCTCGCTTATCATGACGGTCAGTTTTCGGCTTTCTCTACTGAGGTACTTGACCGGACTAGCCAGAAGTACAATCGTAGTAGTTCTCCCTTTACACCCTAGCCGAACAATCGGGAACGTAGGGGTAAGCACAGGAGCCGGGCAACCCAACTATTGACGCAAGACATGATTCGGAACTGATGCATATAAGTCAAACATCCAGGACGCCTAACACTCCCTACAGGTGTTCGGTCTTTTCAACATATACCGGGCTGAATACATCCCCTGGTAATAAACCCTTATTGACAAGGCACACATGGCAATCTGATGCGAGAACAGAACATTTTATGGTGAGTGAATAAAACTCAGAACATTATGCGAATAAAGCTGCTCTATTAATATCCCTCTATAGTACGGCGAGCCGCAAACTTATAGACAATGTCGAAAACCTTTTTGGACATTTTACATGCCAAGAAGGTATATAAAAAGAAAGGGAAAAAAATTTACATAGGGTCTTAATCTAAAAACAAACCTTAGTGCGGGTCCCTGTTGCACGTCTGCGTCGTTTCCTCCTCTGTAATGTGTCCTTGAAGGTGGGAGTACGATGGCCATCTGAAAGAAAAAGAAAATAAAATAACCCTGGAAAAGGAAAATCAATCCAGTGTGGCCATAGCAAGTCTTGTTCATTTAATGAGCCTAAAAATGATAAGTGTAGAGTCTGAATAGGGTCTAGCCGAACTATGGACTATATGCATGTGCCCCCGGTCGTCGCCCAAGGAATTTTTAAGGCATACTTATGTACTCGAGGTACATATGCTATTACCTTATGGACCAGTCGACGGGGGTGTAGCTATCAATCTTGCTCAGGTTCATCTGAGCTGCCGCACTAAGGCGTGTGCTGGACTCGTTTAGTTGTGTACGCTATTCATAGATTATCCGGCTTGAATAGGCTGCATTGGACTTCAGCTGCTAAGGCCAAAGTGTCCTCCTCCGTACGAAGAGAGCACTCCATATTTCCATTGACTGTGATAACACCACGTGGTCATGGGCATTTTAAGCTTTAGATATGCATAATGCGGGACTGCATTAAAGCGGGTGAAGGCCATTCTTCCAAGTAGAGCGTGATAGACACTTTGGAACGGAGCTATGTCGAAGATTAGTTCTTTGCTTCGAAAGTTGTTGGGAGAAACGAATACAACTTCCAACGTTAAAGAGCATGTGCAGCAGGCTTCAACGCATGGTATCACTCCTTTAAAAGTCGTGCTGCTTGGCTTGATTCTAGATGGGTCGATCCCTATCTTGCGAACAGTATCCTGATATATCAGATTGAGACTGCTGCCGCTATCCATAAGGACTCGGGTTAGATGGTATCCATCTATTATTGGGTCAAGCACTAGGGAATACGAAACCCCATGCCGAATACTAGTCGAATGATCCCATGCGATCAAAAGTGATCGGAAAGGCTGACCATGGGTTGAATTTGGGGGCGACAGGCTCAACGGCATAGACATCTCGGAGTGCGCGCTTGCGCTCCCTCTTTGGGATATGAGTGGCATATATCATGTTCACTGTTTTGACCTCCGATGGGAATTTCTTCTGCCCTCCTATATTCAGCTGGCGGGGTTCGTCCTCGTCTTCGCTCTGAGGCTCATTCCCCTTGTGTTCAGCGTTTAGCTTGCCGGTCTGCTTGAAAACCCAACAGTTACAGTTGGTGGCATGTTTCTCTGGGGTGCCATGAATTTGGCAGGGCCTACCTAACATTTTGTCCCAACTCGATGGACCATCTTTGTTTCCTTTAAATGGCTTCTTCCGTTGACCTAGTTTGGAGCCACTGAATCCGGCGTTTACCGTTGTATCATCTGGGCTTCCAGCACTGTTTTGACATTTGTTTTTGGTACGTCGTGGCTTTCCATTGCCATCCCTGACTTCAGATGTTCCAGGGTCACTGGTACTGCTACGAGCTAACCAGCTATCCTCACCCACACAAAAGCGAGTCATGAGTGTAGTTAAGGCTGCCATTGTCCTCGGCTTTTCCTGTCCAAGGTGCCTGGCTAGCCATTCGTCCCGGATACTGTGCTTGAATGCCGCTAAGGCTTCAGCGTCCGGACAGTCGATGATTTGGTTCTTCTTGGTAAGAAACCGATTCCAAAGCTTGCGGGCTAACTCCCCGGGTTGTTGGATGATGTGACTTAGATCGTCAGCGTCCGGAGGCCGGACATAAGTCCCTTGAAAATTGGCCCGAAAAGCATCCTCAAGTTCTTCCCAACTCCCAATGGAGTTCTCTGGGAGGCTGTTTAACCAGTGCCGAGCTGGACCTTTCAGCTTGAGGGGTAAGTATTTGATGGCGTGGAGATCATATCCTCGAGCCATGTGGATGTGAAAAATAAAGTGTTTTATCCAGACGGCGCAATTCGTCATTCCATCGTACTCTTCGATGTTCACGGGTTTAAACCCTTCTGGGAAATCATGACCCAACACCTCATCGGTGAAGCACAGAAGGTGTGTAGCTCCTCTTAATCTTGCTATATCATGGCGTATGTCCGACGGTTGTGGTGTTCGGTATTGACCCCGAACTGGTATGTCACCGGTGCGATTGGATTGATAGCCGCCGTCCCGTGTGGAAGCCCAATCCCTAGGTCCGTAGATAGACTTGGTCTTGCTAGCTTTTTTCTTCAGGTCCTTACGCAAATCGTGTTTTCGGACATGAGCCGCACACTGTTTATCTTTACGGACTCGTGGTGCGGGCTTGTGCATGCCATTGCTAGCGACTCTGTCCCGTCTGTGAGGTGGTCGGTCTGTCTTGTCGGCAGTGTTATTCTTCGGCAGGTCGGGCGCGGCAGCCTCGTCGTCGAATTCCGGCAGCAGTTTACGCTTGGGATAGCCTTTTGTTTGGCCGTTATAGCCATGTTTCTGTTAAGCCTCTAGCACCTCATTTCATCTATCATTGAGCGTGTCCTGTGCAGCTCAAAGCAATCTCTGCTGCTTTTCTGGGCTCCTTGCGGTGGCAATAAGCCTCTGGTGGAAGTACTTTTGTTCTCAGGGTTATTCTGGCACGATGAATTCATCGTCGCCCAGGCTAACCTCTTCTTCGGAGATAGGTTCATAATTATGGTCTTTGGCATCGCTGTCATCGGACTGTGGCTTCGGACACTGTTCGCCATCCTCTCGCTCCTCCTGCTCCATCGCTAGGTCTGCGGGGTCTTTGGCTTGTTCCGAAAAGTCGCCTTCATCAGTTACAGTGCTGCTATCATTTCCTTTATGGGATTTAGTTCGGTGTTTTGGACGCCGATGTTTGGGAGGTTCTTCGGCGGGTTTGTCCTCTAAGGGATTGTTTTCGCCGTCACCCTCCGCCTCTTTGGGTGTATCCACCATGTACACGTCGTACAAAGACGTAGCTGTCCACCGCCCGGTTACGGGCCGGCCTTGATCTGGATCCGCTTCAGTTTCGAGGTCCATCCCTTCGAAGTCTTCGGAAGCATAATCAAGTAGATCGGTTAGATCTTCAACCGTGGCTATCAAGTGGGTGGTGGGTGGGGAACAAAATTCTCCATCAGCATCCAGCTCGAACCAGATATAATGCGGCTATGTGTCCTCCTCTAGGTAGAGGTATCTTAACGACTTCAATATGTCGCCAAAGGGTGACTGCTGGAAGATATCTGCAACACTGAATTCGGCGATAGACGCCTGATCGGGTTTGAAGGGCGCGGATGCGCGTGATTCGGAATCTGCGGCCGGAGTTGAGTCCGGGGTTCCGGTAACATAAACCCCGCTCATAGTTGGGTTCGTGTGCGGCTCCAACGCTGTAGAGTCTGTGACTTCCATGGCGGGGTTTAGCTTCCCGTCCTCGGGTGACGTGATCTGTTCTAGATCTAGGGCCAGAACTGTTAAAGGTGATATTTCCTGATCCGATGACAGAGTTAGGTCATGCTCATCGTTGTGGCAGAGAGAGGTTGCTGCTGGTTCGAATCCAGCGAAGATCAAGTCTCCGCGGATATCAGCAACGTAGCTCAAGCTTCCGAACCTGACCTGATGGCCAGGGGCGTGGCTCTCGATCTGCTCAAGGTGGCTTTCGGTGTTGGCACGGAGCGCGAAGCCACGGAACATGAAAAGTTGGCCAGGAGGGAAAATTCCCTCGGTGACGCCATTGTGGTTGATGACGCGATCCATCAGTCCTTCCGTCGACGACATAGTTGAACTCTCAATGAAAGCACCAATGTCGGTGTCAAAAACGGTGGATCTTAGGTAGGGGGTCCCGAACTATGCGTTTGAGGATCGATGGTAACAGGAGACTGGCGACACGATGTTTACCCAGGTTCAGGCCTTCTCGATCGAGGTAAAACCCTACTTCCTTCTATATTAATATGGATGAATATGAATACAAGAGTTCATCTACCTGGAGATTGTAGTGGCTAAATCCTAGAGTGTAGCCTATGAGGATTTGAGATTCTCTGTTCTCTAGCCTCTATGGACTAAACCCTCCGGTCAAGGTTGTCAGAATCACGATTTTGAATCAGATCGGAGCCCCGATGGTAGGATCGCAAATCGTAGAATCTTCACTATCAGGATCGTAGAAGTGTAGATTCTATGAACTAAAGTCGTAGAATCATAGGGGTTAGTTTGGATCGTAAGGTCGTAGAATCATATAACAGAATCGCGATTCTGAAAACCTTGCCTTCGGTTTATATATACACCGAAGGGGCCTAGGGTTTGTACATGTCATCTTGCAGAGACAGGAAAATCTACACCCGAACCTAAAACTTGCCATTACATGAATATGTGAGTCCTATCCGGATACGAGACATGATCTTCGACTATGATCTTCACGGCCCACCAGTCCAGCCCACCAAGAGTTATCCGGCCACATGAGGACCCCTCGATCCAGGACTCCCTCAGCGACGACCATGGTGGGATAGACAAGGTTGCTTATTTGTGGACCCTTCATGGGTGGAGCCCTCCGTGGACTCGCAGTCGTTACCCTTCGTGGGTTGAAGTATTCATCAACGTGGATGTACGATAACACCACCTATTGGAACCACGCCAAAAACATCCGTGTCTGCATTGCGTTTGCACTCTCCAAACCCCTTCCTTTACCTTCATATGCAACGCTTTACTTTCCGCTGCCACAACTCTAGAATTGCATGTGTAGGAAGATTACTTGACTTGTGCTAAGTTGCTAAAATCTGCCAAAACTTAAAATTGGGAAAAGGCTAAGTTTTTATTGGTCAAGTAGTATAATCACCACCTCTAGACATAGTTTCGATCCTACAAGTGGTATCAGAGCATTGGTCTCCATTTGCCTTGATTTCCATAGCTTTGGTGATCATAGCCTTGGTTTCACAACCTAGGAGAGTATGGCGTCTAGCAACTGAAGTTACCACCATAGAGTTCCTTACATTGATGGTACAAATTTTGCTAGTTGGAAGCATAAGATGAAAATGCCTATTCTTGGACATAACCCCGCCGTTTGTGCTATTTTGTGTATTGGTTTGCAAGGTGAATTCTATGATGGGAAAGAACCGAATCGTGAAGCTACCGTTGAAGAATTGAAGATGTTGCAATACAATGATCAAGCTTGCGATATCCTCTTCCATGGATTGTGTCCCAAAGAATTCAACAAAATCAGCCGTCTTGAGAATGCAAAGGAAATTTGGGATACTCTGATTGATATGCACGAAGGTAGTAACTCCATCAAGGAAACCAAGATGGATGTGCTTCAAAGTCAACTTGAGAAGTTCAAAATGAAGGATGGTGAAGGTGTCACTGAAATGTACTCTAGGCTTGCTCTCATCACAAACGAGATTGTCAGCTTAGGAAGTGAAGAGATGACCGATAGATTCAGCATCAAGAAGATCCTAAGAGCCTTGGATGGAAAATATGATACCTTGTGCACATTGATCCAAATGATACCCAATTACAAAGATCTCAAGCCAATAGAAGTCATTGGTAGAATTGTTGCTCACGAGATGTCACTCAAGGATAAAGAAGAGCTTCACAACAAGTCTAGTGGCGCTTACAAAGCTTCATGTGATACTCCTACATCATCAAGTGAGTAACAAGTCTTCAATGAAGAGTTGAGCTTAATGGTGAATAACTTCAACAAGTTCGACAAGAATAGAAGCAAAGTTCCAAGTCAAGGTCCTACAATGACAAAAGACCTTATAGTCGTGATCACAATTTCTACAATTGTGGGAGACCCAGACACTACTTAAATGAGTGTATGGCTCCACACAAGAGAAGACAAGATTCACCCAAAAGGAGAAGTAAAAGAGATAAATCACCACCAAGAGAGAGGAGTAGAGATGATCGTAATGAATGAAGACCCTCTCGTAGAAGCAAGGATTAGGAAAGGAAGGACAAATCATCAAGGAGCTATACAAGATGAAGACATAATGCTCATGTTGGTGAATGGGTATCCGGTTCGACTCCGATGACCACTCCAAGAGAAGCTATTGCTCCGACTACAAAGATACTCAATATGAAGGTGTTGCCGGAATTGCTCTTGTGTCATCCAACTCGTACGATATATTTGACTCACCTAATGAAGGAATTGAAAGATGCTTCATGGCTAAAGGCCCTAAGGCATCACACCCCGAATATCTTGATTTCAATAGTGATCAATCTGATTTGCTAGTAGATGATGATTTACTTGTTGGTAGCACTAGTGTTGAAAACTATGATGAAATTGCTATTAATCATGCTAATCAAGATAAAAACAAATGAGGATGATAAGAAGGAGAATGAGCGTCTAACTAAAATACTAAACACTCTTAAGTTAGCTCATGAAACTACCTTAGAAGTTCATCGATAGCTTTTGAGGACTCCTGAGAAGCTACGCTTTGAAAATCTCAATCTAGAGCAAGAGCATGGGTTCTTAAAAGCAATCAATGATGATCTTCGTAAGAAAAGTTCTTCTTACATTGCCAAGCATTTAGTCTTGTCTACTTACATGCCACAAGTAAAATCTAGCAATAAGAACAAGAAAGATTCTTCCTCTAGTAGTAACAATAATCATGATAAATCCAATATTGTTGCCTCCAGTAGTTCTCTTGATTCCACTAATGATTCTCTTAGCCAAGTTACACATGAGCAATAAAATAGCTTATTGAAGGGAATTATAGAGAAAGGTGTTTATAAGAGCCTTGCCGGGAGTAAGCAATTCAAGGAAATTGTACGCAAGCAAGGAAGGCACCGGAGGAATCATGGTGTTGGTTTTGAACGAAAGTTCAATGCCAATGGAGTTGAGTGGGAAGATCAATACCCCAAGACAAAGTTTGTTCCTCAACAAGAGAAGTATGATCCTACTTCCTTCAAGGGGACACAAGCTCAAGACAATCTTCCACCACAAGACCACAAGCTAAAAGGCATGGACAAGCTTCAAGAGGAGATTGATGCATTTGAAGAAGCTCCTAAGGCCTTGGTCAAGTGGGTTCCCAAGACTACGTAAAGTTCTAAATCATCAAGTACATCTACAACTCCAAGGATTCCCATCAAGATGATGTGGATCCCGAAGAAGAAGAACTAGAGAGTTCTTGAGGGTGACTCTGCCAACATAGTTCACTCATATTCATATTGACAAGGACAAGTGCAATCAACTTCCACATCTTTCACTAGTTCAAGGAGTCACAAACCCTCTTGTTGGTAAGACAAGGGACAAGGTAACCTAATGCTTTCATGGACATCATCTTGTGTGTACTTCACTCTATGTCCATGGATATCCTTGTTTGTTCCTTGTGGGACTAACTCATGTAGGTATTTAAAGTGCATTTCACTCTAATAAATTGATCCAAATGATGTACATCAACATTGAGCATCTACATCTTCAACACCTACATGAAGTCAACATCGACAAAACCCAAGGTTAGTTCATCCCTCTTAGGGGGGATATCACATCTAGGGGGAGCTTTACTCTAAGAATTGAGCTAAAGCAACTCTAATGGTGTGAACACATCAATGCTTTATGTAAAAGTGGTACCCCACTTGTGCTTAAACGATGAGTATGGCCTATGATCAAATGTTCTCATTTGACTCCTAAGTCAATATACTCATAGATAGATGACCTAGTCATCGCAAATTGCCCGATAGATGCTAGAATTATTTGCGCATGCTTTGCCACATATTTCATTTGCTATCTTATTGTGTGAGCATGTTGAGTGCATATTTTTCTCATTCGAGGACATCCATTTGTTGCTTTGATTGTTTGTCTTTCTTATTTGGCCAAATGGATGGACAAGAATGCCTAAGAACTCCCTCTAGCTATCTATGCTTTTCTTGTCTCAAATACTATTCATGCTACATCACAAAGTTTGATCACGTCAAATTCGAACCCTCTGGGTGAGGAGCACTCGGAGTCACCGATTCATCATAGACTTAAAGTTCCAAAACCGCTTAGTGCATTTCGGTCTGACCGATTCATCCCTTTCGGTCATACCGAGTTCATTAAGTTGATCTAGGTTTCAATCTCGGTGCAACCAATTTGACCAGTTCAGTCTCACCGAGTTGCAGTAATCGCTTGCGATTCTGTATCTCGGTGCCATCGAGCCATTCCACTCAGTCACACCAACAGGGTTTGGATATAAATACCCACGGGCTAAACTTTGGATTTTTTTCCGAAACCATTCGCCCGCACCTGCCCAGCTCTGTCGACTCAAGGTCTCTGGATCGTCTCCTCCTCGCCAGTGACCCCTTGCCGCTGGTCTTCATCGCCGTCAACGAAAATTCTCGCCGTTGTTGTCATCGTAGCGAACTGATAGCCAAGTTAGGGTATGAGTTTGACCCTTTATGTGTTTCTCAATCTGATTCTTAGCACAAAGTCAATGCCATGATTCTTGCCACGTTGAGATTATCCTATCCAGCAAAATCTTCCTCTAGATTAGATTTGATTCAAAATTTTAGGGTTTGGCTTCCGCCGAACTCATCTCGAACCGACCGTGTTGTAGAAATCGGTCTCACCGATTTGGCTTAGGCCATTGCACTAGTAACTTTCGGTCTGATCGAAACTTACAAATCAGTGTGACCGAGTTCAATTCTCACTGAAACCCTAGCAATCTCGAAGTCACCAAACTGTGTCTCAGTTTGACCGATTTCATTAGTTTAGACTCTAAAGTTGCTTCGGTGTCACCGAGTTCAACAAATTGTTAGCTCCGAAATGCTTTCTATATAAACCTAAAACTAAGTTTTTGATTCAATTGTTTTGCAAAAACTCTGCACTTTGTGATGCTCATCCATCCTATCTCAACTATATCTATTCACAGGGTCAGCTTGCAGTTTCAGAATGTCTGGGGGCAGTGATAGCCAGAACTGGTCAGTGGAGCATGCAGATCTTAGTGAGGGCTCTAGTCCCTCCAACAACGGCTACTATGAGAGCAGTAGAAGCACTCCAAGCAATCTGCCAAAGGCTGCCACCAAGACAAGGAAGAAGAAGAATAATGATAGTGAGGATGAAGACTTTGTGTCTCAAGAGGTCACTTCAAAGAAACTGCTAGATTTGTCAAGCCTGGTCTGAACAAGAAGGCTCCTGCCAAGAGAGCTCCAATGTCAAAGGCCAGAGCTTCCACACAAGAAACCATGGTGTTTACTCTTGAATCAATAGATGATGAGCCAGCTGGAACAAAGAAGAGAGCTAGGAAGACTACAACCAGAGTTATTGGAAAGCCATCTATGAGTCATGATGATGATGCTGACGATGATGCAGATGATCCTGTTGCACCTGCTCCAAAGACTCAGAAGCTGATGGGGGATGCAACCAAAGCCAAGGCTACTCCATGCAAGCCCAAAGCTACCCCAAGGCTTTAGCACCCAATAGATCCACCAGAGACATCCCTGCAGCTGAGAAAAACAAGGCCCCAGTGCTAGATGTTCCAGAAGAAGAGCAAGATCAAGAAGAGAAATCTTCAGATGATGATGAGACTATGACGCTCAGGAAGCTTAAGCCAAAAATTCCAGATCATAATGATGCCCATCTTGTTGCAGAAAACATGAAGCTGAGAAAGGATGCAGGTCTGAGACATTGGAGACAGAGTGACCCATATGCTATGAGGATGAGAACTGTTGTGGACAACATATTTCACACCAGGGAACAGCAGGACTTCTATGAGATAGTCTTGTTGGACAAGAAGCCCATTATTTGTGACATGAAGTGGGTTGACTGGAAATACATTGACAAGCATGCTGATTTCTTTCGAGGTGTGCATGAAAGCTTCAGGCAGAATGAGGTTGACAAGTTTGTTGGAAAGAAACTGACTAGATGGAACAATGAGATGATCATGAAATTCTACTCCACTGCTCATTTCTATCCAGATGGGAGAATTGCATGGATGACTGAAGGAACTAGATATCAATCAATAGTTGCTGAATGGGCAAGTTTGATCAGTGCCCCCAAGGAAGATGACAATGACACAGATGTCCATGCCAAGCCTAGAAAGTGTCATGACTCTATGGCAAACATGTATAAGCCAATTCCTGACAAAGACTTGAAGACTCACAATCTTGGTTCTATATATCATCTGATGTCTGGACTGACCACTATCAACACCATATTGAGGCACACTTTGTTGCCCAAGTCAAGAGATCCTAGGATGATCCGAGGTCACTACATCAACTTGCTCCACATGTTTGATCTTCCAGAGAAGATCAAGGTCATGAACCTGATTGTAGAGACAATCAAGAGGACAACAATAGACCAGAAGAGGTCTTATCGATATGCCCCTAACACTCAGATGCTAATCAACTTTAGGTTGTAGAAAGGGACATATATGCTTAATAAGAGGCATCTACCTCTTAGGCCAGAATTTGAGGATAATGAAGTTGTCATCAATGCATCACATCCTACATAAGATTGCACAAGCAAAGGCAGCAAAGCTAGCAAGTGCTTCTGGAATTACCAAGACCAAGCAAGATCAACTTAGCCATGTGCTTGAAGCCACTCTGAGGATTGAGAAGAGTTTGGACAACTTGACTCAGAATCAAGCGAGTCTTGAGCGGATCATTGAGACTAAATTCTATGATCTAGATGTGAAGGTCAGAGAGATCTAGAATGATGTGGAGAAGCTCAAGGAAGATGCTGAGGATAGAGATACAACTAATGCTTTCCAGCGAGTCCCAAGAGGACCAAGATCTTCAGTTGTGCCAGTTGTCGAGTCCAGGCCTACACTTTCAGCTCCTGCAGCCACTGCCACGGTTGTTCCTCTAGTGTGAACTCCTCCAGTTCCGTGGACTTCGTCGGAAGCGTATGCATATGCTCTTATCTCCACGCCATCTACGTACACCAGAGCCACCAGCGAGCGAGAGATTGAAAGTGCAACTAATCACCGGGTGGTTTTGGTAATTAATAACAACATATAGCTCATTGAACTAATATCCTTTCAAGATAAACATTTCAAGAAGTTCAATGATTGGCATGGCATGGATTAGAGATGTGGACACCTCAAAATGCTAAGGACAAAGATTGGCAAAAACTCAAGATTCTCCATTTCCATTTTAGTGATCCAAGATCACATTGAGTCCGTAGGAAAAGCCAATACTATTAAAAGGGGATGAGGTGTTGCTTAATTGCTTACTTGCTCAAAATGCTTAGTGATATCCTCCTAAATCCCTCAACCACTTTCTCTGTTCCACATATGTCCTAAACC
This sequence comes from Secale cereale, assembly GCA_902687465.1. NCBI lineage: Eukaryota > Viridiplantae > Streptophyta > Magnoliopsida > Poales > Poaceae > Secale > Secale cereale. The sequence continues at coordinate 294,909,353 of LR738712.1, forward strand.
TAAAGTCAAACTCGGCCCCACCGATTTGATCTATCGGGCGCCCCCGAGTTCACTTGGCATAGCCACTGCCACAAACCCTAATTAGTTTGGTCTCACCGAGATGGGATTGCAAACTCTTTGTTTCCCTTCATAACATTTGGGTCTAATCGAGATGAGCGAATTGGTTGCAGCGAGTTGGCAATGCAAGCTCTCTGTTTCCTTTTCGTAACAATTCGGTCTCACCGACATGAGCGATCGGTCCCACCGAGTTCGCCTAGCCAAGTCTCTATTAGCCTATTACTGAAATCGGTCTCACCGAGTTCACGCGATCGGTCTCACCAAGATTAGGTTTGCCCTAAGCCTAATGCATCGGTCTCACCGAGTTGATACTGTCAGTCCCACCGAAAAGCCTAATGTTCACATTTTGAACTGCTTCGGTCTGACCGAGTTCATTTATCCGGTCTGACCGAGTTGGGTCAACTGTGTGTAACAGTTAGATTTTGTGTGGATTCTATATATACCCCTCCACCCGTTCTCCATCATGAGAGAGAGCCATCAGAAAATGCTTGCACTTTTACTACTCATTTTCTGAGAGGGAACCACCTTCTCATGTGTTGAGACCAAGATATTCCAAACCAACCACAAGAATCTTGATCTCTAGCCTTCCCCAAGTTGCCTTCCACTCAAATCATCTTTCCACCCATATCTAAATATGTGAGAGAGAGAGAGTTGAGTGTTGGGGAGACTATCATTTGAAGCACAAGAGCAAGGAGTTCATCATCAACACACCAATTATTACTATTTGGAGAGTGGTGTCTCCTAGATTGGTTAGGTGTTGATACGTCTCCAACGTATCTATGATTTTTGATTGTTCCATGCTATTATTTATGAAGTCTTGGATGTTTAATGAGCTTTATCATTCACTTTTATATCTTTTTTGGGACTAACCTACTAACCCAGAGGCCCAGTCCAGATTGTCGTTTTTTGCCTATTTCAGGGTTTTGCAGAAAAGGAATATCAAACGGAGTCCAAACGGAATGAAACCTTCGTGACAGATATTTTTGGAGGAAATCACGCTCGGGAGACGTCAGGACCAAGTCAGGGGACGTAGGGCCAGCCCTCGAGGGTGGAGGAGTGCCCCCCTTCCGAGGGCGCGCCCCCCTGCCTCGAGGCTGGCCCACACGGCCCCGATGCCCTCCTTCTTCCTATATATACCTACGTACCCCAGAAACTCCATACGCAGAGAGAAAACCCTAATTCCACCGCCGTAGCTTCTGTACCCGTGGAGATCCCATCTTGGAGCCTGTTCCGGGAGGGGGATCCATCACGGAGGCCTTCATCATCATCATCATCACCCTCACCATGAGTTGTGAGTAGTTTACCACAGACCTTCGGGGTCCATAGCTAGTATCTAGATGGCTTCTTCACTCTCTCTGGATCTCAATACAAAGTTCTCCTCGGTCTTCGAGGAGATCTATTTGATGTAATCTCTTTTTGCGGTGTGTTTGTCGAGATCCGATGAATTGTGAGTTTATGATCAAGGTTATCTATGAAAGATATTTGGTTCTTCTCTAAACTTTTTATGTGTGCTCATAATATCCTTGCAAGTCTCTTCTAATTATTGGTTTGGTTTGGCCTACTAGATCTATAGGTCTTGCAATGGGAGAAGTGCTTGGCTTTGGGTTCAATCTTGCGGTGGCCTTTCCCAGTGATAGTAGGGGCAGCAAGGCACATATTGTATTGTTGCCAACGAGGATAAAAAGATGGGGTTTTCATCATATTGCTTGAGTTTATCCCTCTACATCATGTCATCTTTCTTAAGGCGTTACTCTATTCGTATGAACTCAATACACTAGATACATGCTGTATAGTGGTCGATGTGTGGTGTAATAGTAGTAGATGCAGAATCGTTTCGGTCTACTTGTCTCAGATGTGATGCCTATATACAATGATCATGCCTATATAGTCTCATAATTATTCGCTTTTCTATCAATTGCTCAACAGTAATTTGTTTACCTGTCGTAGAATACCGCTATCATGAGAGAAGCCACTAGAGAAAACTATCTCCCCCGGGTCTATCTTTATCATATTACTTTCCCATCAACTAGCAAATTCCTGTCGCCATTATTTATTTGCTTTCTTTACTTTTTTTGTTTCTATATCAAAAATACCAAAAATATTATCTTATCATCTCTATCAGATCTCACTCTCGTAAGTGACCGTAAAAGGGATTGACAACCCCTTATCACGTTGGTTGTGAAGTTCTTATTTGTTTGTGCAGGTGCGAGGGACTGGCGCGTGGTCTCCTACTAGATTGATACCTTGGTTCTCAAAAACTGAGGGAAATACTTACGCTACTGTGCTGCATCTCCCTTTCCTCTTCGAGGGAATACAACGCAAGCTCAAGAGGTAGCAAGAAGAATTTCTAGCGTCGTTGTCCGGGAGGCTTACGCAAAAGTCATATACCAAGTACCTATCACAAACCCTTATCCTTCGCATTACATTTATTTGACTCTTGTTTTCCTCTCCCCCACTTCACCTTTGCCGTTTTATTTGCCCTTCTTCCGCCGTGTGTTTTTCGTTCGCTTGCTTCTTCTTTGCTTGTGTGTGTTGCGTGCTTGCTTGCCCTCATGTCTGAGATGGGGGACGATTTTATCGAGAAGGGTAGCAATACCGAGGGCAACGCTCATGTTGACCCCCCGGATGAAGCTACCACTTTAAATGTTAAGAAGTTCCGGGTTGGTAGTGGCAATATTATTGGACAAGGGGTTCTTCAAGACATGTTTACTTGTGTCGGTGCTTTGCCCACTATGGGTGACTCTATTCTTCATAGAACTAGTAGCCTTGCGGATGTTGTATCTATGCTCATAGTAGAAATTGAAAGGCAATTTATCCATATGCATCCCTGCATTCAGAGAGTATTTTTGGAGTTCTCCAATATTGAGCATTCTTCCATTAAGCGTGCAGCTACTATCTTTTTGGCTCATGAATTTAGATATATCATGAAAGAGGCCAGAGAAATCTTTGCTCATTATGGAGTAGATGTCGGCCGACCTCCTATAGAGGCGATCATGTTGCTTTTAATGAAAACCTTAGAAAAAAGGTTCCTGTTGAGATCTTGATTGATAGAATTTCTGAGATAAAAGATGATGCTGATGTTCAAAATAATGGGTTAGGCTTCTTCCTTGAACGAAGGCTTATGGCCTTCTGCCAAAAGAATGCCTATAATGATGAATTGGTCATCCACTACAAAGGGCCAAAGGAGGAACCTGTTCCTCCCAAGATTGATGTAGGGGACTTTTGTGCCATTAAATTCAGCCCTTTTGATTACTTTTGTTTGCCACAAACAAAGCTTACTGCTGAACGCAGGGAATATGAGATGAGATTTCACGACATATCGTACCACTATGGCTATACCTAGATCTATCTTGTATCATGCCTAGCTAGGGGCGTAAAACGATAGCGCTTGTTGGGAGGCATCCCAATTTTAGGTTTTTTTTTGCTTTTGTTTCTGTTAGGGAATAAATATTTCATCTAGACTCTGATTAGATGTGTTTTCATGTTTTGTTTAGAGTTTGTGCCAAGTAGAACCTTTGGTAAGACTTGTGTGAAGTTTATTTGATCTTCCAGTGAAAAACAGAATCGTTAGCGCTCGCTAAAGTAGTCTTAAGATTTTACTGGAGCGTGATTTTTAGTTGATTCTTTTTGCTGCTGATTGGGAGACAAATTTCTCAAAGTTACCAATTTAGTTTGAATTTTTTGGAGTTCCAGAAGTAGGCGAACCCAGCAGATTATTATAGACTGTTCTGTTTTTGACAGATTCTGTTTTTGTGTGATGTTTGCTTATTCCGATGCATCTATGAGTAATATTGGAGGATATGAATCATAGAAAAGTTGGAGTACAGTAGGTTTAACACCAATATAAACAATGAATGAATTCCTTGCTGTACCTTTGAGTGGTTGTTTGCTTTCTCTTACTAACGGAGCTCACGAGAATTTTTTTCTAAGTTTTGTGTTGTGAAGTTTTCAAGTTTTGAGTATTGCTTTGATGGAATATAGAACAAGGATTACCAAAGGCCCAAGCTTGGGGATTCCCATGGCACCCCAAGTAAATTTAAGATAATCAAAAGCCTAAGCTTGGGGATGCACCGGGAAGGCATCCCCTCTTTCGTCTTCATCCATCGGTAACTATACTTGGAGCTATATTTTTATTCGCAACATGCTATGTGTTTTGCTTGGAGCGTCTTATATAATTTGAGTTTTCGATTTTTAGTTTTCCACAATCATCCTTGCTGGACACGCCTATTTGAGAGAGTTAAATATGGCCTAGAAATTGTTAGAACACTCTATGTGCTTCACTTTTATCTTTTGAGTTGAATAGTTTTTGCTCTAGTGCTTCACTTATATCTTTTAGAGCATGGTTGTGGTAATATTTTGTAGAAATTGTTGAACTATCATGCTTCACTTATATCTATTTGAGAGTATATTAGAACAGCATGGTAAAGTGTTTAGGCTAAAGAAACTAGTCTTCACATGTTAAACATTGAATGTCAATGTAGTAAAAAAAATCACATTAAGTGCATTCAATAGAAAGAGATGTTGGCTGCTTGATAATTGTTTTGAGACACGAGGATAGTGATATTAAAGTCATGCTAGTGGAGTGATTATGAAATTGAGAAATATTTGTGTTAAGGTTAGTGACTCCCGTAGCATGCACGTATGGTGAACCGTTGTGTGACTAAGTTAAAGCATGAGGTATTTGTAGAGTGTCAACCTTTGTGTGGAGGTCGGGGGCGCGCGATGGTTAACTCCTACCAACCTCCCCCCTAGGAGCATGTGTTGATTGCTTTGTTTTGATGACTCGTAAATTTCTGCAATAATTATATGAGTTCTTATGACTAATGTTGAGTCCATGGATTATACGCACTCTCACCCTTCCACCATTGCTAGCCTCTCTTGTACCGCGCAACTTTCGTCGGTGCCATAAACCCACTACATATCCTTCCTCAAAACAGCCACCATATTGTTCCTCAAAACAGCCACCATACCTACCTATCATGGCATTTCCATAGCCATTCCGAGATATATTGCCATGCAACTTTCCACCGGTCCGTTTATATGACACACACATATTGTCATAGTGCCATGCATGATCATGTAGTTGACATCGTATTTGTGGCAAGGCCACCATGCATAATTTTTATACATGTCACTCTTGTTTCATTGCACAGACCGGTACACCGCCGGAGGCATTCATATAGAGTCATACTTTGTTGTTGTAGTATCGAGTTGTAATATCGTGTTGTAATGAAAGTGTGATAATCATCATTATTAGAGCATTGTCCCAAGGGAGGAAAGGCTGAATCTATAAAGCCCCTCCGCAAAAAAAGAAGAAGGAAGAAAGGCCAAAAAGAAAAAAAAGGCCCAAAAAAAGAAAACAAGGGACAATTGCTACTATCTTTTTCCACACTTGTGCTTTAAAGTGGCACCATGTTCTTCATTGTAGAGAGTCTCATGCTTAGTCACTTTCATATACTAGTGGGAATTTTTGTTATAGAACTTGGCTTGTATATTCCAACGATGGGCTTCCTCAAATGCCCTAGGTCTTCGTGAGCAAGCTAGTTGGATTCACACCCACTAGTTTCTTTTGTTGAGCTTTCATTCATATTTAGCTCTAGAGCATCCGTTTCATGGCAATCCCTACTCACTCACATTGATATCTATTGATGGGCATCTCCATAGCCCGTTGATATGCCTAGTCGATGTGAGACTATCTCCCTCTTTTTGTCTTCTCCACAACCACCTCTATTCCACCCATAGTGCTATAGCCATGGCTCACGCTCATGTATTGTGTGAAAGTTGAAAGGTTTGAAAAGATAGAGTATGAAAACAAATGGTTGGCTGAAATCGGGGTTGTGCCTGATATGAATATTTTGTGTGATAATGAGGGATCATTGCCAACACTATATGTTTTTGTAGGGATAACTTTCTTTAGCCACAGTATTTTGAGAAGACATGATTGCTTTGTTAGTATTGCTTGGAGTATTGTTATTTCTTATGTCAATACAGACTTTTATCTTGAATCCTTCAGATCGGAACATTCATGCCATAATTAAGAGAATTACATTGAAAAACTATATTGGTTAGCATTCCACATAAAAAATTCCTTCTTTATCATTTACCTACTCGAGGACGAGCATGAATTAAGATTGGGGATACTTGATACGTCTCCAACGTATCTACAATTTTTGATTGTTCCATGCTATTATTTATGAAGTCTTGGATGTTTAATGGGCTTTATCATTCACTTTTATATCATTTTTGGGACTAACCTACAAACCCAAAGGCCCAGTCCAGATTGTTATTTTTTTGCCTATTTCAGGGTTTTGCAGAAAAGGAATATCAAACAGAGTCCAAACGGAATGAAACCTTCGCGAGAGATATTTTTGAAGGAAATCACGCTCGGGAGACGTGAGGACCAAGTCAGGGGACGTAGGGCCAGCCCTCGAGGGTGGGGGCGCCCCCCCTTCCCAGGGCGCGCCCCCTGCCTCGAGGCTGGCCCACAAGGCCCCCGGTGCCCTCCTTCTTCCTATATATACCTACGTACCCTAGAAACTCCATACACAGAGAGAAAACCCTAATTCCACCGCCGTAGCTTATGTACCCGTGGAGATCCCATCTTGGAGCCTGTTCCGGGAGGGGGATCCGTCACGGAGGCCATCATCATCATCATCATCGCCCTCACCATGAGTTGTGAGTAGTTTACCATAGACCTTCGGGTCCATAGCTAGTATCTAGATGGTTTCTTCTCTCTCTCTGGATCTCAATACAAAGTTCTCCTCGATCTTCGAGGAGATCTATTCGATGTAATCTCTTTTTGCGGTGTGTTTGTCGAGATCCGATGAATTGTGAGTTTATGATCAAGGTTATCTATGAAAGATATTTGGTTCTTCTCTAAACTTTTTATGTGTGCTCATAATATCCTTGCAAGTCTCTTCGAATTATTGGTTTGGTTTGGCCTACTAGATCTATAGTTCTTGCAATGGGAGAAGTGCTTGGATTTGGGTTCAATCTTGCGGTGTCTTTTCCCAATGACAGTAGGGGCAGCAAGGCACGTATTCTATTGTTTCCATCGAGGATAAAAAGATGGGGTTTTCATCATATTGCTTGAGTTTATCCCTCTACATGACGTCATCTTTCTTAAGGCGTTACTCTGTTTGTATGAACTCAATACACTAGATGCATGCTGGATAGCGGTCGATGTGTGGAGTAATAGTAGTAGATGTAGTATCGTTTCGGTCTACTTGTCTCGGACGTGATGCCTATATACAATGACCATGCCTAGATAGTCTCATAATTATTCGTTTTTCTATCAATTGCTCGACAGTAATTTGTTTACCCGCCATAGAATACCGCTATAATGAGAGAAGCCACTAGAGAAAACTATGGCCCCCGGATTGTCACACCCTGATTTTCATGCCACAGCACTTAAGCTAATTATCGCGCTAAAAATGTGGTTTGACAAAAAACTTTTGGGTGTTTTTGACTTTGCTTGATTGATTTTCTGTCTGCTGTTTGATAGTGCTCTAAAAATCTAATAAATCATCCAACTCTTATACTTCATCTCCTTGATCCAAAACCTTTTCCCAATGATCATGCCATGTGTATAGACCAGTATAGTATTTTCTTATAAAAATATTATGGCCAAATAGTATTTTCTAAAATTAGTTTTCCAAAAACCCCTGAATTGAGGTTTACACTGCAAGTGCTTGATTTAGGGTGAGAAAATTATTTCAAAAAGTATATTTGAATCCTATTAGGTATAGGACTCCCATAAACCACAAATTTATAATTTTAAAAGTTATTTTTATATTTTATTTAAATGCTTTTTATTTAGGCCAAAAATGGTCTTTAATAGGTAAAAATTATTTAACTATTTCAAAAATATTTGCCAAAATTCAGGGAAACTCATAGGACATATATTGTCCATATATAAGAGTTTCAACACATGGTCATGTTCAAAATATTGGACAAATCCTTCCAAAACCCTTTCTGGATATTTCAAGCTTTTGAAATATTTACAAAGGAAATATTCTCCAAAAATTCCAGGGAAATTCTATCATGTCAGATATGACATATTTGATGATCTTACAAAGCCTCATGCCTTGAAGATCAAGAAAACATCATCTAATCCCCCCAAAGCCATTTCTGTCCATTTTGAAGTTTGAGCAACTTTACATTGCCAAACTTGTCCAAATGCTCTGAAACTTGGTGCACATGCTAAAATGATGTAAATATGCATCTATGCCAATTGGCACAAGTTTTGGAGAAGTACAACTTGATCTAAGTGCCCAAAAACCCTTTCTGACCAGATCCAAATTTGAACAACTCTAAATTGCCAACTTTTTACTTGGGGCCTCCAATTTTGTGGACATGCTCAGAAACCCAAATGATGACACTACACCAAGGGGTGCATCAAGGAGACATGATTTGCTTAACCTAATCTTGAGAAATCCATTTCTATTGATTTCTAGGGTTCACCAAAGTTACATTGGCAACTTTGCCCAAATGAGCTCAAATTTGGTGGAAGGGCCTAAATCTATGTGCCATTTCATGCTGTTAAGTCCCATGTCAACCTCGGGCCTCCCCAGCACTGTAGCCGCCCCCATCCCGATGCCCCGACAGCCTCGGGCCTCCCCAGCATGTCCCCCGAGGTCGCCTCGACGTCGGGGACACGGCACGTCACCGGCCCCACCTGACCATCTCTCCTCTTCCCTCTGTGAAGCTCGCCCGTGCGCGCCCTGGACCGCGCCCACGATGCACCAACGCGCGCACTATATATAGCCCCATTGGGCTCTCTCTCGACTCCTCTCGCTCTCCCACTACTCCAACAACCCCCAGACACCCTACCTTTCCCTCTCGAGCCCTCTGTCCACCTCCGTGGCCGAAGCCTCGCCGACGGCCCCTCTCTCCCTCCCGGCCACTCCGGTGCCATCACACAATCTCCAGGAAGTCCCCCACCTCCGCCAATCCTCCCCGAGATGCCCGTGTGCTCGAAGCCCAAGGTGGCCGAGGCCCTTCTCCGCCATGGTTGGACCCCTGCTCACTCTGGCCCTCCCCGAGGCGTGTGCATAGGCCCTTGCGGTGCGGCGTCGTCTCCCGAGCACGCCGGTGCGCCAAGTAGCACCCGAGGCAGCCGGAGTCGCCGGCACTAGCGGCAGCAGAACACCAGACTTGCCGGCCTCCGCGGAAGCAAGGAGGGGGCCCTTCCTCCCTCCGTCCCATCCTACGGGCGCGGCCGAGCCCCGTCGCTCCATTCCCTCCACGCCGGCCGGTGCGGATGGGCGGTGCAGCACCGGCGGCGAGCGAGGCGGGCGCCCTCTGCCTGGCAAGGCGAGGTTGAAGACGAGCTGGGCGGGACGAACAGCCTGCCAGCAGGACCCGCCTGTAAGTGGATAAGGCCCCGGGCCCCCCGGAGTAAGTGGAGACGGCCTCCGCTGAAGACGTCTACCGGGGGCGAAGACGTACTCCAAGGAATACGCCATCGACGTCGCCTGGGCACCCCGCGCGGCTGAGTCACTGGGCCGGCCCACTTCTATCTAACACCCGGTGCGTTGGATAAGGGTATAGCCTTGCCTTTTTCTCATTTTCTTTTCCAGATAAATTGTAAAATCTCCCAAATATTCAAATAAACTCCAAATTGGATGATTCAAATTTCTAGTAATTCATAAAATCCTGATCTACCTGTTGGTGCAACATGCACATTTTTCCAGAAACTTTTCCTTAACAAATAATTATCAAATGTCATTTTCTGTGATAAACTTTAGAAAATCACAGAGAGCTCAAATTTGATCCAAATGCAGTGGTTCAAATTCTTAGGTGCTTGTCATATCCAAACTTAGTTTTCGAACATTTTTATTAATACTTTCTGTACCCCCACCAAATAATGAGCCATTTCTTCATATTTATAAACTTTGCAAAATCCTAGGAAATTCATTTGAACTCCAAATCCAGTGAAACCAACTCCTAGATGCTTCTAAAATCATGATTTGTTAAATAGGTGCCTTTGCTCATTATTCAAAAATATATTTCTGTACACTTCTTTCAAATCCATAAACCCCTTGATTCCATCATATTGAAATGTGCCAAACCATCCATTGATCATACTCCAATGAAACCACCTTGGTTATTTTTCATATGACCAGAGGTATCCTAGAAAAGTCCAACTCCTATTTTAGAGCACTTTTATTTTTGCTTTGTTGTGTTGCTTCTTATGATTGTTTCCATCGTTAGTTGACGAAATAAACGGAGTACTCGGAGATGGACCAGAAGGTTTGAAGACTCGGAAGGATAAGGCAAGCAGCCCTTTGACCATGTTCGAGAAACCTTTTTATGCATGTCTCATAGCACCTTATTATCAATGCATCGGAATCATGTAGAGGTGGTGACCACTTTGGATGGTACCTTGTTACTTTACTATTGAAACTTGCATCAAACATGACCCTACCTTCCTATGAGGGTTATGTGGGTGGGAGTAGATATATATATGCTATAGTAGTTGGCTACGCAATATGGGTCAGGGTTATGCATGGAAGGAAACAAGTGTGGTTTGACATACTTGCAAATAACCCAGTGGGTGCCACTAATGCCCCTGGGAGATGATGAGAAACTAGGGCACTACTTGGTAGAGAAGTAGTGTGCCGAGGCTTGATGAAAGTGTTGTTTACAGAGATGGATTAGATTTATGTGTGACTACCGTCCCAACCAAACATGCGCAACCACTCTACCCTTATATGGGAAAGGGCATTGTTGATTACCTAGGTCGATACTAGCATGGTGCCCGCATTACTAGTGACGGGGGTGACGTGAGGTCACTCTCGGGACGGGGTCGTGCTTGGATAGGCGAACATGACTGTTTTTACAGGGCACCGAACACACCGTTGGTACCCCGTGTCAGTGGTATGTGATGAATATGGGAGCGAGTCTCCACAATTTTTTTAAGATGTGAAATGTTGGGCACGGGGGCTACTACCAACCGAGTGGACTCTGTGTTAGTATCGTCTAGGGAAAGATAGTGATCGGGTGCTTACCAAGGGTACTTGAGGTACCGCGGGTCGTGGTTGACACGGAAGTTCCCCGGATCTAGTAGGTAAAGTGCGCAACCTCTGCAGGGTGTAAAACTATTCAAATAGTCGTGTCCACGGTCAAGGACAGTTGGGTGGTGCAGCTTAGACTATGTCCATAAGTTTCTGGAAAACAACACGGTTTGGTAAATCTGTTGATGTGATTGTGAGAAAGTCACGATGAGCGTGAGCCAGAGTTGTTCATGACTTTTCTCGATATTGATGTCTGAAACCTCCTGATACTTGTTGTAGACACATGCATGTCCTTGTTATATGTTGATCATACTTGCATATGAAAAACTAGCTTTCCGCAAAACTGTCAGTTTAGCAGTAGAGCCTTGCATATTATTCTGTCGTCACACTTGGGTTGCTTGCGAGTACATTCAAAGTACTCATTGGCTTGCCGCTGGTTATTTTATTGGCCAGGCATGAGAGAACAGGACATGATGAAGATTTCTTGGTGACGAACATGCGAGCTAGGACGCTTCCCAGTCAGAATGCCTGTAGGGTTAAGGCAGATGGCATGGGTCCAAGTTGTTATTGAAGATTTCCGCTGCGATGATATACTCAAGACTTGACCATAATGGTCCTATTTGTGTAATACGGTATGTATGGATGTAAGACTCTTGTTATTCAGCTTATGTGTGTTCAGTGAGCATTGATCTCTGGGATCACTGTACACGTGCATTCGGTGATCACGACTTATGAGTCGGGGTCCCCACACGGGTCTATCTTTATAATATTACTTTCCCATCAACTAGAAAATTCTTGTCGCCGTTGTTTATTTGCTTTCTTTACTTTTTTGTTTCTATATCAAAAATACCAAAAATATTATCTTATCAACTCTATCAGATCTCACTCTCGTAAGTGACCGTAAAAGGGATTTACAACCCCTTATCGCGTTGGCTGCGAAGTTCTTATTTGTTTGTGCAGGTGCGAGGGACTGGCGCGTGGTCTCCTACTGGATTGATACCTTGGTTCACAAAAACTGAGGGAAATATTTACGCTACTGTGCTGCATCTCCCTTTCCTCTTCGAGGGAATACAACGCAAGCTCAAGAGGTAGCAGGTGTCACTTGGGAGCCTCCGACAAGATTGTGGAGTTGAACCAAGGAGTTTGTGAGGGCAAGGAGATCGCCTACTTCGTGAAGATGTACCATAGTGAGGCAAGTCCTTCATGGACGACGGCCATGGTGGGATAGAATAGGTTGCTTCTTCGTGGACCCTTCATGGGTGGAGCCCTCCGTGGACTCGCGCAGCCGTTACCCTTCGTTGGTTGAAGTCTCCATCAACGTGGATGTACGATAGCACCACCTATTGGAACCACGCGAAAAACATCCGTGTCTCCATTGTGTTTGCACTCTCCAAGCCCCTTCATTTAACTTCATATGCAATGCTTTACTTTCCACTGCCACAACTCTAGAATTGCATGTGTAGGAAGATTGCTTGGCTTGTGTCAAGTTGCTAAAATCTGCCAAAACTTAAAATTGGGAAAAGGCTAAGTTTTTATTGGTCAAGTAGAATAATCAGCCCCCTCTAGACATACTTTTGATCCTATAGCAAGCCCCCACGGGCCAGCAGATCGTAGAAGGGTCTGTCCCCATTGAGCCTGAGGGGAGCCTGGGGCCTCCGATGCCCTAAGCCGTCTGAGCCACCACTTCCTTGTCCTTGACACAAGTCGCTGGGCCAACACCACCTCCTCACTAGCCCATCACACTTGTGGACTGTGGTGCCCTGATCAGGCACGGGGCCTTGGACGAGGCCTTCCCGTGCTTGGACGGATCCGAGCTGACCTCTAGCATGCCGACAGGTGCCTTGCGAGGGAGCGTCTGGGGCTTGTGTCAGGGTGGCTCCAGGACGACACGGCCACCAAGACGACCTGTGTCTGGGCTGAACCCGCCACCATGGAGAGCGAGAAGGAGATCGCCAAGGCCAAAGAGGCTCATAACGCGGCGCTGGCCAACACGGCGTTTGCCGAGGCATTGCGGCGAGGTGGAGGCCAAGCTGAAGACTCTCCAAGAGGAGCAAGCCGCTCGTGCCCAGCGACTCCACCAGCAGCAGGAGGACCTCAAGGCCCGTGAGGTGAAGCTTGCGAATCGCGACTCCGTCTTGACCCACGTAGCTGCTGACCAAGCCATGGAGCGCGATCGCCTAGCCATGTTTAAGGAGGAGATCGCCTAGCCAATCCTCATGCCCAGCGTGTCACTAAGGCGACGGCCCAGCTGGACACCAGAGAGAAGATCCTTGCCAAGTCGAGAAGAGGGCGGCCGTAGAGCGTGACGCCTTATCATCCCTTGAGCTCAGGTCTCGCTCCATGTGAAAGGGAGGATTTGAGGAACCGCTGGTGACCCCAGAAGTTGGCCTTGCGGGGCTTGCATCCAAGCTTGCGGATGCGCTTGAGGGTGCTGCCGCTGAAGTGGACTCCGTCCTAGAGGGAGGAGTGTCGCTCGGTCTTCTCCACAGCTATGACGCACGTCTTCAGCTAGCTCTTCCTCCAGGACCCGGGCTACAACTTCGATGCAGTGATCTGCCAGGTCGCTCCCGAGGTCTGTGCCGCTGCCATGGCAGCCGTGGAGGGTCATGTGGTTGCGCTGCTGAAGAAGTTTACCTGCATTCCTAGTGAGGGGGCCTCCGGTGGCGGATGCCCACATCAACGACGATGGCAACAACTGTGTTGATGACGAGCTTCCCACAGTCAGGGAAGGCGGCGGAGACGGGCCTTCCTCCTAATTTCATCCTTCAACATTATCGTGCCTCGCGGAGGCATAAGACTTTGCTTGAACTTGGTGAACAGTTGGTGCTTGTAATAACTATTAGGACTCCATGATTTCCTTTTCGTGCTTAGTTTCATTCTTGTTTGCCTTCATGCTCTGCGTCGGTAGGGCCCAATCCCATGCATACCTCGACCGCCATTGGGGCATCCGATCACCAGGACGGACCAACGGGCGAGGGCTAGGTGACTAGTGAGGCCCCAGAGTCGCGATGCTCAGGGGTCCCCCTTGACATACGAGCAACCCTCATGAAGGAAACGTAGACAGCGGCGAAGATAATCTGGAGCCCTTATACATTTCCTCGGTAGGTATTTCCTAGGAGGGGCGCGAGAATACCCAGGTACAAGGGACCTGGTGATGTGGCGTGTGCCAAGCTCGACCTGAGTGCAGCCCCCATGTCTAGCCGCCTCGTGCATGCATCCCAGGGGAATGCAGCATGACAGGGCCATGTGAAGGGCCGAAAGGCCATCCTGAGGTTGGTAAAGCCCCTAGGATGGCCTCGGTAGTTTATTCACCAGCATGGAGCATGGGACTTCAACTTGGGCGTGGACATAGCAACTGCACGACCGTGTCGCCCGCCAGCGCGGAGCATGGGGCTTCCACTTGGGCGTGGGCATAGTCATTGCACTACGGTGTCATCTGCCAGCGCGGAGCATGGGGTTTCCACTTGGGCGTGTGCATAGTCATTGCACTACGGTGTCATCTGCCAGCGCGGAGCATGGGGCTTCCACTTTGAGCATGGGTGGGACTTCCCTCAGGGGGAGACTCCGGGGCATGTATAGCCCCAAGTAGTTCATACGCGTGACTAGCACAACAGAACTTGAGGAGGTGTATCTGGGCACCCGTGAGCTAGCGCGGGACTAAATGAGGCCCTACCTCAAGGCAAGTTGCGCCTGGTCTTCTGGCGTGGAGCGCGCTTATAAAACCTGTGGTGAGGGCGATCTGCACCGAATGAACCTACGGAGGTCATCGCATGAGAAGGCCAAACACAAAGGACCACAAGAGGTGGCGTGCACAGGGCCGACCTGCCAGACTGAGCTCGGTCGCTTGGGTTTATCGATGTTGTAGGGACTGACTCGAGCACAGATACCGAGCCCAGTCTTCTCATGCAACAAACCAGAGGAAGGAATTATGGCATGCGGTTCCTGCGATGGTGAATCGCCTGACTGTGTATGTATGAACCGGGCCGCGCGCCCTGACTCGCCTACCCTCGATTAGCTCACGCCATGACATGGCACCAAGGACCCCGGGAGGTGACATGCATGGGAGGTGGCCGCCGAGACAGAGCTCAGTCGCTTGGATTTATCAACGTTGTAGGGACGGACCCAAGGACAGACGCTGTGCCAGCCCTTAAGCATGAGGCGGTCGAGGGCGCGACGACATTCATGATGATGAAGCACCGGGCAGGCAAGTTGAAGTACTTGGGAATTCATAAAAGGTAAGCTAGTTCTGATACATGCGCAAAATGATACAGCTGATGAGGCTGGCCCAGACAACTTGAGGATAATCCAGCCCACGGGGCACCCTCAACTTGAAAAAACCAAAGAGTCAGCTGGCACCAGTGCTGAAGAAATATCAAGGTAGCTGAAGAAACACGATGTGGAGACCACTCCTCACGAGCTAGGCGGCTCTGGGGGCTTGGTGTCTCACAAGGTCCGCAGGGCTCGTAGAGATTCGGGGTCCCCTGAGATACGACCGTCAAGTGCCTTGCCTCATGAGACGCCAAGGCACGCTACATGACCCGCTGGTAAGCGGCGTCCTGTTCAGCAGGCCAAGTGGCATGCAGAGTAGTTACAGGGGTTGTTCCCGCTCTGACCAACGTGTGAAGACCACAAGAGGTCCCATGAAGCGCCCTGTTGAGGCCCGGGATGTTGACGCAAACGCACAGCTCACCACTCGCATCGGGAGGGGCGGCTGCACGGGCGGGCCATGCGGGGCGTCGCTCGCCACGCATGGCTCGTGCCTCCTGAAGATCCTCGATTGCCTTGGTGATGAATTCTTGCTTTCCTAGCGCCTCATGCTGTCCTCCCTGCTCGCGGGGGCGTGCGTCGAGGCACGCCTGCAAGTGGTACCAGAACACCTCCCTTGATGTGCTGGTCAGGTCAGAGGCTCTCCAATCGAAAGCCCTCGAGCCCGTCCTGAGGGGGCGTCGGGCGTGCCTCCCTATGCATGAGGGAGAGGCGCCCCGACAGAGGCGCCGGGTTGATACGTCCATTTTGCATCATGTTTTCTTTCTTTTATTTATAATTTTTTATGCATAATAATGCTTTATGGAGTAATTCTAATGCCTTTTCTATCATAATATGCAATGTATGCACAAAGAGGGAGAATACCGGCAGGTGGAATTCTAGACCTGGAAAAGCTATGTCGGGCAACCTATTCTACAAACTCCAAATGACATGAAACTTCACGGAGATTTTTTATGGATTATTTTAGAATTACTAGAGCAAATAACTACCAGATGGGGCCCACTAGGTGGGCACAACCAACCTAGACGCGCCAGGGCCCCCAGGCATGCCCTGGTGTGTTGTGCCCTCCTCGGCCCACCTTAGAGGGGGAAACCATCATCATCATCATCATCATCAACAACCCTCTTATCTTTGGGAGGCCAATCTTCATCAACATCTTCAACAGCAGCATCTCCTCTCAAACCCTAGTTCATCTCTTGTGTTCAGTCTTTGTACCGGAACCTCATATTGGTACATGTGGGTGACTAGTAGTGTTGATTACATCTTGTAGTTGATTACTATATGGCTTATTTGGTGGAAGATTATATTTTCAAATCCATTATGCCATTTAATGCTCCTCTGATCTTGAGCATGTTTACCATTTGTGAGTAGTTACTTTTGTTCTTGAGGTCACGGGAGAAATCTTGTTGCAACTAATGATGTGAACTTGATATGTGTTCGATATTTCGATGATATGTATGTTGTGATTACCTTAGTGGTGGCATGTGAACGTTGACTACATGACACTTCACCATATTTGCGCCTAACGGAATGCATTGTGGAGTAGATATTAGATGATGGGTTGCTAGAGTGACAGAAGGTTAAACCCTAGTTTATGCGCTACTTCGTAAGGGACCGATTTGGATCGAAATGTTTAATGCTATGGTCAGATTTTATCTTAATACTTTTCTCGTAGTTGTGGATGCTTGAGAGGAGATTAATCCTAAGTAGGAGGTTTGTTCAAGTAAGAACAATACGTAAGCACTGACCCACTCAAATATCAAATTATCAAAGTAGCAAACACAAATCGAACCAACATGATGAAAGTGACCAGATGTAATTCATGTGTCTCCTCAAGCACGCTTTGCTTATCATAAGAAACTATTTTGGCATGTCCTTTTCCACAAAAGGATTGGGTTATCTTGCTGCATACTATTTACCGTTACCGTTACCGTTACTTGCTCATTACAAATTATCTTGCTATCAAACTATCTCTTACCGATAATTTCAGTGCTTGCAGACATTACCTTGCTGAAAACCACTTGTTATTTAATTCTACTCCTCGTTGGGTTCGACACTCTTACTTATCGAAAGGACAACGATTGACCCCCTATACTTGTGGGTCATCAAGACTGTTTTCTGGTGTCGTTGCTAGGGAGTGTATCACTCTTGGTAAGGGGAAATTGATAAGGAAAAATTATTACTACATGCTGAAATTTATTGTTACTTGTTACTATGGAGAACAATCCTTTGAGGGGTTTGTTCGGGGTATCTTCACCTCAAACGGAAGCACCATTAGTTCCCCCTCAACCTACTGCACCTCCTAAACATATTTAATATGAAATTCCTTCGGGTATGATAGAGCAACTGCTAGCTAATCATTATGCAGGAGATGGAACTGAACATCCTGATATGCACTTGATATATGCAGATGAAATTTGTGGATTATTCAAGCTCTCATGTCTACCTGGAGATGAAGCTATGAAGAAGGTTTTCCATTTATATTTGAAGGGAAAGGCATTGACATGGTATAGGCTATGCGATGCTATTGGATCTTGGAACTAGAATCGATTGAAATTGGAATTTCACCAGAAATTTTATCCTATGCATCTAGTTCATCGTGATTGGAGGAATTACATATATAATTTTTGGCCTCGTGAAGGAGAAAGTACCGCTCTATCTTGGGGGAGGCTCAAGTCAATGTTATATTCATGCCCCAATCATGAGCACTCGAGATAAATTATTATTCGGAACTTTTATGCTTGGCTCTCTCATAATGATCGATCCATGCTCGATACTTCTTGTACTAGTTCTTTTATGAAGAAGACTATTGAATTCAGGTGGGATCTGTTAGAAAGAATTAAATGCAACTCTGAAGATTGGGAACTCGACGGAGGTAAAGAGTCAGGTGTTAATCTTGAGTTTCATTGTGTTAAATATTTTATGAATTCCGATGCTTTCCAAAAGTTTAGCACTAAATATGGACTTGACTCTGAGATAGTAGCCTCTGTCGCGGTTCTGGGAACCAGGGTACCCAGACTTACCTGCCATGTAGCCCACGACGTGTCTCCATTCCAAGCCTGGTACGGCCCATCTTCAGCATTGACACTCAAGACCCTCGTGAGGTGCCAAGCCTCGCGGGGTGGACGACACCAAGACCTCAAAAAGGGGTAGCCTTGTCTGGCTGGCTCCTGAGGAGCGGAGAACTATATGCAACCCCCCACCTCGCGAGGTTTGCATGACGCAAGACATGACGACCAAGGGAAGGCGGGCGCCAGCGGGTGCAGTACAACAGTTTCCTCTTTGGTGCTAAGGAAGCGGGCTCAGACGCAGAGTCCCAAGGAATCTGCCAAAGGTTTCCATTCAGGTGCAACAAGACCAAGACCGTCAGGACAGCAGGACGGAGGTCATCACCGAGCCCACCATAGCGTCGGGATCAAAGGCTTTGCAGATGAAGACCACCTTTACTTAGGATAACATGTACTAGTTGTCCCCCTTCAAAATTGGCTGTTGTGGGATCCCTTCCTGCCAAACATTTCGGGGAAGAGGACCAAGCCCACTATATAAGTAGGATAGCCACCACCCAACAAGTGGACGGATCATTCAGACCCTCTCCTCCACCACCAAGCAAGAAAACCTCACCTCCGGAGATCGTTCACCCATTGTACTAGTTCATTCACAACCCATCTCGAGGCTAATCCACCATACTACTAGAGTAGGGCCATTTACCGCTAGGTGGCCTGAACTAGGATAAATGTCCTCATGTCTCTTTTACATTCTAGTGCATCGTTCTAGTTCATGGGATGACGAGTAGATAGATAGGTGAGGTTGAGATCTTCACACGCACCCCAAAGTTCGAACGTAGAAGGTTTTGCGTAGCCCTGAATCTTACATTTGGCGTGCCAGGTAGGGGTATGTCTTTAGGATCTACTCCCCTCGTCGTCGTGCTCCTGCCACGCCATTCAACTCCATGCATGGCGGGCGTCGCTCTGTCCCGCGAACCGCGGGTGACATTCGGGGACAGAGTGGGCATCCGAGCCCTCTCCCCCGCTTTGCGACAAGTGCAGTGGTCGCCAAGGTCCCGGTCGGCACTGCCGCCGTGGTACAACGGGACGGCAGACCCCATGGCGTTCCTCCAAGCCTATACGGAAGTCGTCCAAGAAGCTGGTGGCAATGACAAGGTGATGGAAAACTGGCTCCCCATGGCCCTCATGGGGGAGCCACGCGCATGGTTCCTAAGCTTGCCAGAGGCCTCGGTGGCTTCATGGGAAGAGTAATGCGGCCTATTCATCGCCCGCTACACGGCGCACGGGCCCAACATGGTCGCAGCACTCCTCGAAGGTTCGCGGGCGCCCACATCAGATCGGCACATCAAGCTGTTTATACGACAAGCGGGGGTCACGTGCTCGCCCTCGGGCTGGGTGGCTCCCAGATCTGACCTCGCATTTTACTCTAGCGACCATCCCGACTCCACGGTGGGGGAAGGCATGCTCCCCATGCTTTCTACACCCACCATATCCAACGTGGCCGTCACCAAGACCCTCATCGACGGTGGAGCCGGCCTAAATGTCCTCTTTGTAGAGACGTTCAACCTCCTCCATGTACCCTGCGAGCGACTCCTCCCCACCAAGCCTTTCTCCGGGGTCGTCAATGGTTCCATCAACCCCATCGGACAGATCCGCCTCCCAGTCACATTCGGCATGCGCCACAGCTACCGCACCGAGCTCATCGACTTCGACATCACCCGCATCAACTTGCCGTACAATGCCATCCTCGGCTACCCAGTGCTGTCCAAGTTCATGGCGGCAACCCATCACATGTACAACATTATGAAGATGTCGGGAAGCAGTGGTGTCCTCACCGTGCTAGGAGACACCAAGGACACACTTCAAGTGCTCAAGCTCGCTTATGGTTTCATGGCGGCTGTGCGGGTGCACGATGGCGGAGCGCCGGAGACCGTGGGGGCTGCCCCAGCGAAAAAAAAGCAGTTATTTTCTCAAGATCGGGCGGAAACAAAGCACGTACCGGTGGATGAAAACGACAAATCGGGCTCCACCTTCACCATAGCGGCTGGCCTCCCCGCGGACTAGGGAGATGCTTTGATGCATTTCCTCCACATGAACAAAGATGTGTTGGCGTGGGAGGCGGCGGACTTGGTCGGGTTCCCGTGCGAGGTGATCGAGCACTACCTAAAGGTGTGCCCGAACACGCGTCCCATGAAGCAGAAGGCGCGGCGACAAGCTCAGGACAAGCAGGCGTTCATCACTCAAGAGGTCCGCAAGCTACTCGAAGCAGGCATCATCCAAGAAGTGCGCCATCTGGAGTGGCTTGCAAACCCGGTCATCGTCCCCATGAAAGGCGGAAAGCAGCGTATGTGTGTCGACTTCACCAAACTCAACAAAGCCTGCCCTCAAGACACTTTCCCTCTTCGAGCATTGATCAGATCGTTGACTCTACCAACGAGTGTGATTTGCTATGCTTCCTGGACGCTTTCTCGGGCTATCATCAAATCAAGATGGCGATGCAAAGATGTCGAGAAGACAGCCTTCCTGACCCCCTGCGGGGTGTACTGCTACACCTGTATGCCATTCGGGTTGCGTAATGCAGGAGCAACTTTCCAGCGACTAATGCACATCGCCCTGGGGAGCAGCTCGGGAGGGACACCAAAGCTTACATTTATGACATAGTGGGGAAGTCTCAGGAGGCCAAACCCCTCATCGGTGACTTGGAAGAAACCTTTGCCAGCCTGCGCAAGGTGGACTTGGGGCTCAACTAGGAAATATGCGTGTTTGGCATCCCGTCGGGCAAGCTCCTGGGTTTCTTGGTGTCACATAGAGGGATAGAGGCAACCCTGAGAAGGTTAAGGCTATAGAAAATATGATCCCATCGAAGACCCTCAAGGAGATGCAGAAGCTGGTAGGCTGCGTGATGTCGCTTGGTCGATTCATATCCAAGCTGGGGGAACGCACCCTCCCTTTCTTCAACCTGATGAAGAGGAAAGGCCAGTTCGAATGGACTCCGGAGGCTGGCACAGCTTTCGAAGACGTCAAAAGATATCTCACCAGCCCTCCTGTGATGGTGGCGCCACGCCTCTGTGAGCCCCTGGTTCTCTATCTGGACGCCACGCCACATCCAGCCAGGGCCGTGTTAGTGGAAATCCGGGAGGGGCGCCAAATTGATAACCCAAAGAAACAGAGTGGCTCAGGCTTAGCTGGGGCACTGCGAGCTCAAGACAGCGTCAGAGAGACAACGGCGGATCTTCAAGATGGTAAGGCTCCTGAGGACGGTACACTTGGGGCCCTGGAAACCTCGAGGGGCGGCAAGGGTCCCAGAGACCCTCCAGCTCAGGAACCTCGGGACACTGCAGCCGCATCCACCCTCGTCGAGCACACGGTATATTTCGTCAGCACAGCACTGCATGACGCACGAGCCCATTACCCTATGCCGCAGAAGCTCCTACTAGTGGTTGATGTCTACTATGCAACCTTCTTCTTGCAGACATTGTTGGGCCTCCAAGTGCAGAGGTTGGTAGGACAGTAGCAAATTTCCCTCAAGTGGATGACCTAAGGTTTATCAATCCGTGGGAGGCGTAGGATGAAGATGGTCTCTCTCAAACAACCCTGCAACCAAATAACAAAGAGTCTCTTGTGTCCCCAACACACCCAATACAATGGAAAATTGTATAGGTGCACTAGTTCGGCGAAGAGATGGTGATACACGTGCAATATGGATTGTAGATATAGGTTTTTGTAATATGAAAATATAAAAACAGCAAGGTAAATATTGATAAAAGTGGGCATAAATGGTATTGCAATGCTTTGAAACAAGGCCTAGGGTTCATACTTTCGCTAGTGCAAGTTCTCTCAACAATAAAAACATAATTGGATCATATAACTATCCCTCAACATGCAACAAAGAGTCACTCCAAAGTAACTAATAGCGGGGAACAAACGAAGAGATTATGGTAGGGTACGAAACCACCTCAAAATTATTCTTTTTGATCGATCTATTCAAGAGTCCGTAGTAAAATAACACGAAGCTATTCTTTCCGTTCGATCTATCATAGAGTTCGTACTAGAATAACACCTTAAGACACAAATCAACCAAAACCCTAATGTCACCTAGATACTCCATTGTCACCTCAAGTATCCGTGGGCGTGATTATACGATATGCATCACACTATCTCAGATTCATCTATTCAACCAACACAAAGAACTTCAAAGAGTGCCCCAAAGTTTCTACCGGAGATTCAAGATGAAAATGCGTGCCAACCCCTATGCATAAGTTCACAAGGTCACTGAACCCGCAAGTTGATCACCAAAACATACATCAAGTAGATCACGTGATATCCCATTGTCACCACAGATAAGCACATGAAAGACATACATCAAATCTTCTCAAATCCTTAAAGACCCAATCCGATAAGATAACTTCAAAGGGAAACTCAATCCATTACAAAAAAGTAGAGGGGGAGAAACATCATATAATCTAACTATAATAGAAAAGCTCGCGATACATCAATATCGTGCCATCTCAAGAACACGAGAGAGAGAGAGAGAGAGAGAGAGAGAGAGAGAGAGAGAGAGAGATCAAACACATAGCTACTGGTACATACCCTCAGCCCCGAGGGTGAACTACTCCCCCCTCGTCATGGAGAGCGCCGGGATAATGAAGATGGACACCGGAGAGGGATTCCCCTCCGGTAGGGTGCCGGAAAGGTCTAGATTGGTTTTCGGTGGCAATAGAGGCTTTCGGTGGAGGAACTCCCGATCTAGGTTATTTTACGGAGGTTTTTGTATATATAGGAGGTGTTGGAGTTGGGGACAAGTAAAGGGGACCTCCTGGCTGTCCACGAGGAAGGGGGCGCACCCAGGGGGCGCCCCTACCCTCGTGGGCAGCCCGGGAACCTTCTGGTCCCCCTCTGGTACTTCTTTGACTTCTTATGGTCCAAAAATAACCTCCGTTGAGTTATAGGTCAATTGGGCTCTGTTTGATATTCCTTTCCTGCGATACTCTAAAACAAGAGAAAAACTGAAACTGGCACTGGGCTCTGGGTTAATAGGTTATCCCCAAAAATCATATAAAAGTGTATATAAAATCCCATAAAACATCTTAGAAGGATAATATAATAGCATGGAACAATCAAAAATTATAGAAACGTTGGAGACGTATCAAGCATCCCCAAGCTTAATTCCTGCTCGTCCTCGAGCAGGTAAATGATAAAAAAAATTGATGTGGAATGCTACCTAACATAATTTTCAATGTGATTTTCTTTATTGTGGTATGAATGTTCAGATACGAAAGATTCAAGATAAAAGTCTGTATTGACATAAGAATAATAATACTTCAAGCATACTAACAAAGCAATCATGTCTTCTCAAAAAAAACATGGCCAAAGAAAGTTATCCCTACAAAATCATATAGTCTGGCTATGCTCCCTCTTCATCACACAAAATATTCATATCATACACAACCCCAGTTTCAGCCAAGCAATTATCTCATACTCAACTTTTTTTCAAACTTCTCAACTTTCACGCAATATATGAGCGTGAGCCATGGATATAGCACTATAGGTGGAATAGAGTGGTGGTTGTGGAGAAGACAAAAGAGAAAGATAGTCTCATATCAACTAGGCGTATCAATGGGCTATGGAGATGCCCATCAATAGATATCAATGTGAGTGAGTAGGGATTGCCATGCAACAGATGCACTAGAGCTATAAATGAATGAAAGCTCAACAAAAGAAACTAAGTGGGTGTGCATCCAACTTGCTTGATCATGAAGACATAGGGCGTTTTGTGGAAGCCCATCGTTGGAATATGCAAGCCAAGTTCTATAATGAGATTCCCACTAGTATATGAAAGTGATAAAACAAAAGACTCTCTATCATGAAGATTATGGTGCTACTTTGAAGCACAAGTGTGGAAAAGGATAGTAGCATTGTCCCTTCTCTCCTTTTTTTGAAGGGCCTTTTTTTAGCCCCCCTCTCTCTTTTTTTGTTTCCTCACACAGGACAATGCTCTAATAATGAAGATCATCACACTTTTATTTACTTACAACTCGAAGCTAGAACAAAATATGACTCTATGCGAATGCCTCGGGCGGTGTACCGGGATGTGCAATGAATCATGAGTGACATGTATGAATGAATTGTGAATGGTGGCTTTGCCACAAATACGATGTCAACTACATGATCATGCATGAGAATATGACAATGATGACGTGTGTCATATAAACGGAACAGTGGAAAGTTGCATGGCAATATATCTCGGAAGGGCTATGGAAATTCCATGATAGGTAGGTATGGTGGCTGTTTTGAGGAAGGTATATGATGGGTGTATGGTACCGGCGAAAGTTGCGTGGTACAAGAGAGACTAGCAATGGTGGAAGGGTGAGAGTGCGTATAATCCATGGACTCAGCATTAGTCATAAAGAACTCATATACTTATTGCAAAAATCTACGAGTTATCAAAACAAAGTATTCAACGCATGCTCCTAGGGTAAGGGTTGGTAGGAGTTAACCATCGCGCGATCCCGACCTCCACACAAAGGATGACACTCAATAAATAAATCATGCTCCAACTTCATCACATAATTGTTCACCATACGTGCATGCTACGGGAATCACAAACTTTAACAAAAGTGTTTCTCAAATTCACAATTACTCCACTAGCATGACTCTAATATCACCATCCTCATATCTCAAAACAATCAGCAAGTATCAAACTTCTCGTAATATTCAATGCACTAGTATGAAAGTTTTTACTATACTCATCTTGGATGCCTATCCTATTAGGACTAGTTTTATAACCAAAGCACATTACCATGCTGTTATAAGAGACTCTCAAAAAGATATAAGTGAAGCATGAGAGTTCATCTATTTCTTCAAAATAAAACTGCCGCCGTGCTCTAAAATATATAAGTAAAGCACTAGAGCAAACAACAAACTACTCCAAAAGATATAAGTGAAGAACAATGAGTAGTTGAATAATTATGTAACTATGAGAAGACTCTCTAACATTTAAGAATCTCAGATCTTGGGATATTATTTAAAAAGCAAGCAAAATAAAATAAAATAAATTGACGCTCCAAGAAAAACACGTATCATGTGGTGAATAAAAATATAGCATCGAGTAAAGTTACCGATGGACGAATACAAAAGAGGGGATGCCTTCCCGGGGCATCCCCAAGCTTAGGCTCTTAGTTGTCCTTGAATTTTACCATGGGATTCCTTGGGAATCCCCAAGCTTAGGCTCTTGCCACTAGTTATTCCATAGTCCATCGAATCTTTACCCAAAACTTGAAAACTTCACAACACAAAACTCAACAGAAAACTCGTAAGCTCCGTTAGTATAAGAAAATAAAACCACCACTTAGGTACTATAGTGAACTCATTCTAAATTCATATTGGTGTAATATCTACTGTATTCCAACTTCCCTATGGTGCATATCCTCCTATACTACTCATAGATTCATCAAAATAAGCAAACAACACAATGAAAACAGAATCTGTCAAAAATAGAACAGTCTGCAGTAGTCTGTAACTTTCGAATACTTCTGTAACTCAAAAAATTCTGAAATAAATTGGTGGACGTGAGGAATTTGTCTATTAATCATCTCCAAAAGGAATCAACTAAAAATCACTCTCCAGTAAAAAATGGTAGCTAATCTCGTGAGCGCTAAAGTTTTTGTTTTTTTACAGCATGGTCGCATAAACTTCACACAAGTCTTCCCAAAGGTTCTACTTGGCACAAACACTAATTAAAACACAAAACCACATCTAAACAGAAGCTAGATGCAATATTTTTCCTAAAAAGAAGCAAAAGCAAAGAAAATAAAATTGGGTTGCCTCCCAACAAGCGCTTTCGTTTAATGCCCCTAGCGAGGCACAATGATTTCAACGATGCTCGAATAAAAGATAAGAATTGAAACATAAAGGGAGCATCAAGAAGAATATGACTAGCACATTTAATTCTAACCCACTTCCTATGAATAGGGATTTTGTGAGGAAACAACTCATGGGAGCAATAATCAACTAGCATAGGAAAGCAAAACAAGCATAGCTTCAAAACTTCAAGCACATAGAGAGGAAACTTGATATTATTGCAATTCCTACAAGCACATGATCCTCTCTCATAATAATTTTCAGTAGCATCATGAATGAATTCAACAATATAACTATCACATAAAGCATTCCTGTCATGATCCCCAAGCATATAAATTTTATTACTCTCCACATAAGGAAAATTCTTCTCATTCGGAATAGTGGGAGTATCATAAGAGACTTGAATACTGTAGATTGTTCCCACATTAAAAGAGTGATGTTCAGAAAAAGGGTAATCATAATCATGACAAGTTTTATAAATATAATCATCACTACTTTTTATAGCATAAGTGTCATCACAATAATCATCATAAGTGTCATCACAATAATCATCATAAGTAGGAGGCATGCTTTCATCATAATAAATTTGTTCACCAAAACTTGGGGGACTAAAAATATCATCTTTGTCAAATGTAGCATCACCAAGCTTGGGAGAAACACTAATTGCAGCAAATAAATTCTCAAACATGTCATTCTCATCAAACATAGCTTCCCCAAGCTTGGGCCTTTTCATATCATAAGCATAATCACTCTCATCATTAATAGTATGGATAGCACCGACAGTATATCAATTATCATCATCACAATGACTAATAGGAGGAACATCATTCGGAAGGGATACCTTTTTATCTTTGCTTCTCCGTTTTTTCTTTTTCTTCTTCACATCATGTATGGATTTAATCCTCTTTTCGGAGCTCTTTATTAATGAGATTGGTTGAATAGAAGGCTCTTCCTGGTTACCTGATTCATCATAAGAAACAATAGGAGGATATTGGGAAGTCTCTTCCCTTTCATTAGTATTCTCTTCATCTCCTATTTGTTTTCTTGTATTTATGTAATTAGCAATATAGGGATTTCCAATGCAATTCACCGCACAATACATATAAATTTCCTCTAGATCAAATTCAAGAACTTTATCAAGGACAAATTCTGGAAGATCCTTAGTTAAACATTTCATTTCTTCATAACCCACAAGCAAACTAAGTTCATTATGATGCGCAAGGGAAATCAAGTCATCACAATTTTTGGACATGATACAATCATGAAACAATTTGCATTGGATATTTAAATGATCACGTTCATTGCAAAGTTCACAAGGATGGCAAAGAAATTTTAAATTTTCAGCTCAATCATCTACCCTTTCTTGCAACCATTTAGTTTATAAATACTTTTGTCTCTTGCAAAATCTATCGTCCCTATTTGGTACGTACTTGCAAACTCTATGCACTCCACAAAAATCGACATGCTTATAAGAGATATTTTCCTCATGACTAGTGCAATCATCATTAGTACTATGGATATTCGAAGAATTCACACTAACAACATTGCAATCATGCTCATCATTCAAGTTGTAATTCCTCTTCTAGTACTTGAGCACAATTTTCCTTCCCATCATTTTCACGAAAGATATTAAAAATATGAAGCATATGAGGTAACCTTAATTCCATTTTTTTGTAGTTTTCTTTTATAAACTAAACTAGTGATAAAAAAGAAACTAAAAGATTCGATTGCACGATCTAAAGATATACCTTCAAGCACTCAACTCCCCGGCAACAACGCCAGAAAAGAGCTTGATGTCTACTACACAACCTTCTTCTTGTAGACGTTGTTGGGCCTCCAAGTGCAGAGGTTTGTAGGATAGTAGAAAATTTCCCTCAAGTGGATGACCTAAGGTTTATCAATCCGTGGGAGGCCTAGGATGAAGATGGTCTCTCTCAAACAACCCTGCAACCAAATAACAAAGAGTCTCTTGTGTCCCCAACACACCCAATACAAGTGATACAAGTGCAATATGGATGGTAGATATAGGCTTTGTAATATGAAAATATAAAAACAGCAAGGTAACTAATGATAAAAGTGGGCATAAATGGTATTGCAATGCTTTGAAACAAGGCCTAGGGTTCATACTTTCGCTAGTGCAAGTTCTCTCAACAATAATAACATAACTGGATCATATAACTATCCCTCAACATGCAACAAAGAGTCACTCCAAAGTAATGAAAAGCAGGGAACAAACGAATAGATTATGGTAGGGTATGAAACCACATCAAAGTTATGCTTTCTGATCGATCTATTCAAGAGTCCGTAGTAAAATAACACGAAGCTATTCTTTCCGTTTGATCTATCATAGAGTTCGTACTAGAATAACACCTTAAGACACAAATCGACCAAAACCCTAATGTCACCTAGATACTCCATTGTCACCTCAAGTATTCGTGGGCATGATTATACTATATGCATCACACAATCTCAGATTCATCTATTCAACCAACACAAATAACTTCAAAGAGTGCCCCAAAGTTTCTATCCTAGAGTCGAGATGAAAACGTGTGCCAACCCGTATGCATAAGTTCACAAGGTCACTGAACACGCAAGTTGATCACCAAAACATACGTCAAGTAGATCACGTGATATCCCATTGTCACCACAGATAAGCACATGCAAGACATACATCAAGTGTTCTCAAATCCTTAAATACTCAATCCGATGAGATAACTTCAAAGGGAAAACCCAATCAATTACAAGAAAGTAGAGGGGGAGAAACATCATATAATTCAACTATTATAGCAAAGCTCGTGATACATCAAGATCGTGCCATCTCAAGAACACGAGAGAGAGAGAGAGAGAGTGATCAAACACATAGCTACTGGTACATACCCTCAGCCCCGAGGGTGAACTACTCCCCCCCTCGTCATGGAGTGCACCGGGATGATGAAGATGGCCACCGGAGAGGGATTCCCCTCCGGCAGGGTGCCGGAAAGGTTCTAGATTGGTTTTCAATGGCAACAGAGGCTTTCGGCGGTGGAACTCCCGATATAGGTTATTTTCTGAAGGTTTCTGTATATATAGGAGGTGTTGTAGTCGGGGACAAGTAAAGGGGACCTCCGGGCTGTTCACGAGGCAGGGGGCGCGCCCCCTACCCTCGTGGGCAGCCCGGGAACCTTCTGGTCACCCTCCGGCACTTCTTGTTCTTCTTCTGGTCCAAAAATAACCTCTGTTGTGTTTCAGGTCAATTGGCCTCCGTTTAATATTCCTTTTCTGCAATACTCTAAAACAAGGGAAAACAAAAACTGGCACTGGGCTCTGGGTTAATAGGTTAGCCCCAAAAATCATATAAAAGTTTATAAAAAATCCCATAAAACATCTTAGAAGGATTATATAATAGCATGGAACAATAAAAAATTATAGATAGACGTATCAGCGCTCCTTGTAATCTCACGAAAGCTGCATCACTACTTTCAAGGTCACCCCATCAAGATCTTCTCAGCTTACCCCCTGGAAAGGGTACTCCGGAGACCCAATGCAGCAGGATGAGTTGCCGAGTGGAACATTGAACTAGAGGCGTTTGAGCTGGAATTCAACACGACTCTGATTTTGAAAGGAGCGGCCCTCGCAGATTTCATGGCGGAATGGACTAACACCCCGGGTCAGGAGATGAGTGAGGACCGCTCCCTCACCACTGGAGACGAAGTCCCAGATGGATGGGTCATGTACTTTGAAAGAGCCTTCGCGCGGTAGGGTGCGGGGGCTGGAGTTGTGCTCATCTCGCCCACCAAGGACAAGCTCTACTACGCCGTGCAGATATGCTTCATGAGTGGCGAGAAGGTGTCCAACAACATCACACAGTATGAGGACCTGATCGCTAGCCTCAACGCTGCTGCGGCACTGGGGGTAAAGCGCCCCACCATCAAATGCGACTCCCAGCTCCTGAACAACTTCTCCAACAAGGCATACACACCAAAGGACGAGCACATGGAGGCATACCTTGAGGAAGTGCAGAAGATTGAGAAGTAGTTCGTGGGGTTGGAATTGCAACACGTACCGCGTGGCATGAACAAGGAGGCGGACGACATTGCCAAAAGGGCATCCCGGCGCTTGCCACAAGACCCCGGCGTATTTGAAGAGCGACTCGTCAAGCCATCAGCGGCCCCTCCAACCATCAAGCTATCAACACCTCACGAGGAGATCCCACAAGCACCCTCCTTAGGTGCACCAGCTTGCGGGCCAGCCTCGGGAGCTTGCTTGCTCCTTGCATTGGAGCCTCGGGAGGGGTGTTGGACTGAGTAATTCAAGGCATACTTGCTCCAAGGAACCCTTCCGGAGAAAGAAGAAGAAGCGGGGTGTGTGGTGCGGCAAGCCACCGCGTACTGCATCCAAGATGGCGAGCTCTACCGAAGGTGGCCAAACGATGTTTCCCCGTGATGCATACCCAAGGAGCAGGGTTGTGTGCTACTGGAAGACATACACAACGGAGATTGCGGGCACCACTCCTCCTCACGACCCCTTGTGGGAAAGGCATTCCGCAGCGGATTCTATTAACCCGCATCGCTTAACGACGCCACAGAACTGGTAAGGTTCTGCAAAGCCTGTCACTTCCATGCAAAACAGATCCACCAGCCTGCCCAGGGCCTCCAGACCATCCCGCTGTCCTGGGCATTCGTGGTCTGGGGGCTGGACATCTTGGGCCCATTCCCCAAGGCGCCTGGGGGCTACCGATACCTCTACGTCACCATTGACAAGTTCACAAAGTGGGCGGAGGTAGAAGCCGTCTGCACCATCCCGGCCGGCTCGGCAGTCAAGTTCATTAGGGGCCTCGTGAGCCGCCTCGGGGTCCCAAATCGCATCATCACTAACAACGGCTCACAGTTCACTACAACCTTTTCAAAACATACTGTGCTAACCTTGGAACGCAAATATGCTACGCCTCAGTGGCACAACCCAGGTGCAACGGCCAGGGCGAGCGCGCAAATGCAGAGGTCCGAAGGGGCCTCAAGGCAAGAACTATCAATAAGAAGCTCGAGGCCTGCGGTCGGGGCTGTCGGGACGAGCTACAGTCCGTGCCGTGGTCCATCCGCACCACCGCGACCAAGCCAACCGGTGAAACTCCGTTCTTCCTCGTCTACGGAGACGAAGCGGTTCTCCCACATGAGATCAAGCATCGCTCCATGCGGGTCTTGGGGTTTGACGAAGCCCGCCAGGATGCCACATGGGGGGTAGACGTCGTGTTGTGGGAGGAACGCCGCTGTCAAGCCTCGCTCCGGGCGGCAATGTACCAGTAGGCGCTGCGGCGGTACCACTGCCGCAACATCCGCTTCAGGACGCTCAAGGTATGCAACCTCGTCCTGAGGCAGGTGCTCTCCACAGAAGGGCTGCATAAGCTCTCGCCCATGTCGGAGGGCCCATTCCGAATCGCTTGCGTCTCTAGGCCTAGCGTCGTGCGCCTGGAGACGCAAGATGCAGTCCCCATCCAGAATGCCTGGAACATCCAACACCTCCGGAAGTTCTACCCATGAAAAAGGCCTCGTGTCTATGAAGGTCCCCGCTCGTGACACTCTCACATAATAATGAGTGGGGATGTACATGCCCCGGAGTCTCCGGAGTGCCGCCCTCGGGCCTCGGGGGCTCCCTCCCACGTCCTAGTGGCAGCACTTAGCTCTGCACTGGTGAGAAGACTAGACTAGGTGCCGGACGTGGCTGTTCATTTGCTTGCTTTCTGTAGTTGGTTTGTGACCTCTTAATGGAATTTTTAGTTCTGGCGTTTATTGACTCCCCAGTTGGGTTTTCCTCCTTTTTATTCGCTCACCTTTTTGCCTTAGATCAGGGAGAATGACAGTCACCCATCGCTCTCCCTCGTGCACCTCGCGCGAGAGCTACATAGGTGGGCGTGTGCGTCTGCTGGGCTCGCCCTTGCCGCAAACGCACTTGCCAAAGCCCTGTCACCCTAGAGCTTCGGCTTTATTTAACCTCGCGAGGCGCCCTTGAGTGAGCTCGTGATTTGTGCACCCTTTCTTGAAAATAAAGTCCATGCCCCGTGTACCGCGACGTGGTGCACAAAGCCACGGTTAGCCCATGCCTGAGGGCTCGCGCATGGAAGAACAAGATACCCGATGATTCTCCTAACAATTTTGCAGCTTTATGATGCCTCCTTAGGTCGGCAGCTACTGAGTCGACGGCAAAGGGGGCTTCACCGGTGTAATGCCCCGGATGTATTATTTTCCCTTTTGGGCTTATAATAAATCTCCGGCTTCATCTATTTCCATTTCGGGTTCTTTGTCTTTCGGGCTTTCGTCGTTTTGTTGTGTGAGTGTGTGGCATTCATTCATATCATGTAGACATGTGCATTGCATTGCATTTGTGTTGTGGGTTGCATCCGGTTCCGTGTGTTTCTTCCCGTTGTCCGTTTCGCGTTCCGGAGCTCCCTCACGTGTTCGTGACGTCCCGTAGGCCTACTTTGTTGTTCGGGCGTTTTTCGTTACCGGTGTGCCGCGAGGTTGTTTTGTGTGTTGTTGTTTTGTTGTGTGCAACCCGCCTCTCAAATCTCGTCTCGTTTGGACTCCGTTGACTTTTCCATCCGTTGTCCGTGTGGGTCCGAAGTGCCCTTACTTCGTGTCCCGGAAATACCCCTGTTGCTTTCTTTTATCTCCGTCTGGGCCTTTTAAATTAATCCCCGCGATCGGATCCGTTGGATCACGATCGGAGGGCTCCTAAACACCCTAGTCTCCAAACCCTAGTCTAAACTGCTATATATAGACCCCTAGTCTATTTTGGCATCCCCTTCTTCTTCCTCCCCTCCCCTTTCTTTTTTTTTTCCAGTTCTTTCAGATCCAAAAATCAGTTCCAGAGAACCTGCCCGGATCTCGAGGGATTCCCTCGATCTACCACCGCGCCGACCGGATCCGCAAATTCTACTGGCTCGAGCTTCCTCGCGCGAGTCAACGGGTCGATCTGCACCGCGTCGCGCTCCCGCTCGGCCTCGATCGGCATCGCGCCGGGCCAAGCCAGATCGACGCCGAGACGCCAGGCCTCCCGCGGCGCGTCAGCACCCCCTCCCGCTGCAGGCGACTCCGGGCCGCCTTCGCCGCTTCGGTCCACCGGGCCCGTACACCGCCAGTGTTCGCGCCGGGCCGTCACCCCCAGGGGACCAGATCGCCGCAGCACCCTGGGCTTCACCTGGGCCGCCTCGTCGTCGCCACTTTCCCGCGCGGGCACCGCATCGCCACCCAGCGCCGTCGCCGAGGCCCATCGCCGCCTCCTCCCGGGCCCGTCTCGCCTGCTTCTTCCAGATCGGGCCCAGATCCAGCCGCCGGCCCGTCCCGTCCGTTTTTTTTTCAGATCTGGAGAGGTTGACTTTAATCCCCTAGCCCCTGTTTTCCTGATCTGTGATGCATACTTTGACCTGCCCTAACTTTTTACCTGGTGCTCCGTTTTGCGCGTGTAGCATGTCCAGATGTTCGTGGAGTTGTGCTCTACGTTTTACCTGTTGTAGTCATGCATGTTAGATGTCATCTTGACACTTGTTTTGCTGTTACAAGAGTGTATGATGTTATAAACTGCTGTTATGTGTTATTTTTGTGCCACCTTTGACATGGGATAACTTTTAGCTCGTTTGTCCAAACGATGCAAATGACATGTCCACGTGTTCGTCTCGTCACGAACTACGTGTTGTGTGTGATAGGTTGCATGGTAGATTTATTGTTTCCTTGTTATCATCGTTGCAAGATGCCATGTTCATATGTTGTGTTTTCACTTGTTATGAAATGCCATCTTGTTGAGCTCGTTGCAATCGTTGTGTTTGCCTCAATGATGCATGCTTGTGTGTTTCGGGATCACCTTCATATGTATTTTGATGAGGTGCTT
This sequence comes from Secale cereale, assembly GCA_902687465.1. Classification (NCBI taxonomy): domain Eukaryota; kingdom Viridiplantae; phylum Streptophyta; class Magnoliopsida; order Poales; family Poaceae; genus Secale; species Secale cereale. Next base: position 294,943,416 of record LR738712.1, read on the forward strand.
ACCCTTTGCCATGTTTAGTTTCGAGGTGACTAAAACATGCTCTTTTTGATGCTATGATGATGTTGCTGTTTTGGGACTTAGTGAAATTTCACTAAGTCTGAAATCTGTAACGTTCCGATGCCATGTTCGTGTGATGTTGTAGGACAAAGCATGATAGTTTTGGGGTGGATTTTGATTGTTCCTTGAAGTATATATTGTTGTCTTTCCATCCATGTCCTCACATGTCCATTTGAGTGGCTGTAGCATGTTTATCTTTTGCTCCAAACTTTCAATAAAATTCTGCTGCCAGAATTTTATTTCAAAGTTCAATATGTCCAAGATCATTGCTATTGATCCGTGACTCCGTTGGGGGTGCACTTTGGACCTAGTTGCTGTACATTATATCTAGTTTATGTTCAAGTCCTTTGCCATGCCTTTTGGGTGCTGTAGATTATTTATTTTGAGCTCCCAAGATGCTATATTGCTGTAATTTGCAGTTTTCGCTCAAATCTTGTTTCGGGCATAACTTTTAGCCCGTAACTCCGATTTCAGCGAATCTTATATCAAACTTGGGTGTTTTTCTGTGTAGATTAATAATATCAGGTTGTTATCTTGTTTTGAGGTGTTTTGTTTGAGTGATGTTTTCCGTGCTCCATGTGCTTCACTAGTGCATCCATCATGCATACATGTTTTTCGAGTGCGCATTGCATCGTGTTGATTGGTGCTTGGTGTGTTTGTCTTGTTTAGACCCGGAAGTTGAGCACGAGTTTTCCAACGAGGTTGAGCACGAGGTTTCCAACGAGTTTGAGCAAGAGGACCCTTCTTTTGATCCGAACGTCTTCTCTTCAGGCAAGATGACCGAACCCCGATAACTTTACTATCTTCGCCTATTGCTAGTAGTCTCGATCTATAGTTTTGCCTCGATGCCCATGTTCTTCTTGTCAGCCTCCTACTTGTAACCAATTGCCATGTTTAACCAACCCTACCTATGCAAACCGTTGTCTTGGCTAAGTACGCTTCGCTCAGCCCTTCTTATAGCGTTGCTAGTTGCAGGTGAAGATCGAAGATGTTTGCTCCATGTTGAAGTTTGGTTGGGTTATATCACACTATATAAATGCTTTAATTGAAATCACATATATATTGGCAAGGGTGGAAGGCTAAGCCTTTTGCTTGGTGTTTTGTTCCACTCATGCCGTTAGGATCCGTATAAGCCGGTTTTATGTTCCTTGATTATGCGTTCCTAACACGGTTGGGGTGTATGGGACCCCCTCGATAAACCGCTAAGTGCTAAGTCTTTTCCAGCAAATCCCAACTTTGGTACTATTTGCCTAATAACTAAATAACTTGCATAGGGAGTAATTAACCCGAGTTCTTAATCAACAACCCGGGCCAGTGCTCCTCATGAGTGTTGGTCGAAACCGGGGGTTCTGCGGGGTCACCTCGAGGGAACTCGAGGATTGATATAAACCTGTAGAATCGCCCATCCGGTCGTGTCCTGAGACCTAGATACGCGCGGCTACGATCAGGGTGTCGACACGCCGGGAGGATTTGCTGGATTAGCCTTACCTTAGTTCGGTTTAACTTGAGCACGGGATTCCGAGGATACTCGGGTCTTCCCACTTTGGAGTTGCGACTCCGCGGATCGTGGGCTTGTAATGGGTCAAGTTGGAACACCCCTGCAGGGTTTGAACTTTCGAAAGCCGTGCCCGCGGTTATGTGGCAGATGGGAGCTTGTTAATTCCGGTTGTAGATAACTTGACACAATGATGCTAATACACTACCAGCGTGTGTTCCGTGACTGTCAATTTCCGAATCGGGATTCGGGAGTTGAACACGGAGGGGTTATGTTTGTAAGCTTGTAGCTAGGATCACTTCGTGATCACTTCTCGTTTTGCCTTCTCTTCTCGCTCTCTCTTGCGTAAGTTAGTGCTAGTTGCTGCTGCAGACTCTTTGTTGTTCCTTCACCTCATTTCATTCTTCAGCCTTTCCCTCACCTAAAGGCTTTGATAGTTCTGTTACCCGGGAACGGGATTGCTGAGTCCTCTGTGGCTCACAGTTACTTCACACACCAGATGCAGGTCCAGCCGTGAGCTATCCAGGTGATGGCACCGAGCTGGATTGGGAGTACGACGAGGAGCGTAGTCGTTACTACGTGCGCTACCCGGACGATCAGTAGTGGAGACTCTTACTAGGATTCGATCCGCCTGTGGTTGCTTTATTTATCTGAGTTTGGTACTTTGACATTTGGCTTTTGCCCTTAGAGGGTTGTAGTGATCTTATTGTATGATGTTTGAGACTTGTACTGTTATTCTGTGACGTGGCGATTGTAAGCCAACTATTTTCAGTTTACTATCCCTCTTTTACATGAGTTGTGCAAAGATTACCAAACTTGAGATCATTCTAGGATGGACTTATGCCTTTAAGTCGTGCCTCGACACGTAGGAGGTATAATTCCATCTTGGGCATTACAACCGGATGACGAAGGGCTCACCCTCACGAGGCGACAATCTACCGCGAGTTTACCGATCAAAGTTTCACTACCGCACCTACTTGGAGCATGAACGATACAGCATAACACAGAAGCAGTAAACGTAGCATAATAGCATAAGTGCCATGGTTTATTACACATCTCGGCAGGGCCCTCTACCTTTTTCAGAATTCAGGAGAAAGGAAAGGTTACACAAAAGTGGCCCGCGCGACCACAGCAGCCCCCAAGGCCCGGCTCCGGAGACCCTCCAGGCTCAGTCTGAGCTCTCCTCCCGCTTCACCATGGCATCACAGCAAGGCCCCTCATCGCCTCCCCCGAACCTGGCCCGGCGGGGTGGTGGCTTACCGGAACCACCGCCGCTGGCGCTCTTCCCGGAGGAGGAGCCGTCGTCGCTGGAGGAGCTGCGGGCATCACCAAGGGTAGGCTCGTCATCGTCGCTGTAACCATCAGGGCACCACCCCGCGCGCCGGCCGTCCTCTCCAAACACCATCATACTTGAAGTGGAGGGTGCACCTCTCGTTCAAGGCATGCATCGGGCGAACGTCTGTCAGCCACGGGTCAAGGACGCGCCGCCCATGGCGGTAACCTCGACCCCCACCCATGAGGCCATGCTGCAGCACCCGTCAGCTTGCAGCCATAGACCGTCGAGCCTCCTCGGAAGTGACCTCACAAAGAAGTGTGGGAGCAGAAGCCAGGTGCCAGTGGGCCTCTCCGACCACACGACGAACTTCGGGGAGGCATCTGCCAAGCGGAAGTGCGGCCATGAAGACCGCACGACCATGGCGCGCTCCCCCTCGCCGCAGAGACCACCCCGTCCACACGCGGCCCGCGTCGCATGAAGAAGCATCACCACGGCTCCCGGAGGCAGCGGCCGAGCATGGAGAAGCATGCATGTGCCCCCGAGAGACCACGGCTGGGGATGCAACATACTTATGGGGGCGCCCGCAGCCCCTTTTGATCGGAGGAGCATCTGGGCCCTCGTTGGGGGCCATGCCTTTCTCCGTGGTTGAGAGCTTCCTTGGCAGTGCCATGAGTGCATGAAACGAGAAGGAGCAAGCAGCGAGGAGATGGAGATGAGCGGAGGGGATCCTGCCCCTACTCGTTTATAGCAAGGGGGAGGCAAACTGTTAGCCCCCACGATCATAGGTAATGATGACCTCTTCTTGCATGTAGTAGGCTTCAGTCAAGTCGAACGGTTGCCGAGGCGACATGGAGAAGTGGAGACGCCCATGTCCAATCCAGGCGCCACGCGTCGACCAGGACCGCAGGCGATTGGGGCCCACGGTGCTTCGTCCATGCCCTTTGGCTTCGCCTCGAAGCCAAGTCTGAGCGCGCCTTGAGCCCGGGGCTACTGTGGGTGTTCTGGGAACCAGGGTACCCAGACTTGCTTGCCTGCGCCCCACGACGTGGCTCCTTTCCAGGCCTGGTACGGCCCATCTTCAGCATTGACACTCAAGACCCTCGCAAGGGCAAAGCCTTGTAGGGCGGACGACACCAAAACCTCCGAAGGGGCAGCCTCGTCTAGCTGGCTCCTGAGGCGTGGAGAACTCTGTGCAACCCTCCACCTCGCAAGGTTTGCAAGATGCAAGCCATGACAACCAAGGCCAGGAGGGCGCTAGCGGGCGCAGTATAGCGGTTTCCTCTTTGGTGCTAAGGAAGCAGGCTCAGACGCAGAGTCGCGATGAATCTGCCAAAGGTTTCCATTCCAGTGCAACAAGACCAAGACCGCGAGGACAGCAAGATGGAGGTCACCACCGATCCCACCATGGCATAAAGATCAGAGGCATTGCAGGCGAAGACCACCTTTAGTCAGGATAAGATGTACTAGTTGTCCCCCTTCGAAATTGGCTGTTGTGGGATCCCTTCCCGCCAATCATTTCGGGGTAGGAGACCACGGCCACTATATTAGTAGGATAGCCACCACCTAACAAGGGGACGGATCATTCAGACCCTCTCCTCCACCACCAAGCAAGAACACCTTGCCTCCGGAGGTCGTTCACCCATTGTACTAGTTCATTCACAGCCCATCTCGAGGCTAATCTACCATACTGCTGGAGTAGGGCCACTCACCTCTAGGTGGCCTGAACCAGGATTATCTGCCTCATGTCTCTTTTACATTCCGGTTCATCGTGCTAGTTTGTGGGACGGCGAGTAGATAGATAGGCGAGGTTGAGATCTTCGCACGCATCCAAGAGTTCAAACCTAGAAGGGTTTTGCGGAGCTCTGAATACAACATCCTCTTTTTGTGAGACTTTTGCTGCTCATGTCGATCTCCCTAAGGAGAAGTGGTTTAAATATGACCCCCCTATTAAACAAGAAATTAAAGAACCAGTAATAGCTAAAGAGGAAACTGTCTTCTACAGTAAGAATCCACTTGTTCCTACTGCTTATATTGAGACACCACCTTTTCCTGTTAGGATAAAGGAACATACCAAGGTATGAACCGTGGTTCGCAAAAGTAATATTAAAGCACCTAAACCCTGTCAGCAGATTAAGGTAGAACCTACTGTTGCTATGGTTAATGATATCTTGGTTGATAATGTTGATGGGCATGTTATTTACTTCATTGGTGAAGCAGCTAGAATTGCCAAACCTGATGGGAAAGGAAAACATAGACTCGTCTTTGGCATGCCCGTTGTCTCAGTTAGAATAGGAGATCTTTGTTATCATGGTTTATGTGATATAGGTGCTAGCGTAAGTGTTATTCCTTTTACTTTGTATCAATAAATTATGAATGACATAGCAGCCACTGAAATAGAAGAGATAGATTTTACTATTAAACTTGCTAATAGGGGCACCATCATACCACTTGGGATTGTTACAGATGTTGAAGTCATGTGCAGGAAAATGAAATATCCTACTGATTTTCTAGTTCTTGGTTCCGCACAAGATGACTTTTGTCCCATTATGTTTGGTAGACCTTTCTTGAAAACTCTCAATTCTACTATAGATTGCCATAAACAAACTTTCGGCGTTAGCATTGGTGATGAGTATCAATAATTTAATTTTTCCAAGCTTAATAGAAAACCTCACAAGAAAGAATTACCTAGTAAATATGAAATAGTTGGTCTTGCTTCTATTGTCGTGCCTCCTACTGATCCACTAGAAAAATATTTGCTAGCCCATGAAAATGACATGCACATGCATGAAAGAAATGAAATAGATAGAATTTTCTTTGAACAACAACCTTTGCTTAAGCACAATTGCCTATTGAAACTCTAGGAGGTCCTCCTCCACCTAAAGGCAATCTTGTGTTTGAACTAAAACAATTGCTCGACACTTTGAAATATGCCTATGTTGATGAGAAAAAGATATATCCTTTTATTATTAGTGTTAACCTTTCAGAACACAAAGAATAAAGATTATTGAAAATTTTGAAGAAGCATCGGGCCGCTATTGGATATACTCTTGGTGGTCCACTACAACAAGAACCCCATTATAGCAACGCATCTATGTGTTGTTCTATGTCCAAATATGCGTTGGTAAGGTCTACACCAACGTATTAATATGTGTTGCCGTTGGTGGCATTGGAATGGTCTACAACAACGTATATGCATTCGTTGGTAAACGATATAAGGAAGCGTTGCAACTCAGCAATGTATAGGGTTAGACCCTAACAACACTACATATGTGTTGCGGTGCTACATATCATGTCAAGTAATGGTGTTTTATATATTGCCAACCAGAATGATAATATCAATGGCGATAGAGCATATGAGGTGCAATATAAAGAAGCGATGAGTCTCATATATTAAATTTACTTTGTTGCATTTACAAAGAACAAGGTCCAAAGTATACAAGATATGATACTAGAACATGATCCAAAGATTACAAGATGTGATACTAGTAGCCAAGTTATGGACGTTTCAATCGATGCAAATGACGTCCTAAACAGTAACTTAAGACTATCCAGTAGCTACCCCATTCTCGACCTTGCTATCAACATCTGACCTTGCAATCCACATCTGAGCTATGCATCATCAACTTATCTTAGCAATCTACAACAATAAATAAATGAGATCAATAACTTACGATAAATAAAAATGGTTAAAAGAGTAGCAAAATTTAGAGCAAAAAACTAACTACACTAGCAGATTTTGCTAATGTAGCATCAACTCACACTACATGTTTATCTACTGAAGGAAAATTGGAAAACTACAGTTCATTACTTCGTTACTACATATTGTTTCAAAAGATAAAAACTGCAACCATAATTAGCTATCATTTCACACAACAGCACGTATTTCAGTCATCATTATTTAAACACTACAGTACATATCTAATGATATTAAATAAACTTATGTGATTGGTTAGCAATAGCATGGCTGAAGATGGTGTTATAAGTTCCAACACAAAATCTAGTTAGATATGCAAGTACCACATCTAAAATAGATATTGTACCTTACTTAACTAACTCAGCTCATTCCATAATTAAGTTTCACTTTGTTCACTATTTTATAGGAAGCGAGGCAATGTATGGCACTCACACTATTTTCATAAATTGTTTTACCTAATCTAGCCAGTAGCCACAAGAAGTCTTGTCTCACAGAAGCGGAATGGCTCTTTTCACGTGAAAAGAGAATTGTTAATATGTACAGAGGTAGTACAAATTAGGTGGGAAAAAGAGGCATATGATAGATAAGAAAAACTATTCATGATTGCTATTAAATCCAATTTCCCTTCTGAATAGTGATGAATTGCTGCAATATAGAACTACAATTCAAATTGTATACCTCATACTAAACAACATGGCACCAATAGTCTTCTAGTTTTTAGTTCCTAAAATATTGATCTGGAACCAATGGCGGTGCAAGGGGTCATAAGTTGAGATGTCATAGTTGTTATATTCAGAATACACGTACATAAACTACACTTAATTAAATGTAGTAAAATACAAGCGACAAACTAATACCTTGTGTAGTCGTTTGACATCGCAGTCATTATGTAGAGTCGCCACTGCCTGGAACAACCCATTATCTATTACCTGGAGATTCAACAATATGTATTGGTAATTTATAACACCACACACCAATATTTCAAATGAATGTATACTGAAATTAAATTTTCTCCAAGACAGACTGTGATATCCATAAGCCAATACCTGGGGTAGACGTATAATTTAAGTTATGCACTTACAAATCATACAGTAGATCTGCTGCCAGTCATACGGAGATCTAGCTAAATGGTTCATCTGTGAATATGAACTCAATTTGAAATATAGAGAAATTGATGTGTTTTGGTATTGCTAATATATTTAATTAATAAATAAACTTTGCCACGGGAGATGGTTCAGTTTTTCAAGTAAAGGATTACTGTCCAAATTGGCAAGCTAATTTTTCAATACTAATTAGTTCAGTTTCAACCAAAAACTTGCTGCAAAGTTGAACACTATGCAGTCAGTTTCATACATGTAAAGGCATTTAAGTTTTCCTCCTTGGCGAAACAACTACAATAGTGCAAAATAAATAGCCGCAACTACACCTAGTCATATCCATATAACTTCTAGTTGATGCATCATGCATTATATTGTAGGAATATGGCTAAGTTCATCCTAGGAAGTTTAATTGATACAAATAGAAGAAACACAAACCTAGAGATCCACAAAAAATATAATAAGTGCCAGCCAGTAATCAGAGAGGAATTAATGTGAAATTAAAACTATGAACAGACAAATCAGCCTAGGTGACTGATTTATTGGACTGGATTGGACAGTATGAGGCAAATGGCTAACTTGCCGTGCAACAATACATACCATCACTATAGAGTCACCATGTTGCTTTTGTGCATCTGGGAGTTGTCGCGCCGCCCTTGTGCATGTGGGGTGGCCGTACTGTCGATGTACGTATGGGAGTGGCCACGATGCCCTTGTGCATCTCGGAGTCGCTGCACCGCCACTATGCGTCAGGGAGCTGCCATTGAACCTCCTATTTTTCAGCCCATAGAGGAGACACCACCCCTGCCCCTGCACCATTGATAATTAATCGATATTCTTATCCAGTGAGGGGAGTCCATTGATGATGGATGCCTACAACTGGGGGTGGCACAAGACAATAGGTATAGTGGAAATGCGCTATGCGGAGATTCAAAGAGGACTAGGCGCTTAGCATCTTTAATATTTTGCATAAACCTGCAAGACCATAGTTCCCGAAGTAGCAGCTTAAAATTCACGTACCAGTGGAGAATAAAACATGTAGTGTGGCACGAAGCATTTTCATGGTGATACATCCTTCTGATATAAGAATGACTGTAAAAGGATTAAAGAAATAGTGCGCAAGCACACCTGTTTCTATGGAAAACTAAATACTCTCCTGACAAGCATCAGAAGATGCAAGCATTGATATCCAAAAAAGACTAGTGAGTAATCATGCGAGCCAAAAAAATAGTTTGTTCTGCAGTATAATTTGCCACTCCAAAATATGATAAACATCTATAGAAATACATATGGATGGCATACAACTAAAATAGAGAATCACCAGCAAAAACATGTATGAAAAATTAGAGGAACAAGTTTCCTCAGAAAAATAGAGGATCACTAGCCATGAGATAAATACAGTAGTACCACTATTCATGGACTAGTTGAATTGTAAGGGGATAGACATGTTGTCCAATCTATTTCCTTACCAGTCTATAAATGGAACAAGTGGAAGGTTACAGAAGTTAGGGGACCAAATGCCAATGGAAATATAGAAGCACCATGTTGTTAAATTAGGGGGAACATATTGTTGGTGATAAGAGAACAATCACCATCTTGAAGCAGGTGAGTCTAAGTGAGGAGCTGGGTAGGCTATAGGGATCCATGGTAGCCTACTTGGGAGAGAATGGTTGCGGTTGTTAGTGTATCCAGTCGCGATCCACGATGCCAAGACAGCGAAGGACAGAAAGGGTAAGAATAGAGGGGAGAAGTGTCTTACTGAACCATAGACATCAGAGTAGAGGTCGCCGAGGCGGAGTAGTGTCGTAGAGCACAAGACGGCACCCGCGCAATCAAAGACGCAGGGTTAGTGGACCGACAAACCGGAGGCGCAAGAGCGTCGACGGCCCGTGACGCCTAGGGTTGTCGTGGGGGCGCGTGCAGGGGCGTGAAGGATACCGCAGCGGAGGAGTGTTGAAGGAGAACAATGAGGGAGAGCTGGATCGATGAAGGGTGGTGCACGAGAGAGTCAGAGCTGCCCAGAATCAGAGATGGTCGTAGCACCAACGTTAACATGGCGCACAGTGAGAGATGTGAACCGGGGAAGAGAGGTGCGTGGGACTTTTTTTAATGTTTGGCTATTGATATTTTTATGGATATAAGGTGGAGGTGGGTCACAAGTAGGTTATCCTTTTGTGGGGAGGTGGGAGCTTTGTTTAACACAACAGATTTTCTTGGTTCGTTGCTAGGGATGTGTTGGTATAGGAGGGTTCTTGTTGTAGTGATCTTAATAGTTCCACTCTATGTCAGCACAAGATTAATATGGAACCTGGTACTAAACCTGTTGTTGAACACCAACATTGTTTAAATCCAAAGATGAAAGAAGTGGTAAGAAGTGAAATATTAAAGCTTCTGGAAGAACGTTTAATCTATCATATAGCTCATAGTAGATGGGTAAGTCCGGTTCATTGTGTCCCTAAGAAGGGAGGTATTACTATTGTTCCCAATGATAAAAATGAGTTCCACAAAGAATTGCACTGGCTATACATTGGTAATTGATTTGAAAAAATTAAACAAAGCAACTAAAAATATCATTGCCCTCTACCTTTTATCGATCAAATGCTAGTAAGACTATCTAAGAACACACACTTTTGTCTTCTTGATGGATATTTTGGTTACTCTTAAATACCTATTTCACAACCTGATCAAGAGAAAACCACCTTTACTTGTCCTTTTGGGACTTATGCTTATAGACGTATGCCTTTTGGTTTATGTAATGCACGTGCTACCTTTCAAACATGTATGACAGCTATATTCTCTGATTTTTGTGAAAAGATTGTTGAGGTTTCTATGGATGACTTTTTCGTCTACAGAAAGTCTTTTTATGGTTGCTTAAGAAACCTTGATCGAGTTTTGTAGAGATCTCGTCTTGAATTTTGAGAATTGCCACTTTATGGTTAACGAAGGTATTGTCTTGGGACATAAAATCTCTGAAAGATGTATTGAGGTGGATAAAGCTAAAGTTGATGCAATTGAGAAAATGCCATGTCCTAAAGATATTAAAGGTATTCATAGTTTCCTTGGTCATGTTGGTTTCTATAGGAGGTTTATCAAATACTTCTCTAGAATTTCTAGGCCTCTTATAAATATTTTACAAAAGGATATTCCATTTGTTTTTATGATGATTGTGTAGAAGCCTTTGAAACACTCAAGAAAGCCTTAATTTCTGCACCTATTGTTCAACCACCTGATTGGAACTTGCCTTTTGAAATTATGTGTGATGCTAATGATTATGTTGTTGGTGTTGTTCTAGGACAAAGACTTGATAAGAAATTAAATGTTATACATTATGCTAGTAAAAGCCTCGACAGTGCTCAACAAAACTATGTTACTACTAAAAAAGAATTTTTAGCAGTTGTGTTTGCTTCTGATAATATCAGATCCTATATTGTTGATTCCAAATTAATTGTTCACACTAATCATGCTGCTATAAAATATCTTATGGAAAAGAAAGATGCTAAACCTAGACTCGTTAGGTGGGTTATCTTGCTGCAGGAATTTCACTTACATACTATCGATAGGAAAGGAGCTGAGAACCCCGCAGCTGATAACTTGTCTAGGTTAGAAAATGTTCTTGATGACCCACTACCTATTGATGATAGCTTTCCTAATGAACAATTGGTTAAAAAAATGTTTCTCATAACACACCTTGCTATGCTGACAATGCTAATTACATTGTTGCTAAGTACATACCACCTAGTTTCGCATACGAGCAAAAGAAAAAAAATTCTTCTATGATTTAAGACATTACTTTTGGCATGACCCATATATTTATAAAGGAGTAGGTTGTATTATTAGACGTTGTGTACCTGAGCATGAACAGGAACAAATCCTACGGAAATGTCACTCGAAGCTTACGGAGGACATCATGCGGGAGATAGAACTGCTCACTAGGCATTGCAATCTGGTTTTTATTGGCCTACTCTCTTCAAGGATGCTCGTAAGTTTGTTTTATCTTGTGATGAATGTCAAAGAAGTGGTAATATCGGTAAGTGTCAAGAATTTCCTATGAATTATTCACTTGATGTTGAACCATTTGCTGTTTGGGGTTTTCATTATATTGGACCTTTTCCTTCATCTAGTTGGTATACTCATATTTTTATTGATGTTGATTATGTTAATAAGTTGGTAGGAGCTATTCCAACTAGTAGTGACGATCACAACACCTCCATTAAAATGCTTAAAGAAGTTATTTTCCCAAGGTTTGGAGTCGCTAGATATTTAATGACTGATGGTGGTTCACACTACATTCTTGGTGCTTTTCGAAAAATGCTTACTAAATATGATGTCAACCATAGAATTGCATCACCCTATCATCCCCAGTCTAGTGGTCAAGTTGAACTTAGTAATAGAGAAATAAAACTAATATTACAAAAAAATGACAATAGGTCTTGAAAGAATTGGTCTAAGAATTGGATGATGCACTTTGGGCCTATAAAACTATTTATAAGAATCGTATGGGTATGTCTCCCTATAAAATGGTTTATGGAAAAGCTTGTCATCTGCCTCTTGAGTCAGAACATAAAGCATATTGGGCAATTAAAGAACTGAATTATGATTTCAAACTTGCTGGTGAAAAGAGGTTATTTGATATTAGCTCACGAGATGAATGGAGAACCCAGGCTTATGAAAATGCCAAACTATTCAAAGAAAAGGTTAAAAGATGGCATCATAAAAGGATCCAAAAGCGGGAGGTCAAAGTGGGGGAATATGTTCTCTTGTACAACTCTCGTTTCAGATTCTTTGCAGAAGCTTCTCTCTAAATGGCAAGGACCATATATCATCGAAGAGGTTTATCAGTCAGGAGCTATCAAAATAAATAATGTCGAAGGTACTAACCCGAAGGTGGTCAATGGTCATAGAATTAAACATTATATCTCAGGTATGCCTATTAATGTTGAAAGCTATATTATCCAAACCACGACATCGGAGGAACACATAAGGGAAACATTCTCGAACACTCTAGAATCGTCAATAAATGGAGGTGCGTCATACGGTAAGTAAATAGACTCGGAAAAAACCTCAAAAGTATTTTCTGTCGGTTTTGGAATATTACAAAAATTAGGAAAATAAGAAACAACCAGGAAGGCAACCCTGGTGGGCACAAGACACCAGGGCGCCCAGGTGGGTTGTGCTCACCTCGGGTACCTTTCAGACTCCGTTTGCTTGTCCCCCAAGATAAAAAGATCTTTATATAACCCCC
>LR738712.1:294959502-295011733 GCA_902687465.1 Secale cereale
CCCCCCCCCCCCGCCCCGAGGAAGCTATTGGGCCTCACGGGCCTTAGTGGAGATGAGAGAGGGCTGGCCAGGAGGTGATGCATGCCCTCCCCGCCCCCTTGCCCCAATCCGAATCCGAATTGAATAAGGGGAGGGGGCGACGCCCCCCTCCTTCCTTCTCTCCTCCTCCTCCTTCCCCCCTTCTCCTACTTGGACTAGGAAAGGAGGAAACCTACTCCTACAAGGACTAGGATCCCTCCCACCTTGGTGCGCCCCTTATGCCCGACTGGCCTCCTCCTCCCCTCCTTTATATACTGGGGAGGGGGCACCCCATATACACACAAGTTGAACTTTAGCCGTGTGCGGTGCCCCTCCATATTTTTCCACCTCGGTCATATTGTTGTAGTGCTTAGGCGAAGCCCTGCGTCGGTAACTTCATCATCACCGCCACCATGCCGTCATGCTGACGAAATTCTCCCTCGGCCTCAGCTGGATCAAGAGTACGAGGGACGTCACCGAGCTGAACGTGTGCAAATCGCGGAGGTGCCGTGCATTCAGTACTTGATCGGTTGGATCATGAAGACGTTCGACTACATCAACCACGTTACTAAACTCTTCCGCTTTCGTTCTACGAGGGTACGTGGACACACTCTCCCCGCTCGTTTCTATGCTTCTCCTAGATAGATCTTGCGTGATCGTAGGAAAATTTTGAAATACTACGTTCCCCAACAATGGCATCATGAGCCAGGTCTATGGATACATGATATGCACGAGTAGAACAGAAAGAGTTGTGGGCAATAATAGTCATACTGCTTACCAGCATGTCATACTTTGATTCGGCGGTATTGTTGGATGAAGCGGCCTGGACCGACATTACATGACCGCATTCATGAGACTGGTTCTACTGACGTGCTTTGCACGTAGGTGGCTGGCGGGTGTCAGTTTCTCCAACTTTAGTTGAATCGAGTGTGACTACGCCCGATCCTTGTTGAAGGTTAAAACAGCACACTTGACGAAAAATCGTTGTGGTTTTGATGCGTAGGTAAGAACGGTTCTTACTAGAAGCCCGTAGTAGCCACGTAAAACTTGCAACAACAAAGTAGAGGACGTCTAACTTGTTTTTGCAGGGCATGTTGTGATGTGATATGGTCAAGACGTGATGAGTTATACGTTATTGTATGACATGATCATGTTTTGTAAATTAGCGGCAACTGGCAAGAGCCTTATGGTTGTCTCTTTATTGTATGAATTGCGAAAGCCATGTAATTGATTTACTTTATCACTATGCGTTAGCGATAGTAGTAGTAGCAATAGTTGCCGAGACGAACACGACGCTACGATGAAGATCCCGGTGTCAAGCCGGTGATGATGGAGATCATGACGATACTTTGGAGATGGAGATCAAAAGCACAAGATGATGATGGCCATATCATGTCACATATTTTGATTGCATGTGATGTTTATCATATTATGCTTCTTATTTTCCTTAGTACGGCGGTAGCATTATAAGATGATCCCTTACAAAATTTCAAGGTACAAGTGTTCTCCCTGAGTATGCATCGTTGCGACAATTCGTCGTGGCGAGACACCACGTGATGATCGTGTGTGATAAGCTCTACGTTCACATACAACGGGTGTAAGACAGTTTTGCACATGCAGAATACTCGGGTTAAACTTGACGAGCCTAGCATGTACAGACATGGCCTCGGAACACTGGAGACCGAAAGGTCGAGCGTGAATCATATAGTAGATATGATCAACATAAGATGTTCACCATTGAAAACTACTCCATCTCACGTGAAGATCGGACATGGTTTAGTTGATTTGGATCTCGTGATCCTTTAGATGACTAGAGGGATGTTTATCTAAGTGGGAGTGCTTTAGTAATATGATTAATATAACTTTAATCTATCATGAACTTGGTCCAGATAGTTTTTGCATATTTATGTTGTTGTAGATCAATTGCCCATGCTACCGTTCCTTTGAATTTTAATGCGTTCCTAGAGCAAGCTAAGTTGAAAGATGATGGTAGCAACTACACGGACTGGGTCTGTAACTTGAGGATTATCCTCATTGCTGCACAGTAGAATTATGTCCTAGAAGCACCGCTAGGTGAAAAGCCCGCTGCAGATGCAACAACGTACATTATCAACGTCTGGCAGAGCAAAGCTGATGACTACTCGATAGTTCAGTGTGCCATGCTTTATGGCTTAGAATCGGGTCTTCAAAGACGTTTTGAACGTCATGGAGCATATGAGATGTACCAAGAATTGAAGTTAATATTTCAAGCAAATGCCCGAGTAGAGAGATATGAAGTCTCCAACAAGTTCTATAGCTGCAATATGGAGGAGAACAGTTCTATCAGAGAACACTTGCTCAGAATTTCTGGGTACTACAATCACATGACTCAACTTGGAGTCAATGTTGATGAAGATAGTGTTATTGACATAGTTATTCAATCACTGCCACCAAGCTATAAAGGATTCGTGATGAACTATAATATGCAAGGGATGCAGATGACAATTCCTGAGCTCTTAGCTATGCTCAAAGATGCGGAGGTAGAAATCAAAAAGGAGCATCATGTGTTGATGGTTAACAAGACCACTTGTTTCAAGAAAAAGGGCAATGGAGATAAGGGTAACTTCAAGAAGAATAGCAAGCCAATTGCTACTCCCGCAAATAACCCAAGTCTAGAGCCAAGCCTGAAACTGAGTGCTTGTACTGCAAAGGGACTGGACACTGGAAGCGGAACTGCCCCAAGTATTTGGCGGATAAGAAGGATGGCAAAGTGAACAAAGGTATATTGTACATGTTATTAATGTGTACCTTACTAATGCTCGAAGTAGTGCCTGGGTATTTGATATAGGTTTTGTTGCTCATATTTGTAACTCGAAACAGGGCTACGGATTAAACGAAGATTGGCTAAGGACGAGGTGACGATGCGCGTGGGAAATGTTTCCAAAGTTGATGTGATCGCCGTCGGGACGCCACCTCTACATCTACCTTCGGATTAGTTTTCGACCTAAATAATTGTTATTTGGTGCCAGCGTTGAGCATGAACATTATATCAAGATCTTGTTTGTTGCAAGATGGTTTTTCATTTAAATCAGAGAATAATGGTTGTTCTATTTATATGAGTAATATCTTTTATGGTCATGCACCCTTGATGAGTGGTCTATTTTTGTTGAATCTCGATCATAGTGATACACATATTCATTATATTGAAGCCAAAAGATGCAAAGTTGATAATGATAGTGCAACTTATTTGTGGCACTACCGTTTAGGTCATATTGGTGTAAAGCGCAAGAAGAAACTCCATGCTGATGGACTTTTGGAATCACTTGATTATGAATCACTTGGTGCTTGCGAACCATGCCTCATGGGCAAGATGATTAAAACTCCGTTCTTCGGAACAATGGAGCGAGCAACTGACTTATTGGAAATCATACATACTGATGTATGCGGTCCAATGAGTGTTGAGGCTCGCGGCGGGTATCGTTATTTTCTGACCTTCATAGATGATTTTAGCAGATATGGGTATATCTACTTGATGAAACACAAGTCTGAAACATTTGAAAAGTTCAAAGAATTTTAGAGTTAAGTAGAGAATCATCATAACAAGAAAATTAAGTTTCTACGATCTGATCATGGAGGCGAATATTTGAGTTATGAGTTTGGTCTTCATTTTAAACAATGTGGAATAGTTTCACAACTCACGCCACCTGGAACACCAGAGCATAATGGTGTGTCCGAACGTCGTAACTGTACTTTATTAGATATGGTGCGATCTATGTCTCTTACCGATTTACCACTATCGTTTTGTGGTTATGCTTTAGAGACAGTTGCATTCACGTTAAATGGTTTGGCAAGAAACCCATTGAGACGACACCTTATGAATTGTGGTTTGGCAAGAAACCCAAGTTGTCATTTCTTAAAGTTTGGGGCTACGATGCTTATGTAAAAAAGCTTCAACCTGATAAGCTCGAACCCAAGTCGGAGAAATGTGTCTACATAGTATACCCAAAGGAAACTATTTGGTACACCTTCTATCACAGATTCGAAGGAAAAATATTCGTTGCTAAGAATGGATCCTTTCTAGAGAAGGAGTTTCTCTCGAAAGAAGTGAGTGGGAGGAAAGCAAAACTTGATGAGGTAATTGTACCTTCTCCCGAATGGGAAAGTAGTTCATCACAGAAATTAGTTCCAGTGATTCCTACACCAATTAATGAGGAGGCTAATGATGATGATCATGAAACTTCAGATCAAGTTACTACTGAACCTCGCAGGTCAATCAGAGTACGTTCCGCCTCCTAGAGGTATAGTAACCTAGTTCTAGAAGTCAGTTACTAGTCCATGATGAACCTACGAATTATGAGGAAGCGGTGATGAGCCCAGATTCCACAAAATGGCTTGGGGTAATGAAATCTGAGATGGGATCCATGTATGAGAACAAAGTGTGGACTTTGGTTGACTTGCCCGATTATCGGCAAGCAATTGAAAATAAATGGATCTTTAAGAGGAAGACTGACGCCGATGGTAATATTACTGTCTACAAAGCTTGACTTGTTGCGAAAGGTTTTCGACAAGTTCAAGGAGTTGACTACGATGAGTCTTTCTCACCCGTAGCTATGCCTAAGTTTTTCCGAATCATGTTAGCAATTGCCGCGTTTAATGATTATGAAATCTGGCAAATGGATGTCAAAACTGCATTCCTTGATGGATATCTCACAAAAGAGTTGTATATGATGCAACCAGAAGGTTTTGTCGATCCTAAAGGTGCTAACAAAGTGTGCAAGCTCCAGCGATCCATCTATGGACTGGTTCAAGCAACTTGGAGTTGGAATATACGCTTTAATGAGGTGATCAAAGCTTATGGTTTTATACAGACTTTTGGAGAAGCATGTATTTAAAAGAAAGTGAGTGGGAGCTATGTAGCATTTCTGATATTATGTGTGGATGACATATTGTTGACTGGAAATGATGTAGAATTTTTGGATGGCATAAAAGGATACTTGAATAAGAATTTTTCAATGAAAGACCTCAGTGAAGCTGCTTATATATTGGGCATCAAGATCTATAGAGATAGATCAAGACTCTTAATTATAATTTCACAAAGCACATACCTTGATAAAGTTTTGAAGAAGTTCAAAATGGATCAGTCAAAGAAAGGGCACTTGCCTGTGTTACAAGGTGTGAAGTTGAGTAAGACTCAATGCCCGACCACTACAGAAGATAGAGAGAAAATGAAAGTCATTCCCTATGCTTCAGCCATAATTTCTATCATGTATGCAATGCTGTGTACCAGATCTGATGTGTGCCTTTCTATAAGTTTAGCAGGGAGGTACCAAAGTAATCCAGGAGTGGATCACTGGACATCGATCAAGAACATCCTGAAGTACTTGAAAAGGACGAAGGATATCTTTCTCGTTTATGGAGGTAAGAAGAGCTCGTCGTAAACGGTTACATCGATGCAAGCTTTGACACTGATTCGGATGAATCAAAGTCACAAACCGGATACATATTTCTGTTGAACGGTGAAGCTGTCAGTTGGTGCAGTTCCAAGCAGAGCGTCGTGGCGGGATCTACGTGTGAAGCAGAGTACATAACTGCTTCGGAAGCATCAAATGAAGGAGTCTAGATGAAGGACTTCATATCCGATCTAGGTGTAATACCTAGTGCATCGGGTCCAATGAAACTCTTTTGTGACAACACTGGAGCAATAGCCTTGGCTAAGGAATACATGTTTCACAAGAGAACCAAGCACATCAGGAGATGCTTCAACTCCATCCGTGATCAAGTCAAGGAGGGAGACATAGAGATTTGCAAAATACATACGGATCTGAAAGTCGCAGACCCGTTGACTAAGCCTTTTTCATGAGCAAAACATGATCAACACCAAGACTCCATGGGTGTTAGAATCATTACTATGTAATCTAGATTATTAACTCTAGTGCAAGGAGACTGAAGGAAATATGCCCTAGAGGCAATAATAAAGTTGTTATTTATATTTCCTTATATAACATGATAAATTCCTTTTATTCATGCTAGAATTGTATTAACTGGAAACTTGATACATGTGTGAATACATAGACAAAACATAGTGTCCCTAGTATGCCTCTACTAGACTAGCTCGTTAATCAAAGATCGTTGAGGTCCCTAACCATAGGCATGTGTTATAATTTGATCAACATGTCACACCATTAGGAGAATGATGTGATGGACAAGACCCATCCGTTAGCTTAGCACTATGATTGTTTAGTTTTATAGCTATTGCTTTCTTCATGACTTATACATATTCCTCTGATTGTGAGATTATCCAACTCCCGAATACCGGAGGAACACCTTGTGTGCTATCAAACGTCACAATGTAACTGGGTGATTATAAAGATGATCTACAGGTGTTTCCGAAAGTATTTGTGGTGTTGGCATAGATCAAGATTAGGGTTTGTCACTCCGAGTGTCGGAGTGGTATCTCAGGGCCCTCTCGGTAATACACATCATAATAAGCCTTGCAAGCAAATGACTAATGAGTTAGTCACGAGATGATGTATTACGGAATCAGTAAAGAGACTTGCTAGTAACGAGATTGAACTAGGTATGATGATACCAATGATCGAATCTCTGACAAGTAACATATCGATGACAAAGGGAACAACGTATGTTGTTATGCGGTTTGACCGATAAAGATCTTCGAAGAATATGTAGGAGCCAATATGAGCATCCAGGTTCCGCTATTGGTTATTGACCGGATATGTGTCTCGGTCATGTCTACATAGTTCTCGAACCCGTAGGGTCCGCGCGCTTAACATTCGATGACGATTGGTATTATGAGTTTATGTGATTTTATGTACCGAAGGTTGTTCGGAGTCCGTATGAGATCACCGACATGACGAGGAGTCTCGAAATGGTAGAGACATAAAGATTCATATATATATATATATATAGGTAGGTTATATTTGGACACTGGAATGGTTCGGGTCGTATCGGATAAATTACGGAGTACCGGGGGTTATCGGAACCCCCTAGGAAGCTATTGGTCCTCATGGGCCTTTGTGGAGATGAGAGAAAGCTGGCCAGGAGGTGGCACGCGCCCCCCTTGCCAAATTTCAAATTGGTCAAGGGGAGGGGGCGGCGCCCCCCTCCTTCCTTCTCTCCTCCTCCTACTTCCCCCTTCTCCTACTTGGACTAGGAAAGGAGGAAACCTACTCCTACTAGGAGTAGGATTCCCCCCCCCCCTTGGCATGCCCCTTGTGTTTGGGAGGCCTCCTCCTCCCCTCCTTTATATACGGGGGAGGGGGCACCCCATAGACACACAAGTTGATCTTTTGCCATGTGCGGTGCCCCCTCCATAGTTTTCCACCTCGGTCATATTGTTGTAGTGCTTAGGCGAAGCCCTGTGTCGGTAACTTCATCATCGTCGTCACCATGCCGTCATGCTGAAGAACTCTCCATTGGCCTCAGCTAGATCAAGAGTATGAGGGACGTCACCGAGCTGAACGTGTGCAGATCACGGAGGTGTCGTGCGTTCAGTAGTTGACCGATTGGGTCACGAAGACATTCGACTACATCAACCGCGTTACTAAACGCTTCCGCTTTCGGTCTATCAGGGTACGTGGACACACTCTCCCCGCTCGTTGCTATGCTTCTCATAGATAGATCTTACGTGATCGTAGGGTAAATTTTGAAATACTACGTTCCCCAACAACTTCACGAATATTTTTAATGAATTATTGGAGAAAATAACTACTAGAGGTGGCCCACCAGCTGGGCACAACCCACCTGGGTGTGCCAGATCCCACACGTGTGGCCTAGTGTGTTGTGCCCTCCTCGGGCCACCTCTGGTGCCCCTTTTCTGGTATATAGTCATAGGACTTTCGTGACGGAGCATTGCCATCTCGAGGCGGAACTTCAGCAGGAGCACTTTTGCCCTCCGGCGAAGCGATTCCGCCGAGGGAACTTCCCTCTCGGAGGGGAAAATCATTGTCATCGTCATCATCAACAACCCTCTCATCTTTGGGAGGCCAATCTTCATCAACATCTTCAACATCACCATCTCCTCTCAAACCCTAGTTCATCTCTTGTGTTCAATGTTTGTACCGGAACCTCGGATTGGTACATGTGGGTGACTAGTAGTGTTGATTACATCTTGTAGTTGATTACTATATGGTTTATTTGGTGGATTATTATATGTTTGGATCCATTATGCTATTTAATACCCCTTTGATCTTGAGCATGTTTACCATTTGTGAGTAGTTACATTTGTTCTCGAGGTCACAGGAGAAATCTTGTTGCAAGTAATCATGTGAACTTGATATGTGTTCGATATTTTGATGATATCTATGTTGTGATTCCCTTAGTGGAGTCATGTGAACGTAGACTACATGACACTTCATCATTTTTGGGCCTAAGGGAATTCATTGTGGAGTAGTTATTAGATGATGGGTTACTAGAGTGCTAGAGGCTTAAACCCTAGTTTATGCGCTACTTCGCAAGGGACCGATTTGGAACCAAATGTTTAATGCTATGGTTAGATTTTATCCTAATACTTTTCTCATTGTTGCGGATGCTTGCAAGGGGGTTAATCATATGTAGGAGGTTTGCTCAAGTAAGAATAGCACCTAAGCACTGATCCACCCACATAACAAATTATCAAAGTAGCGAACCCAAATCAAACCTACATGATGAAAGTGACTAGATGAAATTCCTATGTCTCCTCAAAAACGATTTGCTTATCATAAGAAACTAATTTCAGTGCTTGGAGACATTACATGTAATGCCCCGGACACACCCGCCGGTAGTCGTTTCTCCTGGCAGGATCTGGACTGGCCCCACATATCAATACTAGTCTTTTCTGCGCACTTTGTCCTCACTCGTGCGCTCCTGGGAGCAACTTCCCGGTCGGTCACCCATCCTGAAACTACTCCAAGCTGAGCATGCTTAACTTTGCAGTTCTATCTGAATTGGCTCCCGGAAAAGAAGGAATTCCTTACTGATATGAGTAGTCTATCATCCCTAATAAGCCAGGCTATCACATACACCCTCACTCAGAGAAACCGACGTCCTCGTCGGGCCACATGAACGTTCCCTCTTGGCACATATGTCTGTGCTTCCAGTCCGGCACATGTGCCATGCCGTGTGCCATGACGGGTCACAAACGTCATGCACAACATGAACGCGCACCTGTCCGCAAACATCAGTGTAACCTCGAGGGTCGACTCTGATACCAACTTGTAACGCCCAAAATGCGACTATATCTCCTACGTGTCGAGGCACGACTTAGAGGCATAATCGCATTTTGGTATGATCGCAAGAAGGTTATCTTCACACATTCCCATGTACAAGAACAAAGGAAAAAAATACATAGTTGGCTTACAATCGCCACTTCACACAATGCAAAAATAAGTCATACATTCATCCAAGTACAATCATGGTCCGACTACGGACAAATCCAAATGAAAAGAAGATAACCACTCACAATGCCCGATTGGCCCTAGTAGGAACCACTACTAAACGTCGGGGAACATTACATACATACGCCCACGTTCCTCGTCGAACTCCCACTTGAGTTCCTGGCTATCAATTGAATCGTACTCGGTTGTACCTGCACCTGTGTTTGTAGTAAACTGTGATTCATGAGGACTCAGCAATCCCATTCCCGGGTATAAAAACTATCAAAGCCTTTGGGTAAGGAGAAGTGTATAAGTGGGATACTGCAAGCGCTAAGCGTAGATGAGGTGGCTAGCTTACGTATCATCAGAGCGAGAAGAGAAGTGAAAGCCATCAATCGTGAACTAAATCATGATCACAAGATGATCCAATCTACCTACGAGTCATCCATAAACAAGCCGTGTTCTCTGTCGGCGTCCTGGGAACCAGGGTACCCAGACTTGCCTATCTGCGGGCCGCAGCGCGCTCCTGCCATGGCCTGGTACGGCCCGGCTGATCGACCAGCTGCTCAAGACCCTCGCGAAGGGGCTAGACCTCGCGACGAGAACAACGTCAAGACCCCCTCAGGAGCGGCCTCGGTTTGGTTGCTCCGGAGGGGCGGAGAATCCAAGGCCAAGCCCGCCTCAAGAGGAGGGAGTGACGCAAGCGGTGACGCACCGCGCCAGCTGGTGCCAGTGCCCGTCAGTGGCGCAGTTGCCATTTTGGTGCAAGGGGGACAGCGCAGGCGCAGGTTCCCGAGGAGCAGGGCAATGGTTTCCCCATTGGCGCAACAAGACCGAAGACCGCAAGGACGATGGGGAGGATGTCACCACCGAGCCCACCACCGCATCACCGCCTAATCCTTTTGTAGGCGAAGACTGCTTTTGTCAGGATATGAACGTCCTTGTGTTCCCGCTCAAAATGGCTGTTGTGGGATCCCTTCCCGCCTAAACATTTCGGGGGAAGAGGACCCTGGCCGCCTATATAAGTAGCTAGGATCCCCACTATGAAGGGGGATAGAGGATCAGATCCATAAACTCTGCCCCCGCACATAGGAGCAAGAACTCTTGCCTCCTGACCCTCCTGAGCTCAGGAACCACTATGCTAGTCCATATTCAAGCCCTCCTGAGGCCAATCCACCAAAGCAAGAAGTAGGGTTTTACACCAGAAGGTGGCCTGAACTTGGGTAAACTCTTGTGTGCTTTACTTGTTGTTCGCTTGAATCTCTTCACTGGACGAGGGCGAGATGCTAGGTAGACGTGAATGGGAGAGATCTTCGTTCCCGCCCCTATGTTTGAACTCCTTGGGTTTGCGGAGCCCAAAATCCGACATTTGGTGCACCAGGTAGGGGGCGTGTCGAAATCTCGCCTCTCCGACAACCTCGTCCCGCTCTCGTCCGTCGACCCCGTGTCACCCAGCCTTAACGGATCGCGACCCCGATGGGGAAGTGCATCAGACGCGCGCGGAAGCCCGCGGCGCACACGCCGCTTGAGCGTCACCCTTTGGCTACAGGACTCGCCGTCACCCGGACTTGATCAGGGCTGAAGGCACGATGAGCACCACCGACCCACCGCCCGGGGACCGGCAGCACCCACCGCCCACACGACGCAAAAGCCGCGCAGCAGCGTGGGTCGCCGAGCACGCGACAGCAAGTTCGCGGGACCGGCGCGAAATGGCGAAAATGAGGGCCACGCTGCTGGTGCGAGGGAGCTGCTAAGGTGTCGGTTACTGGATACCAGCCACGACGCACTGTTCCTCAGGGTGGCCGAGCTCCTCGATGCCGCCAGCACCGGAGCCGAGCCATTCTGCTTCCAAACAACGACGCCGGGAACCGGGGGCCGCGCCGGCCGTGCCCGGTCGCCAGTGTGGTCAAGACCTGCGACGACCTACGAAGGCGACATGGGGTATGATCCCCTAAACCATTCGTATGATGCCAGCCCTCTGCCTCGAAGCCCTTTGTACTCAGGTACCGTCCCCGCCGAGGAACCGTCGGGAAACAACCGTAGGACTACGCCCGACGCTGGATGCGATGAGGCACCGGCACGAGGGGGCTCAGGGGCAGAAGGTCAGGGGCAGACCTCCCGCTCTTAGCCCTCGACTCTGCGCCGTTGCCACCGACTGCCATGGAGCTCGAGTGAAGCGCCGCGGGTGCCTGCAAGGGCCGGCACTCGCGGCACTGGCCGCAGCCTTTGGGCTGGCGGCATCTCTGGCCCCGGAACTCGGTAGGCCAAGGAGACACCCCCGGGTACCGCGTCAAGACAGAAAGGGAAGGGAAGGCCCGGGTCAGGCCCTCGTCCCCTCACGCGTGACCCGTCGCGCATGAGCCCGCCCTAGAATTCACCAAGGGCTCGCCGGCGGTGGGTATGATACGCGTGGGGAGGGGCCTTCTCTCCCTCCGTTCAGCCTCAAGACGCCGCTCCTCCCGGCGCACCATCCCTCGGGCTGCGGAAGGTGCGTCTGGAGGCGGCACGACAGCCCGTCCTACGCACACCAGGAGGGCCCAAGACCGCGGGTCCATCCCCCTGCTCACGTAACCCCGTATCTACTGGGCCCGACCCAGATCAGGAAGGGCTCAGGGGCCATTAGGAGCATGGGTAGGGCGGGGTCCCCCTCGCACCACAGGACGCCGCGTCTCCGGACGACGTTAGCCCCCAGGGGCGAAACGCGCTCGGAGATCACGTAAGCGGTGTACCTAGTGCTTGGTAGGGGGGCCTATAGCCAAGGTCCCATCCCCCCACCATGCGCAGTGTCCCACCTCATGAATGCCGCCTTCTGGTGAGTTCATGGCGGGAGCGGACTAGCGCGGGGCGGGCACGTCAGAAGATCTTCGCTCATGACACTCTCACGTAATAATGAGTGGGGTTGTACACGCCGCGGAGTCCCCGGAGGGTCGCCCTAGGGCCTCGGGGGCTCCCTCCCACGTCCTAGTGGATGCACCATGCTCCGCGCTAGCAGTCGACACTGCCCTCCAATGGCTATGCCAACACCCGCCGGTGGTAGCCCTACGCTCCGCGCTGAGGAGAAGACCGAAGACCTGCTCAGGGGCCGGACGCGGCCCCTCCTTTTTGCCATTCGCCTTTGCCTCCTCTATATCTGCCTTTTCAAGCCTATCCCGCGGCTGTGCGACTCGTTTCTTGAAATAAAGGGGGAGAGTTTTTCGTCCGTGATTTGCGATTTTCGCTGAGTTTTTCTTCGCCCAATCCATTTTTCGTCTTTCTCAGCTAAGCCGTACTATGTCCGCGACCCCACCCAATCACTCCTCGCGAGCAAGGGCCGAGGCGTGGGCGCACATCCTGTCTGGTCCGTGGTCGGACCGCCAATCACTCTTGCACCAACTGCAGGTACTCGCGAGACGCGCCCGGACGAGGTCTGCGGACGCTCCTCTCGAAAACGCAACAAGGGCCTGAGGTCTTAGCCTCAGGGACAAACATCACAAGGGAGTGCCTAAACCCATTCTTACAGTGCTCAAACCCATTCTTACATCATCAAAAGCTTAAGTCTTGTGACATTCATCTTACCCGGCTCTGGAGCCACAACCAAAAACAAACCTACAGCAGGAGCTGGACTAAGCATCGACATCTTCGTCAGAACCGTCAGCGTCACCCCCCTCAAGCACCGGCGTGTCATCGATGGCTAGAACGAGCTCCGTCACCAAAACATCCACGTGATCGCTCACCCATCCCTCGATGGGGCCAGCGACCGCCTTAGGCGCGGGCTCCAGCAAGGCCCCAAAGTCCGTACGAGAGTCAAGACGGAGCAAGGTGCCAAAGATGTGGGAGACCGCATGCCTGAGGACGACGCGGCTCTGCTCCTCAACAAGATACCGAGCCTTCATGACCTTGCCTTCAAGACGCTCCACCACTCTGGTGAAGAACCCGAGATATCCAGCGTCATTATCAACCAATGGGTCATCGACCCTCAAGTCTAGGAGCTCACCCAGGGCTCGGCCAGCGCGGTGCCGCAGGGCCTCGAACATCTTCGAGCGGGTGTGCTGCATTCCATGAGCTCGCGCGGCCTCCTCGGAGTTCCGGGCCGCGAGGGTGGAAATGTCTTCCACTTGCTTGTGAAAGCAGGACAGTTCCGCCTTGGCAGTGGCGCGAGCCTTCTCTGACGCCCGCCCGCGGCGTACCGCCGCGGCACAGGCCTCCTTCGACACCTGCTCACGACGCTCGGCTGCGGCGCGAGCCTTCTTCAACACCTGTAGACGGCGCTCGACATCCGCCAGTTTGCTCTTGAGAGCCGTGACCTCCTTCTGGAGCTCCTTGCGCTTATCAGCAAAGTGAGTCTCGTGAAGCCCTAGATTCTTGCGGTAATCCTTCCGCAGGCGCTCTGTCTCCCTGGCAGCCTTCCTCGCGACGTCCTCACGATCATCAAGGTTTGCCTCGGCTTCGGCTAACTGGCGCTCCATCGTCTCCAAGCATGCATGCTCCATGTTCAGCTCCATCGCCTCGAGTGCCAGCGCCACCTCTCGTGCCGAGAGGCCCGCCGGGCTATCATCATTGGCCGTAGTAGCGGCGAGGGCAGCCCTTCGTGCGTGAACCTAACGCTAGAGCGCGGCGTTCGAGGCTTCAAGGTCACGCTCACGCTCCTCAGCTGCTGCGCGGCGGCGGTCGCATCTCGGGCCTCTTCTAGGGCGCGGTCGCAAGCCTCCTGAGCCGTGGCGGCGGACGCTTCCGCCTTCTTTAGGGTGGTTTCGTGTTGCAACTGGCTCAGGTTAATGGTGGTCCTCAACCGGCGCCAGCCCTTCGCCAGAAGCAGACCCTCGGCCTCGACGCACCTATCCACTTCAGCAACCTCGACCTCGAGGCGCTTCAGGGCATCTGTCGCCTCCCACACAAAATCATGACGAACCGCGCTCCCGCGCAGCGCAAGTTCCAGGAGGCGATCGGGCTCGTCCACGACATCCGCGCTGCCCAAAGGGGGTTCCCCTTCTGCCTCTCCTTCAGCATGCACCTCGGGGTTAACCCCAGGAGCGCGCACTACCTCCGGCGCGAGGGGCAGGCGTGGTCCTGATGGGCGGTCAGTCATCCGGGCCGCCTCAAGAGCTTGCTGATCCACGATGAAGACAAGCCTCGAGGAACGGGACGGGCCCTCGATGCGCCAAGAGATGCCTTGCCCCAGAAGTACTCAGGGGTTGGGAGCATGACCTACGTAATAGGGTCTGGGCGCAGCCCCGAGAACCCGCGAGAGTCCTTCCGAAGACCCAACATGGTCTAGAGGAGGGACGCGGACAGAAGCTTCTGCGAGCCTCGCCAAGCGGCTCGAGAGTGAGCCAGAGGAAACCCTACGGAGCAAGGGGTCAGGAGAACCATATTGGGTAGGACAGGAAGAGCTGAGGGACACGCACATGCCCGGTACAGCCAGTTTCATCCTCTTCAGAGCCCTCGGGGCAGGGCCGTAACTTCCCCTCAACCTCCGCCTCTTGCCTAGCGCCGCGAAGGACGACAGGAGGCCGCTTGAGGCAGATGCGCCTAGGCTCGGGGCAGGGCCGCGGCGGACGCCCGCGGCCGGCGCTCCATTCCTCGATGCGAAGACCTCTGGACTTGCCTCGACCGGAGACTGATGTGCCTCCCCTTCAGTCACCTCAGCAGCCAGCGGCGCCTTGGTACCTTCCGCCACCTCAATCGACACTGGCGCCTGTGCTTCATCTGCTTGGTCTGGGGGCGGAGAGGACCCTAGACCAGGGGCTCTGCTTGACGCGTTCGCCCCGGAAGGGAAGGTTGGGCTCGCGAGCCCTGGCACCATCACCAAGGGATCGTCATGAAGATCAGAGGCGCCCCCCCGGCAACACTCCCCACGCATCAAAGCGGGGCATCTTTTCAGCGAAAGCTCTTCTGGCCACAGGAGCCAAGTACAAGGGAGTTGCGGAGACAGGGCGCGCTTCGGGCACTCCACCGACGAGCAGCCGCAGCAACCCCTGGAGCGTCTCAGGGGGGAGCTGCTTCCGCTGAAGAATTGCACGATCATCAAGACCTGAAACGGCCCACATTGGGCGAGAATGGCGCTGAAGTGGGGCGACACGGAGGACAAGGAAGTCCCTCACCACCATCGCCAGAGTCAATCTGTTCCTCCTCAGGCTGGCCAGCCGGCGCTTAACTGGCTCCGCCCGCGGATCCGAGAGGGCCTCATGCTCCCAGCCCGAGTTCGACACCGCCAGCGCGTCAGGAAGGTGGAATCGGGGGTTGTACGCAATAGCATTGATGTACACCCACTGCCGGCGAAACCCTGCTATGGTCGGGTGGAGCGAGAAGTCGATTCTGGAGGCAGCAGTCGCCTCCACCACGTGCAGCGACATGCACCACGAGCGCTACCCCCTGTCGACCATGGGAGAGGGCGAAGAAGTGGCGAAGTAGGGCCACAACGGGGAAACGCCGACGAAAGCTTCGCACAGAAACGCGAAGCCAGAGAGGAGGATGATGGACACAGGGTCCAAGTTCAGCGCCCGAATCTGGTAATGCGTGAGCACTGCATAGAAGAAGGCAGAAAAGGGGGGAGGAGCCCCCGAAGATGGCATGGAGATGGAGCTGGATGTCATTGGCGCCTAGCTCCGCCGTCGGCTGGGAGCCAAGCCAGACCCGAGTCGGCCCCCACTCATTAGATGCGTCGACCAAGGCACGATGCACCTTGTCCAGGCCCTCCTGGTTCACCACGAGGGAGCGACCCAGCGCCGGCTCGAGCATCGGCGGCAGCATGGTAGACTCGCCGTCCCCCCTCTTCTTCGCCCTGCACGGCATGGCGGCAAGGAAGGAGGGGCAGGGAAGGCAAGTAAAGGGAGAAAGCGATTGAAGGGCAGGAAAGCAGGGGCGGCAGCAAGAAGACCGCCTATCGGTTGTGCGATTGGCAAAACACACGACTGCCAAGACTGCGTGGGAAGTAGAGTCGCCCACGTCCCATCCAATCGTCGCAAGCTAGCCTGGCCCGCAGCCTTTGGGGGCCCGCAGCGCTTCGTCCTCGACTAAGGCTTCGCCTCGAAGCAAACTCCGCACGCGCCTTGGGCCCGGGGGCTGCTGTCGGCGTCCTGGGAACCAGGGTACCCAGACTTGCCTGTCTGCGGGCCGCAGTGCGCTCCTACCACGGCCTGGTACGGCTCGGCTGATCGACCAGCTGCTCAAGACCCTCGTAAGGGGGCTAGACCTCGCGACGAGAACGACATCAAGACCCCCTCGGGAGCGGCCTCGGTTTGGTTGCTCCGGAGGGGCGGAGAATCCAAGGCCAAGCCCGCCTCAAGAGGAGGCACTGACGCAAGCGGTGACACACCGCACCAGCGGGTGCCAGTGCCCGTCAGCGGCGCAGTTGCCATTTTGGTGCAAGGGGGACAGCGCAGGCGCAGCTTCCCAAGGAGCAGGGCAATGGTTTCCCCATTGGGGCAACAAGACCGAAGACCGCAAGGACGATGGGGAGGATGTCACCACCGATCCCACCACCGCATCACCGCCTGATCCTTTTGTAGGCGAAGACTGCTTTTGTCAGGATATGAACGTCCTTGTGTTCC
This sequence comes from Secale cereale, assembly GCA_902687465.1. Classification (NCBI taxonomy): domain Eukaryota; kingdom Viridiplantae; phylum Streptophyta; class Magnoliopsida; order Poales; family Poaceae; genus Secale; species Secale cereale. The sequence continues at coordinate 294,976,400 of LR738712.1, forward strand.
CGCTCAAAATGGCCGTTGTGGGATCCCTTCCCGCCTAAACATTTCGGGGGAAGAGGACCCTGGCCGCCTATATAAGTAGCTAGGATCCCCACTATGAAGGGGGAGAGAAGATCAGATCCATAAACTCTGCCCTCGCACATAGGAGCATAACTCTTGCCTCCTGACCCTCCTGAGCTCTCCTCCTGAGCTTAGGAACCACTGTACTAGTCCATATTCAAGCCCTCCTGAGGCCAATCCACCAAAGCAGGAAGTAGGGTTTTACATCACAAGGTGGCCTGAACCTGCGTAAACTCTTGTGTGTTTTACTTGTTGTTCGCTTGAATCTCTTCACTGGACAAGGGCGAGACGCTAGGTATACGTGAGTGGTAGAGATCTTCGTCCACGCCCCTGTGTTCGAACTCCTTGGGTTTGCGGAGCCAGAAATCCGACATTCTCTTCCTGAACTCCCTCGAAAAGAGACCATCACGACTACTCACACAGTAGTGTATTAAGTTTGAGGTTTTGTGTCAAGTTATCTACAACCGGATATTAACAAATTCCAATCCGCCACATAAACGCGGGCACGGCTTTCGAAAGATCATAACACTGCAGGGGTGTCCCAACTTAGCCCATCACAACCTCTCGCGATCAACAGAGGTAAAAACCCCTTATCTTAGGGACTACCCGATCAGACTCGGAATCCCGGTGTACAAGATATTTCGACAATGGTAAAACAAGTCCATCAAGACCTCCCGACGTGCCGACACCCTGATAGGAGCCGAGCGTATCTCGTCTCAGGCCACGACGGATGAGCTACGGTTACAACAACCAAAATACCCCAAGTTGCCAAGGGGCGGTGCCGCAAGCTGCTCTAGGTTGGACCAACACTCATGAGGAGCACTGGCCCGGGTTGTTAATTAAGTCCTGGGTTCAAGCCGGTCCCTATGAAATTTTTTGAGTTATTAGGAAAATGGTAAAACCAATGTTTGGCCTTGCTGGAGGAGTTTTATTCAAAGCGAACTATCAAGGGGTCCCCATATACCCAACCGTGTTAGGAACGCAAAAATCAAGGAACACAACACAGGTTTATCGGTTCCTAAGGAGGCATGAGCGGAACAAATCACCGAGCAAAAGTCCAAGCCTTCCACCCATTGCCATGTATATAGGTGCATTAATGTAAATAATAGCTATTGTGTTACTCCCAAAAACCCAATCCTCATGGAGCAAACTTCATCTTCACTTGCCACTAGCAACGCTATAAGAGGGGGCTTGAGCAAAAGTGTAACTTAGCCAAACAATGGTTTGATAGGTGGGTAGTTAGAGGTTTCATGGAAAGGTGGGGGCTGACATGCAAAAGGTTAGGTATTGCGACAAAGCAATAGACGAGACATCTAGCATAGCAACAATAGAGGTGATATCAGGGAATGGTCATCTTGCCTGGTATCCTGCAAGGAAGAAGAACGAGTCCATGAAGCAGTCAAACAATCGTAGTCGAACGAAACATCACCACTCCGGAACGAAACCGAAGCAAACGAGAGAAGCAACCAGAAAGAAGCAAACAACATGGTAAACACACATATCATAGCCATGGCATATGATGCACAACAAAGGATGATGCATGTCCAGTTTAAATATGCATGACATGGCAAAGTGCACAAACAACACTACCAATTAAGTGGAACTCAGTATCCAACGAGTTGCATATTGAGAGAACACCACATTCGAATTATTTAGTTGACTCTCATTTATGTAGACAACAATATTAAATGTTGATTAACATGTCAAGGGGTGAAGCACAATTAAACTACCTATCTAGGCAATTTAAATAGGGCCAGAAACAACAAACAACAATTCCGGAAAAAACCCATGTGCATATTATGAATTTGTTACTTTTCTTCCTATTACTTTATTTTAAAATATTAAACAACAAAAGTAAATGCACCATGTTATTCTACACAACTTTCCACCCCATTTACATATAAAGTTTGTTAAATTTTGAGCTACATTTATTTAGTTATGAATTAAACCATTTTAACATGTCATTTAACAAATTAATACAAACAGCAATTTTAAACATTTTAAAAGGCATGACAGTTGGTTATTATGAATCTACATAGGATTCTAAGCAATTTTCATATATAAAGTTTTTACATATAATGCCCGGTTGTGTAGTTATTAAATGCATGATCTAGAGGGACATTTCTGCAATACTGTAAATCACTGGATAATAGCTAAATTCACAGAACCGGAAAAAAATAGAAGAGGGCCGAAACTGGCTGGCCGGCCCAACAGAGAAAAAAATAGGTGGGGCGCTGGAGGTGGCCTCACTGTGACAGCCTGGTTTTTGCTCTCCTCTCTTTGCCTGATTTTCAGTTGGTTTTAATTTGAAATTTGGAGTTTTGAATCTTTCAAATGGACTTAAACACTTGGCTACCCCTTGACTTTCACCCAAGTGCCTCATTTCCCTCTCTAACTATCACTTCCTCTCTAGTTCGCCCAAGTGCCTCATTTTTCTTAAAGGAAAAATATACATTTCCCTCTCTTAAACCCTAGCTAGCTCAATGTGCTCCAAAGCAACCCCAATTTTTCTTGCCCACAAAAATCTCAGAAAATTCACAAATATTCTTTGAACCCTAGGGCACCTTCCTCAGCAAAAATATTTCATCAATTCTTGGAATATTTTTGCTACAGAAAATATTTTATGTTCTGGACAGAAATGCTAGTTTCTACAGCAACTACCATTTTACTTGCTCCATTGTGGCTGATTTTTTCTTGTGCATCATCACCATAGTAGATGAGTGCTAACCTCCAAAGCCCAGCTCCCAACTCCCAGTAGTTTGGCCACAGTAAGCTCTCAAAGTTACTGTCTAGAAACTTACCAAGCGGTTGAAATCTTTTCTACAACACCTGCGATCAAACCCAAGTGTGGTAACCAATAAAACTACCACGAACAACATGCCAGACATGAAGTTTGGACTTAGGTCGGCCTGAGGTCATAGTTCACGCGGTGATCACGCGTGTGCGTGATGCCAATCTGCATGTCGCCGCGCTCTGAGAGCCGCCGAGCGCTCTGTTTCGCGCGTGCTCGCTGCCTCGACTGCCTAAGCTTGTCAAACTTTGCCACAATCTTTGTCCAAACCCTCTTAACTCCCTCCTGGCGCTCGCCGACACCGGAGCTCTCCGCAGCGAGTACGGGCACGGTCCGGCCAACATAACAGTACGGTGCGCACTATGCTCGTCGTCACCCCGTGCCCCTGTGCTCATCCCCGCTCGCCCACAGTCGCCGCGTGAGCTGCGTCGTCTTATCCCCCTTCGTCGCCGGGCGCCGTGTCTAGGTGTCCACCAGCGGAGCCCGATCCCCCACTCGATGCTCGGCTATAAATAGAGCCCTCCCCAGCCTCCTCGAGCATCAACCACTCCTCCCACACTCCACGATCTTGTAGAGGTCGTAGCCCGCCGGTTAGGCCGCGGGCCGTCGTCCCCGAGCTTGAGCTCACCGACGATCCCCTCGGGTTGCCTCCGTAGCTCCAGCCCCTCCCAGGCTCAGGCCTCCCTTCCAGGGCCTCCGCCGTGCCTCGGTGGTGCAGTTCTGCCCGGTTGGAGCCCCTGGTGTCGCCTCTGGTCACCGTCGTCTTCCTCTCCAGCGACCTCCGCTCTCTGCCTCCGCTGTAGAGGCAGTTTTCGACGCCGTCCGACCACCCCTAGCTACTCTACTAGTTCGGGCAGGTGCGCCTCCATCTCCTCTCTCGATCCCTCCCTCTCATTTTGGCCAAGAAGCCATCGTAGCCGGCGTGTGCTCCGCCGAAGCCGCGCCGTCCTCTGTTTCCTTCTCCCCTCCCCCTCACCTGACTAGCGGGGCCCGCTAGTCAGCCACTCAGTACGCGCGTGAAGTGGTACGAGTGGTGGCGCCAGCGAGGCTTTACGCCTTCGATGTCACCCCCGCCCCCAGTCTGTTTTTTTATTCAAAATTCATTTTTCTAGAGAGCTCCAAACAGCCAAAACTCTTTAACCATAAGTCCAAATGAATTGATTCTTTTTTCATTGTGTTCTTTGTAAAGCAATCTAGCAGCTCACCAAAAATGAGATTTTTCCTTGCTGTCTAGATTTTCTGGTGAATTTCAGAAGGGTTATTGATGTTTTATTTTTGTGTTTATAAATATTTTCAAAGAGTGAAGCTTGTCTTCAGGATCACCAGGAGGCTTGTGAACCTCATCTGCACTAAGGCAAGCCACAGCAACATTTTCATGGTGCCATTACAATATTTGTGATTTTTAAAACTTCAATGAATGATTTAATCCATGCATTTAAATCACTATTATATTATTTATATTCTGTTGTTTGCTTGTTTAAGTTGTCATGCTTAGTTTACAGAAAGTTTGAAGTTAATTAAGTTGGTAAAGTAACTAGAAGTAATTTTTGTTATGAAGAACTAATATGGTTATCGATATAAGTAATTATTTGGAGTTATTCTTCTTGAATGAAAAATATGATAAATTTGCTAGAAAATATTCTGTTTAAATTGAGGATTAATCCTAACCAGAGAAGTGTTATGAGTTGTTGATGTTTATGCTTAGTGTGGATATAGTTGACTCGGTCATTTCCGTTGATATGTGATGCATATGTTAGTGTTGCATTTCATGGCATACTATGACATTGGTTATTTTCACTTTAAGTTGAACCTGATAATAACTCAACCTGAACATATCGTTGACCAGGTCATGGTGCCACTGAATCGAGTTTTTTCCCAGTGCAACCACATTTGCCTTTATGGGAAGGCCTTTATTCGGTCCGTTGTCATGCCTCTGGTCGGTGCCTCCAACGAGGGAAGGTTATGGTCGTGCGGTACCCTGGCCCGGTAAGCAGCCATAACCTTGTGTGCCGGTTGTTGAGATTATGGTACCGTGTCCCCGTGTGGGACGTTTATGTTTTGGCCATGACGGTGGTCGTTGGTTTCTTTGGTAGACACGGGGCCACCCAGGACTAGCCCAGTGGGGAGTGAGTCAGAGTGGCTGGGAAAGTGTCATAGCAATGGAGGGGTTTCGTCGAAATGTCGTTTGTCCACCCGAATGGGAGTGCTAGGCCATGGGTTCCGTGGTGTGGGTACAGTGCGCTACCTCTGCAGAGCGTATTAATCTATCGATAGACGAGTCCACGGTTACGGACACGCTCGAGAGTAGGTCACACCATGGGTCAATGTTTAATAAATTTTGCACACTAAGTCATGAACCTTGCACTATTGATGATGGCGGGAATGCCATCTTGATGTTTAATACCAAGTGTTGGTCTTGGTGGTGATCACCGGAAAGATCACGAGGTAATCTTAGTTAAGACCACAAGGCTGGTAAGTTCGTGATCCAAGAGATCACCGTTGGTAAGCCAGTACGAGGGATTTTCCTCACAAGAGCATGATCACAGCATGTTAGATATATTGTTTCACTATTAATAATTGGATAATTGTCATGATATTATTTGTCTTTATGTTTATGCTTGTTGTGAACTTGCAAGTACATTCAATGTACTGACCTGGCGTGTCATGCCATATTTCAGGAAAGTCTCGTTGGAAAGGAGTGTTGTTCGAGTCTAGATCGTGTCCACATCGGTGTCCCTGTGCTATGGAGTTCCGCTACGACGATGTTCCCCTGCCATGTATTTGTTATGACCGAGGCCCCTTTATGTTCACTAAATAATGTACATATTGTTCAGCCGCATAGTGTGTGCCGCTTGGCCTCGCTACCTGTTGTAATATAATATTTGATCCGCTAGCATCAATAACCCTATTGTTTTCTGTACCAAGATGTTGTGTGTTGCCAGAAGACATGGTCTCTGGGCTGGCAATGCATGGTAAACCGGTTGCTCTGAGCCGGGGTGCCACAACGCTTGGTATCAGAGCCGCGCTGACTGTAGGCCACACTAGACTACGACGTGTTAACTGGACATTAGAAACGAGTTTAAGTTGAGTGCCGGTAGCATTTGTAGTTGGTTGTTGCATCGCATGCACTTGTTTTATTTTTATGCTAACCTACTAATGGTTGTGAGCGTAGATGGCTCCAGTGCCATATCCATGCCAATTGCAGCTGATGTCGTACATGTCGCCGCACCTCCTTCGTAACGTGTGGCGTCAGTTGTAACCTCTTAGAGACGACCCAGTCTATCGTGTGTACCGGGAGTGTCTAGCAGACTCAGTGTATGACTATAACGCAATGGTTACTCTATGCACCAGTTCCGATTCTAGCACTTACACTCGTACCTCTCGGAGCGGTTACGCTTCTACCGCTTCTCAGGCTGTCCAATTTGCTGCATTCGAGGTCCTTGTCGAGCGTCGATACAACAAGGTGCGGATGCAGAACCACCCAGGTTTCTACTACTATCCTTCTCTACATGACAATGGTCATGTCTGTATTCCTATCATTGATCCGGAGTCTGATAGTGTTGCTAGCCACCTTGCTCGTTATATCGTTGCTAGCTATCTTATGATCCACGAGCTGGCTCGAGAGCTGACTTGTGCTCATACTGCTTTAGCCTCTACTTTAGTCTCTACTAGGTCTGTCACTGCTCCATCCTCCCTGGGATTTACTCCTTATATTCCAGCCAGTTCTAGTTCCCCTATTTCACCGATTACTCTTCCGAGGAGCTCGGGCGCCTTGACCATGAATGCTCTCAGTGCTCCTGCTGAGTGGGTTTCACTTCTCACTACTCATGTAACCCCGATGCTTCACCCTACACCTGCCCCGGAGGGAGTGCCCTCGAGGCAGTGCCGTCGTGTTACCTTTAACCCGGAGGTTTCAGTTAACCTCGTCAGTTTAGGATCCGAGTCCGCTTCAGGAGGGGAACTCGTAGCACCAGCAGAGTAGTAGAGCTTCTGAGTATTCGTAGTCGTCAAGATGGTGTACGGATGTAGTTGTACGAGTCATGATGTTTCGTTTCCTGTATGAGAGTAGTTGAACCTGGCATGTTGTTTACCTTTCATGTATGAATCTATGTATAATTATGTTGGAACTCTATTTCTTTTATTCGCCGTATTTTCTTCGTTATTTCGTTTTCTCTTGGGATTTGTTGCTGGGTTTTCCCCAATTTACTTTTGGATGTTTCTCATCTCGGTTGTGTTGTCTTGTGAAAAATCCACAATAGGATGTCGCGGGGAGGCAGCAGTAGCAGCGCTCATGAGGATGTTCATGTTCGTTGTTTCGCACGACAGGCAGGACACTCTCCCGAGCCGTACATACCACCACCACCTCCACTGCCAAATCCGCCTACCACCGAGCAAATTCTGTGTATGTTTGAGGAAAGGAGGAATAATGATCTGATTTAAATATTAAGAAGTGTTCAAGCTGTGGTTGGACAGAATGGAAATCAGAACGGTCATCACTCTAAGCTGACAGGTTTTCAGAGGACCAAGCCTCCCAGTTTCAGTCAGGTTATTGACCCCTTGGATGTAGACGATTGGTTGCGAACCATTGAAAGGAAGGTTGAGATTATCGTACTGAAGAAGCTGATAAAGTTCCATTTGCAACTCATTATCTTGAAGGCGCTCCTAGCATATGGTGGGAAAATGCAAAAGCCATTTGGCCTGCTAATGAAGAAATCACCTGGTCAAAATTGAAGGATCAGTTCCGGAAATATCATATCCATACTAGAATTATGAAGGCTAAGCAGCGTGAATTTCTTGTACTCCTCCAAGGAAATCAGTCTGTGGGTGAATATTTGCAAAAATTCAATCATCTGGCCCGTTACTCCCTATATGACGTGGCCACCGAAGAAAGAAAGATTGACATATTTCTTGGGGGATTAAACCCGCAACTCCGATGTACCCTCGGTATGTTTGATTTCCCAGATTTCCAAACTCTGGTGAACAAAGCTTTCATTGCTGAAAGGGAGCACAAGCTCGCATCGGACAATAGGCCTGCTAATAACGATCACAAGCGCAAGTTTGAGCCAAGGAAGGAAGGGCAACCAGTGCAAAAGTCTCGTACCTGGCAGCAGACTCAGGTGGAATACAAGCCCAATTGGCAACAGAATGTTAACACGACCACCACCCAAGTCAAGGATGTCGTGACCAACTCAGTGCACGAGGACCTCCAGCGCAACAATTCTTGCTTCGGTTGTGGGCAAAATGGACATTATGCCAGATAGTGTCCCAAGAACGGCAAGGCAAGTGCACTAATCAGGCCACAAGTCAACTTTATGGAGACATGCCCGAACCAGCAAAACATCACTGCGCACATTCATCACCTCTCCGCAGATGAAGCCCAAGAGAACCCCAAAGTCGTCATTGGTATGTTTTCTGTTAATAGCATACCTGCCGTAATTTTATTTGACACTGGGGCTTCCCACTCTTTTATTTCTCGGAGTTTTGTTGCCCAAAACAAATTTCCTTGTTCGCTTTTGGGCAAGAATATGCAGGTACAAATCCTGGGATCCTTAATCAAGAGTAATCTGGTCTGCCGTAATCTGGAAATCAATATTAACAGAGACTGTTTTCCAACTTCCTTGATAATCATTGAGTCTGTAAAGTTGGATGTTATCTTGGGTATGAATTGGTTGACCCAATATCAAGTATGCATAAATTGCGCGACCCGAGAAGTCACTTTGACCAGTCAGAAGGGGCAGACTACCAAATTCTATGCTCGTAGAAGCATACCCAAGAAAGAAATGGTCTTCACCGTTGTGGCTGAGTTGGAATTAATTCCTGTGGTCAGTGAGTTTCCTGATGTATTTCTAGAAGAACTTCCAGGCATGCCACCAGATCGAGAGCTTGAGTTTGCAATAGATCTTGTGCCCGGAACTGCACCGTTATACAAGAAGCATTACCGGATGCCCTCGTCAGAATTAGTGGAGCTAAAGAAACAGCTTGATGAAATGCTCCAGAAAAGATATATCCATCCTAGCTCTTCACCATGGGGATCACCTGCTATCTTCGTGGACAAGAAGGATGGCAGCCTCCGCATGTGTGTGGATTACCGTCAGCTGAATGATGTCACCATCAAAAATAAATATCCGCTGCCAAGGATTGATGACTTGTTTGATTAGCTTAGTAGGGCCAAGGTATTCTCCAAGATTGATTTATAGACAGGATATCATCACCTCAAGATTAAAAAGAAAGATACTCCTAAGACCGCATTCACCAGTCGATACGGTCTTTATGAATATACGGTTATGTCATTTGGTCTCACCAATGCCCCTGCTTTATTCATGCATATGATGAACAAAGTATTCATGGACTTCCTCGATAAGTTCATGGTAGTCTTTATCGATGACATACTTATATACTCAAAAAGTAAAGACCATCACAAAGAACACCTCCGAGCAGGGCTACAACAACTCCGCGACAATCAGCTATACGCCAAATTCAGTAAATGCGAGTTTTGGCTCAAGCAAGTTGGATTTATTGGACATGTGCTATCCGTCGAAGGTATAGCCGTGGACCCGAGCAAAGTAAGGGATGTGCTCAATTGGTTGCCACCCACAACCGTATCACAGATCCGGAGTTTTCTTGGACTAACCGGATATTACAGTCATTTCATTGAAGGGTTTTCCAAGATTGCTAAACCCATGACGGAGCTGCTAAAAAAGGATAAGAAGTTTGAATGGACTAAGGACTGTGAGAAAAGTTTCAATGAGCTAAAGATACGGCTAACGACCGCACCTGTGTTAACTCTTCCAGACATCTACCGCAGTTTTAATGTGTACTGTGACGCCTCCAGACAAGTACTTGGATGCGTACTTATGCAAGACGACAAGGTAGTAGCGTATGCATCACGACAGCTACGACCCCACGAGGGAAATTATCCTACACATGATCTGGAATTGGCCGCGGTGGTTCATGCTCTAAAAATTTGGAGACACTACCTCATAGGGAAGAGGTGCCAAATTTTTATCGATCATAAAAGTCTCAAATATATATTTACTCAGCCAGATTTAAAACTCCGTCAACAAAGATGGCTTGTGTTAGTCAAGGATTATGATCTTGGAATATATTACCACCCGGGTAAGGCCAACGTGGTTGTTGATGCACTCAGTCGAAAGCCGGTCAGCCTAAATGTCATATTGAAATCCTTGCCCCCTGAACTTCAAGAGGAGACTGCTCAACTCAAGCTGGTCATAGTTGATGCTGGCCTTGCTAATATTTTGGAACTTGCACCCACACTTGAGGAAGGGATCCGCAAGGCCGTGCCAGCTGACACCGTCCTGCAGAAACGTGCCAAGTATATGGTAGCAGGTCATAGCTCAGATTTCTCAAAGGATCAATTTTGTACCCTCCGATTCCGTGGAAGGATTTGTGTACCCAATCAAGCAGATTTAAAGCAGAAAATCATGTCATAAGCACACAAATCTTCGTATTCCATTCACCCCGGAGGTACAAAAATGTCTGAAGACCTTCGACAAATATTCTGGTGGGATGGAATGAAGAAAGACATTGCCTATTTTGTGGCCTGTTGTGATATATGCAACAAGGTGAAGGCAGAGCATCAGAAGCTAGCCAGACTTCTCCAACCGCTGCTAGTCTCACAATGGAAATGGGATGACGTCTGCATGGATTTCATCACAGGGCTACCTAAGACACAGCGAGGCTATGATAGAGTCTCGGTCATAGTGGACACCTTAACCAAGGTAGCTCACTTTACCCCGATCAGAACCACATATCGAGCAGATCAACTTGCACAGCTGTATGTATCTAGAATAGTCAGTCTGCATGGAGTACCCCGGACCATCACTTCTGACCGAGGTTCACTTTTTACCTCCGCTTTTTAGTCACGTCTCCATCAAGCCTTGGGGACAGCACTGAAATATAGTACCGCTTATCATCCTCAAATTGATGGACAGACGGAGCAGGTAAATCAAATACTCGAAGATATGCTACGAGCCTATGCTTTGGCCCAAGGACCTAAATGGGAAGACTGCTTGTCTTATGACGAGTTCCCTTATAACAACAGCTTCCAGACCAGCTTAAAGATGTCACCGTATGAGGCTTTGTATGGCCGTAAGTGCCGCACTCCTTTAAATTGGTCTCAAACTAGAGATAGCCGTATTTTCAGAACAGATCTCATGATGGAAGCTGAGAAACAAGTTAAGGAAATCAGAGACAGATTGCAATTGGCCAAATCTTGACAGAAGAGTTATTATGATGCAAAGCACCGACATATCAGTTTTGAACCCGGAGAACACTTATACCTTCGAGTCACTCCTATGAAAGGAGACAAGAGATTCTAGACTCGTGGGAAGTTGGCACCTAGATTTATCGGTCCATTTCCAGTTATATCCCGAGTGGGTACTGCTGCATATTAGTTGGAGCTACCCCCTGAACTATCAGAAGTGCACAACATGTTTCATGTTTCACAATTGAGGTGATGCATATCACCGCCTGAGAAAAAGACTTCTATCACTGAAATAGAGTTGGCAAAGGATTTAACATATGAAGAGAGGCCGGTCAGAATTTTGGATTAGATGGAAAGGGTCACTCGTAATAAAGTAAGGAGGTTCTACAAGGTTCAGTGGGAGCATAACACAGAGTCAGAATCAACTTGGGATCGGGAAGAATTTCTAAAGGCACATTAACCAGAATGGTTTTCCCAAGCAACCTAATCTCGAGGACGAGATTCATTCTAAGTGGGGGAGGTTTGTGACAGCCTGGTTTTTGCCCTCCTCTCTTTGCCTGATTTTCAGTTGGTTTGAATTTGAAGTTTGGAGTTTTGAATCTTTCAAAAGGACTTACACACTTGGGTACCTCTTGGCTTTCACCCAAGTGCCTCATTTCCTTCTCTAACTATCACTTCCTCTCTGGTTCATCTCAAAATAATATTTTGAATATTTTTCTTAAATGAAAAATATTCATTTGCCTCTCTTAAACCCTAGCTAGCTCAATGTGCTCCAAAGCAACCCTAATTTTTCTTGCCCACAAAAATCTGAGAAAAGTCACAAATATCCCTTGAACACTAGGGCACCTTCCTAAGCAAAAATATTTCATCATTTTTTGGAATTTTTTTTGCTACAGCAAATATTTTCTGTTTTGGACAGAAATGGTAGTTTCTACAGCAACTACCATTTTACTTGCTCCATTGTGGCTGATCTTTCTTGTGCATCATCACCTTAGTAGATGATTGGTAACCTCCAAAGCCCAGCTCTCAATTCCCAGTAGTTTGACCACAGTAAGCTCTGAAAGTTACTGTCCAGAAACTTACCAAGCGGTTGAAATCTTTTCTACTGCACCTGCGTTCAAACCCAAGTGAGGTAACCTCTAAAACTACCACGAACAACATGCCAGACATGAAGTTTGGACTTAGGTCAGCCTGAGGTCATAGTTCACACAGTGACCATGCGTGTGCATGATGCCAATCTGCCTGTCGCCGCGCTCTGAGTGCCGCTGAGCGCTCTGTTTCGCGCGTGCTCGCTGCCCCGAGTGCCTAAGTGTGACGCCCGAAGACCGACGTCCCAGAAGATTCCAGAAGATTCCAGATGTTCCGGGGTTTCCCCTTGTGTTCTTTGTGCTTGTGTTATTTATTTTTGCATTGCATCATGTCATCATGCCATCATGTCATATTTATTTTTGCATCTCAACTTAAATAAACCGTGTGGACCTTCGGTCCATTTAAATCGAGGGAAGAATGTCTTCTCTTTAAAACATATAAAAGCCTCTCAATATATTAGGGAGCTATATTAATTATTCCATTTGTGTGGAATTAACCCAAACACACTTGCATATTCCCCATGCTTCTTTAATTCAAGTTTCACCGCCAAAAACCTTCCATGTATTTTATTTTTTCGTTTATCGAGGTTCCTCCAAAAACCCTCCAGCCATTTTAATTAAATTCCTCACATTTTTGTGAGTCCAGGGAATTTTCCCCATGCCCTAACTCAATTTCTAGCACCTCCCTTCTTTTCTTTCTTGTTGTTGTTTTTTTCTGTTTTAATTTAGAAAACAGCAGAAGAATAAGAGCAGCCTGGCCTCTTGGGCCTCCCACTCCAGCCCGAGGCCCAGCCTCGCACTAACCCTAGCACGACCCCCCTCGTCCTAGTCGCTCCCCTCATCTCTCCCTCGCGCCGCCAGTCCTCCGTCTCTCATTCGACCACACTCTTCCCTCGCTCTCGCGCATCACCCCGTGCCCTCCTCTCGTCCCGCAGCACCGAGCCCCGATGGCCTTCCCTTCCATCGCCCGTTTCCCTCTCTCCCTAGAGCCCCAGCGCCGTTCCTCCACCAGCGCCTGGAGCTGCGGCCTTCGCTCCTTCGCCCTCAATCCCGCAAGACCTGCGCCTCGCCATCACTCTCCAGCCCCGCGAGCGGGCCGCGCCCTCGCCAGGCTCGGTTGTCGCGCCCTCCAGGCCGGCCAGAAGCCTCGAGCGCGCCCTCGCCAGGCTCGGTTGCCGCGCGCCTCTGCCTCGCCCCCTGGCGCCCCGAGGGCGAGCCGCCACCCACCGCCGGGCCAGGGAGGCCACCGCGCCGCACCTTCGTCCTCCGGCCTCCCCTCACCCAAGGCCACGGCGGCCTCTAGTGCGCCGCCTCGCCATGGGAGCCGGCGACCGCCCCTGCCTCGTCCAGCCTCCCTTCGCTTCCTCTAGCGGCAAGGCCCCAACGCCGCCCGTCCTCTGCCAAGGCCGACGCCTCCAGCCCCGAGCTTCGTGCCTCGCCCCGAACGGTTCCCGCGCGCCAGGGGCAGCCGACCCGTCGCCCCCTTGCTGCTGCACTCTGCCCTGTTGCTATGTTCTTTTTTTGTTGTTGTTTGTTGCTGTTGCTTTTCGACAAGTGTCAGCATGGACGAGCACCAAGAACACAACTACGACATGAACAAGTACCTCTACGTATGCACCCGAACATCTACGGAGATGAGTACCACTACGCTCGACGACCCCCGTGTACGACTACCGACGCCCGGAAACACCAAGTACCCCTACCGTCGCCGAGACCGCAAGTACATCTACGAACGGGAACGCCTACTCGACGACACAAGACGACGCGGCGAGTACCTCTCCGATGAACGAGAACACCTACTTCCCTCTACGGCATGTACCACTACCGTCGCCCTGAAACGAGGAATTCGCCAAGTACCACGACACGATGACGTGAACGCCTACTTCCCCTACGAATCGCGAGAACGACTTCTTCCTCTACGCTCTCGAGCCGCCCCGAAACACACGCTTCGAAGGTATAACCCCGAGACGATGACCCGTGGAATGCGTGTGATGTGGTTGTATGAAATGTTTCCCTTGTGTGCTCCGTGCCCATTTCGTCCTTTTGTCATGTTCCTCGGTTGCCTCGTCGCCGACCCGTGGGAACCCGGTGACGGGATCGCCCCACCTTTCATCTTGATCCGCTCGCTCACTCCATCTTTCCTTTTGCACCGGACTCTCAACGAGTTACGAGAACCGATATGTTGCCGTGGCATCATTTTCGGAATTGTTGTCGTGGCACCCTTTTCCTTCCACCACGGTGATGATGCTTCATATCATCTTCTTGTTAACCTTCTAATAAATTGCATAAACTTGATCATGTCATCCGCATCATGTTAACAACACTAAAATGTTTAATTGTTGTTGCTTTATAATTACTAAACATGCTCATGGGGATTTCCGGAATTGTTGTTGTTATTTTCCGGCCTCATTTAAAATGTCTTAATAGGTAGTTTGTTTTTGCTTCAACTCTTGCCATGTTAATAACCACTTAATCTTGTCTTGTAAATAATGAGAGTCAATTAAATAATTAAATGTGGTGTTTCGTCAATATGCAACTCGTTGCATATTGAGCTCCACTTAACTTGTAGATTTGTTTGTGCACTTTGCCATGCCATGCATATTTAAACCGGACATGCATCATGCTTGCTTGAGCATCGTATGCCATGTTTATGCTTGTATGTTTACCGTGTTGTTTGTTTCTTTCCGGTTTGCTTCTCTTGATAGCTTCGGCTTCGTTCCGGAGTTGTGAGGTTTCGCTCGACTGTGTTGCTCCGTCTACTTCATGGATCCGTTCTCTCCCTTGTGGAATCCGAGGCAACATGATCATACCCTTGGATACCTTTACTACCATTGCCATGCTTAGTTGTCTCGATGCTATCGTTACATGTCGCGCTACCCATCTTTTATGTCAGCCTCTCCTTGTTGCTATGAAACCTCTAACATTTGAAACCTTCCTAGCAAAACCACTGTTTGGCTATGTTACCCGCTTGCTCAGCCCCTCTTATAGCGTTGTTAGTTGAAGGTGAAGATGAAGTTTGTTCCAGGAGGGAACTTGTTGTTGGATATATCACAATATCTATAATTATTATTAACACACCTATATACTGGGCATGGGTGGAAGGCTTGGCCTTTTGCTCGGTGTTTTGTTCCACTCATGCCACCTTAGGCACCGATAAACCGGCATTATGTTCCTTGATTTTGCGTTCCTTACACGATGGGTGGATGGGGACCCCTTGACAGTTCGACTTTGAATAAAACTCCTCCAGCAAGGCCCAACATTGGTTTTAATTTGCCTCATAATAACAACTTAATTAATTAATTAAAATTGCATAGGGGGTCGCGTCCCCGAGGATTCTTAATTCTACATAGCAGGGGGGGCCAGTGCTGATGGTGTTGGTCCCAAACTAGAGCCACTTGCGGTACCACCCAGTTATCTGGGGTCTTCGGTTACTGTACGTAGCGCTCATCCGGACGTGGCCTGAGACGAGATGCGCGCGGCTACCATCAGGGTGTCGGCACGCCGGGAGGTCTTGCTGGACTTGTTTTACCATTGTCGAAATGACTTGTGCTACCGGGAAGCCGAGCCTGATCGGATTTTCCCTAAGATAAGGAGTGATGATATTATATTTATCACTTCAGCTAATCGTGAGAGCTTGTGATGGGCTAAGTTGGGACACCCCTGCAGGGTTATGATCTTTCGAAAGCCGTGCCCGCGGTTATGTGGCAGATTGGAATTTGTTAATGTCCGGTTGTAGAAAACTTGACAGAGGATCCGAAGTAAAACACACAACTGTGTGAGTAACCGTGACTGTCTCTTTTCACTTTGAGAAGAGAACACGGTGGGGTTATGTTTGACTCGTATGTAGTTAGGATCTTTAGCGATCACTACTTTTGCGACCGCTTGTGTAGATGCTCATCTGATTCTGGTTCTCGTAAGTTAGCCACCATATTATGCTTAGCCGCTGCTGCAACCTCACCACATTACCTCTTCCTACCCATAAAGCTTTGCTAGTCTTGATACCCATGGTTATGGGATTGCTGAGTCCTCGTGGCTCATAGATACTACAACACCAGATGCAGGTTCAGCCGAGTTTGATGCAGGAGCTGGTTCAAGTACTTCACTGGGAGCTCGATGAAGAGAGTGGCCGTTTGCTTGTGACGTTTTCGACGATCAGTAGTGGTTTCTACTAGGATTCGATCTTGACCTGTGGCTTATGTTGTTTTGGTATCTTTCTTTTGATCTTCGCCCGTAGTCGGGTTGTGATGTTTTGAATGATGTTTGCTTATGTAATGTATTGTGTGAAGTGGCGAGTGTAAGCCAACTATTTCATTTTGCAATTTAATCCCTCTTTTACATGAGTCGTGCAAAGATACCAAACTTGAGATCATTCTAGGATGGGCTTATACCTTTAAGTCGTGCCTCGACACGTAGGAGGTATAGTCCCATCCTGGGCATTACACTAAGCTTGCCAAACTTCGCCCCAATCTTTGTCCAAACCCTCTTAACTCCCTCCTAGCGCTCGCTGACGCCGGAGCTCGCCACAGCGAGCACGGGCGCGGTCCGTCCAATGTAACAGTATTGTGCGCCCTATGCTCGTCGTCACCCCCGTGCCCCTGTGCTCATCCCCGCTCGCCCACAGTCCCCGCGTGAGCTGCGACATCTTGTCCCCCTCTCACTGATGCCATTCGTCACCGGGCACCGTGTCCAGGTGTCCACCGGCGGAGCCTGATCCCCCCCCCCACCCTCGACGCTCGGCTATAAATAGAGCTCTTCCCAGCATCCTTGAGCATCAACCACTCCTCCCACACACCCCATGATCTTTTAGAAGCCATAGCCCGGCCGGGCAGGCCGCGCGCCGCCGTCCCCGAGCTCGAGCTCGCCGGTGATCCCCTTGGGTCGCCTCCATAGCTCCAGCCCCTCCGAGGCTCGGGCCTCCCTTACAGGGCCTCCGCCGTGCCTCGGTGGTGCTGTTTCGCCTGGTCGGAGCTCCTAGTGTCGCATCTGGTCAACGTCGTCTTCCTCTCCGCCGACCTCCGCTCTCTGCCTCCGCTGTAGAGGCAGTTTTCGACGCCGTCCGACCACCCCTAGCTACTCTACTAGTTCGGGCAGGTGCGCCTCCATCTCCTCTCTCGATCCCTCCCTCTCATTTTGGCCAAGAAGCCATCGTAGCCGACGTGTGCTCCGCCGAAGCCGTGCCGCCCTCTGTTTCCTTCTCCCCCTCCCCCTCACCTGACTAGCGGGGCCCGCTAGTCAGCCACTCAGTACGCGTGTGAAGCGGTACGAGTGGTGGAGGACGAGAGGCTTTATGCCTTCGATGTCACCACCCCCCAGTCTGTTTTTTAATTCAAAAATCATTTTTCCAGAGAGGTTCAAACAGCCAAAACTCTACAACGATAAGTCCAAATGAATTGATTCTTTTTGCGTTGTGTTCTTTGTAAAGAAATCTAGCAGCTCACCAAAAATGAGATTTTTCCTTGCTGTCTAGATTTTTTGGTGAATTTCAGAAGGGTTCTTGATGTTTTGTTTTTGTGTTTATAAATATTTTTAGAGAGTGAAGGTTGTCTCGAGGATCACCAGGAGGCTTGTGAACCTCATCTGCACTAAGGCAAGCCACAACAACATTTTCATGGTGCCATTACAATATTTATGATTTTTTTCAACTTGAATGAATGATTTAATCCATGCATTTAAATCACCATTATACTATTTATATTCTATTGTTTGCTTGTTTAAGTTGTCATGCTTAGTTTATAGAAAGTTTGAAGTTAATTAAGTTGGTAAAGTAACTAGAAGTAATTTTTGTTATGAAGGACTAATATGGTTATGGATATAATTATTTGGAGTTATTCTTCTTGCATGAGAAATACGATAAATTTGCTAGAAAGGATTATGTTTAAACTAAGGTTTAATCCTAACCAGAGAAGTGTTATGAGTTTTTGATGTTTATGCTTAGTGTGGATATAGTTGACTCAGTCTTTTCCGTTGATATGTGATTCATATGTTAGTGTTGCATTTCATGGCATACTATGACACCGGTTATTTTCACTTTAAGTTGAACCTGATAATAACTCAACCTGAACATATCGTTGACCGAGTCATGGTGCCACTGAATCGAGTTTTTTCCGAGTGCAACCACATTTGCCTTTATGGGAAGGCCTTTATTCGGTCTATTGTCATGCCTCTAGTCGGTGCCTCCAACGAGGGAAGGTTATGATCGTGCGGTACCCTGGCCCGGTAAGCAGCCATAACCTTGTGTGCCCGTTATTGAGATTATGGTACCGTGTCCCCGTGTGGGACGTTTATGTTTTGGCCACGACGGTGGTCGTTGGTGTCTTTGGTAGACACGGGGCCACCCAGGACTAGCCAAGTGGGGAGTGAGTCGGAGTGGTCGGGAGAGTGTCATGGCAATGGAGGGGTTTCGTCGGAATGCCGTTGGTCCATCCGAATGGGAGTGTAAGGCCATGGGTTCCGTTGTGTGGGTACAGTGCGCTACCTCTGTAGAGTGTATTAATCTATCGATAGCCGAGTCCACGGTTACAGACACGCTCGAAAGTAGGTCACACCATGGGTCAATGTTTAATAAATTTTGCACACTAAGTCATGAACCTTGCACTATTGATGATGGCGGGAAGGCCATCTTGATGTTTAATACCAAGTGTTGGTCGTGGTGGTGATCGCCGAAAAGATCACGAGGTAATCTGAGTTGAGACCATAAGGCTGGTACGTTCGTGATCCAAGAGATCATCATTGGTAAGCCAGTATGAGGGATTTTCCTCACAAGAGCATGATCACAGCATGTTAGATATATTGTTGCATTATTAATAATTGGATAATTATCATGATATTGTTTGTCATTATGTTTATGCTTGTTGTAAACTTGCAAGTACATTCAATGTACTGACCTGGCGTCTCATGCCAGATTTTAGGAAAGTCTCAATGGAAAGGAGTGTTGTTTGAGTCTAGATCGTGTCCACATCGGTGTCCTTGTGCTATGGAGTTCCGCTGCGAGGTTGTTCCGCTGCAACGTAGTTGTTATGACCAAGGCCCCTTTATGTTCACTAAATAGTGTACATATTGTTCAGCCGCACCGTGTGTGCCGCTTGGCCTTGCTACGTGTTGTAATATAATATTTGATCCTCTAGCATCAATAAAGCGGTTGTTTTCTGTACTAAGATGTTGTGTGTTACCAGAAGACATGGTCTCTGGGCTGGCAATGCATGGTAAACCGGTTGCTCTAAGCCGGGGTGCCACACTCACCATGGGCCAGGGCCCGGTTCGGCAGAGGAAGGATGCGTAGGGTTGGCGCTGGGCCGAGCGGTGCAGATGAGCTGGCCTTACTCCTCAATTCTGAATAGGACGAGGCAGGGGAGGCACTGGCGTTCCCCTCTGCCCGATGCAGCAAGCAGAGGCCGACGGCACTAGGGACGCGTGGGACTTCGACGAGGTAGGGAGGCAAGGAGGTAGCGGGGAAGACCGGAACGGTACGAGGACGACAGGCCAGCGGCGGATCTAGGCGCAGGTGGAGCTCCTGGGCGGCAGCGTCCCTGGCAAAAATGGGAGCGACAGAGAACTGAGAGAATAGAGAAGAAGGGAGAGAAAAGGAGCAAGGGCTCGTTGGTGGGACCTGCGTCGTGCTCGAGGACGAGCTCAGCGTGGGGTGGAGGCACATGAAGAAGGCGATTGGGGCGATGTTGCGGTCATCCTAGGCAGGCGTTGGCAGGAGGATGGCGCGGCTTGGCGAGGCCTAGAAGAGCAGAGGCGTCGTGCTTGCTGCGGCTGCTGATGGTTCCGCCGCCGCCGCCGCCGCACTCATCTCCCACCTCGGGATCCCTCCACGATAAAAAAAACCACCTGCCCAACCAGCGACATGTTCATCGGGATCCCTTCCGATCTCTCTCCCAACCAGAGCTCTCCTCTAGATCCCCTTAACCCACCAACCAGCGGCAGCAACACCATCAGGAGAGAGCCAGGAGCTTGATCCCCTGCTCACGCACGAGCTTCTCCAACCTCTGCGCTGTCCCCAAGCTCCTCCCGCTTGCTCCTCCCTCCATGGCACCATCGCCACTGGCGACCGAACCATGAGCAGTCGCAGCAAGCCCGACGCCCCTGCTCTTCCAGGCCCCACCAAGCCGCGCCATCCTCCTACCAACGCCCGCCTGGGATGACCGCAACATCGCCCCAATCAACTTCTTCGTGGGCCGCCACCCCACGTCGAGCTCGTCCTCGAGCATGACGCAGGTCCCACAGATGAGCCCTCGCTCCTTTTCGCTCCCTTCTTATCTATTCTCTCAGCTCTCTATCGCTCTCATTTTTTCCAGGGACGCTGCCACCCAGGAGCTCCACCTGCGCCCAAATCCGCCGCCGGCCTGCCATCCTTGTCCCGTTCCGGTCTTCCCCGCTACCTCCCGCCTCCCTACCTCGTCGAAGTCCCATGGTTCCCTAGTGTCGTTGGCCTCTGCTTGCTGCATCGAGCAGAGGGGAACGCCAGTGCCTCCCCTGCCTCGTCATATTCAGGATCGAGGAGGAAGACCAGCTCATCCGCGCCGCTCGGCCCAGCGCCAAACCTGCGCATCCTTCCTCTGCCGAGTCTGGCCCTGGCCCATGGTGAGGCCACCTCCAGCGCCTCACCTTTTTTTCTCTGTTGGGCCAGCCAGCCATTTTCGGCCCTATTCTGTTCTTTTCAAGTTCTGCAAATTTAGCTATTATCCAGTGATTTACAGTATAACAAAAATGTCCCTCTAGATCATGCATTTAATAACTCCACAACCGGTCATTATATGTTAAAAAATTATATATGAAAATTGCTTAGAATTTTGTGTAGATTCATAATAACCAACTTTCATGCATGTTAAATGTTTAAAATTGTTGTTTGCATTAATTTGTTAAATGACATTTTAAAATGGTTTAATACATAACTAAATAACCGTAGCTCCAAATTTAACAAACTTTACATGTAAATGTGGTGAAACATTGTGTAGAATAACATGGTGCATTTACTTTTGCTGTTTAATAACGTTAAAATTAATTAATAGGCAGAACAGTACCAAATTCATAATATGCAAATGGGTTTTCTCCAGAATTGTTGTTTGTTGTTTCTGGCCCTATTTAAAATGCCTAGATAGGTAGTTTAATTGTGCTTCACCCCTTGACATGTTAATCAACATTTAATATTGTTGTCTACATAAACGAGAGCCAACTAAATAAATCGAATGTGGTGTTCTCTCAATATGCAACTCGTTGCATATTGAGCTCCACTTAATTGGTAGTGTTGTTTGTGCACTTTGCCATGGCATGCATATTTAAACCGGACATGCATCATCCTTTGTTGTGCATCATATGCCATGGCTATGATATGTGTGTTTACCATGTTGTTTGCTTCTTTCCGGTTGCTTCTCTCATTAGCTTCAGTTTCATTCCAGAGTTGTGAGGTTTCCTCTGACTACAATTGTTCGACTGCTTCATGGACTCGTTCTTCTTCCTTGTGGGATACCACGCAAGATGACCATTCCCTGATATCACCTCTATTGTTGCTATGATAGATGTCTCGCTCTATTGGTTTTTTGCGATACATATCCTTTTGCATGTCAGCCCCCACCTTGCCATGAAACCTCTAACTACTCACCTAGCAAACCATTGTTTGGCTAAGTTACGCTTTTGCTCAAGCCCCCTCTTATAGCGTTGCTAGTTGTAGGTGAAGATGAAGTTTTCTCCATAAGGATTGGGTTTTTGGGAGTTACACAATATCTATTATTTACATTAATGCACCTATATACATGGCAATGGGTGGAAGGCTTGGCCTTTTGCTCGGTGATTTGTTCCACTCATGCCTCCTTAGGAACCGATAAACCGGTCTTATGTTCCTGGATTTTTGCGTTCCTAACGTTGTTGGGTATATGGGGAGCCCTAGATAGTTTGCTTTGAATAAAACTCCTCTAGCAAGGCCCAACATTGGTTTTACCAATTTCCTAATTACTAAAAAACTTGCGTAGGGATCGGCTAGCACCCGAGGACTTAATTAACAACCCGGGCCAGTGCTCCTCATGAGTGTTGGTCCAACCTAGAGGAGCTTGCGGTACCACCCCTTGGTAACTTGGGGTATTTTGGTTGTTGTAACAATAGCTCAATCGTCGTGGCCTGAGACGAGATATGCGTGGCTCCTATCAGGGTGTCGGCACGTCGGGAGGTCTTGCTAGACTTGTTTTACCATTGTTGAAATATCTTGTACACCGAGATTCCGAGTCTGATCGGGTAGTCCCTAAGATAAGGTGTTTTTACCTCTATTGATCGCGAGAGGTTGTGATGGGCTAAGTTGGTACACCCCTGCAGGGTTATGATCTTTTGAAAGCTGTGCCCGCGGTTATGTGGCGGATTGGAATTTGTTTATATTTGGTTGTAGATAACTTGACACAAAACCTCAAACCTAATACACTACCGTGTGAGTAGTTGTGATGGTCTCTTTTCGAGGGAGTTCGAGAAGAGAACACGACTGGGTTATGGATCAGTCGTAGGTAGATAAGATCATCTAGTGGTCATGATTTAATTCATGACCGATGGCTTTCACTTCTCTTCTCGCTCTGATGATACGTAAGCTAGCCACCTCATCTACGCTTAGCGCTTGCAGCAGCCCACTTATACACTTCTCCTTACCCAATGGCTTTGATAGCTTTGATACCCGGGAATGGGATTGTTGAGTCCTCGTGACTCACAGTTTACTACAAACACAAGTGCAGGTACAACCGAGTACGATTCAGTTGATGGCCAGGAACTCAAGGGGGAGTTCGACGAGGAACGTGGGCGTATGTATGTGATGTTCCCCGACGATCAGTAGTGGTTCCTAATAGGGCCGATCGGACATAGTGGGTGGTTATCTTCTTTTCATTTGGATTTGTCTGTAGTCGGACCATGATTGTACTTGGATGAATGTATGACTTACTTATGCATTGTGTGAAGTGGCGATTGTAAGCCAACTATGTATTTTTTTCCTTTGTTCTTGTACATGGGAATGTGTTCAGATAACCATCTTGCGATCATACCAAAATGCGATTATGCCTCTAAGTCGTGCCTCGGCACGTAGGAGATGTAGTCGCATCTTGCGTTACATTACCTTACTAAAAACCACTTGTAATTTCCTTCTGCTCCTCTTTGGGTTCAAAACTCTTACTTATCAAAAGGACTATGATTGACCCCCTATACTTGTGGGTCATCAGAGGTCTGGAGCGCCTCTGGTAGGTTCCTTGGTCTTCTGATGGATCTTGGAGAGGAGCTGCTTCTTCTTTGCAGGAGTGGCCTCAAGGGTCAAGATGCCACCTTCGTTGTCAGAGTACTCACCTACTACGGCACGGTAGGCATGCTCCAGAGCACAGACAGCGTCCTTCTCGTCACAGGCAACTATGATGATGCCGCGAATCCCTGGCATCTTGAGGACGTTGTAGCCGTGATGGACTGCTGCTATGAACTTGGCGAGGGTAGGGTATCCCAGGATGGCATTGTACGGGAGGCCGACGTGAGCGACATCAAAGTCGATGGGCTCAGTGTGGTAGTTGTCGCGCTTGCCGAAGGTGACGGGCAGGCGCACTTGCCCTAGGGGAATGGTAGAGCTGTCTGTCACTCCATAGAACAGTTTAGTGGGAATGAAATGATCGTAGGGCACCTAAAGCATCTCGAAGGTCTCGTTGGAGAGCATGTTCAGTCATGCACCATCGTCGATGAGGGTCTTGGCGACATCCACGTTGCTGATGGTTGGTGTGCAAAGCATGGGAAGCACGCCAGCAGTGGCCATGCACTTGAGCTGGTCCTTGGAGACGGCTTTGAGCTTCGGGAGGTCCACGTTCACCTTACAAGAGAACTTCTTGAAGACGCCGTTTGAGGCGGGCGCCTGGGCACCTCCGAAGTTGCAGGCAACCGCACGAGGTTGTTATCAGTGTCAAAATCGGCGGATCTCGGGTAAGGGGTCCCGAACTATCCGTCTGAGGATTGATGGTAACAGGAGACTGGGGACACGATGTTTAACCAGGTCCAGGCCCTCTCGATCGTCGTAATACCCTACTTCCTGCTGTATTAATATGGATGAATAAGATTACGAGAGTTGATCTACCTCGAGATCGTAATGGCTAAACCCTAAAGTCTAGCCTATGAGGATGTTATGATTTTCTATTAGCATGCACGGACTAAACCCTTCGGTTTATATATGCACCGGAGAGGCCTAGGGTTTGTACATAACCATCTTGCAGAGGAAGGAAAATATTACATCTGAACCTAAAACTTGCCATTATACGAATACAGGAGTCCTATCTGGATACGTGAGATTGTCTTCAACAATGATCTTCACGGCCCACCAGTCGGGCCCACCACGAATTATCCGGCCACATGAGGACCCCCTCCATTCAGGACTCCCTCAGTAGCCCTTGAACCTGTCTTCGATGACGATGAGTTCGCTTCCATATTGTCTTCGGCATTGCAAGGCGGGTTCCTTCTTCCGAATATATCTGCAAAAAGGTGTATTGTGTTCGGCTCTGCATGGTTAGTACAACCCTTAGCCTCGAAGGCAAGGTCTTGAAATAAAATGAATATTGTGTCTTTACTGACGATCTTTTGGTGACGCGTCGCGTCCATCCCATTAACATATCGAACCGTTTTACTTGGTCCTAGTTTCCTGTTTCGAGGTACAACCTCATTGACACGTCTTATCAGAGCAGAGATCGTGCCCGCTTATTGTGAGATCCTTATCAACGTGACGTGAGCATCTAAACCACGCATTACGCATGACCGCTTTGGGAACCGGCGAGGTTCATGGCTAAAGTGGGGGGACGTTCTGTCTTCACAGTGTTATAAAAGGATATCAATCCCTTTCATCAGCCGCACGCTTTTCTCAAGCTCAAGCTCTCCAATCTCCCTAGCCCCACATCCTCATCTCTTGCGCCCACCACTCTTTGTTCCTCAACCACTACTTCCTTCCCCAGCAATGGCTGAATCCGGTGCCAGGGGCAAGTGGGAGGCCTCCACGGTCACTGAGAAAACCGTGGAGGGTCTTCGGAGCGCGGGCTATCTCGCTGCCGACATCGCGCACCGAGTCCCTGCCAAGGTCCAGGTGATCCCTGTCCCAGAGGTGGGTGAGAGAGTTGTGTTCCTTTCGCACTTCGTTAGGGGGCTAGGATTCCCGCTCCACCCCATTGTTCGGGGTTTGCTATTTTTCTACGGGCTAGATTTCCACGACCACCCCGAACTCAATCCTTCACATCTCCGCTTTTATAGTGGTGTGTGAAGCTTTCCTCTGCATCCCTCCACACTTCGGCCTATGGCTTAAAACATTCAACGTGAAGGCGAAGGTGGTCGACGGGTAGCACACGGAGTGGGGGCGCTATGATAAGAAAGCTCCCGAATGCGACTTGGCCAAAAGATTCGTTCGTAGAGACGAACAAGGTCTGGCAGCTGGAGTGGTTTAATATCAATGAACCCCGAAACGCTAAATGGGCGGTGGAACCTGCTTTCAGATCTGGACCTCCGGAGAGGTTGACGTCCTGGACTAATGAGAGTCCAAACTGGGGGTCTCAAGTTGAGGTGACGACTGACGACACTCCAGAGTCGTGTGTCCGGCGTGATTTCCAAGTTATATCAGCTCTCGACCATGGTCCAGGTAATGCTGGCCTGGCTTGTCCTTCCTTGCCATGGCAGGGACTCTTCCCTATGGGAGTTCGATCCGGCAGGAGATCGACTTCTGAAGCATCTCTTTGGCTTTACGCACAAACGGATCTAGAAGCATCTCTGCAAGAGCCAGAAGGAGTGGCCAAAGGAAACCGAGGACGCGAACTATAGTACCGCATTCTCCGCGCCAGAGGTAATTGAAAACTCCGCCGGACATATATCCCCTTTCTTATTTAACGATAACAGGAATTGGAGTTTTTGCGTGATATACAGGGCTGGACGAAGAAGCCAATCCGGCTGAAGTGTCCGGCGCCTTTGCCCGAAGACCCAGAATCGCCTCGACTGATGGCGATGCTGGTCCCGGCGCCGTACAAGGCGCCGGTCAACAAGCCCAAGAAGAAGGGCAAGGAGGCTGAAGACGGCCCCCGCCACGCGGACAAGAAGTCCAAGAAGTCAATATCCTCTCCTCCGAAGAGGAGGAGGATGACGAAGAAGAAGAAGAAGAAGAAGAAGAAGAGCCCCCTGCGCAAGGCAGGGGGACGAAGAGGGGGGCCGCCGCTGACACGGGCATGGCTGCACCCCGGAGGAGACTAAACCTCTCTATTCGTTCGGACTCATCATCCGAACAGAGCTTTGTGGTGAAGCCCAGGGAGAAGCCCTCGACTGAAACATAAGTTTGTCCTGATATATTAATTGATGCACCTTATTTGTTTAGTGTTTTCATATTTATTTAGTAATTCTCACCTGCTGACCTACAGCCCTCCCCGAGGACACCCCGATGCCTCCATATCGGAGGGGAACTCTCTAGCGTCCGGAGAGATGGAGAGTGAGCCACTGGTCCGAGCTCCATCGCCCATGATCGGCGGGGACACCAAAGTGTCCTCCCAGCGGGTGTCTTCCGCTCAAGGAGATGGGGCGGGGCAAGTGACAGGGTGACCAAGGGTAACACCTCGGCCACCAATGTCCATGGGGAAACAGTCCCCACGGACACCGAAGACGGGGGGCCCAAACAATCCGGGGCCCTCCCGAATACTGTCCCAGAGCCTAGTGCAGCTGCGAGGTCCGAAGACCAGACCCCCCAGGCGGGGGTGGATACGACGGCGTCCGGAGTCAATCCGGAGGTGCCGGACCGTATGGACGGAGCACTGCAAAGTGCTTCTATTCTGGAGGAGCACCGCAACGTAATGGGTGCGGTTATGAAGAAGATTCTGTCCTTCAAAGGCGGACTAAATGAAGCTTTCAACAGCCTGTTAACAGGCTGTGAGGTAAGCAATGTAATGTTCTTTATGGAACTTTTTTTGTTTTAAATACACATATATAACCAGTAGCCCCTGATGCTTTGTGTGATTCTGAACATAATTGGATGAAGTGTCCATAGTATAGCATATTCTAGAGCTGAATTGTACGTTTTTGTATTTGAGCAGGCTTCACTAGTTGCGGCAACTGCACGAGATGTAGAAGTTGCCGAACTTAATCGGAAGCTCTTGCTGGCCAACGCGGACCTCGACCGCATCAACCACCATTTAGATGAAACGCAAGGTATGCGTATTAAAATGTCAAGAAGACTAATAATGGTAATTGAGTATTGATATAAACTCTTTGATGATATTCTGTATTACATAGTTGGCGCCACTGAGCTCGAGGCCCTTAAAGGCGAGCTCGCGAAGGCCAAGGAGGAGGCTGAAGCGAGCAAGGCAATCCCTGATAAGGCGGTTGCCAAACTAGAGGCCAAAAAGGCCGTGTGCGAGAAGCACCAGGCTCGGGTGTCCGAAGTCGAGGTTGAGCTCAAAGATGTCATTCTCAAATGTGAGGCATTGCAAGAGAAGACTTCGGAACAAGCATCCGAGCTTACTGCGACAGTTAAGACTGCCCAGGATGCATGAAGCGAGGCACGCAACTCTTGTGAAGAAATCAAGCATGCATGACAGATAGCATCTGGTAAGACCTTTCTCTTACAAAGCATCTTCGGAGGGCAGAAGTATGTTGGGCTGACACGGTTATTGTCAGGGATATGACTAGCAGGTATGAACCGGCTAGTATAAATCGGTTTATTATAATATGTTTGGTTGTAATATTTAGTAAAGGCTACGGCCCGTGAGATCTTAGGGCCCATGTACATAGTTATGGTTTGTAAACCGCCCGATGATGTAACTTGAGAAATAAGGAAGAAAAGACAGAGACCGAGGCGGACACGAGTATGAGCCGGCCTCGGGACTCTGTAAACCGGACCGGGCGTCGCCTCTATATAAAGGGACGACCCGGCGGCGGTTTAGGGACAAGCAAGAAGATTAACCCGTCGAGACAGGCAAGCAAATCGCTCCCTGTTCATCGACGCCCAAGCAATACCAAACCAAACTAGATGTAGGCTTTTACCTTCATTGAAGGGGCCGAACTAGTATAAACCCTCCGTGTCCTTTGTGTGCTTTTAACCCCTTCAAGCTAACCCGTGTGATGGTTCCATCATCAAGTCCGCTAAACCGGACATCTGCCGTGTTAATTCCACGACAGTTGGCGCCCATCGTGGGGCCTCCGCACGATGGTTTCGAGTTCTTGAAGGGCAGCTTTGAAGGGCTCAAGGGTTACGCGGTCGGCCAGATGACCAAGAGGCGTCGCGGCCGGATCTACATCGACGACGCAGGTTGGGGACCGGAGGCCGATTCAATCGAATACGGGTACCGGGTTCCCTTCGGCGGCATCCACGTCTTCATCGGCAAGATCGGCGAACCGGGACCTGAGTCGGACATCTTCCCCAACATCATCGAGCCGGCTCAGCGTGCGAGATCGGCCCGGATTCAGCCCGCCATGAAGTACGTTTTCGTTGGAGCAGTTCACGGGGTCCAAACCGAGAACGGATCGAAATCCGGCGGTGAAACAGTTGTATACTCTGACGACGGATCCTCATCCGGAGAGACTGAATCTCTGTATCAGTTGCAGGACGGCCGGTCTGAGGGTGAGTCCGACGGGAACAGTATTCCGGACCCCTTTGACCCGCCAAACCGGGTGGCTGTCTTTATGGCCGGTTCACAGCCCACGGTGAACGGGGCGATAGCAGAAGCTGGTGTAGGGGGGAGCGGCCCGGCCCTCTCACCTACTGACGTTCTATCCACCTTAGTCGAGGAGTTCGCAGCCAAAGCTATGGCAGAGGTGGCTCCAGCAGACAAGGCGTAGCATGATGCAGAGCTCCTTCAGCTAAAGGCCCGGGTGGATCAAGCAAGGGATGATTTGAAGGCAGAGAAGGCTATGATAGCGAGAAGGCAAGCGGAACTGAATGATCAGCCTTTTCACCTAAGGATGGAACAGGCCTCCACACAGGGAGTAAGAAGTCGGAAATATCAATCTCGTCTATCGTCGGTTTATGAAGCGATGGATCTGTTCAGAACACCCGGGGCTGGGACAAGCAATGATCCGGCTTTAAACCGGAGGGCACCCCCAGCCAGGGATGAGCCGGTTCAACAACCTACTGCGGAGCAAGATCGGCGGATCACGTCTGCACCTCACGTTCCTACCCCTCCAGGTCATTATTCAAATCCTTTGGACAACATCGTTGCTGCTGCTGCATGTTTGGCCGCTTTACCTGTTGAAGGGACGTCTCCGGTGGCATTGGAGGCACGCCGGGTCAAGGAGTTACTTAATACGGCGTTAGTACAGCAGCAAGCATACTCTCATAGCAGGGAGAGGCTACATTCAACACCACATCACAGCCGGAGTTACACTAGGCATTGGGAGGAACCAGAAGTGTCTAGTAGTGAACGCAGGAGGCATCGGCACAGACAGGATAATCCGGCAGGCGCAGCTGCATTAGCTCAGGATGTAAACCGGGTTAGGTCGGTAGCCCGGGAGGAAATCCGTCAGATGACGCCGGTTCACACGACCACAGCAGAGACAGGAGTCACAACGAGTTCTTTTGGGGTGCAGTGTCTTATCCCCGCTTTGCGAAGCGTGAAACTGCCCAAGGACTTCATGGGTCCGCGAAAGGTGCCTAATTACACCGCAGATTTGGCTCCTGAAGCTTGGGTGGAGAGTTACGAGATGGCCATGGAGATGCTGGATGTAGATGAAGCGGTTTGTGCAAAGTACTTTACTATGATGCTTGAAGGTACAACCCGGACCTGGCTAAAGGGTTTACCCCCGAATTCCATCGGATCATGGGGAGAGCTACGTCGCCAGTTCATCAAAAAATTTAAAGATACGTGCAAGCAGCCGATGTCAGTAGTGGATCTGGCAGCCTGTGTGCAAGGAGAGCAGGAGTCTACAAGTGCTTGGGTGCGGCGAGTGTCAGAGATCTTGCACTCTTCGAATGGTATCAATCCCAGCACAGCAATAGTGACTTTGGAAAACAATTTCCGGTTTGAGTCTCTCAAGCTAAAGCTAGGACGGCTTAAAAGGGATTGTAATGATATGGGGACTCTCATGAGCACTCTGGTGAAGTATGGGGATTCTGACAATACTAAATATCCAGAAGCGGACGGAGACAAGGCAGGAAAGGTTAGTAAACCAGGTAAACCGGCGCAAGTTAATCCGGCTGCTGCAAGTTTCTTAGGTAAGCGAAAGGCGGAAGGTGGCTCTGATTTTGTGGCCAATACCCAAGTTTAAGAAGGATTCCAGCACAACAGGGGAAGACCGCCTCCACAAACCGGCGGAGGAGGCATCAACTGGAGCCAAGAGTTAAATCAGCCTTGTCCGAAGCAAAGCTCGAGGGGACGACCGGCGAAACACACTATAGGAGAATGCAGACCCTTTATGGAAGCCATGATGGGCCGCTTTAATCCTAATGATAGGCCTCCGAATGGCGGTTCAGGCCCAGGGTTCTATGGTCCGGGACATCAGGGGAGCAGTTCCGGATCAGGATATCGGGGCAATAACGGTGGTTATCAAGGCAGGGCAAACAATCAGTATGGTCAAGGTGGTTATAATAACCAGGGTAATCAGACGCATGGTCAGGGTGGTTACAACAGCCAAGGCAGCCAACAGCAGGGCCAAGGTAATCATAACAACCAGGGTAATCAGCAGCGTCAGCAACAGCAACCACAATCCGGATATCAGAGTAATCCGAAGGAGTTGAGCAGTGGGCAATATCATGTATTCACCACGAGTCTATCTAAACGAGATCAGAAGGTTTTAAAACGGGCAGTCCACGCGGTTGAACCGGCGACCCCGCAATTCCTGCGCTGGTCAGAACAGCCCATTATATGGAGCAGGGAGGATCACCCGATGCGGGTGGATAATCCGGGACACTTGGCCTTGGTGGTGGCACCACAGGTGGGAGGTTATAAGTTCACTAAAGTTCTTATGGATGGTGGTAGCAGCATCAACATCCTGTATTATGAGACCTTTCGTCGAATGGGCTTGACGGATAAGAAACTGAGGCAGTCAAACACGGTGTTCCATGGGGTGGTTCCCGGTAAGTCAGCTTATCCAGTTGGAAAAATTGACTTGGAAGTTACCTTTGGAGATGAGCATGATTCCAGGTCAGAGATGATAACTTTCGAAGTCGTCAAGATCCGGAGCCCTTATCACGCTCTGTTCGGAAGAACGGTTTATGCCAAGTTTATGGCTAGACTGTGTTATGTTCACCTGCAGCTCAAGATGCCGGGTCACAAGGGTACAATTACGGTTCACGGAAGTCGAAAGGTTGCGTTGGAGTGTGAAGAGGGAGATGCTGCTTATGCAGAGGCAGTATGTGCTACCGAGGAGTTAAATTTTTATAAGGATAATGTTGATCCGGCAGATATGACCCCGTTGAAGAAGCCAACTACAGAGCATGATCCGGCGCTGAAATTTAAATCGGCAGAGGAGACCAAGCAAGTTGACTTTGTGCCGGGTGATTCATCCAAGCAGTTCACGATCAGCGCTAACCTTGACCCCAAATAGGAAAGCGTGCTCATCGAGTTCATCCGTGAGAACCGGGATATCTTTGCGTGGAAACCTTCTGACATGCCAGGTATACCGAGGGAACTCGCTGAGCACAGTCTTAATATTGATCCGAAGTTTAAACCGGTCAAGCAATATCTGCGCCGCTTCAATGAAGAGAGGCACAAGGCTATAGGAGAGAAAGTGGCCAGGCTTTTGGCTGCAGGGTTCATAGTAGAAGTTTTTCACCTATAGTGGTTGGCTAATCCAGTGCTAGTGTTAAAGAAGAATGGGAAGTGGAGAATGTGTGTGGACTACACAGACCTCAACAAAGCTTGTCTAACTGATCCTTTTGCTCTCCCTCGCATTGATCAGATCATCGATGCTACAGCGGGATGTGAGCGGCTAAGTTTTTTGGATGCATACTCAGGGTATCACCAGATCAAGATGGCAGTTAAAGACCAGGAGAAGACAGCTTTCATAACTCCTTTTGGTGCTTTTTGCTATGTATCTATGCCTTTTGGACTCAAGAGTGCTCAAGCAACTTATCAGCATTGCGTTCAGAATTGTCTTAAAGGGCAGATAGGCAGGAATGTTCATGCCTATGTGGATGACATTGTGGTTAAATCAAGGAAGGAGGAAATGATGATAGAGGATCTTAAGGAGACTTTTGACAATCTTCGAGCCTGTAAGATGATGCTTAATCCGAAGAAGTGTGCCTTTGGTGTTCCGGCAGGCAAGCTCCTCGGGTTCTTAGTATCAAACAGGGGAATAGAAGCTAATCCGGAGAAGATTAAGGCGATAACATCTTTGACTAAACCGGTTTGCATCAACGATGTTCAGCGTATAGCCGGCCGGATTACAGCATTAAGCCGGTTCATCAGCCGTTTGGGAGAGAAAGCGATTCTGCTTTATCAGATGTTGAGGAAAACAGACCGGTTTATATGGAGTGATGAGGCAAACACGGCGTTTGAGGATCTGAAGCGGCAACTGGCAAAGCCGCCGGTCCTGGCTGCCCCCGTCGATAATGAGCCGTTGCTGTTATACGTCGCCGCCAATGCACGGGCAGTCAGCGTCGCAATCGTGGTTGAGCGCAAGGAAGCAGGAAAGGAATACCCGGTTCAGCGCCCGGTTTATTATGTGAGTGAAGTACTCATTAAGTCCAAGCTAAGGTACCCACATTGGCAGAAGCTGGTATATGGTGTGTTCATGGCAAACCGGAAACTGAAGCACTATTTTCAAGGTCATCCAATAACTGTGGTTAGTTCAGCACCGTTGGGGGACATAATCCATAACATGGAAGCTACAGGTAGAGTGGCGAAGTGGGCCATTGAACTCAGCCCGCATGAGTTGAAATATGTACCACGCACCGCTATAAAATCTCAGGCATTTGTAGATTTCATTACAAACTCCTGAGGAGAAGCCGGATCTTACGTACTGGACGATTCACTTTGACGGTTCAAGACAGTTGGAAGGCTCGGGGGCTGGAGTTGTCTTAACTTCCCCACGAGGTGATAAACTTTGTTACGTCCTCCGTTTATTGTTTCCTTGTACTAATAACGCAGCAGAGTATGAAGATTTGCTTCATGGCTTGCGGATGGCAAAGGAGATGAACTTGAGTCGGGTCAAGTGTTTCGGCGATTCAGACTTGGTGGCACAGCAAGTTTCAGGCAAGTGGGATTCAAGAGATCCCCTCATGGCGGCTTACAGACGAGAAGTGGAAGCAGTTGCTGGATTTTTCAAAGGGTATCAAGTGGATCACATAGACCGGCGAAGGAACGAAGCGGCTGATGCTTTAAGCCGGTTGGGTTCACAACGTAAACCGGTGCCACCAAATACTTTTTTGGATGAGCTGCACAGTCCATCAGTGCAAGTACCATCGGAAGAAGACCTAGCTGTTCCTGATCCGGAGGCACAGTTAGTTGCAGCACTTCATGTTATTCCGGATTGGACGCTGCCTTATTTGGCATATCTGAGCCGAGGAGAGCTACCGGACGATGAAATAGAAGCACGGCAGATAATCCGGTGTTCTAAATCCATGGCAATTGCAAATGGGGAGCTTCATCATCGCAGCGTTTCTGGAGCGTTTCAGCGGTGTGTGTCAGCTGAGGAAGGTTGCGAGATTCTTCATGAGATCCATGAAGGGGATTGTGGTCATCATGCCGGTTCAAAATCACTGGTGGCTAAGGCTTTTCGACATGGTTTCTATTGGTTAACAGCTCATGCTGATGCGGCGGATTTAGTCCGGAAGTGTGATGCTTGTCAGAAGTTTTCACGACGTGCTCTTGTTCCGGCGCAGGAGCTCCGGATGATACCAATAACCTGGCCATTTGCGACTTGGGGGCTTGATATGGTTGGACCCTTTAAGCGATCTCAAGATCAGAAAACTCATCTACTAGTGGCGGTGGATAAGTTTACAAAGTGGATTGAGGCAGAGCCTGTGAGCAAGTGTGATGCGGCCACAGCAGTTAAATTCATCAAAAAGGTAATTTTCCGATTTGGTTTTCCGCACAGCATCATCACAGACAACGGCACCAATTTATCTCAAGGTGATAATGGAAGAGTTTTGTCAACGGGAACATATTCACCTAGATGTATCTTCTGTGGCTCACCCCCAATCCAATGGTCAAGCTGAAAGAGCAAATCAGGAGATTTTGCGAGGTATCAAGCCCCGGCTTATGACTCCCTTGCAAAGAACCCCGGGATGTTGGGTCGAGGAGTTACCATATGTCCTCTGGAGTATCAACACTACGCCAAACCGGTCCACTGGTTATACACCTTTCTTTATGGTATATGGTGCTGAAGCGGTCCTTCCAAGTGATATCCGTCATGATTCACCAAGGGTGACAGCCTATGTTGAAACGGCCAATGAACAGCAGAGACAAGACAGTTTGGACCGGCTGGATGAAGAGCGTGATATAGCAGCCGCACGGTCTGCGATCTATCAACAAGGCTTGCGCAGATATCACAGCCGTCGGATCAAGACAAGGACGTTCCAGGAGGGCGACTTAGTACTCCGGCTCATCCAAGATCAAACAGATATGCACAAGTTATCCCCGCCTTGGGAAGGACCCTTTGTGATCAGCAAGAATCTGCACAACGGTTCATATTACCTGGTGGACGTTCGAGAACACAAGGACTCACGGACATCAGAGGAGGAGACGAAGAGGCCATGGAACATCGCCCACTTACGGCCTTACTATACTTGAGCTATGAGCTCTACTGTATCCTATGTATATATTATGATTAATGAATAAACCGGCACCCTCGGTAAACCGGGGGCTCAGCCTTTTTTCCAATACAAATATCTTATGAGGACAACCATATATGTATTATCATATGTCATATTTCAAATATATCGATCGGTTTAAAACTGATTTTGCAGAATATGTACACAGAAGCAATAAAACTCCCTGAAGAGCAAGAGATCACATCCGGATCAAAGAGGACGCTTCAGGAAAACCCTCTGGAAAGGCTACGGGCATCCAGTGATTGGTTAAAATTTACCCATGGTTTCATGGAACCATGGAGGCCCTCTGGAAAGGCTATGGGCATCCAGTGATTGGCTTATGTTTACCCATGGCTTCATGGAGCCATGGAGACCCTCTGGAAAGGCTACGGGCATCCAGTGATTGGTTAAAATTTACCCATGGTTTCATGGAACCATGGAGGCCCTCTGGAAAGGCTACGGGCATCCAGTG
>LR738712.1:295013328-295059707 GCA_902687465.1 Secale cereale
ATCGATCGGTTTAAAACTGATTTTGCAGAATATGTACACAGAAGCAATAAAACTCCCTGAAGAGCAAGAGATCACATCCGGATCAAAGAGGACGCTTCAGGAAAACCCTCTGGAAAGGCTACGGGCATCCAGTGATTGGTTAAAATTTACCCATGGTTTCATGGAACCATGGAGGCCCTCTGGAAAGGCTACGGGCATCCAGTGATTGGCTTATGTTTACCCATGGCTTCATGGAGCCATGGAGACCCTCTGGAAAGGCTACGGGCATCCAGTGATTGGTTAAAATTTACCCATGGTTTCATGGAACCATGGAGGCCCTCTGGAAAGGCTACGGGCATCCAGTGGTTGGCTAAAGTTTTTCTTATGGTTCCTATGGAAATGCTACGGGCATCCATCGACCGGCCCTCTGGAAAGACGAGATTACCCGCATCCAGTGATTGGCTGAACCTTGCTTTGAGCCTGGCAGCTCATAAAAAGCCTCGACTACATGGTTTTATTTGCAAATTTGCATTTTCTGATCTTTATGTGTTATGATTCTTTAATCCGGAGTGGGACAATTCAAGAAATTGACCACACATCTACAAAGTTAAAAGTCTGGATCGTGTTCATTATAACCCGGATCATCCAATCAGGCAAAAGCCAAGTATAAGCTACAAATTTCTGGACAAAGTTTCAGCATGATATAAACCGGTGTCTTTTATCAAGCCCGGGTTTGTTATTGGATCTATGAAGGCCTTCATCAGAAAATTTTAAATTCTACCGGATTAAGAGTATTGAGCATACTTGGTCTCAGGTATAGAGTCTGTTTCTGATATGAGTATATACTTATTTGATATATCATGAGAACAATTTAATGGATCCAACGGTCAAACCGTTAGGACATATTTTTAATAGTCTATGCAGGAACAGATGACATATAAGACAATCCATATCAGACCAAATTGGCAAAATTAAAACGAGCAGTTGGAATATCCGGATCGAAGAGGACAATGTTATCAGCTATCCTATTACAAGGCATAGCAAGCCTGACGGACTAAAGATTGTTTGATAAATGAGACTGCAACTACAACAATAAATTATGAGTTATGCTCCTTCCTGCTGAGACGGCTGGGCGTCAACTTGATCCGGAGTCTCCTCTTCATCTTGAAGCGGCTGGAAGTCCAGAACACACCAGTCGATCTTCGTTAAGGCACGGAAGTACATCTCTTCATTGATGAGTTCAGAAGGTTCGATATCTGGAGCGAAGGTATGAGGGCGCACTGGTGAGATTAAATTGACGGTATCATAAACCGGCTGCTCCACCCGCTCGTTCTGCAAGTCGTACCCCGGATGATACCTGGATAAATCGGATTCGGCTGCAAGCTTGCTGGCGAGTGGACGCATCTCCTTCGTCAAGGCATGGAGGTCCTTTGCAGTAAAAGTTGATCCGTCTTCTTTAGTGTTAGGAAATCCACTCAAGGCTTCTTCCGGATCAAGATCCGGGACCCAGGCTTTAGCCCTGGTAAGTGCCATGAGGGCACCGGCTCGAGCAGCAGATTTCTTAACTTCCTCCAAACACACTGGCAAAACAGACAACTTTTCTAACGTGCCTTGGATGGTAGTGGGCGCCGGTTTATTGAATGATGTTGCACTTATGATCCTCTGAGCGCCGGAATACAGCTGTTCGACCAAAGTGTAACATGCCTTAAGTTTCTTCCGTAAGTCATCCCCAAGATGGGTGACACGGCGCCCTTCATATGAGTAACACAATTAAACCGGCACAGATGGAAGATTACAAGGATAAAGCAGGAGTACAGATTATACTTACCGAAGATTGCAGAAGTCATTAACTCAATTTGCCGCTTTAAACCGGTTAACTCCTCAGTAACCGGATTAAGCGCTTCCTCAGCATCTTTGGCCCTTTTCTCCGGCTCTTTCTTCTGAACCTCAAAGGCAGTCCGCTCTTCTTCAAAGAATTTCTTCAGCTCTTCAGCAGTTTTTAAACTCACCTTCAAGTCTTTCTTGGCTTTAGCAGCGGCAGCTTCCGTCTCAGCAAGTCTGTTCCGGAGTTCACTGACTTCTTCAGCCCTCCGGTTTAAATCAGCCTGCAAAGAAAATCAAGTGATAAGAAGCAATTCAAAGACAAAAGTCTCAAGCACACAAGCAAGTTTTCTACTTGACACTTGGGGGCTAATGGGCAATTGAAGAGTTAAAGAGTAATGATTCAAAGACAAAGTCTCAAGCACACAAACAAGTTGTTTACTTGACACTTGGGGGCTAATGGATAATTGAACTATCAAAGGAAAAGTCAAGCAAGTCCCAGTCACATAAACCGAGTTATGTCCCTGGCACTTGGGGGCTAATGCAAGATCAATCGATTCATCAAAAAGCACTAATTCACCTTCTCAATATAAGCTAAACCGGAACTTGGGGGCTGATATGATATAGACAGAAGTGCATTGAAAATCAAAAGAAGAGGCAAAGGATTACCTCATACTTGTCTTTCATCATGTTAATCAGACCTGCCTCATAGTCCCGACCTGTGTGGAGCCGGTTCAAGTACTCGGAATAGAGTTCCTGGGCACTCATCTCAGCAAAGCTGGACAGTTCGGTACTCCATTTACCCTTTTCCTTGTGCAGCTTCTCCGCTTTAGCCGTATGTTTGGCTAAAACAGTGGGCTCAGCAGGAGCGGTGTAAGCGGTATGAGTTATCTCCACATCCGGAGAAGCAGTAGCTGGTGGTGGGGTTGCAGTACAAACCGGACTGGATGGAGCCGGATTGGGCTGAGGAGTATTGGCCCGGGCAGGACTGGACGGTTCAAGAACGTCTTCGGCATTTGGATTCTCTGGCGTAGTTGTGTGGTCTGCAGGGGCAGGATCTTCAAGGGGAATTGTACGTTCGCCTTCAAGAGGGACAGTTGAGTCCGGGTTAGCTGCCGGATCATCAACAACAGTCTGAACAGTTGGTTGGTTGGCCTTTGGTTTTTTACTAGGCTTTGGTTTGTTGAAGAAAGTTGGAGAAATAAGTTAGAACTGTAAGACAAAGGTGCGATCATAAACCGGATAAATTTAAAAGACTTACCCTGGGACAGTTTTTAGGGGTGGAAGCTGAGTTGCAGTTGATTCACCGGAAGAGGATAACGGAGTCTCCTGATAATCAGGGTCAGACGGTTTAAGAGGTTTTCGTATAAGCCCGTCCTTGGGATGAAGGAGGGTTGGAGAGAGTATAACCTCAGAGCGGCGCCTCCGAGCCGGAGTAAGGGAAATTCCGGATGATTCCACTGCAAGACCGCTGTGGCGAGTGGTCCGGCGAAGAGCTTCGTGTTGTTGTTTCTTCAGAAGAAAATTTTGATCCAATTGAGCATAAGGATGAGAAAACTGATATTTCCGGACTGTGCGACAAATTTTTTGTGGAAGCGGTTCTGAATCGGAAGAAAGGATAGTTACCTCAACTTCGGCCGGTTTATCTCCTTCCGCCAACTCCTGTGAAAAGCTATCATTAGATACAGATATGAGTAAAAGCAAATAAGTTGAAGCCGGATCAATTCATACCTCAGAGTCCGGATCGTCATCCTCGGCGTGAGAACTAGAGCCACCAGCCGCTTTTCTCTTCTTATTAGCCAAGGTTTTCCGACGGGTTTGTTTTCCGGGTTTCTCCTGAGGCTTTCTTTTCCAGAAAGGATCCTCGGCCTATTCAGACAGAAAAGAGACAGTTAGAAGACGGTTTATATAAACGGATTAAAACTATATATAAGAAAGCAAGGCTTACTGCAGGCAGCTTGTTTTTCTTGTAATACGGAGCCAATCCGATTTTGCTGCAATCCTCTACGGAGACGTTGAGCATCTTCTTAGCCGATTCAATGACCTCCGATTCAGAAAGCTTATCCTTGGTAAACCGTTGAGGGTCGTCCGGTTTACCAAAATACTTGCACATCAACTGTGATCGCGGACTCAGGGGAAGAATACTCCAAGAGAGCCAACAGCGCATAAAATCGGTTCCAATTAAACCATTGGCCATAAACGCTTTCAGTCTAGCAAGCTGAGAAGCAAACCGGGGCTGTTCGGCAGAGCTAAGTCGCTGTGGCAAAGGGTGATCTTCCGGAAGACGGTGCTCGCGATAACCCGGCAGTGGGTTCTCCCCTTGCGGAGAACTGTCAATACAGTAAAACCAAGACTTGTTCCATTCCTTCGGATGCGTGTGGAGAGCGGCATGAGTAAACACTGCATCTCTCCTTTTCTGGATGCTAACCCCGCCAAGTTCTTGATGCGGTCCGCTGGTGAACTCAGTACGCCGGTTCAGGTGAAAGAAATCCCGGAACAAGTCAACAGACGGTTCTCCTTGCAGATATACCTCTGAGAAAACTTGGAAGTCACAGATATTGGAAACGGAGTTGGGACCAATGTCCTGAGGATGGAGTTGGAAAGCGGCAAGCACATCTCGGAAGAATCTTGAACTGGGAGGTGTGAAGCCTCGGGCTATGTGGTCGAAGAAAACAATAACCTCCTCCTCTCTGGGTGTAGGAGGGCATTCATTTCCTGGAGCCCACCACTTTAAAACGGATTGAGGGCCTAAAGTACCAACGGCATCAGCATTGGCCAAGTCTTCTTCCGTAATAATGGAAGGAACCCAATCGCAAGACACAAATTGTTTGGCCATGATAGCAGAAGAGCACACGCTAAAAAGATAAAGTGCAAAGACCGGATTATTTAAGTACAGCAGCATAAACCGGAAGATATATATGAAGATCACGCAACGGTTTAGACAAGGGACTAATGATACAGATAACCCGGCAATAACATGGAGCTATGTTATTACCGGTTCATGACAGCGATAGAAGAAGAGCTAAACCGTCACATATGTTTTTAAAATTATTTACAGAGTTTGCGCATGACAGTTTAAACCGGAGTATACTTAACAGATCTACAAAGGAGAAGAAACAGGTTTTCACAGACAATTAAAGCAGAACAGATCTGAGCATGCAAGAAAAAGAAAAATAAATGCAAGGATATACAGGAAGAACTACAAAGGTGATATATGGAGCGGATGCATCTACAGGTTGTACATAAACGACGAAGATCTGAAGCATGTACAGCGGAGCAGAGGCAAAGTTTAAAGGGCAAGATCTAAAAGTAAAGGTCACTGAAAACTATTTGCTTAAGTTGAATAAGGTGAAGCTCTCATTAAGGCTCTAATGGCGGAGGTGCGAGGAAGAACCCTAGAAGATACGGATCTATAATGAGGAGGAAAGGCATACCTGGAACAGCAGGGATCAGCGGCTGAGGTTCTCTGATCAAACTCAGGGCGATGCAGCGGCCGGCGAGAGCTTGGATTCGGCGGTTGACGATGGCGGTTCGAGCTCGGGCGTCAATGGCGTCTTGAGCTCGAGCGACGGAGGAAGAAGATAGAGGAAGAGAATAAAAGGTGGGGACAGCGGTATTTATAAGAAGAAAGTCAGATCCGAAGCGACAGGTGCGGGATTCGAGGAGGCAAAGGATCGGATAAAGCTTTTCCGACGCCTCGATTTTCGGGATAACCCTTAAACAAAGCTGATGGACAGCTCACGGCGTTAAATGCGGAAGTGATGTCACGGTCAGATTCAGTGATTCTCGAGGATGACGTCAGGGCCGGTTTACAAAAAATGAGAAGGCACAGAAGAAAATTATGCAGGACTGAGAAGATTGATGTGAACAAGTTCAAATCATTCTGGGGCCTAATGTCAGGGATATGACTAGCAGGTATGAACCGGCTAGTATAAACCGGTTTATTATAATATGTTTGGTTGTAATATTTAGTAAAGGCTACGGCCCATGAGATCTTAGGGCCCATGTACATAGTTATGGTTTGTAAACCGCCCGATGATGTAACTTGAGAAATAAGGAAGAAAAGACAGAGACCGAGGCGGACACGAGTATGAGCCGGCCTCGGGACTCTGTAAACCGGACCGGGCGTCGCCTCTATATAAAGGGACGACCCGTCGGTGGTTTAGGGACAAGCAAGAAGATAACCCGTCGAGACAGGCAAGCAAATCGCTCCCTGTTCATCGACGCCCAAGCAATACCAAACCAAACTAGATGTAGGCTTTTACCTTCATTGAAGGGGCCGAACTAGTATAAACCCTCCATGTCCTTTGTGTGCTTTTAACCCCGTCAAGCTAACCCGTGCGATGGTTCCATCATCAAGTCTGCTAAACCGGACATCTGCCGGGTTAATTCCATGACAGTTATGGAGTTCTCCAGGCGTGTTTGCTGATCTTACCAGGAGCAGTGCTAAGGCCGCCCAATACTTCTGGCCGCCCAATACTTCTGAGCCCGGGAGGGGAACTACACGGAGAAGTTGTTTTGGTCGCAGTTCTATGCGCGAAAACATCCGGTGCCCCTCAACGACTAGATGAAGCAGCTGGTCGAGTTGCACAATATGGCGGGTTCGGCCATGAAGGACTTGATAGTCAGGCTATGACCCGTTGATCCAATCCCAAGTAGCTACTTCGGATTGGTGAAGCGGCTCGTAGAGGTGAGTCTGTGGGTTGACGCATTAAAGCGTTCGTCCTACATAGAAGGTGCTAGGATGGCCTTCGCTCGTGTAAAGGTGCACTGGGTGAAGATGAGGGCACATGATATATCTACTGCTAGCCCGCCTGCAGGAAAGGAGCACCGCAAGCCGTAGAAATACTTCGAGGACATCATAGAAGGGCCCGCCTTGTAGAAGGCCAGTGCTCAAAAGATGTTATCTTTGAGTAATTGTATCCGATTGTAAAGACTTAAGCTTATGAACCGATCTATATAGCTTTTGCGCTACTATATTGTGAGCGA
This sequence comes from Secale cereale, assembly GCA_902687465.1. Taxonomy (NCBI): domain Eukaryota; kingdom Viridiplantae; phylum Streptophyta; class Magnoliopsida; order Poales; family Poaceae; genus Secale; species Secale cereale. The sequence continues at coordinate 295,020,118 of LR738712.1, forward strand.
CTTTTATCTCCTGTGTGGATGTTTATATAAATATGAAAGTTTCCAGTCGTCGGCTTTAGCCCCCATGTACATAGTACTCGGGTGTTCAGTTATATGCATAGACACTCTTTATCCAACGTCTTGGTCCATGTAGGAGGTGTATGCGGAGCGAACAAGGCAATCCGACTATGCGGCGTTATTCCTATGACTTAGCCATAGCAAGTTGACAAGTGGGGCTAAGTACTAGCCCCTGGTGCAGATATGATATTTCCTCATTAAGTTATCCAATTGCACCTGGTTGGGCGAGAAAACCAACCCTTCGTATAACACGGGGTAGATCTCTATCGATCGTAGTATAAAACTAAGTCACCGGATTGCGGACCAGGTTCATGCCTATCATCACAGTCAGTTTTCGGCTTTCTCTACTAAGGTACTTGACCGGACGAGCCAGAAGTACAATCGCTGTAGTTCTCCCTTTACACCCTAGCCGAACAATCGGGAACGTAGGGGTAAGCAGAGGAGCCAGGCAACCCAACTATTGACCCAAGACTTGATTCGGAACTGATGCATATAAGGCAAATATCCAGGACGCCGAACACTCCTTATAGGTGTTCAGACTTTTCAATATATATCGGGCTGAATACAGCCCCTGGTAATAGACCCTGTTGACAAGGCACATGTGGCAATCTGATGTGGGTAGAGAACATTTATGGTGAGTGAATAAAACTCCGAACATAATGTGCATCAAGCTCCTCTATTATATCCCTTTACAGTACGGCAAGCCTTAAGCTTACAGATAATGCCGATGACTTTCTTGGACATTTTATATGCCAGAAAGGTATAAAACAAGAAAGAGAAAAAAGGTTTACATAGGGTCTTAATCTAAAAAGAAACCTTAGCGCGGGTCCCTGTTGCATGTCTGCGCCGTTTCCTCCTCTGTGATGTGTCCTTGAAGGGGGGAATGTGATGGCCATCTGTAGAGAGAAAAAGAAACCTGGAAAAGAAAAAGAGATCCAGTGTGGCCATACACAAGACTGGTTCGTTTAGTGAACCTTAAAAGATAATTTTAGAGTCCGAATAGGGTCGAGCTGAACTATGGACTATATGTATGTAGTGTGCCCCCAACGTCGTCCAAGGGATTTTTAGGGCATAAATATGTACCCGAGGCACATATGATATCACCTTATGGGGCAGTCGATGGGGGCGTAGCTGCTAAGCTAGCTCAGGTTCATCTGAGCTGCCGCACTGAGGCGTATGCCAGACACGTTTAGCTATGTCCGCGACCGATAGGTTATCCGGCTTGAATAGGCCGTTTTGGACTTTGGCTGCTAGGGCCGCAGTGTCCTCCTCTATACGGAGAGAGCGCTCCATATTTCCATTGACCGTGATGAAGCCACGTGGTCCAGGCATTTTAAGCTTTAGATAAGCATAATGTGGGACTGCATTAAAGTGGGCGAAGGTTGTTCTTCCAAGTAGTGCATGATAGCCACTTCGTAATGGAGCTATGTCGAAGATTAACTCTTCGCTTCGAAAGTAATCAGGAGAGCCGAATACGACCTCCAATGTTAAAGAGCCCGTGCAACGGGCTTCTATGCCCGGTATCACTCCTTTAAAGGTCGTGTTGCTTGGCTTTATTCTTGACATGTCGATCCCCATCTTGCGGACAGTGTCCTGATATATCAGATTGAGACTGTTGCCGCCGTCCATAAGGACTCGGGTGAGATGGTATCCATCGATTATTGGATCGAGCAATAGGGCAGCCGAACCCCCATGACAGATACTAGTCGGGTGATCCATGCGATCGAAAGTGATCGGATAGCCTGACCATGGGTTGAATTTTGGGGCAACAGGCTCGAAGGCATAGACATCTCGGAGTGCATGCTTGCGCTCCCTCTTTGGGATATGAGGGGCATATATCATGTTCACTGTTTTGATATCCGGTGGAAATTTCTTATGTCCCCCTGTATTCGCCTGGCGAGGTTCATCCTCCTCTTTGCTCTAAGGTCCCTTCCCCTTGTGTTCAGCACTGAGCTTGCCGGCCAGCTTGAAAACCTAACAATTACGGTTGGTATGGTTTGCAGGTTTTTCCGGGGTGCCATGGATTTGGCAGGGCCTATCTAATATTTTGTCCAGGCTAGATGGACCATCTTTGTTGCCTTTAAATGGCTTCTTCCGTTGGCCGGGTCTGGAGCCGCTGAATCCGACGTTTACCGCTGTATCATCTGGGCTTCCAGCATTATTTCGACGTTTGTTTTTGTTACGTCGTGACTTTCGATTGCTGTCCCTGACTTCAGATGTTCTAGGGTCGCTGGTGCTGCTACGAGCTAACCAGCTGTCCTCGCCTGTGCAAAAGTGGGTCATGAGTGTAGTTAGGGCTGCCATTGTCCTCGACTTTTCCTGTCTGAGGTGTCTGCCTAGCCATTTGTCCCGGACACTGTGCTTGAAGGCCGCTAAGGCTTCGATGTGGGTACAGTCAACTAGTTGGTTCTTCTTGGTGAGAAACCGATTCCAAAGCTTGCGGGCTGACTCCGCGAGTTGTTGGATGATGTGACTTAGATCGTCAGCATGCGGGGGCCTGATACGTCCCAAACGTATCTATAATTTCTGCTTGCTCCATGCATGTTTTAGGTGATATTGCTATGCTTTTGATACACTTTCATACACTTTTGATCATATTTGGACTAACCTATTAACTCAGTGCACCCCAGTGCCAGTTTCTGTTTTCTGCTGTTTTTGTATTTCAGGTTTTCCCATTTCTTAAATTGCCAGAAAAATTCCGGGAAAAATATATAAAAAATCAGCGCTCGAGAAGCTTCCATGTGCCAGAAGTGGGGCCAGAGGGGGGCCAGAGGGGCCCCAGGCGCCCTGATGGCGCGGCCCCACCCCTGGTCGCGCCGGGGGGCCGCCTGGGGGGCTCCCACCTCCTCTAGTGCCCTACTTGGCCTCCTATTTATTCTCCCGTCGCGGAAACCCTGATTCCAAAACCCTTTTCTCCAGAAGCAATTCCGATCTCCGCCGCCATCGCCACCAAGTTTTGGGGGACCAGAATTCCTGTGCCGGCATCCCGCCAGGACGGGAAAGTGCCCCCGGATTCATCTTCATCGACGTTGCTTCCTCCCTCCATGATGCGGGAGTAGTTCCTCCTCGGGGCTGAGGTTTCTACCAGTAGCTATGTGGTCAATTCTCTCTCCCATGATGTGATCTTCGTGTGATCATAGGCTATGTTAATCTAGGGTGATCCCATTATATTTCCCCTTCCTCTATGTATTGAATTGATGTACTCACTTGTCTTTATTTAGTATAATCCCTGAGAGCAAGGTGACAGCGGTCTATTGGACATGGATTAGAAGAATATTTTCATGAGTGATTTCCTCTTTTGTGTGTTGATTGAAGATTGAGAGTCTCTTGGTGCTTGTCTTTGACTATCCTGGAAATATGTTGTGGTGATTGTGGTACTCTCTTTGGATGGCCGCGGTGACATTGGGAAATCCATAGATTGAGAATTATGAACTTTGAGGTGTGCTTTTGTAGCCCTACATAATTCTCGTCCTCTCTTGACCACAAAGGAATGACCTCCGAGTGCGTCTCCATTGCATGTTTTATGGGAAATATCATGTGATTAGACTATGTTAATGTTGTTGGGAGTTGCCACTAGTGAAAGTATGAAGCCTAGGCCTTGTTTCCACCATTGCAATACCATTTGTGCTCACGTTTACCACTTGTTTGCTTGCTGCACTTTTTATTACAGATTTATATTACTTTGCTTTGCCACTCCTATCATCCATATTTTACCATCTCTTCGCCGAACTAGTGCACCTATACAACTCCTAGTTGTATTAGGTGTGTTGGGGACACAAGAGACTTCTTGTATCTTAGTTGCAGGGTTGCTTGAGAGAGACCATCTTCAACCTCTACTTCACTGAGTTCGATAAACCTTAGGTCATCCACTTGAGGGAAATTGTTGCTGTCCTACAAACCTCTGCACTTGGAGGCCCAACATAGTCTACAAGAATAGAAGCGTGTGTAGACATCAAGCTATTTCTGGCGCCGTTGCCGGGGAAGTAAGTGTTTGAAAGTATATCTTTAGATCTTGCAATTAAATCTTTTCGTTTCTTGTTTTTAGTTTCACTAGTTATGTTTATGGAAAACCGCACTCTTAGTTCGCTGCTTGGGGAAGGCCGCTTTACCACACCCGTGGTAGAGAAGTTTCCTCCACCTACTGAATGTATCCCGTTCCAAATACCACTTGAGATAATTGAAATAATTAGGAATGGTTGTTATGATGGGACAGTCAATCCTAGTATTCATTTGTTGAAACTTACAGAACTTTGTGAGTTGTTTAAGATTTCAGGTTTGACAAGAGATGGAGTCATGAGGAAATTATTTGCCTTGTCACTGAAAGGAAAAGCATTGGAATGGTATAGGCTACTAGATAACTCTCACCTGCTGGATTGGGAAGAGATCCAGTCTCTCTTTTACTCCAAGTTTTATCCTCTTCATGAAGTCCATGAGAATAGGAATTATGTTTATAATTTCTATCCTCATGACGGAGAGAGCATAGCTCAAGCATGGGGGAGACTGAAAACATTAATGCTAAAATGTCCTAACCATGGGCTCCCCAAAGATATGATTATTACTAATTTCTATGCGAGGCTCTCTCGACAGGATAAAGATTTGCTCGATGCTTCCTCTATGGGTTCTTTCACAAACGAAAAGATTGATGCTAAATGGGAACTCCTTGAAAGAATTCAACGCAACACTGAAGATTGGGAGATCGACAAAGGTAAAGAGTCAGGTATAATTTATGAGTATGATTGCATTAAGTCCTTTGTTGAAACTACAAGTTTTAATAAGTTTAGTGCTAAGTTTGGGCTTGATTCTCAACTCCTTGTTGATTTCCTCAAATCTTTTGCTTCACATCTTAATATGCCTAAGGAGGATTGGATCAAGCATCATGAACCTTTTAAAGAGATTTGCAAAGAAAATGAAATTGTTCATGATGATTGCAACATGCATGATCCAATTCCTAAAAATGAAGTTTTATATAAGCATGTTAATTTTTGTGGAGTGGATAGACCTTGTGAAAGGCCTATGATTGAAGAAGAGAAGTATTGTAAGCAACATAAGCATGAAAGAACAATCACTTGGGTCAAAGATTTAAATGAAATTGCTAGAGAATTGTGTGACCTTTATCCTTTTACTTGTGAACTTTGCTGTATAGAGGGTCACTTTAATTTTCAATGCATGCACTTTCAAAACATAAATGTTAACCAGTTTTGTGATAACATGATCACCCCTGATCTTTATGATGAGCTTATGTTATTTTTGATGTGTGAAGAGTTATTAGAAAAGACTTCTTGGCTAGATGTTAATGCCATAGGAATAAAAAACACTTTGCAAAATTGCCATCTCTATTGTGTTGTTAATTGCCATAAAAATGATTACATAAGTAAGATTAGAAAGGAGGGAACTTTACCAAAGTATAAAAATGTCTCTTATATTTCTGCTAATAAAAAGGAGAGTTTCTCCCAAGTTTCCCCTATTGTTTCTAATGATAAACCAGGATATGTGGAGAAGCTTCATCTCCAACCACTCCCTCCTAAGGTGAAGAAGAAGAAAAAGAAGAGGAGGAGGAAGAGGAGCAAGAAGGAAGAAGAATGGGTATCAACCTGGCCTGAGCATATTCCTCCCATCAACTTTTATCCTAACGGTTGTATGTTTAAAGAAGAAGGTGAAGTTTATTGCCTTAATTATCATCTTGATGATACGTCCGTAGGTACTATTGAAGATGATTTTGATTATGATATGCATGTTACTTATTGTGATTGGGAAAATGATGATAATGCTACTTATGATCTTGAAAATCTTTTTGGTACCAACTCTGAAAGTGATGACATGGAAAGCTCTAAGCTTGGGGATGATAGGATTGCAAATCCTTTACCCACTAGTGATGTGATAATTGATAATTCTTTTGCTAGTAAGAATAAAGACAACATGTTTACAAATATAGTTGCTAGCAATGATAATGCTCTTCTCTACTATGATGATGTTTTAACTCCAATCTATAGTGATTATAAAGGTACCTATGACATAAGGAGAAATTATCCTTATGAAACTTGTCATAATCATGGAGGGAATTACTCCCTTGTTGAACACCATCTTCCTAATACACAATTAATATATAGTGTTCAAGTTGTTTATGATAGTCCTACTCCCACTATTACCAATGAGAAAGATTATGCTTATGTGGAGAGTAAGAGTACCTTTTTGCATGTGGATCATGGTAACAATGCTTTATGTGATGCTTATATTGTTGAGTTTATTCGTGATCCCACTGAAAATTATTATGAGAAGGGAACATATGCTTATAGATATTTCAATAATATCAAGTTCCCTCTCTTTATGTTGAAGGTTTTGAAGCTGCACTTGTTTTGTCTTCCTATGCTTATTGCTTTGTGCTTCAATGAATTATTCTATTACAATATTCCTATGCATAGGAAGCATGTTAGGCTTAAATGTGTTTGGTATTTGCTTCTTGATGCTCTCTTTTGTTCTTCAACTCTTATTCCTACGAGAGCATCATTAAAGTCTTAAGCCTATCTTTATGGCTATAAAGAAAGAACTCTAGGGAGACAACCCTTGTTATCTTTGCTTTCAGTTTGTTCTTTCAGTTTTTAGTGGTCTTGATGTTTGTTACTACTGTAGCAACATCATTGTATCTTTATTTTTCAGCTTTGTGCCAATTTTAGCCTCTGATTGCAAGAAAGTTCAAAAGTTGTGACATGCTGTCCAGAAAACAGAATCTGTCCTTGGAAAGAAAAATTCGAATAAAATCACCAGATCATCTTTTTGATCTGAATTTTTTTGACAGCATGCTCTATACAATTGGCTTTCAAGCGTCCATTTTGAGTTTTTTTGATTTGAGTTGCAGAAGTACCCCAAAAAAATTATTTACTACCTGCTGGTCTGTTTTTCACATATTCTGCCCTGTTTTGCCTTTTCTTCGTTTTGCAGACCTTAAGCTTGCTTTTTCTTTGCAAAAACTTTTTGGCGATCTTGACAAACAGTAGACCTTCAAGAATATCTTTGTTTCCAGTAGAGAAAAAATATTTTATTGTGGGTACTAACCTCTCTAATCAGATTTTGATGAGTTATGTATGAAGGGAGTTTTCAAGTGTGCGAGGGAAGATGATAAAAGAAGATTCAGGAGTGTCAAACGCTCAAGCTTGGGGATGCCCCCATGAACCCCCAAGAAATATCCAAGGAGACTCAAGCATCTAAGCTTGGGAATGCCCCCGTGCATCCCCTTCTCCATAATTATCAGTTCGTCCTTCGTTCCACTATATTTTTATCACTTCATGCGTTATGTGCTATGCTTGGAGCGTCTTGGTCTTCTCTTTTTAGTTTATTTAGTTTTACTTGCTGTTCTTAACAAGTTGGATCCTAGCCTTCATTGTTTGGGAGAGAAACACGCTCCACTCCACTGTAGAACACAACATAGGCTTGCATGCGTATCTTCTTGTGTGTGTTCTTTATCTTTTCATAGCTGCTGTCCTACAAACCTCTGCGCTTGGAGGCCCAACATAGTCTACAAGAATAGAAGCGTGTGTAGACATCAGGACCGGACATAGGTCCCTTGAAAATTGGCCCGAAAAGCATCCTCAAGTTCTTCCTAACTCCCAATGGAGTTCTCTAGGAGGTTGTTTAGCAAGTGCCGAGCTGGTCCTTTTAGCTTGAGGGGTAGGTATTTAATGGCATGGAGATCATCTCCGTGAGCCATGTCGATGTGAAGGATGAAGTCTTCTATCCAGACGGCAGGATCCGTCGTTCCATCGTACGCCTCAATGTTCACTAGTTTAAACCCTTCTGGTAAATCGTGATCCAGCACCTCATCAGTGAAGCACAGAGGGTGTGTGGCGCCTCCGTATTTTGCTATATCATGGCGTATGTCCGATGGTTGTGATGTTCGGTATTGACCCCGAACTGGTATATGACCGGCGCGATTGGCTTGATAGCCGTCGTCCCGTGCGGGAGCCTGGTCCCTAGATCCATAGATGGATCTGGTCTTGCTAGCCTTTTTGTTCAGGTCCTCATGCAAATCGTGTTTCCGAACTTGAGCCGCGTCCTCCTTTCCTTTATGCGGTGGGGGTGTGGGCTTGTGCACGCCGTTGCTAGCCACTCTGTCCCATCGACGAGGTGGTCGGTCCGGCTTATCAGTGGTGTTATTTTTCGGCGGTATGGGCGCAGTGGCCTCGTCGTCGAATTCGGGCAGTAGTTTACGCTTAGGATAGCCTTTGGTTTGGCGATTGTAGCCAAGTTTTTGCTCAGCGTCTAGCACTTCTTTCCATCTATCATTGACCGTGTCATGTGCGGCTCAAAGCCGTCTCTGCTGCTTTTTCAGGTTCCTTGCGGTGGCAATAAGCCTCCGATGGAAATGCTTTTGTTCTAAGGGTTCTTCAGGGACGATGTATTCATCGTCGCCCAGGCTAACATCCTCTTCGGAGACAGGTTCATAATTACTATCTTCGGCATCGCTGTCATCGGACAGCGGTTTCGGACTATGTTCGCCGTCCTCTCGCTCGTCCTGCTCCATCGTTGGGTCTGCAGGGTCTTCGGCTTGCTCCGGACTGTCACTGTCGGTGGTGACGGGTTGCTATCTTTTCCTCTACGGGATTTAGTCCGGCGCTTTGGACGTCGACGTTTGGGAGGTTCTTCGACAGGCTTGTCCTTTAAGGGATCCTTTTCATCGTCGCCCTCCTTCTACTTAGGTGTATCCACCATATACACATCATATGAGGACATAGCTGTCCACCGCCCGGTTGCGGGCCGGTTTTGGTCTAGATCAGCTTCGGCTTTGAGATCCATCCCTTCAAAATCTTCGGAAGCATAGTCCAGTAGATCGGTTAGATCTTCGACCATGGCTACCAAGTGGGTGGTGGGTGGGGAGAACAATTCATCAGCCTCCTGTTTGAACCGAATATAATTCGGTTGTGTGTCCCCAGCTAAGGAGAGATATTTTAATGAATTCAACACATCGCCGAAAGGTGAGTGCTGGGAAATGTCCTCGACGATAGACGCCTGATCGAGTGTGAAGGGTGCGGATGCGCATGATTCGGAACCTAAGGCCGGAGACGAGTCCGTAGTTCCGGTAACACAAACCCCGCTCGAAGTTGGGTCCGTGTGCAGCTCCAGCGCCGTTGAGTCTGCGGCTTCTAGGGGCGGGGTTGAGCTTCCCGTCCTCGGGTGATGTGATCTGTTCCGGATCTAGGTCCGGAACTATTACATGTGCTATTTCCCGATCCGATGACAGAGTTAGGTTGTGTTCATCATGATGGCAGGGAGAGGTCGCCGTGGGCTCGAATCCGTCGAAGATCAAGTCTCCCCGGATATCAGCAATGTAGTTTAAGCTTCCAAACCTGACTTGATGGCCAGGGGCGTAGCTCTCAACCTGCTCGAGGTGGCCTTCAGTGTTGGCACGGAGCATGAAGCCGCCGAACACAAAAAGCTGTCCGGGAGGGAAAATTCTCTCGGTGTCACCGTTGTGGTTGATGAGGCCATCCATCAGTCCTTTGGTGAACGACATAGTGGAACTCTCAATGAAAGCACCAATGTCGGTGTCAAAACCGGCCGATCTCGGGTAGGGGGTCCCGAACTCTGCATCTGCGGATTGATAGTTACAGGAGACTGGGGACACAATGTTTACCTAGGTTCAGGCCCTCTCGATCGAGGTAATACCCTACTTCCTGCTATATTAATATGTATGAATAATATTACAAGAGTTGATCTGCCTCGAGATCGTAATGGCTAAACCCTAAAGTCTAGCCTATGAGGATGTTATGATTTTCTATTAGCCTCCACGGACTAAACCCTCCAGTTTATATATGCACCGGAGGGGCCTAGGGTTTGTACATAACCATCTTGCAGAGGAAGGAAAATATTATACCCGAACCTAAAACTTGCAATTATACGAATACAGGAGTCCAATCCGGATACGAGAGACTGTCTTCAACAATGATCTTCACGGCCCACCAGTCCGGCCCACCACGAGTTATCCGGACACATGACGACCCCTCCATCTAGGACTCCCTCAGTTGTCGCCGCTCCTTCTTGGCGGCGGTGGTTATGGAGGGAGGCCGGCATTGCCCTGAGGATGGGCTTCACGAGGATGGTCACACCAGGGGCCCTCACGAGGCTCATCATGCCAGCGGTCCTCGCGAGGCTGGTTGTGCCAGTCTTGACGAGGGTTGCGACCGTCGCAGTGGCCTCCCCCGCGGACTCCTCCATGGCCATAGCCTTGGTCATTGCGCTCGGGGCGGCAGCCCATGCGTTCGCCTCAGATCGCCCTGAGCTCTTGGCCATCATTCGTGTTGTGGGTGCGGGCGTCGTGGAAAACGTAGTACGGGCGACGATCCTTGGCGGGTTCGTCGCGGCCTCGATCGCGCTTCTGCTCGGGCACCGCTGCCAGCATGGCGAGGCCCTTGCGCTTCACCTCCTTAGCCTTGGCCTTCTTATCTTCGGGGTTGATCTCGGCGTGCTTGAGGAGGAAGAGGCGGCCTTCTTCATCTCTGGTGCATTTGTCGACTAGGTTGAACAGCTCCAGAGCCAAACAGAGGTCGTCATGGATGGCGAGCTCCTCGCTCATCTTGACATCAGTTATGCCTTATGTAAACGCAAAGATGATGGCCTCGTCGGATGCCTTCCGGACCTTGGGGCGAATCTATTTGAAGCTCTGCATGTACTACCGAAGGGTCTCGCCTGGCTGCTGCTTCACGCTCCGCAAGTCGTTGACGGTGAGAGCGTGGTCGCAGTTCCCTTGTAAGTTGGTGATGAAACGCTCACGGAGCTCGTCCCACATGGTGATGGTTCCCTCGGGGAAGTGCATGATCCAGGGGCGCACATCGTCCTTGAGGGCCATTTGGAACCAGTTCGCCATGACCTTCTCGTCGCTGTTCCCCACCTTCATGCTCGACGCATAGAGCTGAAGGAACTCCATGGGGTCATGGGTGCCATCGTAGCGGGGCGGCAGATCAGGGTTGAGCTTCACCAGCCATACGACATGACGTAGCTCACGAGAGAAGGCACATCAACCCGCCGCACTCACGGGTACATCACATGCAACGGGGGCACAATCCTAACGCTCCTGTGGGGCGGCATCCAACGTAGCTCAATCTTGAGGATGGCGCCATGGTGCAGGAACTGCGCGGGTGTCGTACTGCGGCAGCGGTACCACCCGGCTGCTGGCCCCATCCCGAGCATGGGCCGGGGCCTCATCTCACACGTCACGCCTTGGGTCAACGTCGGTGCCACGACGTGGCAGAAGTGGAAGGGCGCCATGCGCCACTTCGTCCGGGCGAGATGGCTGGGGACGAAGCGAGTGGGCGGACGCCGGGGCCTCGCCGGCAATGTTGACGAGCTTGGTGATGCGACCCGTCCAGGCATTATAACCCTCGTCCGCAGGGCGGTAGCGCAGCAACTCCCGCGCCACGAGGAGTGTTGCATGCGCATTCAGAGGCCCACGGTGAGCAAGGAAGGCCGAAGGCGTGACATGGTTAAAGGAGGGTGTGGCGATGCGGCCGTCACGCTGTATGGAAGGTGGGAGCAAAGAATCCTGCTGCTCTTGGACAACCGGGTCGGTGGCGGCATTGACCACCGGAGAAGCGGAGTGACGAGAGGCAGGGCGGCCCAATGGGGCCGTCTGAGCGATTTGGGCGGCTCGACGCTCGGTGCGGAGGCAGCGAGCTTCATCCATGAGCACGGAGGATCGAGAACGGAGCACGGTTGAGCACGAGCAGAGCTTAAACATCCCACTACCTGGCGTGCCAAATGTCGGATTCATTGCTCTGCATACCCCAAAGAGGTTTGAACTATGGAGCACGAACGAAGGACTCCGCTTCACCCTAACGCTATGCTTGCCATGCTCAAAACTTAAGCTCGCTGTGTGGGTTGGTCGAGGGGAGGAAGGACATGGAGATTTACCTAGGTTTGGGTGACCGTGTGGTGTAAAACCCTACTCCTGCTTTGTGGTGGATTGGCCTCACAAGGAGGTCGAGGTTGAACTAGTATAATGGATGAGCAACCTCGTGAGGGATCAAGTGGTGAGGGTCAAATGGGTCTGATCCCCGACTACGGTGATGGCTAGCATGTATATATAGTGACCATGGTCCTCCACAACGGACAAATTTGAAAGGGGACATGAGGTACATCTTATCCTGACGAAAGGTGGTCTTCGCCTGGAAAGCCTCTGGTCATGACGCAGCGGTGGGCTTGGCGATGACATCCGTCCTGCGGAGCTCGTGGTCTTGTTGCACCAGAATGGAAACCTTTGGGGATACTTCGGGAACCGGCGTACGTCCTTATCTTCTTAGCACCGAAGAGGGAATTATCCATGCTGCGCCCACTGACGCCAACCTGGCCTTGGTCGTCATGGCTTACCTCATCGCAGCCTCGTGAGGCTGGGTACCTGCATAGGAATCTCTGCTCCTGTCAGGACCGGTTTTCCAATAAAACATTTATTGAGAAACCGACCTTTTTATAAGACCAGTATAGAAGAATCCTCCTTACTGGTAGACTAATCCTTGATACAGAAATCCAGAAGTACTAAATATTATACAAGGTTGAGCTGAGGCTGCTCAACAATTTATTACCAGCACGCCGATATTATACATAAAGGAGGATTTGACACAAAGCGTATGGTGGCATAACTACTGACTCATAATAAAAGTGGTGGTGGATATGTCACAGTGAAGTGGGTGACATGACTCCAAAATCTTACAGCTCATCAAGCGCCGGAGTGAGGCTCGATGATTTTATTAGGGTAGCGGAAGCGTATATAATACAAGTGACCAACTCCGGGATCGTACGAGACTAACTGGGACTCCTCTAGGCGTCGGACTCGCTATCGTACTCTTCATCCATAAGATCGCCTTCGTCAACATCTGGCCAAATCAACAAGCCAGGTGAGTATTTTGAATGTACTCACAAGACATTTTCGACAGAAGATATAACAAATGCAAACATGATGCACATGAGCAGACTAGTAATGCGCACTCAGATAATAAATTTGCACCGCAAGTTAAATAAAAAGGAAGTCAGGCGGTAGTTCTCCCGAAATCCCAATAAAAATAGCTAAAGACCGATCGGGTGTCTGAAGCAACGCCTCGAAAGGTAAAATAAATTAACATGCCGCAGTCGGGCGTCAGGGCGACACCGCATAAAGGGCTTATATTAAAACGTAAATGACAGTACTTGCCATACTCGGACGTCTAAGCGACATCTCGAAAGGGGCTTATAATGAAAGTAAATAACAAGGATGCTACAGTCAGACGTTTGAGCGACATCACATAAAGGGCTTATATCAAAAGTAAATAACAAGAATGCCACAGTCGGACGTCTGAGCGACATCACATAAAGGGCTTATATCAAAAGTAAATAACAAGAGTGCCACAGTCGGACGTCTGAGCGACATCACATAAAGGGCTTATATAAAAAGTAAATAACAAGAATGCCACAGTCGGACGTCTGAGCGACATCACATAAAGGGCTTATAGCAAAAGTAAATAACAAGAATGCCACAGTCGGACGTCTGAGCTACATCGCATAAAGGGCTTATATCCAAAAGTAAATAACAAGAATGCCACAGTCGGACGTTTGAGGGACATCACATAAAGGGCTTATATTTCATCATTCGAATTCAAGTAGCTCATGAAGGTAAATCATCCCAAGGAAATACTCAGTACATAATAATAAACTGATTAGTCCATCCACAGGAATAACATTCGGCCGGGTTTACTGCTCTCAATTTCATGTTTATTCTCCGGAGACTGTAAATGAGACTGACACTGAGACAGACACTGAGACTGACGCTGATACTGACACTGATATGTTGATCAAAGTCCTTGACCATGGACATGGTTACACAAATGGTTTTGACTCTGCAGAGTTTGTACTCTTTAACCACAGCCAACGGATTTCAGTAGTCACAAAGGACTAGTTCCGTTTACGGTATTTTAGAAGAAACACATCTAACCAGTACCACCCATTCCACATTCCGCTGCCAGGAATCACCCTAGGCAACGTTCAAGAAAAACTCTAAGACGGGGAGGCCACAACCTCGAATAGCATGGGATCAAATTTATATCGCGCGCTCTAAGGGGTGCCCCCCTCTCGGTCCCAACCGGAAACACCCATGCCCCCTGACCGGATGACGGGCTTTAATCCAGGGCCATGGAACCCTCATCATGGCCCCTCTATTTGGTGTGTACAAGGAAAGAGGTTTGCAACTGACTAAACCGCACTCTTTGCAGAAGACATGTGGCAGCAGGAAAAGGAGACGAACGGGAACATGACTTGATCCACGTTAATACTGGAGTTAAACGGTTGACATAAAACTGGCATGCTTCAACAATACCAGCTTACAACCTATCAGGCCTCCACATGATCAGGTTATCTCACCATCATATGAACACATCAAATTTCGAAGCTCACTTGCAGCTTGCCTTGCATGTAGTATAACATTCACAAATGCTTAAATAAACATGCCATGAGAAAACTACTCAAGCAAACATGCAAAACACTCATCATATCAAAGGTTCAAACATGCTTGCCTGGTTCGGAGTAGTCGGAGTCTAGTTCGGCGAGGTTTGCGGCTCCATCACCTCCTTCGGTATCTACGTTATAAAATAAACTGGATACTATCGTAAATACCGTGTGTTCATAAAAATTGTTCCAAATATTTTTCAAATAAATATGTTAAAAAACTAGACAGAAAAATAAAGATGACAAAAAAAAGAATCAACTAAAAATCATCTTTTGTTTAAAAGTTATAAAGGTTTTAGTCCAGGGACTAATTTGTGAGGAAACAGAAACTTTCCAGGGGCTAATTTAGAAAAACAGAAAACACTTCGGTTGGAAATATGCCAGCCCAAAGGGAATACGTACTTTGCCCGAAGGCGCTTTCAGAAAACGGTTCGAATAAGAGAGGAGAGGCTGACGAGGGGGTCCCATCCGTCAGGTTTGAAATCTCACCATCGACCGAAGCAAACGATGATCGTCTGCGACGATCTACTGCGATCCAGAGGAGGGCAAGGGAATGGTTGCACTCACGGGACAATTCCGCGTCGGTGGATGGTGGACTTGGTCGTCAGCGAGCACCACATCGACGACGGCTTCCACTCCGGTGGATGGCGGTACGGGCGGTGATGGATCTCGCCGAGGAGGGCTGCAAACGTCAAATTGGGGCTCGGGTTAGAAGAGTGGGTGCACTAGGAGGTTACTGGCACAGTTTGGGAGGTGGGGGTGCTCTCACCAGAGAGAATCTTGCCGGAGCCCGAAGCGGATTGGGGCAGCCGGAGCTGGGGAAGAAGGCCTCCTCGAGGTCCTCCTAGCGACTGGGCGCGGCTCTGGTGAGGTGGAGGAGTGGTGTTGGGTCGAAGGTGAGCTCGGGGCCTCTATTTATAGCCGGCCCGAGGCGGTTGCCGAGAACGGGATCACTCCGGTGAGCGATTACGATGAGACAGTGGTCGGGCTAGAGGTTTAGGTGACTGGGCATCTTTGAATTGGTCCACTGGCTCCATCCAACGACTAAACTTGGTACAACTTGGGCGATACTCCATGTCTTCGACGGAACGGCCTCACGGGCTCGTCGGCGGCAGAGAGCACGCTTTGCGCCTCTCATGCCACGGTGACTATGCTACAGCACTCACGGGGAAGAGGACGGCCACGCGGAGGCTCCTGGTGGTGTGGGCGGTGCTGGATGGTGCCGTACTGCAGGGCTGGCCCCTGCTGGCCACCACGGGCGGTTCTGCCACCACGGAAGACGCCGGCGTTGGCGAGACACGTCGCCACCGATGCTTGCGCCCATCCAAACGACAATGCGGTGCACTGGATAAGAAGGAGGAGCAGGGAGCAAGAGGCCAGAGCGAGTACTGGCGACATTGACGCCACGGCTCTAAAGAAAACGACACTGACGACATAACTGAAACACTGAATTTCTGAATCTTGACAGTAACAGTGCCGGCCACCTGTTCGACGAAATGATTTAGGCACGTGGAAAAATTTTCTGGAGCAGGGACTTGGTGAAGTGATCTCTTGAATTGTGGACCAGCAGATCTTGATGGATCTAGGTTGAGGGTACTAAGGAGTAGCTAGGGTAATTTGCTTGGGCTCAGAGACTTAAAGGATCTAGTACTTCCTTTGTAAATCCGAAGAGTCCAAACTATATTACAAAAAAATGGTTGAGGATAAATTAAGTAGAAATAAAATCTAAAAAGAGGTTGAAACTTGCTGGAATTGGATGCTTGGCTTGACCCAAAGTAGGGAGGTGGTTTTGGAAGAAAGATTTCAACATATGCCATGGCAAAAGAGAAATGTTTGAATGGGAAAAGAATAAATCCATAATTCATAGTAATTCTTTTTAATAGAAAGAATTGTGAAAACTTTCCAAAATCATTTGTGTTGAGCCAACACAAGATGAAAAGCCCTCAAGACCAAAAATCAAGGTTGAGAAGAACACATAAAAGATTTGTCATAAAAGATTTGAGAAGGAGAGGCTTTAAGAAAAAATTAAATAACCTCCTTCCAAGTAATTAAAGAATTTGATCAAAACCAAATAAAAAAATTTGGAGTGTTACAACACCTACCCCCTTAGGAAAAATCTCGTCCCCGAGATTTTAGCTGATCCTCAAATAGGTGTGGGTACTCTGTCCGAAGAAAGTCCTCTCTTTCCCATTTTTCTTCATCCTCGGTGTGATTGCTCCACTGAACCTTGAAAAACTTAATTGTTTTCTGACGGGTCCTCCTTTTATATTCCTCCAATATTTTTATTGGACGTTCTCTGTAGGAGAGGTCTGGTTGCACGTCAATGCTCTCATGAGATACATGCTTCTCTGGGTTGCTTACACATTTCCTCAACTATGAGACGTGGAACACGTCGTGGACGTCTGAAAATTCTTTGGGTAGGTCTAGCTGGTAGGCTACTGTGCCTCTTCGTGAAATCACACAGAAGGGTCCAATAAACTATGGTGCTAGCTTTCCTTTAACTTTGAATCGTTGCAGGCCCCTCATAGGAGATACTCGTAGATACACATATTCACCGGATTCAAAGCTGACTTCATGATGTTCTTTATCGTAATAACTCTTTTGTCGGCTCTGGGCTGTCTTGAGTCGATCCCTGATTAGTCTAACCTTCTCCTCAGCTTCCTTGAGCATGTCTAGGCCAAAGATACGACTATCTCATGTTTCTGACCAATTTAATGGGGTACGGCATCTTCGCCCGTACTAGGCTTCAAAAGATGCCATTTTTAGACTGGCTTGGTAACTGTTGTTGTATGCGAACTCAGCATATGGCAAGCTTTCTTCCCAACTAGTTCCATAGGTGAGAACACATGCTCTTAGCATGTCCTCTAGAATTTGGTTCACACATTCAGTTTGTCCTCCAGTCTGGGGGTGGTATGATGTACTGAATACTAGTTGAGTTCCCAGAGCTTGTTGTAAATGATCCCAAAATCTAGAGACGTATTGAGTGCCTCTGTCGAATATTATAGTCTTTGGAATTCCATGCAGAAAAACTATACGGGAGAGATAAAGTTTGGCAAGCTTCTGAGTGGTGTGGGTTGTCTTTACTGGGATGAAATGTGCCACCTTAGTTAATCTATCTGTGATGACCCATATGGTGTCATTTCCGTGTCGTGACCGAGGTAGTCCGACAATAAAATCCATTCCAATTGCGTCCCATTTCCACTCAGGTATCCTGTTCGGCTGTAATAGTCGTGCTGGTTTTTGGTGCTCAGCTTTAATGGGCTGACATGAATCACAACAAGAAATGAATGTGGCTATATCCCTCTTCATACCGTGCCACCAAAACTTTTCCTGAATGTCCTTGTACATTTTGGTTCCTCCAGGGTGGATTGAATATGGAGCGATGTGGCCTTCGGCTAAAATTTGTTGTTTGAGGTACTCTATATTGGGTACGCAAAGCCTGTCTCCGTACCATAATATTCCCTTATCGTCTACGATGAATTCTAAGGCCTTGCCCAGACTCACTTTTCTTTCTATGACTTCGATGTTGGGGTGTCCATGCTGAGCCTTCTTAATCTGTTCCATTAGGGTGGGCCGTATTTCCAAATTTGACACATTGCCTTCAGTGACCATCACCAAGTTGAGTTTGGCGAACTGCAGCTGAAATTTAGGTCTCAAGTTTTGTAGACTGTCGTTCCTCGAGCTGGGGTTTCGACTAAGAGCATCTGCCACTACATTCGCCTTTCCTGGATGGTAGTGAATGCCAACATCATAATCTTTCACTAATTCCATCCAGCGTCGTTGTCGTAAATTGAGTTCGGGTTGTGTGAAAATATATTTGAGGCTTTTATGGTCCGTATATATTTCACAACGATTTCCAAGCAAAAAGTTCCTCCTCTCCTTGAGTGCACGAATGACTGCTGCCAATTCTAAGTCATGAGCAGGGTAATTTTCTTCATGCTTTTGTAGTTGCCTGGAGGCGTATGCGACTACCTTGCCTTCTTGCATTAGTACGCATCCGAGGCCCTTCCGGGATGCGTCACAATATACTTCAAAACTTTTATGTATGTCTAGTACAACCAATACTGGTGCTGTTGTTAATTTCCTTTTGAGTTCTTGGAAACTTTTCTCGCAAGCTTCAGTCCATACAAATTTCTTATCCTTCTTGAGTAACTGTGTCATTGGTTTTGCTAGGGTGGAGAACCCCTCAATAAACCTTCGGTAATATCCAGACATACCCAGGAAACTTCGTTCATCTGTTACGTTGGCCGGTGGTTTCCAGCCAAGTACGGCCTTGACTTTTTCTGGGTCCACGGCAACACCTTCTTGGGTCAATACGTGGCCTAGAAAACCAACCTGTCTTAACCAAAATTCACATTTGCTGAATTTGGCATATAGTTGATGTTTCCTTAATTCTCCCATTACAATTTCTAGATGTTCAGCATGTTCTTCCGGCGTCTTAGAGTATACCAAGATATCATCAATGAACACCACAACAAATTTGTCCATAAATTTCATAAACACTTTGTTCATGAGGTGGACAAAATATGCGAGGGCGTTTGTGAGTTCAAACGGCATTACTGTAAATTCATATAATCCGTATCTGGAGGTGAATGATGTCTTAAGGATATCTTCTGTCCGTACTTTTAATTGATGATACCCCGACCTTAAATTAATTTTTGAGAAAACCTTGGCTTGTGCGAGCTGGTCAAATAAATCATTTATCTGTGGCATCGGATATTTGTTTTTGATGGTGACCATGTGGAGTGCTCGATAGTCTATACATAATCTCAGTGTCCCATCCTTTTTCTTGGCAAATAATACTGGTGAACCCCAAGGTGAGGAGCTGGCCCGTATAAATCCTTTGTCCAATAATTCTTTTATTTGTTTCTTTAATTCTACCAACTCGGAGGGTGCCATTCTATAGGGTTTCTTGTAAATGGGGGTGGTTCCAGGTGCTAGTTCAATGATGAACTCTATTTCCCAGTCTGGTGGCATGCCTGGCAGTTCTTCGGGAAATACGTCCGGGAACGCACATACCACTCCAACTTTTCTTAACTCTGAAATTTCCACCTTGTTCAACGTTGGTTGCCGTGATACTGGTCTTTCTTGAGCTGCAACCTTTATCGTCTTCCCGTGATGATGAGTAAGAATTACAGTCCGATTGAAGCAGTCGATAAATCCCTTGTTGGTGGTTAACCAGTCCATTCCTAGGATAACATCCAGTCCCTTATTTTCCAATACAATGAGGTTTTCCTGAAACTTTAGTCCCTCAGTCTCAATAATCACACCTTGGCAGTAACTCTGAGTGATTTGCTTAATCCCGGGGGACATGATGGTCATGGATTTTCCCAAGGGAAGCATCGAAAAATCATGTTGCAAAGCAAATTTCTTTGAAATGAACGAGTGAGAAGCTCCAGAATCAAACAAAACCGTGGCAGGTATTGTGTTGACAGGGAACGTACCGAGTACGATATCCGGGGCATCCTGTGCTTCCTCCTTGGTCACATGGTTCAAGTGACCCTTCTTGTGATTGTTATTGGGGTTGAAGTTGTTACGCTTGTGTGTTGAATTGTTTCCACTGTTGTTCGGCTTGGGGCCGAGTTTCTTGGTTTTGGGCACTGTTTGGCATAGTGTCCCTCCTCTCCACAAGCGTAGCAAGTAACACCTGGGCGATACGTAAAATCGTTGTCCCTTCCATGAAATTTTTTGTTCGGGCATGGGACATTGGTCGGGGATCTGTTCGCTCCATTTTTCTGAAAATCAGTCTTGTTCCGGTTGTTGCGAGCATGAGTAGTCTTGTCCCTTTTGCGCTTGCGTAAATGCTCCAAGTTGCGGCGCTCATTTTCCAATGTAATAGCTTTGTCCAAAAGTGTTTTGAAATCAGGAAAGGTGTGTACGACCAGCTGGCATTTAAGTGCTGGTGCCAGACCGTCCAAATTTTTTTCCATCTTTTTATTTTCAGTCATATGCTCTTCGTTGGCATAACGAGATAATTGAGTAAACTGACTATTGTACTCAGTCACTATCATGCTTCTCTGCTTGAGGTCATCAAACTCCCTTTTCTTGATCTTCATAATGCTTCTGGGAATGTGCGCCGCACGAAAACCTTCTTTAAATTCTTCCCAGGTGATGTTATTTTCATTGGGGTGCATGTGTAGGAAATTTTCCCACCATGATGCAGCTGCTCCAGTGAGGTAGTGAGGTGCATAAAGTACCTTCTCACGATCCGAACATTGTGCAATAATTAACTTCCTTTCAATGTCTCGAAGCCAGTCATCGGCCTCAAGAGGTTTATTAGTGTGAGAGAACGTTGGGGGACGTGTCTTCTATAGTTCACACAACTTGGAATGCTGCTGATATGATTCATGGTGATTTCCCATTATTGATAACATGGTTCATCATTTCTTGATGCTGCTGCTGGCTTTGCTCATAAAGGCGGCATACTTTAGAAAATGCTGCTTCACTGCCTTGCTGACTTGACTGCCCCTGTGTGAAATTGATACTTGTCTAGGTACCATAATTTTCTTCCGGCGGACTTGGCATGGAACGAGTCCAGGGCCGAGGCATTTTCCACTCTGGGGTATTTTTGCAGAACTCATGAGAAAAACTAAGTGGCAAAAATAAATAATTTTGCAAAGGCAGAAATTTTAAGAACTCCAAATTTTTTCAAGAAAATACTTGATTGCGCATGGAGAAGGATCGCTCAGTACATATCTTACACGCAAGCCGTAATTATACAGTACATCACTCAGGATGTGCGTACACATTCCTGACATGTTATTTAGGCTAGTGCACTTCTCCGAGTTCCTACATGATGCGCACACAAACTACTTCTCACCAAGCCTATATACATATAAACATATCATACAAGCTGGTACATCGCACGGCTGCTAGGCGCACTTAGTCGGAGATGGTAAAAACTTCCCTCGGCCTGCCGAGGGTAAGACCCAGTGATGCTGGAGACTCAACCTCCTCCTCACTAATAGGCTCCAGGCGCGAAGTACTAGGTTGAGGAGCTGGTGCGGGCGCGGCAGGTGGTGCAGCACTGACTAGAGTAGGAGCAATGACTTGGTCAAACTCCTCAGAGGTAGGCAGGCGGCAAGCAGTGGCTAAGATGGCAGGTGTATAGGATGCTGAGGACGAGACGTAAGTCAGTGGTGGTGCTATATGGAGGAGCTCCCTCCTGTTGGCGGAATAGCCCTGGACGAAGTCCATACGAGCAGCCACCAAGTCGTCCACGAGGTTATCAAAAGCTGCCTCAAGAGCTTTGAGATACTCAACCAACATTTCAATAGCCTCGTCTCTCTCGCCCCTAGGGCAAGCGAACGCATAGTGACAAGTGTAGGGCACGTGGCATGGGAGGTAGCGGTAGCGACGAGCCTTCATCGAAGGAAGAGCATCCCGGAGACGAGCTATCGCCTCATGGGCAGCCATCTGCATGGCATGCCTCTCCGTAGGCATGGCCCTTCCCACAAATCGGAAGCGGCGTGACTCAGAACGTCCTCCCTTCAATTGCACCGCGGCCTGGTGCATAGACACGCTGTCGCTGATCTTGTGCTGGTAGAGTATGAACTCCGGACGAGCCGATGGCCCGATCGCGACCTTGGTGATGGAGATGAGAAGCTTGATAAACACCTCAGGTACATTGGCGAACACCTGTGACTCACAGTCGCTGCCAGCCATCTACAAAGGTAGACAAAAATTCCGAAGAGTCAAGTCATAAATTTATGATGACTAACAGAAAATTGCTACATTTGCAAAATGTTAAAATAGCACTTATTACGCTAATAACCCATTAGCGATCGCACCTAGTGGCTTCCTACAGTCAACCTGGCTCTGATACCAAGGTTGTCAGGACCGGTTTTCCAATAAAACATTTATTGAGAAACCTACCTTTTTATAAGACCAATATAGAAGAATCCTCCTTGCTGGTAGACAAACCCTTCATACAGAAATTCAGAAGTACTAAATATTATACAAGGTTGAGCTGAGTCTGCTCAAGAATTTATTACAAGCACGCCGATATTATACATAGAGGCGGATGTGACACAAAGGGTATGGTGGCATAACTACTGACTCGTAATAAAAGTGGTGGTGGATATGTCACAGTGAAGTGGGTGACATGACTCCAAAATCTTACAGCTCATCAAGCGCCGGAGTGAGGCTCGATGATTTTATTAGGGTAGCGGAAGCGTATATAATACAAGTGACCAACTCTAGGATCGTACGAGACTGACTGGGACTCCTCTAGGCGTCGGACTCGCTATCGTACTTTTCATCCATAAGATCACCTTCGTCAACATCTGGCCAAATCAACAAGCCAGGTGAGTACTTTGAATGTACTCGCAAGACAGTTTGGACATAAGATATAACAAATGCAAACATGATGCACATGAGCAGACTAGTAATGCGCACTCAGATAATAAATTTGCACTACAAGTTAAATAAAAAGGAAGTCAGGCGGTAGTCCTCCCAAAATCCCAATAAAAATAGTTGAAGACCGATCGGGTGTCTAAAGCGACGCCTCGAAAGGTAAAACAAATTAACACACCGCAATCGGGCATGAGGGCGGCACCACATAAAGGGCTTATATTAAAACGTAAATGACAGTACTTGCCACAGTCTGACGTCTAAGCGACATCTCGAAAGGGGCTTATAATGAAAGTAAATAACAAGGATGCCACAGTCGAACGTCTGAGCGACATCACATTAAGGGCTTATATCAAAAGTAAATAACAAGAATGCCACAGTCGGACGTCTGAGCGACATCACATAAAGGGCTTATATCAAAAGTAAATAACAAGAGTGCCACAGTCGGACGTCTGAGCGACATCACATAAAGGGCTTATATCAAAAGTAAATAACAAGAATGCCATGTCGGATGTATGAGAGACATCACATAAAGGGCTTATATCAAAAGTAAATAACAAGAATGCCACCGTCGGACGTCTGAGCAACATCGCATAAAGGTCTTATATCCAAAAGTAAATAACAAGAATGCCATAGTCGGACGTCTGAGCGACATCACATAAAGGGCTTATATTTCATCATTCGAATTCAAGAAGCTCATGAAGGTAAATCATCCCAAGGAAATACTCAGTACATAATAATAAACTGGTTAGTCCATCCACACGAATAACATTCGGCTGGGTTTACCGCTCTCAATTTCATGTTTATTCTCCGGAGACTGTAAATGAGACTGACACTGAGACAGACACTGAGACTAACGCTGATACTGACACTGATATGTTGATCAAAGTCCTTGACCATGGACATGGTTACTCGATGGTTTTGACTCTACAGAGTTTGTACTCTTTAACCACAGCCAACAGATTTCAGTGGTCACAAAGTACTAGTTCCGTTTATGGTATTTTAGAAGAAACACATCTAACCAGTACACACCCATTCCACATTCCGCTACCAGGAATCACCCTAGGCAACGTTCGATAAAAACTCTAAGATGGGGAGGCCACAACCTCGAATAGCATGGGATCAAATTTATATCGCGCGCTCTAAGGGGTGCCTCCCTCTCGGTCCCAACCGGAAACACCCATGCCCCCTGAGCGGATGACGGGCTTTAATCCAGGGCAATGGAACCCTCATCACGGCTCCTCTATTTGGAGTGTACAAGGAAAGAGGTTTGCAACTAACTAAACCGCACTCTTTGCAGAAGACATGTGGCAGCATGAAAAGGAGACGAACAGGAACATGACTTGATCCACGTTAAGACTGGAGTTAGACGGTTGACATAAAACTGGCATGCTTCAACAATACCAGCTTACAACCTATCATGCCACCACATGATCAGCTTATCTCACCATCATATGAACACATCAAATTTCGAAGCTCACTTGCAACTTGCCTTGCATGCAGTATAACATTCACAAATGCTTAAATAAACATGCCATGAGAAAACTACTCAAGCAAACATATAAAACACTCATCATATCAAAGGTGCAAACATGCTTGCCTGGTTCGAAGTAGTCGGAGTCAAGCTCGGCGAGGTTTGCGGCTCCGTCACCTCCTTCGGTATCTACGTTATAAAATAAATCGGATACTAACGTAAATACCGTGCGTGCATAAAAATTGTTCCAAATATTTTTCAAATAAATATGATAAAAAACTAGACAAAAAAATAAAGATGACAGAAAAAAGAATCAGCTAAAAATCATCTTTTGTTTAAAAGTTATAAAGGTTTTAGTCCAGGGACTAATCTGTGAGGAAACAGAAACTTTCCAGGGGCTAGTTTAGAAAAATAGAAAACGCTTCGGTTGGAAATACGCCAACCCAAAGGGAATACGTACTTTTCCCGAAGGCGCTTTCAGAAAATGGTTCGAATAAGAGAGGAGAGGCTGACGAGGGGGTCCCACCCGTCAGGTTTGAAATCTCACTGTCGACCGAAGCAAACGATGATCACCGGCGACGATCGACGGCGATCCAGAGGAGGGCAA
Source organism: Secale cereale (assembly GCA_902687465.1). Lineage (NCBI taxonomy): Eukaryota > Viridiplantae > Streptophyta > Magnoliopsida > Poales > Poaceae > Secale > Secale cereale. The sequence continues at coordinate 295,045,065 of LR738712.1, forward strand.
GGGTATGGTTGCACTGACAAGAAAATTCCGCGTCGGTGGGTGGTGGACTTGGTCGTCGGCGAGCACCACGTCGATGGCGGCTTCCACTCCGGGGGACGGCGGTTCTGGCGGTGATGGATCTCGCCGAGGAGGGCTGCAGACGTCAAATTGGGACTCGGGTTAGAAGAGTGGCTGCACTAGGAGGCTACTGGCACAGCTTGGGAGGCGGGGGTGCTCTCACCAGAGAGAATCTTGCCGGAGCCCGAAGCGGATTGGGGCTGCCGGAGCTGGGGAAGAAGGCCTCCTCGAGGTCCTCCTAGCGGCTGGGCGCGGCTCTGGTGAGCTGGAGGAGTGCTGCTGGGTCGAAGGCGAGCTCGAGGCCTCTATTTATAGCCGGCCCGAGGCGGTTGTCGAGAACGGGATCACTCCGGCGAACGATTACGGTAAGGCAGTGGTCGGGCTGGAGGTTTAGGTGACTGGGCATCTTCGGATTGGTCCACTAGCTCCATCCAATGCCTAAACTTGGTACAACTTGGGCGATACTCCAAGTCTTCTACGGAAGGGCCTCACGGGCTCGTCGGCGGCAGAGAGCGCGCTCTGCGCCTCTCAGGCCACGGTGACTGTGCTGCAGCACGCACGGGGAAGAGGACGGCCACGCGGAGGCTCCTGGTGGTGTGGGCGGTGATGGACGGCACCGTACTGCAGGGCTGGCCCCTGCTCGCCGCCACGGGCAGTTCTGCCACCGCGGAAGACGCCGGCGTTGGTGAGACACGTCGCCACCGACGCTTGCACCCGTCCAAACGACCGTGCAGCGCACTGGATAAGAAGAAGGAGCAGGTAGCAAGAGGCCGGAGCGAGCACTGGCGAGATTGACGCCGTGGCTCTGAAGAAAACGACACTGACGACATAACTGAAACACTGAATTTCTGAATCTTGACAGTAACAGTGTCGGCCACCTGTTCGACGAAATGATTTAGGCACGAGAAAAAATTTTAGGAAGAGAATAAGAATGAATTTCACCAAAAACGGCAAATCTAGTCCGAGCTTGCAGCAAGCATATTATGAAAAAATTGAACTGTGGACCAGCAGATCTTGATGGATCTAGGTTGAGGATACTAAGGAGTAGCTAGGGTAATGTCACACCATGATTTTCATGCCACAACACTTAAGCTAATAATCATGCTAAAAATGCGGTTTGACAAAAACTTTTGAGTGTTTTGGACTTTGCTTGATTTGATTTTTGTCTGTTGTTTGCTAGTGCTCTGAAAATCAAAAAAAATCCTCCATCTCTTATACTTCATCTCCTTGATCCAAAACCTTTTCCCAATGATCATGCCATGTGTATAGACCAGTATAGTATTTTCTTATAAAAATATTTTGGCCAAATAGTATTTTCAAAAATTAGTTTTCCAAAAACCCCTGAATTAAGGTTTGCACTGCAAGTACCTTATTTGGGGTGTGAAAAATCTTTCAAAAAGTATATTTGAATCCTATTAGGTATAGGACTCCCATAAACCACAAAATTATAATTTTAAAAGTTATTTTTATATTTTATTTAAATGCTTTTTCTTTAGGCCAGAAATGGTCTTTAATAGGTAAAAATATTTAACTATTTCAAAAATATTTACCAAAATTCAGGGAAACTCATAGGACATATATTGTCCATATATAAGAGTTTCAACACATGGTCATGTTCAAAATATTGGACAAATCCTTCCAAAACCCTTTCTGGATATTCCAAGCTTTTGAAATATTTACAAAGGAAGTACTCTCCAAAAATTCCAGGGAAATTCTATCAGGTCAAGTATGACATATTGGATGATCTTACAAAGCCTCATGCCTTGAAGATCAATAAATCATCATCAAATCCCCTCAAAACCATTTATGTCCATTTTTAAGTTTGAGCAACTTTACATTGCCAAACTTGTCCAAATGCTCTCAAACTTGGTGCACATGCTCAAATGATGTAGATATGCATCTGTGCCAAATGGAACTAGTTTTGGAGAAGGATAACTTGATCTAAGTGTCCCAAAACCCTTTCTGACCAGATCTAAATTTGAACAACTCTACATTGCCAACTTTTTACTTGGGGCCTAAAATTTTGTGGACATGCTTACAAATCCAAATGATGACACTACACCAAGTGGTGCATCAAGGAGGGATGATTTGCTTGACCTAATCTTGGAAAATCCATTTCTGCTGATTTATAGGGTTTACATAAGTTGCATTGGCAACTTTGCCCAAATGAGCTCAAATTTGGTGGAAGGGCCTAAATGTATGTGCCATTTCGTCCTGTTAAGTCTCATGTCATTTGGACACCATTTTCTTGCCCAAAACATCATCAAACACCTTCTGGCACTTTGCCAAAATACCTTTTGATCCACTTCCACCACTCCCCCTTGCCTCAAGTTTTTACCACAGCTGCTCCTAGTCACCCTCTACCCCCAGAAACTCCTTCCCCTCATCAGATCAATGATTGAGGGGGGGTAAAACCTCACTTTACCCCTCTGGACAACACCATTAACCCTCTCTCTCAACCCCTCCTTCCCTCCAGAGGATTCCTAGAGCATCCAATGAATCTTCCCCATTCTTTACACCTCCCTAAAGCCAGTAGACAAGCTTGGGCACGCCCAACTGCCAATGGCATGCCCTGGCATGCCAAAACGGCGCTCTGAAGCGCGCTACAGTGCTCTGGCGCACTGTAGCCGCCCCCCATCCCGATGCCCCGACCGCCATGGCTGTTCCTCGCACGCTAGCAGGACCACCTCGACGTTCGGGACACGCCTGGCTGGTCGGCCCCTTCTCTTTATTCCTCCTCCTGCCTCCTCTCGCACGCGCGCTGGCCGCCCGAACACTCCAATGGGAAACCTCACACGCACGCTACCCTGACGCTCCCCCGCTCCTTCTCTCCCTTCCCCTCGACGTGGACCAACCCCACAAACACCCCGGACACACCCACGGGCGCCCCCGTGGCTTGCAGCGACGGCAACTAGCTCACCGGCGCACGAGTCCTCGGTGGACCGTCGCCCACCTATTTAAAGGCCACCCCAGACCCTCCTCGCGACTCCATTTGCCCCCTCTCCCTCCAGTGTACCTCCCCGACCTGCCTACTGCCCTTCCCGTGCCCTTCTTGCCCCTCCATGGCTGAAGCCGAGCCGCCGGCCTCCTCTCGAATCCCCGCGAATGAGGCCTCCTCCTCCCCTCCTTTCTCCACTCGATGAACCCCATGGCCACCAAAGAGCTTCCTCGTTCTCCTGTTACTCCGTCGGTTGCCTGAGCGCCGTGCCGGCCTTCGCCGTCAGCCACATCCGCCGCGGGCGACACTCTCCTCGACCTGGTCCTCCCCGGCAGGCGTGTTACCCATGGCTGGATGCGCCTCTCCGCACTGGTCATTCCAGTGGCCGGGGCGTCGCCGGAGATGGCCCGAGTTGACGGGGCAACGCCGGCGAGCGCTCGGCCCTGCCTCCCCTGCCTCGCCTCTTTTCGAGCGGGAGGAGGAAGACGAGCCTACCAGGCGGGGCCCGCTTGTAGGCGACCCAGAGGCTGGGCCCGCGCATAAGTGGAGACGGTATCCGCGGAAGCCGCGTCCCTGCGGAGAAGACGCCTGGCCCAAAGGCGCCTTCGACGTCGCCTGGCCCTCTGCATATGGCCGTGCTGCTGGGCTGGCCCGGGGCGCTGCGGCCCTATACTGCGCCCAAAACGCAGTATAGGTATAACCCCCCCTCCTTTCCCTTTTCTTTTTCTTTTCCAGTCAACTTCAAAAATCCTTAAATAATTCAAATAAACTCCAAATTTGATGATTCAAATTTCTGGTAGTTTCTAAAATCTTGCTCAATCACATGGTGCAACATGCACATTTTTCCAGAGACTTTTTCTTCACTAATATTTATCAAATGCCATTTTTCTGTTTATGTGATACACTTTAGAAAATCACAGAGAGCTCAAAGTTGATCCAAATGCAATGGTTCAAATTCCTAGATGCTTGTAATATCAAAACTTAGTTTTGGAACATTTTTCCTAATACTTTCTGTACCCCACACAATAATGAGCCATTTCTTCATATTTGTCAACTTTGCAAAATCCTAGGAAATTCATTTGGACTCCAAATCCAATGAAACCAACTCCTAGATGCTTCTAAAATCATGATTTGTTAAATGGGTGCCTTTGCTCATTTATCAAAGATATATTTCTGTACACTTCTTGCAAATCCATAAATCCCCTGATTGCCTCATATTGAGATGTTCCAAACCATCCATTGATCATACTACAATGAAACCACCTTGGTTATTTTTCATATGACCAGAGGTATCCTAGAAAAGTCCAACTCCTATTTTTAGAGCACTTTTATTTTTTCCTTGTTGTGTTGCTTATTATGATTGTTTCCATCGTTAGTTGACGAAATAAACGGAGTATTTGGAGATGGACTAGAAGGTTTGAAGACTCGGAAGGACAAGGCAAGCAGCCCTTTGACCATGTCTATGGAACCCTTTTTATGCATATCATATAGTACCATATTGAAGTTGCAACAGAATCATGATGAGGTGGTAACCACTTTGATGGTTTGCCACCGTACTTCCTCATTGATACTTGCACTGTGCATGACCCTACCTTCTTATGAGCGTTATGCCAGTGGGAGTAGATAGATGTATGCTATAGTAGTTGGCTACGCAAATGGGTCAGGGTTATGCATTGAGAGAAACAAGTGTGGTATGGCATACTTGCAAATGACCCAGTGGGTGCCACTAATGCCCCTGGGAGATGATGAGGACCTAGGGCACTACTTGGTGGAGAAGTAGTGTACCGAGGCTTGATGGAAGTGTTGTTTACAGAGATGGATTAGATTTATGTGTGATTACCGTCCCAACCAAACATGTGCAACCACTCTACCCCTTATGGGACGGGGCATTATTGATTACTTAGGCTGATACTAGCATGGTGCCCACATCACTAGTGACGGGGAAGACTTGAGGTCACTCCCGGGACGGGGTCGTGCTTGGATAGGCGACCATGACTGTTTTTACAGGGCACCGGACACACCGTTGGTCCCTTCGTGTACGCGTGACATTGAAGAAGGGCAAGTCCCGTGATCTATTGTTTGTACTCGAGGGCCGTGCACCAACGAGTGGACCCTATGTTAGTGTCGTCTAGGGAAAGATAATGACCGGGTGCTTCCCCCGAGTACTTGAGGTACTGCGGGATCGTGGGTGACACGAAAGCTTCCCGGATCTTGTGGGTAAAGTGCACAACCTCTACAGAGTGTAAAACTATTCGAATAGCCGTGTCCATGGTCAAGGACAATTGGGTGGTGCTGCTTAGACTATGTCCATATGTTTCTGGAAAACAACACGATTTGGTAAATTTGTTGATGTGACTGTGAGAAAGTCACGATGAGCGTGAGCAAGAGTTGTTCATAACTCTTTTCTGATGTTGATGTCGATAACCTCCTGATACTTATTGCAGACGCATGCATACCCTTGTCATATGTTGATCATACTTGCATATGAAAAACTAGCTTTCCGCAAAACTGCCAATTTAGCAGTAGAGCCTTGCATAATTATTCTGTCATCACACTTGGGTTGCTTGCGAGTACATTCAAAGTACTCATTGGCTAGCCACTGGTTATTTTATTGGCCAGGCATGAAAGAATAGGATATGACGAAGATTTCTTGGTGACGAACATGCGAGCTAGGACGCTTCCCTATCAGAATGCCTGTAGGGTTAAGGCAGATGGCATGGGTCCAAGTTGTTATTGAAGATTTCCGCTGCGATGATATAATCAAGACTTGACCTTAATGGTCCTATTTGTGTAAATATGGTATGTATGGATGTAAGACTCTTGTTATTCAGCTTCTGTGTGTTCAGTGAGCATTGATCTCTGGGATCACTGTTCAAGTGCATTCGGTGATCACGACTTGTGAGTCGGGGTCCCCACAGATAATTTGCTTGGGCTGAGAGACTTAAAGGATCTGGTACTTCCTTTGTAAATCCCAAGAGTCCAAACTAAATTACAGAAAAATGTTTGAGGATAAATTAAATAGAAATAAAATCTAAAAGAGGTTGAAACTTGCTGGAATTGGATGCTTGGCTTGACCCAAAGTAGGGAAGTGGTTTTGGAAGAAAGATTTCAACATATGCCATGGCAAAAGAGAAATGTTTGAATGGGAAAAGAATAAATCCATAATTCATAGGAATTCTTTTTAATAGAAAGAATTGTGAAAACTTTCCAAAATCATTTGTGTTGAGCCAACACAAGATGAAAAACCCTCAAGACCAAAAATCAAGATTGAGAAGAACACATAAAATATTTGTCATAAAAGATTTGAGAAGGAGAGGCTTTAAGAAAAATTTAAATAACCTCCTTCCAAGTAATTAAAGAATTTTATGAAAACCAAATAAAAAATTTGGAGTGTTACAGCTCCTCTAGAGGCAACCTGAGGAGGCCACTCCTCTGGAGGTCTTGTCATCATTCTCCTCGTGAAGCCAAGGTACCTCGTGAGGGTCTTGTCCTATGGGCCTCGCCGCTGGGCCGTACCGGGCCGTCATGGGAGCCGCACTATGGGCCGTAGGCAGGCAGACCTGGGCACCCCCGATCCTAGAACGGCGACATCCCCCATCTCCCGAAATTACCATTCTCTGCTCTGCTAGTCACGCAGACGAAAACCTTAATTTGCACTATTAAAGGAAACCCTACTTCATGAAGACTAATCCATGTTTGGGTTGAATAAGAAAAGAAAGAGGGAAAGTATTGTTGAAGAGACTAGGTATCAAACATGCATCTTAGTTGAAAAGGGGAAAAGCAGTAGCTAAGGAGTGTCTCTTGTCTCTTGGTTGAAAAGGGATAGAAAGCCAGGAAAAACAAATAGAGAATAACTACGTCGATAGGTTTCTTGTCCATACATAGGAAAAAGGTGGCTAAAGAGAACAAAAGTGGGATGTAATCCACATATGCTGCCTGGATATTTGTTACTCTGAGCAACCATCCCTCCCTCATCACTCTATACGTCTGTGGAGGTACATCGTACTGGATATTTTTTAGCTGTTGATTGTGCATGTATTAAATATTTTTAAGCTAAGGTATTCTAATGTTGTTGCATAGCCAGTATACCAACAATGAACTTGTTACTACCTTTAGATTTTTGCATTGTTAGTTCTTATAGATTACATACCTCACTTCATGATGTAATGATAAGTCAAAAAAATTGTATCGTGTCACGCGATGGCATTTTATTTCAGCTAAACTGCATAAAAAATTATGAGGAGAAGAGGAAAGGTCAGGAGTGGTCACCTCACCCTCCTGATGTTTTCTTGATTCGTTTAATCAAGTTTTAATGCTTGATTGACTGTCAAGATTGGGATAGCAATTTCTTAGGTCCCATCGAGTTTAAAATGATATTTACCTTCAAGGTACATGGTTGCAAAAAAAATACTATCATTAGTTACCTTCAGACTTTTGTATTTGGTCTAATGATGTTGCACAACCAGCATACCAACGCTAAAACTTATTACCTTTCGATTTCTTATAGTTAATGCTTATCCAAATCTTCCAGTGCTAGCTTATGGAAATTTGTTCACTAAAACCATTGTATTGTACCTAGTAATAACAAAACTACTCTACCGTTGCACTAGCCACTGGATTGTGTATATTTGTACTATTCGAATGGTGTTGCATTAGTGTATGGGCATATATAAGGTCTTGCAAGCTTTCCAAGATATGTGCTCAAGAAAACTACTACCTGTTTTTCTAAATACTAGACGTTTGGGTATTTTAAATTTAACTACGAAAACATCTTACATTAAGGAACAGAGGGTGTAGAATTCATTCAAATTATGCCGGCAAAGCTAGTCACACCTTTGATAAATTTAATGTTCATTATGTTATCAGAGGAGGTCTGCATGTTTGTATCTATTGTGTGTCCATAACATACCCGACATCATGATGTAATGGTAAGTCATTTTTTTGTACAGTGTCACCGAGTTGTCAAGGCAGTGATGGCATTTTATTTTAGTTGAACTGCACAAACAATGCTTCAAAGAAGAATAAAGGTCAGGAATGGTTTAATCCTTCACGAAATACTATGTATGCCTTCATAACATCAGCCGTGGTTGCTTATTTAATCCTTCAAACAGGTGGTGACAAACAGTCTTGCTACCTTTTACCATTAAGAAACTGGAATGCTTATATTTGTGAGTCTATGCTTCAACTAGTGCCACTTTTATACTAATCACACTTTCAATATATGTGCAAACAGGGATGCTCTATTTTAGTGGAACTGCATAAAGAGTCCAAATGGTTCAACATTATGAGCATTTTTTCTTCCAAACTGTTATATCAAATTGGTGGCACTATGAGCTATTCATTACCAAGGTACACGATTTGCTACTATCTTGCTACTATTTTTGTGCTGTCATTAGATAGTAATATTAGTGGTTTGCATGTAAATTTATTGGCAGGGTGGACCTACATTGGTGGTGCAAGACATGATTCATTGATTGGATGCTCAATTTTGGTGCTATCGATTTCACCTCTTCCATCAGTGCATACATGGATATCTTTGGTCTGATGAAGAATAGGCGCTATATTTCTACTCTGTACCAGCAAATCATTTCAGTACCAAATTGTCCAGTGCAAAACATGATAGTATCAAATTATCCAATGCAAAACATGACAGATCCTGAGCGGAAACGACTAGCAGAGGCGTGTTTAAACCAAAAATACGAGGTGGGGTGTATGTTAACTAGCTGGTTGATGTTTGTGCAAACAGATGTCTGTCCGTTGCTATTTAGCGAACAAACAAAGTGACCTCAATTTTTGTGGAACAGCACAAGAGAATAGTACTTTCACTGCATGCAGTGCCATTTGAAAATAAACACATAAAGATTGGATAGTCACTTCATGGACTCAACAAAAGTGGTATTGTACTATTTATTGGCCAACACTAGGTGTTTCATTGTTGTGTTCTGATTATCCAATGGGCATCATTTTGCCAACGTTAAAGTTGTATTCCGAAAATAGTCTCGTTGTGTGATCGACAATGACCAACTCATATTCCAGTGGATGTTCCTCTATCATGCGTGGTTCACTCTCATGGTTCAATCTGTTTGTGAAACCACTTAGGTTTGCAAGTGGAAATGTAGACTTCACAATCAAATTTGTCTTTCACTCTGTACTGAATATTCGCCCAAATAAGCATCCATGTTAGTAGCAAGAGCATATGTTTTTTCCTGATCTTTGCTTTAGGAGCTACATATTGTATATGATCTATGAATCATTGAGATGCATTAACATGTTGATCTTATGTATGGGAATCATGCTAGTTTGTTGTGAATTTAGGCTATTAATGGGAACATAATACAAGCTAGACCTGTGAGTCTCTTGTGAATATTTCGAACGGATCGGCTCTTACTATTGTGCACATCATGATCCTTATTTATGTGTGATCAATGTTTACAAGTTACTATAAGTTCTTATTTCTGTTCGCTCAGTGTTTACAAGTTACTAATTGATCACTAGCTAGCCTAACAATACGCTCCTGGCAGTTTTAGTTGTGACGCAAGATCCAAAGGTGGCAGTTTTTGAATAAAGTTGCCTACCTCTAAAGACTGACATGTTCTGAAGAAAATGCCATGTGAATCTGAAGAAACTGCCAGCTAAAACATTCGCAACTGCCTTATCTCCCAACGAACATTCATCAGCTAATGCGATCCTACACTTACACTATCCAACCGACTCGATCCTACACGAATAAACAACGGATCATGCACCTACCTCATCTGGATGATTCCAGTGCACTCATTTGACCGTCATGCCGATGTGCGACCCATCACGGATGGGACGCACCACTGACGGGACGGGACAGGATGGCACTTCACAGTCATAAATTCAGTTTTTCAAGGTAAGTTGGCACGCTAAGCCATGCCTACTTATGCATGGAATTCCGATGACCGTTGCGTTTCCCACGACACGCTGGTTCACCTAACTTCCGCCTATAATTACTGGTTCCCGGCGTTCTCAGGTGGCACCATCACCCAATTCTCACTACCGGCCTATCCTCATAATCCCCCACCAGACTAACGTCACTCGCCACTTGCCCTCGCTCTCGCCACGTCCGTCATGCCCCGACCGTCCACAATAGGCGACGCCAGAGGCGCTCCTCGACGGTGCCAGTGTCTGTTTTTTCACGGGAAGGCAAACGGAGGGAGGCGGCATTCCATTGGTCTTTGGATGGCAATGCGGAGTGCGAGGACTTGTTGGAGCACGATCGCCTGGTGGAGAACCAGCATATCGTCGATTTGTGCTGCCAGCGGGGCACGAGCAGCATCGCACCGCCGCTCTTAGTCGCGAGTAGAGTGCCCTCAACTGGGCTGACTACATGGAGGCCGATGCCCGACAAGTAGCCATAGAGGCTAACGGGCACGCAACGCGTGCGTGGCACCGAATTTTACTACCAGCTCATCAAGTGGATTTCGCGCTTAGAAGTTAAAGCTTCGGTGGACCACGCCGGCATGGAAAGGGCCAACCGCGCGAGCAACGCACCCAATTGTGCCTCTGGCAAGTCTGAGGCGAGGAGGAGGACGTCGGTGCCGACGTTTAGTGTCACGTCCAATATGCGACCCTATCCTCGAGGAACTTGGAGGTCCCACCAAGGATAGAAGCACAAATTGAAAATGCTTTGCAAGGTGGATATCATTACATCGTACCATTAGATAATGGATTGGGATACAGACAAATGCATGCAAGTTCCACATGAATACATCAAACATCATACAGAAGAGAGGCATCCGACTACGGATGAAAACAAATGGAAAACACAAACGACATCCACCCTGCTAGCCCAGTCTGCCGACCAGGAACCTATCCCGAGATCGACGAAGAAGAATATGGAAGAACTCCAAAACCAGCAAACGTTGCTCTCACATCATATCATCGCATTACATGTACCAGCAACTATTGTTGTAGTAATCTATGAGCCACAAGGACTCAGCAGTACCATTACCATGGGTATCAAGACTAGCAAAATTAAATGGATGTGGAATGGATAGGTGATAGAGGCGAGGGTCCCGATCTTTCGATGAGATGATAACTATCGATTTGGTGGAGACGACTTTGATGATCCGACTACAAACGTGCAACGACGTTGTGCCTTAGCAATCGCTAAACCAACTCCGAGAGGTTATTGACGACGTCGGAGCATGATCAACCTGGCCACGAAGGTCTAGTCATGCATGCAATCGGAGAACAAGCAAGAATATGATAAAGCAATCTAAATATTGCAAATATATATATATGAAATGTTGTTAAAAGTCGGGTTCTAAAAGCGGCCTTGGCCTGGTCGTTGTACACAACCGAAGTACACGAAGTTGCAGCAATGGCTAACTTTTAACTAAATAAAACCAAAGTCTAAACGATGCCTTAAGGGCTATATTTATAGGGGGGGAAAAGAGGGGATTTCGTCCACCCTTGGAAAGGTGGGACTAAAATACCTCCTAGTTTGTTTCCCCTACAATATGGACTCTAAAAACAACCTATGAAGTAGTATGTCAAAATTAAATGGGCCTGGCCCAAAAAAAAGGTGGCGCAACACCAATAATAAGCTATGGACCAAATTTATAAAAGGCCATCTTTTATATTTCGTCCATCTTCTTGTATGTCATCATGGTTGCTTCAAAGTGCAGAAATCTCCACTACAAACTCTGATCTTGTTCTCTTCACACGCGCCTTCGTCTTCATGCTTGATCATGCTCCAATGTTCATCCTTCTTGTCCATGCTAGTCCCTTCAATTGTAAGCAACATAAATGTATCGAAGTTAGGCAGCATCATATTCTCATGAACTTTAGAAACATTACCAAGAAACGAAAATACCTGATAATATAATTGGCATGTGCGATCTATACTAATCGATCCAATAGGTATAGTAGTAGGGGCTATGGGTGTTACTATGGCCTCCATGTCCTCATCATCCTCCCCTTCTTGAAAACAAAGCCGTCCTCGGCGTTTCTTAATCAGAAATGTCGCTAAGAAAAGAGACAAGGTGTACATGTTGTATATGTATATGTCATCCATTTTTACTGATCTTAGTTGTGGAACATGTGACGCAGTTATACAATAGCACCCTTCCAAAGTCGTGAAATATAAAGCCAATCACAAGAAGTCAAAGGCATGAAAATATTGCAACTCTGTTTGCACATATAAGTGAAGCTCTTATTCATATCAAAAGATTGACAATGCTTATCATTAAACCATCCCAACATTGGTGAATAAACTTTAATTGTTTCTAAATTACATGCTACAACATGCATATATAAGAAAACATGTAACAAGTAATTCCATACGAAATCATCACCAAGATTGGAGGTCATATCAAAATTATTAAACACAGGCACAATTATTTTGAAACATATTTGATACAAATAGGAGTTATTCCCTCATTCACATGGTTCTTTCGCATCAACAGATAGTTCAATGGGTGCACTCAAAATTGTTGTTATTGCCTTCGTTTGATCACATGCCGAAGTCAAATCATGAACATAGTCCTCTAAAATACGTGGTGTGATCAAAGTAGTGGGTAGCTCATGACATGGTGCATTTAAATTGACAATACATTCATCATACTCATGTGGAGGTAGAAGATCGGTACCTTTGTCATTACCTCTTATGATCAACTCAGATGATGTAGGCACTCTCGGTGGTAATGTATCACATGATGGAGGTGATGTAGTCCTCACAACAACGGATTTGGTTGTTGTAATACGCCTAGTAGTTGAAGGAACAATTGTATCATCTCTTGGAATGTGCACCTTGCGCTTATCCTCCTTGTTGACAACATGTCGTTTTATTTCCTGTTCAACTTTGCAAGCAGGACAGAACAAACGGTCCATAGGATAACACTCTTCATGAATTAGTATGTCCTGAATATCATGGTTTAATCCTCCCCAAAATCTATCCATAAAATCATCTTCGCTTTCCTCTAACAAGGAGTGCAACAAGGTAGTTCGTAAATCACCATAATATTTTGTTACAGTGTCACTACCTTACTTTAAATGTTATAGTTTTTAATCATGCCACGAGTATAATAAACATCGACAAATCTATCTCTCATGACAAGTTTTAAATCATCCCAAGTAGTAGGTACATAATCAGGGTATAACCAACAATGTTCACTCCACCAAACAGTAGCAAAACCAGTGAATGTACCAACCGCGACCTTAACCTTTTTATGCTCAGAAAAATTATGGGAAGCTAATATAGCATTTATTTCAAACTCACATTCAATATACAAATCAGGCTTAAAATGACCATTAAAAGGTGGCAAGGAAACAGGAACCTGATTGTGCGCATTCTGTTGTCGTTGCGCCTCTTGTGACGGTGGTTGTATTTTCGACGGTGGTGGCACGTCTCCCACGATCGATGAAGCCCAATCGACTTTGGAACCTGTCATATTTAGTAGAAAATAAGAAACAAAATCCGAGAATTATGTTCCTATGAACTACTAGGATGTGTGATAAAATGCTCACGATATAGCAAAAATCAAAATCTTACAAGTTCTTACCATGCAGCAGGTGGTCACCGGCAACCAGCGGTGTCAAATAACTGCAAAAGTCGGTTAAAGCGATTGCCAGGTGAACGTAAGTATACACGATGTAGAAATATGTGGAGCTAGGTTGGCTTTAAATATTTGGCGAAAAATGCTACAACTACATTAATTAATGCAAGCTGAAAATTCGCTCAAAAGTGGTCGAGTGCTCGTCCTAGGCTAGACTGTACTAGAGACGCGAGCCTAAGACACTAATAAATTTCATGTAATGGAATCAACAAGAATCAGCAAGCTTCCCTGCTTGAGCAATGGCCAGCAGACAGATGAAATGTAACACTCACTGAACAAATCAACTAACACGCCAATTGTATTTCTTCTAGCCAAATATAATATGTCCAATACAAAAAATACAGTGTGTGTGTGTGAATGTCGTCTTTGAGAAACGAATCTCAGCTCTTTAAACAAACTAGTGCGAGGACTAGTCACATGTCATTTTTTCTTTTCTTCTCCAGGTCAACTCTACAACCGAACCCAAAAGAAAAACATTTTATTTCATTCCAAACACTTTCTCCTTTTTTACTCCCTCTCAAAATTCCAATGTGGCAAAATAGGAAATAAAAAATCAATAACAAGATCTCAACTTCCCCCTAAAAATGTGGGCCACATGATTCTCTTAGAAAACAAACTGTATCCAAACCAAGGAGTACTACTTCGTGGGAACCAAATATTTTTTTATCTCCCGCTTAATCACCACCTAAGTTGCTGACGGCCACTCCGGAAAAGTAGGATCGCACGAGGCGAGGGTTCCCTTGCGTGCCGCCGGCGACTTCGCCGGTTCCCTCTCTCTCCGTCGGCCGCTCCGACGGCGGGAGGGAGGGGGAACCTTGGATCTATTCGCTAGGTGGATGTGTGGTAGGGTTAGGGTTGAGGGTGTTAGAAGGGGGAGAGGGGTTTAGTGGAATACTTGTTGTATTGCTTGAGCCTAGTGGGCATATATATCTAGGAGTACAATGATCAACTTGGAGTACAAGACAAGACAGGACAAATCCTAGTCTATCTTATGTTTCCTAATCAATCTATATACTCAGAATCCCCCCGCAGTCACAACAGTAGCGACGCAGACGGTGAGAC
>LR738712.1:295059725-295070830 GCA_902687465.1 Secale cereale
CCCCCGCCACAGTCAGAACGGTCGACACATTGCGGAGTCATGGCTGGAGTGGAAACCGACAAGGTTGCTCAAGCAGGCGGTAGCCCTTTGTGTCGTTTGTCAATGTAGCCGAGAACGTATGTGGTGGAGCCGTGGTCGAGGTAGCCGTGCGAAGAATGTCGTGGTCGATGTCGAGTCGAGGTAGCCGGTGTCGAGGAAGTCGCCGTGGAGCCGCGGGCGCAAGCGGGCGCTGAGTTAGCATGGGCGTTGTGGTGTCGAAGTAGTGATGCATCGGGAAGAAGATGTTGTTGACGACGCGTCACGATGGGTTTGCTAAGCCCGGAGACACATCGTAGACGAAGTCACACACCGGGCATGCATAGAAGGACGAAGGCGAAGTTGATGAAGCGCCGACCAGGCTTGCCAGGCCCGGGGACACGTCGTGGATGAAGGCACGCATCGGTGTTGCCAGCACCGGGCATGCGTAGACGAGGGACATGCACGAGTTGTACGCCATGTCAGAGAAGTCGGAGGGGCCAGCAGAGAAGAACTCGACGACGATTGCGGCGTCCATCGGCGCGGGGCCGATGTCACCAACGGTGGTCGGGGTAAACGAAGTGGTCAGGTTAGATGACGGCGATGCTGGCGACGGGCTGGTGCTTGGACGAAGACGAAGGGGGTGGACGGGCGACGGCGGCGGCTATGAAGGTAGCGGCGGTGGCGGCCAAAGAACAGCGGCGGCGGCGGCTAGGTTAGGAGTGCGGCGGCGGTGCTCGAAGTAGGCGAAGAACCCTGACAGCGTGACGAAGACCAGCGCGGACGGTGACGTTCCCGCGCCAAGGGAGATGGCGCGGCGCACACCACGGGAAGTCGACGCGCGGTGACGGCGGAGTAGACCACGGGCCGCGGCGATACGACCCGAAGGGGCGACGCAGGAGCGGCAAGCGGGTCGGGGCGACGACGGGAAGACCTTGGGGCGTTGGCGCGGACCATGGGCCGCGACGCAGCGGCCCGAAGGGGCGACGCAATGGTGGTTCACGAGTTGGTGCAACCGCGGGGACGGTGTCCGGGCGGCGGCGGGGACCGTGTATCGTGGCGCTACGGTCGAAGGGGCGACGTAGCGGCGAAGCACGAATCGATGCAGCCACAAGGAGAACCACAGGGCGGCGGCGCTGTGGCCCGACGGGCGACGCAGCGGCATCCCGATTCTCGATCGGCGGAGAGGCCGCAGTACTCGGGACGATCTTCACGGACCTGCGGAGGCGCGCGCAACCGACGGGCCTGGTCGGTCGCACGACGTAGATGTGGCGGATCGCGACGGCGGGCGGGTGATCAATCTGAATGCGCGCGAGGTCGGGGACGCCGCTCCGTGAAGACGGGTTGGCGGCAAAGTCCGAGATGAAGCCGGCGAGGGCAGACGGTGTGGGCCGTCGTGCGACCGGCACCCAGGCTGCCAAGCAGCGTCGGCGCCCGGGCAGCGACGACCGAGCGACCAACGTAGTAGCGGCGGCCGAGCTGAGACGGTCGATGAGCCTGACGCCGTCAGAGACGAGACCGGCGAGGTAGACCGCAGAGCCGCCGTGCAGACACAGCGGAGGCGGGTGGTGTGGATAGATGGGCGGAGACCACTTGAGAGAGGCGAGGGTCCTGATCTTTCGATGAGATGATAACTATCGATTTGTTGGAGACGACTTTGACGATCCGACTACAAACGTGCAACGATGTTGCGCCTTAGCAATCACTAAACCAACTCCGAGAGGTTATTGACCACGTCGGAGCACGATCAACCTGACCACGAAGGTCTATTCCTGCATGCAATCGAAGAACAAGCAAGAATATGATAAAGTAATCTTAATATTGCAAATATATGTGAAGTGTTAATAAAAGTGGAGTTCTAATAGCGGTCTTGGTCTGGTCGTTGGACACAATCGAAGTACACGAAGTTGCAGCGATGGCTAACTTTTAACTAGATAAAACCCAAGTCTAAACGATGCCTCAAGGGCTATATTTATCGGGGAAAATAGGGGGGATTTCATCCACCCTTGGCAAGGTGAGACTAAAATACCTCCTAGTTCGTTTCCCCTACAATATGGATTCTAAAAACAGCCTATGAAGTAGTATTTCAAAATTACATGGGCCTGGCCCAAAAATAAGGTGGCGCAACACCAATAATAAGCTATGGATGAAATTTATAAAAGGCCATCTTGTATATTTTGTCCATCTTCTTGTATGTCATCATGGTGGCTTCAAAGTGCGGAAATCTCCACTACAAACTCGATCTTGTTCTCTTCGCATGCGCCTTCGTCTTCTTGCTTGATCATGCTCCAATGTTCATCCTTCTTGTCCATGCTAGTCCCTTCAATTGTAAGCAACAAAAATGTATCGAAGTTAGGCAACATTATATTCTCATGAACTTTAGAAACATTACCAAGAAATAAAAGTACCTGAAAATATAATTGGCGTGCGCGACCTATACTAATCGATCCAATAGGTATAGTAGTAGGGGTTGTGGGTGTAACTATGGCCTCCATGTCCTCATCAATAAGTGGTGAGGTTGTAGCAAGCGGCTAAGCATTTGTATGATGGCTAACTTATGAATACCAGAGTAAGAAGAGCAACAACGCATAACAGACGCAAATTAATAATGTTCAATAAGTGACCCTGAACTACTTACGAGTCAATCATAACCCCATCATGTTTTCTTCCCGAACTCCCTCAAAAATAGACCGTCATGGTTACGCACGCTGGTGGTGTATTTTAATTCGGGTTTAGTGTCAAGTTCTCTACAAACGGATATTATAAATTTCCAATCTTCCACATTATCATGGGTACGGCTTTCGAAAGATTAAACCCTACATGTTTGTCCCAACTTAGTCCATCACAAACTCTCACGATCCGCGGAGGAAAATCCTCCATTCCGACGCAACCCGATTAAGCTCGGAATCCCGGTTCACAAGACATTTGACAATGGTAAAACAAAACCAACAAGACTTCCCGATGTGCCGACACCACGATAGGATCCATGCATATCTCGTCTCAGGCGACGATCGAATAAGCGACGCATAAGGGTGCCAAATACCCCGAGTTGCCAAGGGGCAACCCCGCACAGTGCTCTAGTTAGGACCAACACCATCAGCACCGACCCCCTTTATTATGTGGAATACCGAACCTCGGGTAGCGCTAAGTCCCTATGCATCAAATTTAATTGGGATAATTAGATTTATGCCCCTAGTTGTGTCCCACTCGGCTATTTTACCCATAATTTCCAAAAAGTCACCGGTTCTGTCCAAGTCACTTCGCTCCTCTTATGCTTTTGCCCTTTGACCGTTTGACCGTCAGTTTGAAACTTCATAATTAATTCATACTAAATCAGAAAAATGCAAATAAGATACCAAAATGTTCGTAAAAACATAACATATATGTTAGTGTCATTTGCGTTCATGACAAAAGTGTTGTAAAGTACCCATCCAAGTTTTAGCTCTTATGATACCACCACGAATAGTAAAGTCTAAAAAATTCAAAAAATTCAAAAAAAAAATGGTGGCGCAGAATGACAAATGTATTAAGTGTTTGCCAAGTTTTATCATGGAACAACATTCATGGAAGTCGTTGACGAGGTTACAGACCTAGGGTAGGGTCACAGGCCTGGTACCCCACCCAAGGTCACTACCCCAGAAGAACAAAAGACAAAACCAAAGGTGACAGGGACAGTCGACCGAGAAGGCCCAAGAGGACATCCCACTCGACTAAACGGCATCTACAAGACGACACAACCCCACTCGACCAATCCAAGGCACTTGACCCCCGAAGGTCAAAGGTCCCTTAGGACAATAATGGTCTAGTATTTACTCGCCGTAGTGAATGCCTTAACTGCTCTTTACTGCAGGCATTATCAGTAACGCCTGCCTTAATGTACATTGAACCGTTAGTAACGTGGAGCGAGGCTGGGGTCCTAGCGCACTATATAAGCCACCCCCTCCTCCTGTACAAGGGTACGCATCCTTGTAACTCACGTATACACATATCAGTCGACCGCCTTCGGGCACTGAGACGTAGGGCTGTTACTTCCTCCGAGAAGGGACCGAACTCGTAAACACCTTGTGTACAACTCCACTATAGCTAGGAACTTGCCTCCCCATTCGTACCCCTACTCGTACTGTCAGACTTAGAACCATGACAGTTGGCGCCCACCGTGGGGCAAGGCGTCTTAGCGACATCTGGTGAGGTTGCAACTTCTTCTCCGACCTCCTTCATCATGGTGTCAGGCGATGGTTTAGCGTTGGGCCGCGAGATCTGACTCGGCGCGCTCGTTTTCATCGCCGACGACTCCGCATGGCTCCAGGAGGCCCCTCTTGACGTCGAGGCTCTGCCCACCCAGGGGGCTGCGCACTTCCGCGCCAGCGCCTGCGGCGTCCTCCTTCGGCAGCCATCGACTCAGTATTCATTGATCCCTACATGGTCCCCCATCCCCGCCGGACGCTGCCGCAAGCGATCCGGTCGCTCACGGCTCCGGCGGTGGGTGAAACACACGGTAGCCCGTCAAACGGCCACCCCTCAAGTCGCGGTCATCGAGCCCGACGGTTACCTCTACGGGGCGGCCGATCTGTCGACCGAGCTCGTGGATTCAGTTTCCGAGTGCGGGAGCAGCGATCCCGCAATGGAAGTCCTCATGGTCGACTCGCGCCGCAGCCCGCTGGGTTTTCCTCGCGGTGGAGACGGCGGCAGCGGCGGCGGTCGATCACACGACAACAACGGTTACATTCCTCAACCCCTCAACTCTGAGCAAAGAGCTGAGCTTTGTCGCCGCAAGGAAGATGCACTCTTCACTCCCATCGTAAGAGATTCTCCGGAGGCTCTGGTCCTAGAGGCCACACGCATGGCCACCGCGGCCGAGCCCACGCGCTTGGAAAATATCCAACGAGCACTCGACGAACAGGCCCGCCGACTGGTCCCCGAGTCTAGTCGACGACCGTGGCAATCGCGCCAGCGCGAGACTCAGGTGTTCCGCACGCCAGTCCAGAACCTCGAAGCCGTGGCTCGCATCGCGGAGTCGATTCAACCTTCTCAGTTGGAGGCTGGGAGAGGCCTTCAGCAGACCCGAGCTTTGCTCCGAATGGCTGAAGAGCAAAACACGGCTGTTTCTCAGTCGCGCAACAGGATTCAAAGCAGATCGGTGGCTGCAGACACCGTTTGGTCGGCCCACAGTCCATGATCGCCCCCGAGGTGTGAGGAACGTGGCCTGCGGCAAGACCGGCATCTGGGTCGGAATGACGAGCAACACGACCGTCGACCCGGACATCATGACCACCGTCGAGTGCCTACGCCTCCTCCGAGAAGCGGATCGTACTCGCCCCGTCGGCACGAGGGCACGCGCCTGCGTGACGACGAGCGGAGGATTCCCCCAGATCCCCGGAGGCCAGGTTTCGATGCAAGGTCTATCCTTTTGCAGGGACGGGTCGACCGGAACAGGGCATTCAGAGAAGAGCAAGGAAGAGATCAACCGAGTGGCAGCCGAGCACCTGTCTCTGGACCTGAGTGTTTTTGAAGTGCTATCGAAGCCGCAGAGATCCCCCCAAACTTCAGGTTAGCGGCAGGAGTAAGCAAGTTCACCGGCGAGTCGAAACCAGACACCTGGCTAGAAGACTACCGAGTGGCTGTACAGATCGGAGGCGGCAACGACGACGTGGCCATGAAGTACCTTCCTCTGATGCTGGGCGGTTCTGCTCGGGCGTGGCTCAATCAGTTGGCCCCCGGGAGTATTTATAGTTGGGAAGAGCTCGCGCGAGTGTTCATTCGGAACTTCGAAGCCACCTACTGGACTCGCAGAGCTTCAGCACTGCGCGCAGAAGTCGAATGAAACTTTGAGAGATTACATCCATCGATGGACCACCTTGCATCACACGGTGGAGAATGTGTCTGAGCACCAGGCAGTTTGCGCTTTCAAGGAAGGCGTGCGTAACCGAGAGCTGAATCTGAAGTTTGGTCGAACAGGTGATATGTCCCTATCGCGGATGATGGAGATTGCCAGTCGGTACGCCAACGGTGAAGAGGCCGACCGGCTCCGCAGCGGCAAGAAACCAGTCGGGCAGGATGATCAGAATTCCAATCGGAAAAACAAGCGCAAGGCCGAGCCAGCTGCTCAGGGAGAGGCTGCAGTGGTCAATCAGGGAAAGGGCAAAGGAAAGCCGAAAGGTTCCTGGGCCCCCAAGAAAGTGAAGGATCAAGCTGGAGATGATGTGCTCGACCAGCCACGCCCCATACACACGAAGAAAGATGAAGAGGGAAACTTGGTATATCCCAAGCACACCACTCGACAGTGTCAGCTCCTGATCCAGAACTTCCAGAAAGGTCAGTCGGTTGGGAAGGGAAAGGAATCAGAAGAATCCGAAGACAAGGAAGGGGACGGAGGATACCACCAGATCAACTCACTTTGGTGATCTTCGCAGACGTCGAGAGCAAAAGTCGACTAAAAGTCATCAATAGAGAAGTAAATATGGTTGCCCCGGCGACCCCCACATTTTTGAAATGGTCCAAGACCCCCATCACATTCGATCAGTCCGATCACCCAGCACACATTGCCACCTCCGGGCGGCAGGCACTGGTGGTCGACCCAGTGATCGAGGGCACGCGTCTGACCAGAGTCCTGATGGATGGGGGCAGTGGCTTGAATATCTTGTATGTAGCAACCCTCTGAGATATGGGCATTCCAATGTCCAAGATGAGTAAAAGTAACATGAGATTCCATGGAGTAATCCCCGGGAAGAAAGCCGACTCACTTGGCTAGATCACACTCGACGTGGCATTTGGTGAGTCGAAGAATTATCGCAAAGAGAAGCCGACGTTCGAAGTGGTGGACTTCAACAGCGCTTATCACGCCATCCTGGGTAGGCCCGCCTACGCCAGGTTCATGGCTCGACCATGTTACGTTTACCTTAAGCTAAAGATGTCGGGACCCAACGGCGTTATAACCGTCACTGGGATCCATCAGAAAGCGGAAGAGTGCTTCCAGAAAGGCTCGAAGATCACCGACGAGCAAATGGCAGCAGTAGAGATGGAGGAGTACCAAAAGAGCGTGGATCCGAGTGATCTGCTGAGGGTGAAGAAGCCAGCTTCCGAGTCAGCTTTCCAGTCGGCTGGGGACACAAAACCTGTCCACATCCACACCACCGACCCCAACGCAGCACCGACCCACATTTCCACTACACTCGACAGCAAATAGGAAGAAGCACTCGTCCAGTTCCTCCGTGAGAACTGGGACATCTTCGCATGGAAACCATCAGACATGCCGCGTGTACCCAGGGGACTGGCTGAGCACCATTTGCGAGTCGACTCGAAGGTAAAACCTGTGAAGGAACATCTCCATCGGTCTGCTGCGGAGAAGCGAAAGGTAATTGGCGAGGAAGTGGCTCGGCTCCTGGCAGCTGAGTTTATCCGCGAGATTTACCACTACGAGTGGCTCGCCAATGTCGTCATGGTCCCCCAGAAGGACAAGTCTCTCCGCATGTGAATCGATTTCAAGCACATCAATCGGGCCTGCCTGAAGGATCATTTTCCTCTTCCCCTCATCGATCAGATAGTCGACTCGACTGCGGGATGTGAACATTTGTCCTTTCTGGACGCGTATTCCGGGTACCATCAGATCCGTCTGTTCGGACCCGATGAAATCAAGACATCTTTCATTACCCCCTTCGGGTGTTTCTGTTATGTCACCATGCCTTTCGGTCTCAAAAATGCCGGCACTACCTTCATGCGCATGATCTAGAAGTGCTTAATAAAGCAAATCAGTCGGAATGTCGAGGCATACATGGATGACATCGTGGTCAATTCACGGAAAGGTTCCGACCTGCTAACCGACCTCGCTGAGACATTCGCAAACCTAAGAAGCTATGATATCAAGCTCAATCCATCAAAGTGTACATTTGGAGTTCCTGGCGGCAAGTTGCTCGGTTTTCTCGTTTCCGAACGAGGAATCGACGCCAATCCACAGAAGGTCAGCACCATCCTCCGAATGAAATGCCCCGAGCATATACACAACGTCTAGAAGCTTACTGGTTGCTTGGTCGCGTTGAGTCGATTCATTTCTCGTCTTGGTGAGAAGGCACTGCTTCTCTACCGACTCATGAAGAAATCGGACAAGTTCGAGTGGTATTCCGAAGCCAAAGCAGCGTTTGAAGATCTCAAAGCCATGTTGTCCACCCAGCCGGTGCTCGCTGCCCCAGTCAGCGGGGAGCCCCTTATGCTGTACATGGCAGCCACCGGACAAGTTGTCAGTACTGTACTCACGGTCGAGCGGGAAGAAGAGGGCAAGGCATACAAGGTCCAACGCCCGGTCTATTACATATCCGCAGTTTTGACTCCCTCCAAGAAAAGGTACCCACATTACCAAAAGCTTGTGTACGTGATTTACTTGACTACAGAAAAGGTTGCCCATTACTTTTCGGACCATACAATCTCAGTCGTCAGCGACTCCCCGCTGTCAGAGATCCTGAACAACGGAGACGCAACCGGTCGAGTGGCAAAATGGGCGATTGAACTTCTTCCGTTAGATATCAAGTTTGAAGCGAAGAAAGCCATCAAGTCTCAGGGTATAGCAGATTTTGAGGCCGAGTGGATAGAACAAGAGCTGCCGACTCAAGTTCAGTCGGACCACTGGACTATGTTCTTTGATGGATCCAAGATGCTGAACGGATCCGGCGCAGGCGTGGTCCTGGTTTCTCCCAGGGGCGAAAATCTCAGTTAGGTCCTTCAGATCCACTTTGACTCAACGAACAACGAAGCTGAGTACGAAGCACTTTTGTATGGGTTGTGCATGGCCATCTCACTCGCCGTCCGTCGCTTGATGGTTTATGGCGACTCTGACTTAGTGGTGAACCAAGTGATGAAGGAATGAGACATCAGGAGCCCGGAAATGACCAGTTATTGCAGTGCAGTGCGGAATCTTGAAAAGAAGTTTGAAGGCTTAGAGCTCCATGATGTGCCTAGAGCCAAGAATCAGCTGGCCGATGACCTTGCAAAAATTGGGTCGACTCGGAGGCCTATACCCAAGAATGTGTTCCTGGAGCATCTGCACACCCCTTCTGTCAAACAAGACCCCTTCACGAAAGAGCCCCCACAGCCAGTCAGTGCGTCAGATCTGACTGAAGTCGAAGTACCTGTTGTGGTCGACCTGATCATGGAGGTCCTAGTGATTACACCAGACTGGACTGTGCCATATATATCGTATCTGCTCAGGCAAGAACTCCCGGAAGATGAGGAGGAAGCGTGCCAGATCGTCCGCCGATCCATGGCGTTCACTGTCATTCAGGGTCAGCTCTACAGAGAAAGCGTCACCGGAATCGCTCAGTGCTGCATCACCCCAGAGGAAGGTCGATTGATCCTGGATGAAATTCACTCGGGAACTTGTGGCCACCACGCTTCCTCTCGGACCATAGTGGCCAAAGCATACGGAGCCGGGTTTTACTGGCCCCGTGCCAACGAGATGGCCAAGGATATTGTGGACAAGTGCGCAGGTTGCCAGTTCTACTCCAACATGTCCCACAAGCCGGCGTCCGCCTTGAAGACGATTCCGCTAGTCTGGCCCTTTGTTGTTTGGGGCTTGGACATGGTCGGCCCCTTCAGAACAGGCAGAAGCGGATTCACCCACCTACTCGTGGCAGTCGACAAGTTCACCAAATGGATTGAGGCCAAGCCCATCAAGAACCTCGAGTCGAGCACCGCCATCAGCTTCATTAGAGAATTGATATTCAGATATGGAGTTCCCCACAGCATCATCACAGACAACGGCTCCAACTTTGACTCGGACGAATTCAGAGCTTTTTGTGTTTCTCAAGGAACACGAGTCGACTACGCCTCCGTGGCGCATCCGCCGTCAAATGGACAGGCAGAAAGAGCAAATGGTTTGATTCTCCAAGGCCTAAAGCTGCGGCTCATGCGTGATCTTAAGCATGCCGCTGGGGCTTGGGTGACTGAACTACCATCTGTCTTATGGGGTCTGAGGACAACTCCAAACCGGTCAACTGACCATACCCCTTTCTTCATGGTCTATGGAGCCGAAGCTGTGTTGCCGAGCAACTTATTGCACAACGCCCCCAGAGTGGAACTCTTCTCCGAAGCCGAGGCAGAGCAGGCTCGTCAGGATGCAGTCGACCTTTTGGAAGAGGAAAGAGAGATGGCCTTGATCCGGTCGACCATCTATCAACAGGACATGCGTCGATTCCATGCTCGCAATGTCCAAAGCCGAGCATTCCAGGAAGGAGACCTGGTCCTTCGAGTGCAATAGAAACGTCCACACAAGCTTGCCCCGGCCTGGGAAGGTCCATTCATCATCACCAAGGTACTGCACAATGGAGCATACCACCTCTACAATGTCGCCAAGAAGAAAGACAAACCTCGTTAGTGGAACGCGGACCTGCTCCGCCGCTTCTATAGTTGAGACACTCGACAGTCGAGTTGTAATAAAGATTTCCCGATTTGTTTGAAAGACAAGTTAGCAGTGGTCCTTTAATGATTGATGCTTTCTAAAAAGGCTGGTCTTCAAAATCCCCAAGTGGGTGCTTAGCCGCGAACCTGATTCGCCTAAGTTTCAAACGCTCACTCCGAGTGAAGAGCAACCCTCTCACTCGGGGGCTTAGCTGCGGTCCTCCGAGCTATGTCATAAGTATAATGTGGCTCTGTCTTTCGATCGCCGCCACAAATACAACGTAGCATGGAATCGCCTAAGTTACAAACATCTACTCCGAGTGAAGAGCAACCCTCTCACTCGGAGGCTTAGCTGCGACCCCATGACTCGCCTAAGTTTCAAACACTCACTCCGAGTGAAGAGCAACCCTCTCACTCGGGGGCTTAGCTGCGGTCCTCCGAGCTGCGTCATAAGTATAATGTGGCTCTGCCTTCCGAGCTCCACCACAAATACAACGTAGCTTGGAATCGCCTAAGTTACAAACATCCACTCCGAGTGAAGAGCAACCCTCTCACTCAGGGGCTTAGCTGCGACCCCGTGACTCGCCTAAGTTTCAAACACTCACTCTGAGTGAAGAGCAACCCTCTCACTCGAGGGCTTAGCTGCGGTCCTCCGAGCTGCGTCATAGGTATAATGTGGCTCTACCTTCCGAGCTCCGCCACAAATA
>LR738712.1:295071363-295089456 GCA_902687465.1 Secale cereale
CATAAGTATAATGTGGCTCTGTCTTCCAAGCTCCGCCACAAATACAACGTAGCTTGGAATCACCTAAGTTTCAAACGCTCACTCCGAGTGAAGAGCAACCCTCTCACTCTGGGGCTTAGTTGCGGTCCTCCGGGCTGCGTCATAAGTATACTGTGGCTCTGACTTCCGAGCTCCGCCGCAAATACAACGTAGCTTGGAATCGCCTAAGTTTCAAACACTCACTCCGAGTGAAGAGAAACCCTCTCACTCGGAGGCTTAGCTGCGACCCCGTGGCTCGCCTAAGTTTCAAACGCTCACTCCGAGTGAAGAGCAATCCTATCACTCGGGGGCTTAGCTGCGGACATCGACTCGAAGGTTCAAGCGATCAAAAGAGAGTCACAAGCCAAAAAGTCGAATCCAGATAAAAGTCCCGCAAGATTCGGGCAAGAGTACCTGGGCCACAGGCCCACCAGAGTTTAGCGATTACAAAACCACTCGGCATTCCGAGGCAAATTAAATTAAAGTGTTGAAGTTAGCTCATTCCTCGGGCGGAGACGGACTCGCAGGCGCAACGAATTGGTCCAGGTCGATCCCATCAGCAATACAAGTGGCGGATTCCAAGAAAGTCTCCATAAACGACTGGAACTAAAGCTCCTTCGTATTAGCAACCTTGAGCGTCGCGATCCTTCTCTCCTTCACTTCCTTACAGTGCACGCAGACAAGAGACAGCGCCACATCGGCTCCACCCCGGGTGGACGACTTATTCCACTCCTGCACTCGGTTGGGGATCTCGTTGAGTCGAGTCATCAGAGACTCAAGGTCGTTCTCCTGCACGACTCCCCTCCAGAGCGCGGTGTCGATCCGGGCCATCATCGCTTTCAGCCGTCCTAGATAGTCCGTGGCCGTAGTAAGGCGGGACTCCAGCCTCAAGATGTTCATGGCAACCTCATCCTTCATGATGGAATTGGCTGGGTCCAGGCCGGGCTCGACCCGCCCAGTCTCTTCTTCAAAGTTGCGACAGAATTCTGCATCGGAAACAGCAAGTCGAGTCAGCAAGCAAAACATGGGTCGACCGATCCAGCTTAACCCGAGCCAAAAGAGACATACCTTCGAGCACAAGGTACCACTTCTTGGTAAGGTCACCCAGATAGGCCTCAAGATCAATCCTCTTCTGGAAAAGGGCCTCGTACTTGTCGTTCAGGATAGTCTTGGAATTCTTCAGTCGGGTCACCTCTTGATTAGCTGCGTCGAGTGAGCCTCTCAGCCTGATGATCTCCGCCTCGAGCGCGCCTACAGAAGCCAGCTTCTGTGCCGCCAGTTCTGCCTTCTCTTGAGCCGCCTGCTGCGCCGCCGCCAGGTCGAGATCTTTCTGCTCCAAGGCCGCTTTCAGTTGACCTACCAAAGAAATCACTGGACAGATGAACATGAGGAAACACAAGGCATATTTATCAAAAGTCAGTCGACAAATGGTTGTCGTCAGTTACCGGCCGCATCATCCTGCGTCTTCTTCAGATGGTCTCGATCCAGCTGCAAGTCGAGATTGAGCTGGATTTGCTTCTTCTCAAGGTCTGCAAATTTGGCCCCAAACTCGCAAGATTTCTGCATCAACACAACAAAACAAGATTCTAAGACTACAGTCGAGTCAAACACTCAACTGCAGTCTCGGGGACTACACCCAGTGGGTGCACGGAGCGTGCCCCCACTAGTTTTCACTCGGCCAAGATCAGTCTGGCTCGAGCTCAAAAAAACAAGGAAGAAATGTTTTATCGTCAGACCATGGCCGACTGCCAGCAGTCGACCATGGTCTCGGGGACTACACCCAGTGGGTGCACTGAGCGTGCCCCCACCGGTTCTCACTCGACCAAGATCAGTCTCGCTCAAATTGAAGGGAAGTTGAAAGCAAACACATCAAGACTCTCACCCAGTGGGTGTGACATCATCATCTTACGAACAAAGCAAAGCGGCAGACTCTTTCAAAACCAAAGACTATTCTAGCGCAGCAAACCAAACAGTGGAGAAAACAAACCTGGACGTTGGCCCGAAGAGCAGAACTAGCGTCGTAAGCAGCCATGCTGGCCTCGTACGCCGCCTTTGTCTTCTCCATCATCAACCATGCCTCGCGAACGGCTTCTTGAGCCGCTCCCACAGGATCCTCCGGGAGGCGGTAGGAGGAGAAGAGAACGGACGACGGAGCAGGCTCCGGGTCGACGGCCGGAGCGGGTGCTGGGTCAACGGCTGGAGCGGGCGCTGGGTCGACAGGTAGGACAAGCACCGGGTCGACGGCCCCTCCGGTTGACGAAGCGGGGAGTACGGTCGACACGGGGTCGGCGAAGGAGACCGTGGCTCGGGGCGCGTCTTCCTGTTGCTGGGCCTCCGAGCCAGAAGGCGCCTTCCGGCCCTTCTTCCCTGTGCGTCGTTGATCTCCTCCCAAGCGCTCCTCATCAACATCATCATCGTCATCTGGGAGCTCTATGACATGGCGCGGCGCTTCAAAACAAACAATAGCGAAGTTCAGTCGACTGCCATCCCTAACCGACGAAGAGTAAGTCACGATCTATAACCCGCACCTGCGCGGGATGTCGCGGCATCTGCAGTCTCCTCATCGTCCCGGCCCTTGTCAATGTCCATCGAGGTCGTGGAGGCAGCAGCACTGAGGAATCCCCTCGATGATGAGTCGACGGAAGACATGGTCGACCTCCAAAGGGCAGAAAGAAACAAAAATGAATGATACTTACATGGAGGCGATGGGGACATCCACCTTGATCCTGGGCAGGGCCTTCCGGGGCTTAGTGGTGGTGTCCTTGGGGTGCTTGGGCGCCTTCTCAGATGGGTCGGGAGTGGCCGTACGAGCGCGCTTGGGCGTTTGAGAGCTGGAGGGACCTGTCCGAGGGCGCGCGGCCCCTGGGTCGTGCTTCCCCTTGGACCGCCTCTCATCACGGGGAGGTGACTCGACCTCCTCCCCGCTGCTTTAGTCCTCGCTCTCCTCTTCGGTCTCCTCCTCCGACTTCCACTCGGAGGCGTCGCCCATGCCCTTCTCGTCCTCCGGGACCAGGTCCCCATTGGGCAAGGAGTACATCTCAGTATAGATCTGCAAAAAGTGAGGATTCACCAAACATCAGTCGGATTCGCCGATGCAAGTTACAAGCCAACGACAGCTGGAGCACCACTCGGGAGCTGGAAACATACCTCGTCAGGCAAATGGTCCGCGTCGAATGGTAGGACCCTCCCGGACCCCCTAGGGTTGTCCTTGTTCCCCGTGATGCACTTCAGGCACTGCGCCACGTACTTCACGTCGGTCGCCTCCGGGTGGACTCGCGACGAGTCGTCGGTGCCGGAGTACAACCACATCGGGTGGTCCCGAGCCTGGAGCGTCTGGGTCCTCCGCATGAGGTACACCTCAAACAGATCCATTCCAGTTACTCCCTCGCGGACCAACTGGACGACCCGCTCCACCAACATGTTCACTTCGGCCCTCTCGGCTTTACCCACTACCATTGAAGGAGGCTGGCTGGCTCGACCAAGAGAGAAAGGGGGGAGACCAGTCGACTGCCCCGGGGTCGGACTGTCCTTGTAATAGAGCCAAGTCGACTGCCAGCCTCGAATCGACTCCAGAAAGATTATAGGGGGAAAAGCACTCTTATTCCTAAGCTGGATAACGAGCCCGCCGCACGCCTGGAGGACGTGCGTCTTATCGTCGCTCGGGTTTGCCTTCTTGACAGTTTGCGAGCGGCAAGTAAAGATATGCTTGAACAAGCCCCAGTGCGGCCGGCAGCCGAGGAAGTTCTCACACATGGAAACGAACGTGGAAAGAAAAGCGATGGAATTGGGCATGTAGTAATGCAGCTGGGCGCCGAAGAAAATTAAGAAAGCACGGAAAAAGGGGTGCCGGGGCATGGAGAAACCTCAGTCGACATGGGTCGCGAGGAGGACGCACTCGCCCTCCCGCGGCCGGGGCTCGAGCTCGCCCTCCGGCACCCGCCAAGAACCGCGGGCGATCAGTCCCTCCTCCTCCAGCTCCTCCAGATCCTCCGCCGTAACGGTGGACCGGATCCAATCCCCCTGGATCCAGCGAGGAGGGAGCCCAGACCTCGACGACGACCCTCTACGACCGGACCGCCTCCCCTTCCTCGTCACCGCCTTCTTCGAACGCTCCATCGCCGTAGTCTTGTCCTTGCCCATGGCTCGCGAGCCGACGGCTGCTGTGGAGGAAGGCGAGAAGGAGCAGAGGCACGGCGGAGAGGCAGAGGCGAAAGAACAAGGAATGGGCGCACAGAGCCCCCGCTTCGGGCTCGGCGCACACTTATAGCGCTCCGGTCAAGTGGCTGACCGGTGGCCCTGAGCGATCTTATCGAATCCCGCAGCAGACGCAGACGCGATACATGGCGAAAAAGGTGACGCGAGGATCGAGGCATCCCGAGCGTATCCGCCCGATTGCTGTGGCACGTCCCGCCCCGCGCGCTTCCCCAAATTTCGAAATCATGTGGAATCTGGTGTCACAACCCTAGTTCTGGTATGCACTAGGCTAGCTTTGGTGTTTGCATCATGTTTAAAGTTTCAAATGAATTTGAATTGAGGACATGTGAAAGCCTCAGAAATCTTTTTGAAAATGCCCAGATAAAAGTTGCTCCAAAAAGGTCCAAGAAAATGTTCATGTTGCTCTCTAAATATATTGGTTAGAGATAAAAATCAAACCACTATTTTTAGGAGCTCATAAATATTTACTTTGGGCATTTGGAATTAATGTAATAATTATTTGCATTGGATACATAATTATTATATTTTTAATATATGTCCAATAATTCTGGAATTTGTGAGGGGCTTTGGAATACTCCTTCTAGTCCCTACAAAAATTGTCAGAAGTTTTTAAATGATTTAGTTTAAATCAAAACAAATGTCAGAAATAGAAAATAAAAATAAAAGGGAAGAGTTTGACCTGCTCACCTGGTGGCCCATCTGCTTTGGCCCAGCAGCCGGCCCAGGTGACTGGCAACGCCAGTCACCCCCAACCTCTCGCCAGGAGGCCAGGGGCGCGTGCCCGACGCGTGCACCGCCAACCTCTCAGCCAAAAACGCTCATGATGATCCAGATGTCGTTCTTGGTACTCTCCTTGTCAATTATCATTCGGCATCGGTTCTGTTCGATACTGGAGCATCTCATTCTTTCATTTCCGAAAGTTATGCCCGCTTACACGACATGTCATTCTGTGATATGCCCTCCCCACTACGCATTCAAACTCCTGGATCCAATTGGCAAACTTCTAGTGTAAGCCATGGTAATGAAATCCTTGTTGACAGACTTGTGTTCCTTGCATCACTTGTAGCCCACAAGTCATCAGATATTAATATCATCTTGGGTATCGACTGGATGACAGCTCATCATGCCAAGATTGATTGTTTCACTAGGTCTGTTCATCTTACGCACCCATCTGGCAAGATAGTCACTGTCACCACTAGAGTTGCAAAGCGTCAACTCTATTCTCTTAATGCCAGCCCTCTTCTAGACCTTAAAGATGTTCTGGTAGTCCGTGACTTTTCGGATGTCTTTCCAGAGGAACTGCCAGGTGTTCCACCTGACAGAGATGTAGAGTTTGTTATAGATATTATCCCAGGAACCGCTCCAATCTCTAGGAGACCTTACAAGATGGCACCCTTAGAACTAGCTGAGCTTAAGAAACAACTTGATGAGTCCTTGCAAAAGGGTTTCATCCGTCCTAGTTCTTCTCCTTGGGCTTGCCTCGTCCTCTTCGTCAAGAAGAAGGATGGTACGGATCGGATGGTTGTAGATTATCGTCCCGTTAATTTGGTCACGGTAAAGAACAAGTATCCGCTTCCCAGGATCAACGACCTGTATGATCAACTCGCTGGATCCTCAGTCTTCTCCAAGATGGATTTGAGGTTGGGATACCATCAAATCAAGATTAGAAATGGGGACATCCCCAAGATAGCATTTGTCACTCATTATGGTCAGTACGAGTACACCTTCATGTCCTTCGGTCCAACCAATGCTCCATCCACATTCTCCCGCTTGATGAACTCGATCTTCATGGAGTACTTAGATAAGTTCGTCATGGTTTACCTCGATGATATTCTTATTTACTCGAAGAACGAGGAAAAGCATGCCGAACATCTTAGACTGTTCTAGAAAAACTCAGAGAGCACCGTCTTTATGCCAAGTTCTCCAAGTGCGAATTTTTGTTGCCAGAACTGACGTATCTTGGCCATGTAATCTCTGGTAAGGGCATTGTTGTCAACCCCGAGAGAGTTCAAGCCGTCCTTGATTGGACTCCACCTGAAACAGTTAAACAAGTTAGGAGTTTCCTTGGTCTAGCCAGTTACTGTCACCGCTTTGTTGAGAACTTCTCTAAAGTGGCCAAACCTCTCACAGAACTTCTCAAGAAAGATAAAAAGTTTGAGTGGTCCCCATAGTGCGAGCACAGTTTTCAGGAACTGAAAAGACGCCTGACTTCTGCTCCCATACTTGTGCCACTGGATTTCACTAAGGACTTTGTGATCTACTGTGATGCCTCACGACAGGGACTAGGTTGCATTCTTATGCAGGATCGTTATGTGATTGCCTATGCATCTTGACAGTTGCATCCACATGAGGAGAATTATAATACACATGATCTAGAGCTTGCAGCCGTAGTCTACGCACTTAAGACCTGGTGACATTACCTCCTTGGGAATCGTTGCGAGATCTACACCGATCACCAGAGCCTCAAGTATATCTTCACCCAACCAGATTTGAACCTTAGGAAAAGACGTTGTTTGGAGTTGATCTCAGATTATGACTTAGGGATTACCTACACCCCAGGCAAGGGAAATGTCATGGCTGATGCATTGAGTCGTAAGTCCTATTGCAACAATCTCATGTTGCAGCAGGGCCAACCACTTCTCCACGAGGAATTATGTAAGCTTAACCTTTACATTGCTCCTCACGGATTCCTTTCTACCTTGGTGGCGAAACCTACCCTTGAGGATCAGATCATTTCTGACCAGAAGTTTGATAGGGGTGTTAGCCGCATTAAGAGAAACATTAAGAAGGGAGTTGGTGGATGTTTCTCTATGGATGATTGAGGTGTTGTTTTCTTTCAGAATCGCTTGGTGGTTCCCAAGAATCAACATTTGCGACAATTGATCCTTAAGGAGGCTCATGAATCTCCTCTCACAATTCATCCCGGTAGTACTAAGATGTATCAGGACCTACGCCAGAGGTTCTGGTGGACTAGGATGAAGAGAGAAATCGCTCAATTCATTGCTAACTCTGACGTTTGTCGTCGCGTTAAGGCAGAGTATCAAAGACCTGCTGGCACCCTTCAGCCTCTAGCTATTCCTGAGTGGAAATGGGATAAAGTTGGTATGGACTTCATCACCGGCTTTCCCAGCACCAAGAGAGGGAATAATGCTATCTTCGTAGTCATTGATCGTCTCTCCAAAGTGGCTCACTTTCTACCTGTTCGAGAGAGTATCATTGCTAGTCAGCTCGTTGACTTGTATATTTCTCGAATAGTGTCACTTCATGGTGTTCCACTAGAGATTAATTCAGACCATGGTAGTCTTTTCACTTCTCATTTCTGGGAGAGTTTCCAGACTGCCATGGGCATCCTACCGCTTTCCACCCTCAGTCAAGTGGTCAGGTGGAACGGGTTAACCAAATTCTCGAAGACATGCTTAGAGCTTGTGTTATCTCATTTGGTATGGATTGGGAGAAATGTCTTCCTTTCGCCGAGTTTGCCTATAACAATAGCTATCAATCCAGTCTCAAGAAAGCTCCTTTCGAGATTCTCTATGGACGAAGATGTCGAACACCTTTGAACTTGTCAGAAACCGGTGAAAGACAATTCTTTGGACCGGATATGATCCAGGAAGCAGAAGAGCAAGTTCGCATCGTTCGTGAGAATTTGAAAACAGCCCAGTCTCGTCAAAAGAACCAGTATGATCGTCATCATAAGGAAGTGGCCTATGAAGTTGGCGACAAAGCTTACCTTCGGGTTACTCCTTTGAAGGGTACCCATCGTTTCGGTATCAAGGGCAAGTTGGCTCCTCGTTACATTGGTCCTTTTCGCATTCTTGCTAAACGAGGAGAGGTTGCCTACCAGTTGGAACTACCCCCACGTCTTTCTTGAGTTCATGATGTCTTCCACGTCTCTCAACTCAGGTGTTGCTTCTCGGATCCCATCCGCGGAGTGGACCACGAAACGCTTGATCTCCAAGATAACCTCACATACAGGGAGTACCCCGTTCGCATTCTGGATCAAGCAGAGCGTGTCACTCGACGTCATAACATCAAGTTTCTCAAGGTTCAGTGGTCTCATCACTCCGAGAAAGAAGCTACATGGGAGGGAGAAGATCATCTCCGACTGCAGTACCCCACTTTCTTTCCGCCGACCCCTGAATCTCGGGACGAGATTCTTTCAAGTGGGGGCGAGTTGTCACAACCCTAGTTCTGGTATGCACTAGGCTAGCTTTGGTGTTTGCATCATGTTTAAAGCTTCAAATGAATTTGAATTGAGGACATGTGAAAGCCTCAGAAATCTTTTTGAAAATGACCCAGATAAAAGTTGCTCCAAAAAGGTCCAAGAAAATGTTCATGTTGCTCTCTGAAAATATTGGTTAGAGGTAAAAATCAAACCAATATTTTTAGGAGCTCATAAATATTTATTTTGGGCATTTGGAATTAATGCAATAATTATGTGCATTGTATATATAATTATTATATTTTTAATATATGTCCAATAATTGTGGAATTTGTGAGGGGCTTTGGAATACTCCTTCTAGTCCCTACAAAAATTGTCAGAAGTTTTTAAATGATTTAGTTTAAATCAAAACAAATGTCAGAAATAGAAAATAAAAATAAAAGGGAAGAGGTTTACCTGCTCACCTGGCGGCCCATCTGCTTTGGCCCATCAGCCGGCCCAGGTGACTGGCAACGCCAGTCACCCCCAACCTCTCGCCAGGAGGCTAGGGGCGCGTGCCCGACGCGTGCACCGCCGCGCCGCGCCACCTCCTCCCTCCCTGCCTGCTTGTGTCCTCCACCGCTGCGTCTGGACAAGCCACGCAACCCCCGGACTCTCTCTCACTCTCCCTCTCCGTCGCGTTCTCGCTCGGACCCGAGCGCTGCCGTCACCGCCGTTCGCCGTTGCCGTAGCCATCGCCTCCTCCTCGCCCTCTCCCTATGCTCAGAACCTCCGCCACATCGCCGGCTACCTCCTCGTCGAGCCACGCACCTCCGGACGGCCTCCATCATCGCCACCGTTGTCTTCTTCACCGCCGGCCGCTGTGGATCCCCACCGCCTGCACATCGTCGTCCGGCCGCCCCCGAGCTCGCTGAGACCGCCGTCAGAATCGCCATGAGCTCCTGCCCCTGCTCCCCCTCTCCGCTCCCTCTCTCGCACGTCGCAGCTACCGTCTCGTCGACGACCGAGAACCACCGCCACCTGAGCTCGTCGCCGGCGTAGCTCCGGTGACCGATTGGTCACTTCAGCGTGCCCAACATGTTCCCCGCATCGCATAAGAGCTATAGATGCTAGCGCCGCCCCGCCTAGGCCACTACAACAACGAGCCCGAGCTCGACCGAGCTTCGGGCGCCGCCGAGCTCGTCGCCGGCGCCATTCCGGCCACTCCCCGGCCACGCCACCACCACGGTTGGATGCGGACGAGCGTCCGCATCCCGTAGCTGTGCTCCGCGCGCCAAAAGACGCCCTGTAGGCAAATCCCGCAGCTCACCACCGCGTTTGGGCTCGCCGGCGGCTAAACGCCGGCGACCGCTGACCCGTTGACCGGCGTGGGTTGACCCCACTGCCGAGTTTGACTTTCCCCTCTCTCTCACTGACATGTGGGCCCTACCCAGCTAATTAGTTGTTAGGATTAGTGTTAGTGCTAATTAACTTTGTTAGTTAGAACTATGACATCGACAGTGGACCCCAGCGCCACTAACCCTTTTAGTTAGTTTAGTTTAACCCTTTGTTTAGCCTTGTGTCATTGACATGTGGACCCCACACGTCAGGTTTGACTTGAGTCAGCAATGCTGACTTGCTGACGCAAGCATGACGTAGTGCTGACGCAATAAACAATTTTCTGGAATTGTTTTTGTTTAGGAAAATCCAGAAAATTGTTTAAACTTCAAAAAATCACAGAAATTCAACCGTATCTCAGAATGAAATAATTTATATATGAAAATTTATCAGAAAAATTCAATCTATCCATCTGTACTAGTTTCATGCATGACAGAAGAAGTTATACCTGCTGAATATATGAAAACACATAAATGTCACTTTTAAATGTTAATTTTGGAATTGCATTAGAACCCTTGGTTCAAATGGACTTCTTTCAAGTAGAATGCTAGCTGCATTAGCTCAAAAAACATGACATTTTCATGCCATGTTCATGTATCATATTGTTGCATATGCTTGTTTTGATTGTCGGCATCATTCTTCTCGATAGGTCCAGCTCCGGAGACCGTTCCAGAGTACCTGTCAAAGGAGCAGTGCTCTACACGTTGTTTTACCAGGCAAGCAAACCCCCTTGTTCATTCCGATACAATCCCTCTCTCGCTCCTGCTCTCTCTTATTGCATTAGGACAACAACGATTCAACTGCTACTTTATGATGCGGTAGTTGAACCCATTCCTCTGCATGACTTGTTATTGCCACAGTAAATAATTGAAACCCACTAGCATGTGTAGGAGTTGATTGAAGCCATGTTGTGATCTTACCATGCCATGCCTGCTATTGCTTAGAGTGTGTCAGGTCTGATTCATCGGGAATGAATTGGAGTGCAGTGATATGTTCTGATGCTGAAAGTTAAGTGTGTGAACACGATTTGGTAAAGGTAGCGGTGAGAGGCCATGTAGGAGTACATGGTGGGTTGTCTCACTGGAACCGTCCCTAAGAACCGAGTTCTGTGTATGTTGTCCAATGACTAGTTACTACCACGCATTGGAATGCTTAAGTGCCCCTCTCAACTTATTAACCGACTTGGAGTTGCAACTAGTTTCTGGTGTTTGTAGGTAGTGCTAGTAGTCTACCAAGTGGCACTCGGCCAGGTGGGCTTGGGACAGACTAGGCACCGTGGCACGGTGTACCAAGCGTAGATCCATCCGGCGAGGTGGGCTTGGGAACCCTGCGCACATCATTTGGGGCCGTGAGCGACATCCCGGCCGGATCTCCTTACGGATGGAACCCGAATAGGCGATAAACCTGGACTAGGGTCTTGTGTGGTTAGTCATGTCGTGGCCGACACCCTCGCCAGGCATCCGCTTGAAGGTTGCCGAGGTACACGACGTGTACATGGCGGTAAGTGCTGAGAGCGTGTGTGTAGAAGTACACCCCTGCAGGGTTATCATGATCTACTCGAATAGCCAGGTCCACGGTTATGGACTTCTTGGATGCTTACGTGGTACATGGACAACTTGAAGTGGATACTCTAAACTACTCAAGACAAGTGTGAGTGCTATGGATGGCCTTCTCGTAGGGAGATGGGGATGAATCCATAGTGGTGTATTGTGTGGTGCTTAGTGGACTCGTGTGCGCCACCTCAAAAGAGTTACCAGCAGTTGTAGAACGGGATAGCCACTGAGTCAAAGCTGGCTTGCTGCAACTAAACCCCACTTTGCCTTCTTCAGACAAAAGCATGTAAGATAGGATCTGATGTAAGTCTTGCTGAGTACCTTTGTACTCATGTTTGTTTAATTTATGTTTTGCAGATGAGACTTCAGTCTGACTAGTAGTTCCGCTTGGACTTCGACAAGTAGCTTGTTACCTCAGCTACGATCTTGGACGAGTGTTGTAGATAGTCAGGCTCTTCAGCCTTTTTCATTTGTAGTTGTCTGTACTCAGACATGTTATGCTTCCGCTTGTTGCTTGTATGCTCTGAATGTTGGGTCATGAGACCCATGTTTGTAATATCTGGCTCCTCGGAGCCTAATGAATAAATACTTTGTTTCTTAGAGTCTTGTTGTGATGACATGTTGTATTTGCACATATCGGGCATATTGTGTGTATGTTATTGAAATGCTTGGTATGTGTGGGATCCGGCAACCTAGTTGTTTCCTCTTGGTAGCCTCTCTTATGGGGAAATGTCTCCTAGTGCTTCCACTGAGCCTTGGTAGCTTGCTACTGCTCCGAAACACTTAGGCTGGCCGGCATGTGTCCTTCTTCGTTCCTGTGTCTGTCCCTCTGGGAAATGTCACGCGTTGTTCCTTTTAAGTCCATGTAGCTTGCTACGACTTGAGTTCATACGTTGATTACCGACACGTTCGTTGCTGGGTCATGTATGCCTGTCCCTGTAAGTTAGTGCCACCTTGGGATTATAACTAGTCATGTCGGCCCAGGTTCTCTGTCATATGGATGCTAGCGACACTATCATATACGTGAGCTAAAATGCGCAAATGGTCCCGGGCCAGGTAAGGTGGCACCCGTGGGGATACCGTGCGTGAGGCCGCAAAGTGATATGGTGTGTTACATGCTAGACCGGTGTGACTTAGGATCGGGGTCCCGACATCCGACGGCCAAAGGGCAACCAACCCCACCGAAAACTACGCACGCCAACGACACCTGACGCCTAGCGCAAAGTTCAGTTGACAGAAGACGCAATCAGCACACTCGGCAGTTTCAGAATCGATCAAGGCAACCAAGACAAGATTGGAGAGGACAGCCCAGTCCCCAAGCCTAGAGAAGACTACCCCAGGAGCGTCGAGCAAGAACCAGGGCTTTCCTCAGGACTCTCTCCTGCTCAAGCCTCAATCCAGTCGGGGGCTACTGATGAGGTTACAGACCTAGGGTAGGGTCACGGGCCTGACCAAGGTACCCCACCCAAGGTCACTACCCCAGAAGAACAAAAGACAAAACCTATGGTGACAGGGACAGTCAACCGAGAAGGCCCAAGAGGACATTCCACTCGACTAAACGGCATCTACAAGACGACCCAACCCCACTCGACCAATCCAAGGCACTCGACCCCCGAAGGTCAAAGGTCCCTTAGGACAATAACGGTCTGGTATTTACTCGCCGTAGTGAATGCCTTAACTGCTCTTTACTGCAGGCGTTATCAGTAACACATGCCTTAATGTACATTGAACCCTTAGTAACATGGAGCGAGGCTGGGGTCCTGGCGCACTATATAAGCCACCCCCTCCTCCTGTACAAGGGTTCGTATCCTTGTAAGTCAGGTATACACATATCAGTCGACCGCCTCCGGGCACCAAGACGTAGGGCTGTTACTTCCTTCGAGAAGGGCCCGAACTCGTAAACACCTTGTGTACAACTCCAGTATAGCTAGGGCCTTGCCTCCCCATTCGTACCCCCTACTCGTACTGTCAGACTTAGAACCACGACAGTCGTGTCAAAAAAACAATCTATTTTCGAGTGCTGATTGTATTTTTTCCCCACGACATCCACAAATGTCAATACCCGATGAAACTTTGCAAACACTTAAAACATTTGTCATTATTTGCCACCAATTTTTTTAAAAATTTTAGATTTTATTATTCATGGTGGTATCATAAGAGCTAAAACTCGAATGGACGCTTTCCAACACTTTTGTCATGAATGCAAATGACACTGACATATAGGTGATGTTTTTGCGAACATTTTGGTATCTTATTTGCATTTTTATGATTTCATATGAATTAGTTATGAAGCTTTCAAACCGATGGTCAAGCGGTCAAAGGGCAAAAGCATAAGAGGAGCAAAGTGACTTGGACATACCCGGTGAGTTTGGGAAATTAGGGGTAAAACAGCCGAGTGGGACACAACTAGGGGCATAAATATAATTATCCCAATTTAATATCATGTTTATTATGTTGCAAAAAAAGTTAAAACCAATCTTGGGCCTTGCTAGAAGAGTTTTATTCAAGGGATAATTGATTTTATGCCCCTAGTTGGGTCACACTCGGCAGGTTTACCCCTAGTTTCCGAAAACACTTGTTCCTGCCGAAACCACTTTGCTCCTCTTATGCTTTTTCCCTTTGACCGTTTGACCATCACTTTGAAAACTTCATAAAAAATTCATACTAACACAGGAAAATTCAAATAAGATATCAAAATGTTCAGAAAAGCATCACCTATATGTGCATGTCATTTTCATTCATGAAAAAAGTGTTGTCCAGTCCCCATCTCAGTTTTGACCATTTGTATTCATGGGGACTAGCCAACACTTTTTCCATGAATGCATATGCCATGCACATATAGGTGATGCTTTTCTGAACATTTAGATATCTTATTTGAATTTTTTCGAGTTAGTATGAATTTTTTATGAAGTTTTCAAAGTGATGATCAAACGGTCAAAGGGCAAAATCATAAGAGGAGCAAAGTGGTTTGGGAAGGAACAAGTGTTTTTGGAAACTAGGGGTAAACCTCTCGAGTGAGACACAACTAAGGGCACCAAATTAATTATCCCTTTATTCAAAGCGATCTATCAAGGGGGGGGCATAAACCCCGACCGTGCTAGGAACGCAAATGAAGGATCATAACACCGGTATGACGGAAACTAGGGCTGCAAGAGTGGAACAAAACACCAAGAAAAAGGTCGAGCCTTCCACCCTTAACCAAGTATATATGTGCATTAATTAAATGAGGGATATTGTGATATCACATGATATCCATGTTCCAAAATGGAACAACCTGCAACTGTACCCGCAACTAGCACCCCTCCCCCCCCTCAAACTCATGGTGGATTAACAATACTGAGTTTGGAGATATAGAATCCATGCTATGCTCTAGTCTGGGCCTTCATCTGAAAATCCGCAACTGTAACTCAGAAGGCACATACCGAAGAGCAATAACCTGATTCTGCACACCAGCGTGCACATAGAAAGCATCAACACCAATATGCTTGGTGAGCTCATGCTTCACGGGATCGCACCCAGTGCTAATAGCACATGTTCTGTCAGACAAGAGCTGAGTGGGTGTAGCAACAGAAACACCAAAATCCAGAAGTAACCACTGTAACCAAGTCACCTATGTTGTCAAAATAGCCATAGCTCGTAACTCAGCCTCTGCACTCGAACGGGAAACTATAGTCTGTTTCTTCGCCTTGCAGGCAATGAGAGAACCACCAATAAAAACAAAGTAAGCAGAAAGTGAACGGTGATCAGGGGGATCACTAGCCCACGTAGCATCCGAATAGGCGTGAAGCTGTGGAGAACTGAAGCGAGCAAAGAATAGATGATGAGAGATTGTGCCCCGAAGATATGGGATGTAGCAACCTCGATCCCAATGGACCGGAGTCTCTGTGCTTAAGTGTCATCCCTGGATCGGTATGCTGACACACACAGTACTCGAGGATTTATAACAGAGGTTCAATCACACTTTATTACATTAAAATCCTCAAAGATGTAATATCCATTACACAAATATGGCTGAAGGCCATCTAAAATAATAACACTACGGAAGTAACTAAGAGTAGTTGAGTCCATCCAAATCCACGGCAAACATTGAGTGCATGACAATGACCTATCGCACATTAATCTTCGTCTGAAACCTCTGCAACATGATATGTTGTAGCCATGTAGGTCAACACATTGAATATGCTGGCAAGAACACACTGTAGTAATAATGATGAACAATGTCTACAACTACATGCATATTTGGTTGGTGGAGTCTGTAAGGTTAAATTTTGCATAAAGCTAGTTTTTCCCTACAACAAAGGAATATTTTTATTTTACTACTCAGTTGTTTTAAGCAATGTTGAGGATTGTACCCCCATCTCAATCCCAAATTAACCAAAGTCATTAATAACCCAACAGATTAATTAAATATAGTGTTGAGATCAGTCCATAATTCAAATGCCAGGATACTCAAAATGTCCATGGCCGCGGACACGGCTGCTCATGAATAGTTTGTACACTCTGCAGAGGTTTGTGCACTTTTCCCCACAATACTCAACCACATCCATGATCCGAAGATTGAGACACAACATTTCAGAAGCATTTTTTCTTTACTACGGGTAGACCGGTATGCCTACTCCTCTCTACATTTGCTAGTCCACCACTGAAAGAGCTCACACAACATACTCAACTATGCCAGAGCCCATAATAGCTTGTGGCTGCACACGGAAGTTTCTAGGCATGAATGATATATGATCCCTTTGAGCCTGGGTGGCATTCCATAGGATAATCACACGGTACCCCCGGGATTTCCTAGGACAACACTGGTATATCCCAGTTGCCCTGCAACCAATCCACCTAGTGGTGTATTAAAGTTACCACCTTAAACATTCCATTAGTTGTTATTACACTCGCAACTTTCATGAACCTCACATACCAATCCACGTCTACAAGCATGGCTGCAATAAATAACAAAGCGTATATTCCCCTGGGTTGATCTCAAGTCATTGGGTTCCTACCTCATGAACTACTAAGCAATAGCACATGTGATCAAGTCCTACTCATGCAATCTTTAAGGATAGAACTAATGCAATAAAACTAGGTATTAGAAAGTATGATCAAAGTATGAACTTGCCTTGCTGATGAACGTTGAAACCTAGAGCCTCGTAGTAGCAAGCTACGCACTGCGGGAATTCTATTGCAATCAAACAATAGCATACATAAGCAATCATGCAACAGAATCAAAGAACAGATCTCGAAAGAACTCAAAAACAAGCAAATAGTTCTATGATCAGAAAACAATTCTTAAAAGTACCAAATTAATTGAATTTGGCCTTATCAGAAAGTTTAGATCATTAGCTTCGATTTGCAAAAAGAATCAACTCAAACGGAGTTACGAAACTCAAACTATGAACAAACGAAGTTCAAATTCAAAACTATTTGAATTCAAATTTTAAAACTTTCAAAAATATGTTTGAGTTGGTTATCTAGACAAACGGGATTATAACGAAAACGTGGGCGTTGGTTTCACCTAATTCCGATATACGAGTAAAAAGTAGTGATCAAAAGAAATTCAAGGACTAAACTTTAAAATAAAATAACTACGGATATGTCCATGTCTATTAAAACAGATCTAATTGAAAAAGGTTCACTTTTTATCTTAACTAACGAATCCATTCACTAATGACCCTAAACGAATGAACGTTCATTAACTAACAGAAACTTAAAACAAAACCGATCTAATCTAAATAACCAGAACTAAACCGGACTACAGAAAAAAACATTCTAGGTTTTACCTAGAAAACCGGCGAGAGAAAACATCGGCGGCGACGACGGCTTCGGCTTCGTCTAGGGCGACGGCTCCGGCGGTGCTCCGGCTTCGGCGAGTGCACAGGGAGGGGCGGCTCGGTGCGGCGAAGCGGACGGCGGAGGCGGCGTTGGCGCCGGGTGGCGGAGTGGAGCGGGGCGGCGGCGGCAAGATGCGATGGCGGCAGTTACTCCGGCGAGGGCGCAGGGCGGCTGCAGGGCTCGGGGCAGATCGGGGTTGGGAGAAATTGAGGCCGGGGCCTCGGTTTATATAGGAGGGAGGGGTTGCTTACGGGAGGGGCATCGTGAGGCGGTCGAGGGAGTTCGGGGCGGCTACGGCTCGTCGACGAGGCGTGCGGCGGTGGGAGACCAACTCGGGGTCGGGGACAACCGGCGCGGTGGGCTGGGCGGCGGCTGGGTCGGGTGGCCTGGCGCGGCCGGCGGCTTTTTTATAAAACATTGTTCTGGTTTTTTTATTTTCATAGAGACGAAAAATAACCAAAACTAATAAAAAATACTAAAAATATCAGAAAAATGCACATAAATATATGGTCTTATATATGACCTAGTGAACATTTTTCTGACCTAAAATGCAATTTTTGAAATTGCATTTTTTTTTCTAATTTAACCAAATAAAATTCAAATGAATAAATATATTTTACAAAAAAAATCCATTATTTCTCTGTTTTGAAGAAGTCATATTATCTTCTCTCATGATTTTAATTATTTTGAAATAATTGGAAAAAATAATTTCAAGTAAAAATCACATTGATCCAATTTACCAATTTTTGAAAATTCAAAAATGGAATTTTATGAGAACTCGAACTCTCTCACATGGTCCTTGAGTTGCTTAAGGTCTCTTGGATCAATTTGCAAATAAAAATAAAATTCAAAATGCTCAAATGATGAATTCATATGAATGCTCTATGATAACATCCAAATTTGAAAATTGGGATGTTACAAACCTACGCCCCCCCCCCCCCC
>LR738712.1:295089537-295145205 GCA_902687465.1 Secale cereale
CCCCTCTTAAGATGAATCTCGCCCTCGAGATTCGGATTGGCTAGAAAATAGGTGTGAGTGGTCTTGCCGAAGGTCTTCCTCTTGTTCCCAGGTGGCTTCGTCCTTTGTGTAGTGACTCCACTGAACTTTGCCAAACTTGATGACTTTGTTGCGAGTAACTCTGTCGGCAAACTCGAGAATCTTAACAGGCTTCTCCTCGTAGGTCAGATCACTGTCTAACTAAATTGCCTCTAGTGGCACCGTGTCTCGTAATGAAATGTCAGCCATCTCTGCGTGGCACTTCTTCAACTGAGAAACGTGAAATACATCATGAACTTCGGACAAAGTTTCGGGAAACTCTAGCTGATAAGCTACT
This sequence comes from Secale cereale, assembly GCA_902687465.1. Classification (NCBI taxonomy): domain Eukaryota; kingdom Viridiplantae; phylum Streptophyta; class Magnoliopsida; order Poales; family Poaceae; genus Secale; species Secale cereale. The sequence continues at coordinate 295,089,893 of LR738712.1, forward strand.
TCTCCTCTGCGTTCCAAAACTCTATACGGTCCCACAAATCTTGGTGCCAATTTACCCTTAACTCCAAAATACTTAACTCCTCGAAGTGGGGACACACAAAGATATACTATATCTCCAACTTTGTAGGTCACCTCCTTGCATTTCGTATCTGCATAACTCTTCTGTCGGGACTGAGCTATCTTAAGTCTGTCACGAATCAGCTTGACCTTCCCTTATGTATCTCTGATTAGGTCGGGTCCAAATAACTTGCGGTCTCCAACTTCATCCCACATCAAAGGTGTTCTGCACCTCCTTCCGTACAAAGCCTCGAAAGGGGCCATTTGCAGGCTGGTCTCATAACTGTTGTTGTAAGAGAACTCTGCATAAGGTAAATTATCATCCAGGTCATGTATATCTTGGCCTACTTAGCACTCGTGTAAGTGGTCTTTACGGGGATAAAGTGAGTTACCTTCATCAAGCAATCAACTATCACCCAGATAGAATCGTACCCTAAACGTGTCCTGGGTAGTCCTGTGATAAAATCCATTCCAAGTTTGTCCCACTTCCATTCGGGTATTGGTAATGTCTGCAGTAATCCTGCTGGTTTTTGGTGTTCTGCCTTAACTCTCTGACAAACATCACATAGTGCTACATACTCGGCAATGTGCTTCTTCATTCCTGTCCACCGGAAATTTTGCTTCAAATCCAGGTACATCTTAGTGTTGCCTGGATGTATCAAATACGGCGAATCATGTGCATATCCTGGTCATTGGGAACATATATGCGCTCTTCGAACCAAAGCGTTCCGTATTCATCCTCACGGAATCCTTCTGCCTTTCCTTTGTCCATTCTGCCCTTTATTTCTGCAATTCCTTTGTCAGACTTCTGAGCTTCTCGAATCTTTCCCAACAAAGTGGACTGAATCTCCAATGTAGCAACATAGCCCCTAGGGACTATCTCCAACTGTAAATCTCTGAGGTTAGTTGCCAACTCATATGGTAAACCTCCGGTTATGATCGTGTTAACATTACTCTTGCGACTCAGCGCATCTTCCACGACATTGGCTTTTCCTGGATGATAATGCAGTCTCATGTCATAATCTTTAATGATCTCTTGCCATCTCCTTTGCCTGAGATTCAACTCCTTTTGTGTGAAGATATACTTCAAACTCTTATGATCCATTTATACATCACAATTGTTTCCAATAAGAAAGTGTCTCCAGGTCTTGAGTGCATGCACTACAGATGCTAACTCCAAATCATGCGTAGCATAATTCAACTCATGAGGTCGAAGCTGGGGTGAGGCATATGAAACAACTCTTCCATCTTGCATGAGAACTCCTCCAAGTCCTTGACATGAAGCGTCGCAATACACTTGAAAATTCTTGTGTATATCTGGAAGAATCGGCACTGGGGCTGTGACCAAGCGTTTCTTCAATTCCTGAAAACTGCCCTCACATTCTTCGGTCCATTTGTACTTAGTCTCCTTCCACAACTCCGTCATGGGCTTCGCAATCTTGGAGAAATTTTCAATGAACCTCCGATAATATCCTGTGAGTCCAAGGAAACTTCGAATCTCGCCCAGTGAGGTGGATGCTTTCCATTCTGTGACTGCCTCAACTTTGGAGGGGTCTACGGCTATACCGTCTCCTGAAATAACATTTCCGAGGAATCCAACTTCCTTTAACCAAAACTCACAATTGCTGAACTTGGCATATAGCTGATGTTCTCAGAGCTTCTCGAGAACTAACCGCAAATGTTCCTTGTGTTCCTCTTCATTCTTGGAGTAAATCAATATGTCATCAATGAATACTACCACATACTTATCCAAGAATTCCATGAATACCTTATTCATCAAGCTCATAAAATAGGCAGGCGCATTAGTTAAACCAAACGACATAACTGTGTACTCGTAAAGTCCGTACCTCGTGGTAAAAGATGTCTTAGGTATGTCCTGTTCTCGGATCTTCAACTAATGATAACCAGATCGCAAATTGATCTTAGAGAAAACTTTGGCTCCTTGCAACTAGTCAAACAGGTCATTGATCATCGGTAGAGGGTACTTGTTCTTAATCGTCACCTTGTTCAGTGCACAATAATCTACAACCATTTTAAATGATCCATCCTTCTTCTCGACTAAGAGCACTGGGGCTCCCCAAGGTGAAGAACTTGGTCGAATATAACCTTTCTCCATTAACTCCTTGATCTGCTTCTTAATCTCTTCCAAATCATTTGCAGGCATCCGGTATGGTCTCTTAGATATTGGTCCGATGTCGGGCAACAACTCGATCAAAACCTCGATGTCTCGATCCGGTGGCATGCCAGGTAACTCCTCAGGAAACACATCGGGGAAATCCTTCACAATAGGCACTTCCTCCTGAACAACTCCTGAGAGTGCATTCACTTGCTTCCTCCTCGGTGTGTGCCTCGACACATATTTGATCCTCTTTCCTTCCGGGTAGGTGAGGAGAATAGACTTACTGGCGCAATCAATGTTTCCTTCATACTTGGATAGCCAATCCATACCTATGATCACGTCCAAACCGTGGGATTCCAAGACAATGAGGTCTGAGGGGAACACAGGTCTCCCTATAGTTAGTGGCAACTGAAAACATCCTCGACTAGCCATATACTCTACTCCAGGGGAACTCACTAACATATGTGTCTTAAGGGCTACGATTCGCAATTTATACTTTTCCACAAAACCCCTTGATATGTATGAATGCGATGCACCAGTGTCAAATAGAACAAGGGCTGTAAATGCATTAATCAAAAACTTACCAACAACTGCGTCGGGCTGATCATCAATCTCCTCCACATTGACGGGATTCACCTGCCCTCTAGTGAACGGGTTGGGCTTCTTGCCTAAGCTTCCATTGCCATTCACATTCTTTGACTCGGAACAGTCCTTAGCGTAATGTCTGGTCTTCCCAAACTTGAAACAAGTAATGTTACTTAGGTCCCTCTTGGTGGGTGTTGATGAGGTGGAACGGTTCTGACTATTGCTTGGTCCATTCCCATTGCCATTGCTGGGACCACTATGGTTGTGTGCATTCTCTCCATTGTTAGAATTGCTTCCATGGTTATGAGTGGGGTGGTTGTGCCCTCCTGAGTATGGAGTATAGCGGGGCTTCTGCTGGGCTCCAGAATTATATTTCTTGGCTCCATACTTTCTCTTGCGGTTCTCAATTTGTTGCTGCTTTCCTTCGATCATGAGGGCCTTGTCCACTGGCTCCTGGTAGATGTTGTAGGTTGCTAACATCAGCTGTAAGATCATATCATCATTTAGTCCCTCAAGAAATTTCTCCTGCTTCACGGCATCAGTGGCCACATCATCTGGCGCATAGCGATCTAACTGCCTAAAGTCATCCACGTACTGCCCCACAATACGGTTCCCTTGGCGCAAGTTGTGAAACTCACGCTTCTTCAGGCTCATGGCTCCAGCTGAGACATGTGCGGTGCGGAAGGCTTGCTGAAACTGATCCCAAGTAACTATAGCAAGGGGATAAGTGGCCGTGTAGTTCTCCCACCAAGCGACTGATGGTCCATCAAGCTAATGTGCGGCAAAGCACACTCTCTCTGCATCTGTGCATCCTGCTATTGCTAGCTCTCTGTCCATCTTGCAGAGCCAATCATCTGCAAGAATCGGCTCGGTTCTACTAGAGAACACTAGTGGATTTAACCTTAGGAAACGGGTCAGGTTGTCATGGGGAGGCTGAGGTGGGTTGTTGTTCTTGTTGCCTTGGTTCTGAACAAGCAGTTGCATCAAAGTGTTCTGCTGCTGGACCAACAATGTGAGCTCGGGCAGGAAGGCAAACCCATTGTCACATCTCGGAGGCATCTGAGGGTTTAGAGAGACGAGAAAATAGAATATAATGAGGTCTAATGAGATATTCACTACCCATATGCACATGAGACAAACAATTTCATATCATATCACTCAATTTCAATCAGTGGCACACAAAGTGATCCTATTACAAAGCTAGCGAACGGTTCTAACTACTTGGAAGAATACTAATGATTACAGGGTGGACATCTAATAACTATCATCAGAAGACTCCATGATATCAGCTCCAGCTTTGTCTTCATAATCACTTTCATCACTATCGGTGTCATCTATGAGAATGTAGTTCTCCATGGATGAATGTCTCTGGTTCTGGCTTCACCGGGTTTGCTCCAACCTTCTTCTTGAGTGCTTCATTCTATTCCAGTAGTACTGTGATTTCCTCTTCATAACCATCATGTATTGTCTTGAGTTCCTCTTCTAGCTCCACGTTATGTGTTATCACCATATTGGTCTTCTGCATGAGCGTGCACATGTCGTTCTCATAGTGTCGAATGTGTTGATCCATATCCTGGATGAATGCTGCAATAGATCCATCCTTCCTGGTGCGAATCATCTCCCATTGCTCATCTCGGCGTCCACAAATCTGGTAGATGGTGTCTTCAAGATCCTTGCTGTGACTTCACATATGCGCCCAAATGTGATGTGAGCTGCCATACTCTTTCCCAAGCTCCAAGTAGGTGCGTGAAAAGCAAGCTAAAGAGGTTCCATGACTAGTGCAATAGTCCTCCCAGGAAGACTAACTTTGATCTTCGAGCATTCCTCTTTCGGCAATGTTGCATAGAGATTTCTAATGATACTTGGTATTTCGATGTGCATGTACCTTGTGACTTCCTTCAAGTGCCTTCCGAAAGGGGTGTCATCATCTGGCTGAGTAAACTTGTTCCCGGGGTCCGACATCTATAGAAAAGAAATAGAGACGAATTAGAATGAGTAGAGAAGAAATAGAATGAGTAGAGAATATCATCATGTGGCTTATCCTAGTGGTCGTGTCCTCCAGTCAACGTGTGCCCTGATACCATCTTGTAGTGACCTCAATCCCAATGGATCGGAGTCTCCGTGCTTAAGTTTCATCCCTGGATCGGTATGCTGACACACACAGTAGTTGATGATTTTTATAACAGAGGTTCAATAACACTTTATTACATCAAAATCCTCAAAGAGGTAATATCCATTACATGAATATGGATGAAGGCCATCTAAAATAATAACACCGCGGAAGTAACGAAGAGTAGTTGAGTCCATCCAACTCCACGACAAACATTAAGTGCATGACAACGACCTATCGCACCTTAATCTTCGTCTGAAACCTCTGCAACATGATATGTTGCAGCCATGTAGGTCAGCACATTGAATATGCTGGCAAGAACACACTGTAGTAATAATGATTAACAATGTCTACAACTACATGCATATTTGGTTGGTGAAGGCTGCAAGGTTAAATTTTGCATAAAGCTAGTTTTTCCCTACAACAAAGGAAAAAATTTATATTTTACTACTCAGTTGTTTTAAGCAATGTTGAGGATGGTACCCCCATCTCAATCCCTAGTTAACCAAAGTCATTGATAACCCAACAAATTAATTAAATATAGTGTTGAGATCAGTCCATAATTCAAATACCAGGATACTCAAAATGTCCATGACCGGGGACATGGCTACTCATGAATAGTTTGTACACTCTGCAGAGGTTTGTGCACTTTTCCCCACAAGACTCGACCACATCCATGATCGGAAGATCGAGACACAACATTTCAGAAGCATTTACTCTTTACTCTGGGTAGACCTGTACACCTACTCCTCTCTACATCTGATAGTCCACCACTGAAAGATCTCACACAACATACTCAACTATGCCAGAGCCCATAATGGCTTGTGGTTGCACACGGAAGTTTCTAGGCATGAATGATATATGATCCCTTTGAGCCTGGATGGCATTCCATGGAATAAGCACACGGTACCCCCGAGATTTCCTAGGACAACACTAGTATATCCCCAGGTGCCCTACAACCAATCCACCTAGTGGTATTAAAGTTACCACCTTAAACATTCCCTTAGTTGTTATTACACTCACAACATTCATGAACCTCACATACCAATCCACGTCTACAAGCATGGCTAAGCAATAAGTAACAAAGCTTATATTCCCATGGGTTGATCTCAAGTCATTGGGTTCCTACCTCATGAACTACTAAGAAAGACCACATGTGATCAAGTCCTACTCATGCAATCTTTGAGGATAGAACTAATGCAATAAAACTGGGTATTGGAGAGTATGATCAAAGTATGATCTTGCCTTGCTTATGATCGTTGAAACCTATAGACTCGTAGTAGCAAGCTTCGCACTCCGGGAATTCTATCTCAATCAAACAATAGCATACATAAGCAATCATGCAACAGAATCGAAGAACAGATCTCGAAAGAACTCGAAAACAAGCGAATAATTCCCTGATTAGAAAACTATTCTTAATATTACCAAAATTAATTGAATTTGGCCTTATCTGAAAGTTTAGATCATTAGCTTCGATTTGCAAAAAGAATCGACTCAAACGGAGTTACGAAACTCAAACTATGAACAAACAAAGTTCAAATTCAAAACTGTTTGAACTCAAGTTTCAAAACTTTCAAAAATATGTTTGAGTTGGTTATCGGGATAGAGGGGATTATAACGAAAATGTGAGCGTTGGTTTCACCTAATTCCGATATACGAGTAAAAAGTTGTGATCGAAAGAAGTTTAGGGACTAAATTGTAAAATAAAATAACTATAGATTGGTCCCTGGCTATTAAAACAGATATAATTGAAAAGCGTTCACTGTTTTATCTTAACTAACGAATCCATTCACTAATGACCCTAAATGAATCCAATCTAATCTAAATAACCGAAACTAAACCGGACTACAGAAAACATCGTTCTAGGTTTTACCTAGAAAACCGGCGAGAGAAAACGTCGCCGGCGGCGAGGTTGACGGCGGCGGCGGCTTCGGCTTCGTCCGGGATGGCAGCTCCAGCGGTGCTCAGGCTTCGGCGAGTGCACTGGGAGGGGCGGCTCGATGCAGCGAAGAGGACGTCGGAGGCGGTGTTGGAGCGGGGCGGCGGCGGCAAGATGCGGCGGCGGCGGCTACTCCAGTGAGGGCGCGGGGCGGCTACGGGGCTCGGGGCGGCTCGGGGATGGGAGAAATTGAGGCTGGGGCCTCGGTTTATATAGGAGGGAGGGGTTGCTTATGCGAGGGGCAACACGAGGCGGTGGAGGGAGTCCGGGGCGGCTACGACTCGCCGGCGAGGCATGCAGCGGCGGGAGACCGACTCGGGGTCGGGGACGACCGGCGCGTTGGGCTAGCCCGATGCTAAGGCGGGCGCGCGCGCGGGCTGCGTGGAGGCGGCGGCCTGGCCTGGCTCGGCGGCTGGGCCGGAGCTGGGCCCTGGCCGGCGGCTTTTTTTATAAAACGTTTTTCTGGTTTTTTTCACAAAGACGAAAAATAACCAAAACTAATGAAAATAAAATACTAAAAATATCAGAAAATTCACATAAATATATGGTCTTATATATGACCTAGTGAACATTTTTCTGACCTAAAATGGAATTTCTTAAAATGCAATTTTTTTTCTAATTTAACCAAATAAAATTCAAATAAATAAATATATTTTACTAAAAATTGAATTTCCATTATTTCTCTGTTTTGAAGAAGTTATATTATCTTCTCTTATAATTTATTTATTTTGAAATAATTGGAAAAATTAATTTCAAGTAAAAATCACATTGATCCAATTTACCAATTTTTGAAAATTAAAAAATGGAATTTTATGAGAACCTGCAACTTTTCACATGGTCCTTGAGTTGCTTAAGGCTTCTTGGATCAATTTGCAAATAAAAATCAAATTCAAAATGCTCAAATGATGAATGCATATGCATACTCTATGATAACATTCAAATTTGAAAATTGGGATGTTACATCGGAGAACACGAAGGAGGTGACCATAGTGAACCGAAGTGGGAGCGGAGACAAACTCACCCAGAATATGAACTGGATAATAGATATCTGGACGAATGACAGCTACATAGACAAGACTCCCAACAAGAAGATGATAACGCGTCTGGTCAGGCAAGGGGTCACCATCAGTATCACGGAGGTGAACATTGAGCTCCATGGGAGTCTCAACAATGCGCTCATCGATAAGTGCAGCACGAACCAGAAGATCTTGTATATACTTTTCCTGGGATATAAAAAGGCATCAGAGGTAGAAGAGACTTCAATCCCAAGAAAGTAGCGAAGAGGTCCATGATCGGACATAAGAAACTACTCACTAAGACAGGCCTTTACAAAGGCAATATACTCGAGGTCGTCGCCAGTGATGATCATGTCATCAACATAGAGAAGAAGAAGAGTCTGACCACGAGGAGAAAGGTGGACAAACAATGCTGGATCATGAGCACTCGCTGAAAAACCAGCGGCAGTCACCACAGAGGCAAAACGCTCAAACCAGGCGCGGGGGGCTTGCTTAAGGCCATAGAGAGAGCGACGAAGACGACTGTGACGCCCGAAGACCAACGTCCCAGAAGATTCCAGATGTTCCGGGTTGCCCGTGTGTTTCTTTTGTGCTTGTGTTATTTATTTTTGCATTGCATCATGTCATCATGCCATGCATATTTAAACCAGACATGCATCATACTTGGATGTGCATCGTATGCCATGTTTATGCTTGTATGTTTACCGTGTTGTTTGCTTCTTTCCGGTTGCTTCTCTTGATAGCTTTGGTTTCGTTCCGGAGTTGTGAGGATTCTCTCGTCTATGTTGCTCCGTCTACTTCATGGATCCGTTCTTCTTCCTTGTGGAATCCCAGGCAAGATGACCGAACCTCGATAACATTACTATCTTTGCCTATTGCTAGTAGTCTCGATCTATAGTTTTGCCTCGATGCCCATGTCTTTCCTGTCAGCCTCCTACTTGTAACCATGACCATGTTTAACCACCCTACCTATGCAAACCCTTGCTTGGCTAAGTACGCTTCGCTCAGCCCCTCTTATAGCATTGCTAGTTGCAGGTGAAGATCGAAGATGCTTGCTTCATGTTGAAGTTTGTTGGGTTATATCACACTATATAAATGCTTAAAATGCAATCATCTATATATTGGCAAGGGTGGAAGGCTAAGCCTTTTGCTTGGTGATTTGTTCCACTCATGCCGTTAGGAACCGTATAAACCGGTGTTATGTTCCTTGATTATGCGTTCCTAACACGGTTGGGGTGTATGGGACCCCCTTGATAAACCGCTAAGTGCTAAGTCTTTTCCAGCAAGTCCCAACATTGGTACTATTCGCCTAATAACCAATAAAACTTGCATAGGGACTAGCTATCCCTTTTATTTTTAATCAACAACCCCGGGCCAGTGCTCCACATGAGTGTTGGTCCGAAACGGGGGTCCTGCAGGGCCACCTCGAGGAAACTCAAGGTCTGGTAAAAACCTGTAGCATCGCCCATCCGGTCGTGTCCTGAGACTAGATACGTGCGGCTACCTATCAGGGTGTCGACACGTCGGGAGGATTTGCTGGATTAGCCTTACCTTAGTTCGGAGTATCTTGAGCACGGGATTCCGAGAATACTCGGGTCTTCCCACCTTTGGAGTTGCGACTCCGCGGATAGTGGGCTTGTCATGGGCCAAGTTGGAACACCCCTGCAGGGCTTTGAACTTTCGAAAGCCGTGCCCGCGGTTATGTGGCAGATGGGAGCTTGTTAATATCCGGTTGTAGAAAACTTGACACCATGTTCCAATACACTACCAGCGTGTGTACCGTGACTGTCAATTTCCGAATAGGGATTCGGGAGTTGAACACGGTGGGGTTATGTTTGTTGAGCTGTAGCTAGGATCACTTCGTGATCATCTCTCGACCGAGGCACCTTCTCTTCTCGCTCTCTTATACGTAAGCTAGTGCTAGTTGCTGCTGCAGACTCTTGTTTTTCCTTCACCTCTTATTCTTTCTTCAGCCTTATCCACACCCAAGGTTTAAATAGTCATGTTACCCGGGAACGGGATTGTTGAGTCCTCTGTGGCTCACAGTTACTTCACCACACCAGATGCAGGTTCAGCCGAGTTTGATGCAGGAGATGGATCAGTTCTTCACCGGGAGTTCGATGAAGAGCTTGGCCGTATGCTTGTGACGTTTCGACGATCAGTAGTGGTTCTTCTACTAGGATTCGATCTAGGCCTGTGGCTCTATGTTGTTTTGGTATCTTTCTTTGGATCTTCACCCGTAGTCGGGTTGTGATGTTTTGAATGATGTTTTGCTTATGTAATGTATTGTGTGAAGTGGCGAGTGTAAGCCAACTATCTCCTTTTGCAATTTAATCCCTCTTTTACATGAGTCGTGCAAAGATACCAAACTTGAGATCATTCTAGGATGGGCTTATACCTTTAAGTCGTGCCTCGACACGTAGGAGGTATAGTCCCATCCTGGGCATTACAACGACGTACCATGCCATCAGGAAAAGAATACCCAGGTGGTGGATGCATGTATACCTCCTCGCGCAGCTCTATGTTAAGAAAGGCATTCTTAACATCAAGCTGAGATACAAACTAGTGGCGTGCAGAGGCCACGGCAAGAAGTGTACGAATAGTAGTCATATGGGCCACGGGAGCAAAAGTCTCGTCATAATCACGATCATGCTCCTGGTGAAAGCCATGATCCACAAGACAAGCTTTGCAATGCTCAAGAGAACCATCGGAGCGAGTCTTAACCTTGGAGACCCACTTACAAGTGATGGGACGGACACCTGGAGGAAGAGAAACAAGATCCCATGTATCAGTGCATTCAAGAGCAGCAATCTCCTATGCCATCACAAACTGCCATTCAGGATGAACAATAGCCTCACGATAAGAAGTCCACTCAAGAACAGCAGCACGAGCGATTGAAAAACCAAGGCGATCAATAGGAGGAACCGGACGAGGACGCAAGCCATAGGTAGGCTGAGATGAGGAGGACGGCATGTCAACAGACGCATCCACATTACGTGAACGACGAGTGTAATACTAAGGGAAAGATGGAAGAATACTAGGAGGAATAGCTAAGGTACAATCAGGAGGTGGAGACGAAGAAATCACCGGGGATGAAGGTGCAGAATCCGGTGACATGCGAGCTGAGGAAACCGTGGGAGATGGTGGCGGCAAATCGGTAAGAGGTGGAGAAGTAGAGTGAGCAAGACGGAGAGACAAGGGATCAACTTGAGTGATTAGTGTGTTGGGAAAAGTGAGGAAAGAGATATCCTCCACGGAAAAAGTCAAGGAAGATGGTCGCGGGTAGAAGAGACGATACTCATCAAAAGTCACATCCCGAGAAATATGCATCCGATGACCGATAGGATCCCAACAACGATAGCCCTTATGCTAATCACTATAGCCTAAGAAAACACACTCAACGGACTGAGCGGTCAGTTTGGTGCGTTTGCGAGGGGCAAGAAGAACATAGCAAACACAACCAAACAAGCGAAGCGTCGAATAATCAGGAGAACGATCAAAGAGACGCTCGAAAGGAACACCACCATGGAGAGTAGCGGACGGGTGAAGGTTGATGAGATAGGTGGAGGTGAATATAGCCTCGGCCCAAAATGAGGTGGAAGAGAAGCGGCGATCCTCAACGCATGAGGCGTCTCAAGAAGGTGGCGATGCTTTCGCTCAGCCACACCATTCTGAGCATGAGCACCAGGACAACAAACTGAGGAAGAGTGCCCTACTCAGAAAGAACACCACACAACATCTTGGAAATATACTCGCCAGCGGAGTCAGCACGGAACACACGAATATGTGAGGAGAACTGAGTGTGAACCATGGTAGCAAAACGCTTATAGATAGAAAAAACCTCACTGCGAGAAGTCATAAAATAAAGCCATGTAACGAGAGAAATCATGTATGAAAATAATATAGTATCGATGGCCCCCTTTTGAAGCGAAGGGAGCCGGACCCCATACATCAGAATGGACCGAGTCAAAAGGACGCTGAGACACCAACTCACTAGTAGGGTAAGGTAACTGAATCTGTTTTCCTAGTCTACATCCCTGACACTCTAAAGAGACATCTCCTGAGACAGACCCCAGAAGACCTCGACGAACTAATGACGACAAGAGAGACCCACAAAGATGACCAAGTTGATGATGCCACTGCTGGAAGGAGCCGGCAAGTGAAGCGACAGAAGCGGATGGACTAGCGATAGTGGTGGCCGCGGAAGGAACATGAAGCCACTCTAGCTCCCAAAGACTCTGAGAGTCACGGTAGCGAGGGCCAGCCCCAACTAAGTGTGCGTTCGACGATCCTGTACAGAACAAGAGTTAACGTCAAGGATGATGCGACAACCAGAATCAATATGTTGACTAGCAAAAAAAGTCGAGGAACATGAGTAACATTAGGAACAGAGTAAGAAGGTGTGATAATATTGCCTCTACTAGGAACAGAAAGAGGAGTACCATCAGCAGTGAGTACATGAATAGGAAAATCAAGCGATCTAAGAGAGGACAAATTTGAAGAATGAGAAGACATATGAAAAGAAGCTCCAGAATCCAGAACCCACGAGGATGTACCTCACTGTGTAGAGGGTGGTTGCTCAGTGCAGGAAGCATCAGTCACAGAACCTGCAGTACCCATCGAAGGAGAACTTGAAGCAGCAAGCAAACACTTAAGTCGTAGAATATCCTACTCAGTCAAGGCGGTGGTTGAAGATGTCGAAGTAGAAGAAGTCCCTGAAGCTGATGATCGTGCATTATGCATGTGTGTCTTCTTCTGGAAGCACTCAGACTCAAGATGACCATCCATATTGCAGTAGCCGCAGTGGGGACGTGACTGATCCTGGCCGCCTGTAGGATTAGGCAGGAGCGGTGGAGCACTCGAGCGGGAAGGAGTCGGTGCAGCAGGCATAGCAGGAACTCGAGCAGCGAGCACAAAGGGAACATCAATTAAATCAGGGCAACGGAGGCGAGTCTCCTTAGCATGGATCTCAGAAAGCGCATCCATGAGGAATATACGACAACGAGCAAACAACTGAGCGCGCCGGGGCTCAAACTCCTTATGAAGTCGAGACAAGAACTCGTAGAACTGATGAAACTCCAAATCAGCCCGAACAGCCTGGCAACACTGACAAGTACGACAACCAGCAGTGCGGAGAGAAACAAGCTGACGCCAGATAGCAGAACTCTATGCATAGAACTCATCAACAATGGAGTCACCCTGCTGAAGAGCATGCTCCCAACGAACCACAGACATGTATAAGGCATCACTAGAGGGCTGATAGCGCTGACAAAGCTGAGTCCACATATCAAATACAGTAGAGAGGCCGAGAAACTTAGAGGCAAATTGAAGCAGAACACTAGCAGTGAGAACAGCTGCGGCACGAGCATCATCATCAAGCCACTGAGTGTAAGCAGACAAAGCTGCATGATAAGTCTGAAGTGCGTCCTCATAGGTCTAAACCTTCTCATCATAAGCACGAATGGTAGCGTCATCAGCTAGCTTAGCTACATCCTTTGCAGCCTGATTAGCGTCGGCAGCAAGAACCGGTGGCATCGGCGGACTAGGAGCCACAGGAGGAACCGGACACGGCGGACTGGGGACCTCGCCAGAAAGAACACCCCAGAGACGAAGGCCATGCATATGAATGCACATAAGGCCAACAAAATCAATGTAATTGGTGCCATCAAATATCATCGGACAGCAAGGGACAACAACATAGCCTAAGGACATAGACGTCGCACCTTTTTTTCTATTTTTTTGGTCAACGGAAGGGAACCAACAGAGGGTCCGGACGAGAACCGGAGCAGCAATCAAGGGTGAGATCGAGACCCGATCTGGAGGGCGAGCCGCTCTTGCGGGTAGGACCCCGAGCGAAGCAGCAGCAGTCAGGGGCAGATGGGAAAACAGGATGGGGCTGGTATCCTGGGCAACAACAACAGTTGTTCAATCCTTGACAAGCAGCGGCGGGAGGATTGGATGGGTTGCTCGGGCTAGAGGCAGAAACCAGCGGAGGCGGAGACCAGCGGACGAGCCGGTCGGATCGAGCTGTACGAGCGCTCGATGAGGAGAGAGCAGCATCGCTCAGAGAAGAAGGATGGCGGTCGCTCAGAGATTGGATCGGGAGCATGAGTTGCGCATGCGAATAAAAAACCTAAGGCTCTAATACCATGTTAGGAAAGCAACTTATATTCTAGGTGGCCATATGCCAGTATATATACATGTACAGGTGTGGAATATATGAAGGAAACCCCTTATACAATAAGGTAAATACGAAAAGAATACATGGCTATATATATATATATATATATATATATATATATATATATAACTCTAACACTAGCAACACTATTAGAGGGGTTCAGCAACGGGGTAACATAGCCAAACAACGGTTTGCTGGGATGTTGAAAAGGTTAAAGGTTGTTTCATGGCATATTTGGAGACTTGATAAACAAGTGGCGGGTAGCGCGACGTAGCGATAGCATCGAGACAACTAGCAAAGCAAAGATAGTAGTGAGATCCAAGGTAACGGTCATCTTGCCAGAAATCCAGCTCGGAAGAAGATCGAGTCCATGAAGTAGTCGAACAAAGGTATTCGACCGCATCCTCACATCGCAACGGAACTGGAACCATCAAGAAGAGGCACAACCGGAAAGAACCAAACAACATGGTAAACACATAACACATAACACGGCACGATGCTCATCCACGTATGATACACGACAAGGCTACCTGATGCTACTCATGGCAAAAGATGATGCATACAAGAACATCACATCAAAGTAAGTTCAAATGAGGCCAGAAACAACATATAACAATTCCGGTAAGTCCCCATATGCAAATTTCGAAATTGGTCCAGATCCAAAATTTCAAAACAGCCACCACCTAGGGGGGCACGTGTCGGACTGGGAGTGGGCAGGAGCGGCAACGCTGGTGGTTTCAGGTGGTGGCGCAGCTGGGTGGAGGGGCGACAAGTGGTGGGGCAGGGTGCCGGTTCCGGATCCGAGGAAGGGCATGGAGGGAAGGCTCAAATAGGCAGGAGGGTCTAGGGTAAGTGATTTAGTCCATTTTTGAACCGTTTGATCGCCATGGGACAGTTCCGAACACAAGGGGGTAGTCTGGGCCTAGGTGCACTATGTAGAGGGGTTGAACAGAGAGGAGAGAAGAGAAGAGCGGCCCAAAAATAGTTTCCGGATACCGAAAACGTCTGATGTTTGACCGGCTATAATGTCGCTCTATGTTTAATGGTTGGGCTATCAAACGGACTCCGAATGTGGCAAAATTTGACAAGCGGTCTACCTACAATAAAATAGGACTGCACACCAACTTTCACCCCAATTCCGAGAACATTTTTACACCACTTATAAATTCGGAGGTGCCGCGGGTGCATGCGAGTGCGTCATGGATAGAACGGACAATGGAGAGAACTGGGATATCGGGCAACTACAAACTGATGTAAGTTTGAAAAGGATTACAACACGAGTGTTGATGCGATGATGAATGCAACAAACAATCGAAACACACGGCGACAACGAAAATAAATGGAAGGGATCTAGAGCATCGGTCTCGGGGCGTCACAACACTCCCCCACTAACAAGAGATCTCGTCCCAAGATCTTAGGAATGATACGGGAGAGGAATAGAAAAACAATGTTTCTTCTTAGACAAATGAGCGAAACCAAAGAACCTTGAGAGGTCAAACAATTCCAAGGAAATAATAGAACAGAGAAGAACAATGTTGAAAACACTACGTTAGAAAAAAAGGAACAAGGAACATTACGAGAACCTTGTAGGTTGAAAGTCATAAAACAAGAGCTTAAGGAACCAAAAGAATACGAAACTACACCGAAATAACGAGATAGCCAAAGGACAAGAATTAAAGAATTTGGGCAACACTCCTGTTGAACATGGAATGGAATTGTCCCACCCTGATTTTCATGCCACATCACTTAAGCTAATAGTCATGCTAAAATGTGGTTTGGCAAAAACTTTTTAGTGTTTTTGACCTTGCTTGATTGGTTTTCTGTTTGTTGTTTGCAAGTGCTCTAAAAATCAAATAAACCATCCAACTCTTATACTTCATCTCCTTGATCCAAAACCTTTTCCCAATGATCATGCCATGTGTGTAGAACAATATATTATTTTCTTATAAGAATAATTTGGCCAAATAGTATTTTCTAAAATTAGTTTTCCAAAAACCCCTGAATTGAGGTTGCACTGCAAGTACTTAATTGAGGGCGTGATAAATCTTTCAAAAAGTATATTTGAATCCTATTATGTATAGGACTCCCATAAACCACAAAATTATAATTTTAAAATTTATTTTCCTATTTAATTTAAAGGCTTTTTCTTTAGGCCAGAAATGGTCTTTAATAGGTAAAAATTATTTAACTATTTCAAAAATATTTGCCAAACTTCAGAGAGACTCCTAGGACATATATTGTCTATATATAAGAGTTTCAACACATGGTCATGTTCAAAATATTGGGCAAATCCTTCCAAAACCCTTTCTGGAAATTCCAAGCTTTTGAAATATTTACAAAGGAAATATTCTCTAAAAATTCCAGGGAAATTCTATCATGTCAGATATGACATATTTGATGATCTTACAAAGCCTCATGCCTTGAAGATCAAGAAAACATCATCTAATCCCCTCAAAACCATTTCTGTCCATTTTGAAGTGTGAGCAACTTTACATTGCCAAACTTGTCCAAATGCTCTTAAACTTGGTACACATGCTAAAATGGTCTAATTATGCATCTAGACCAAATGGAACAAGTATTGGAGAAGCATAATTTGATCTAAGTGCCCCCAAAACCCTTTCTGACCAGATCCAAATTTGAACAACTCTACATTACCAACTTTTTACTTGTGACCTCAATTTTTGTGGACATGATCACAACCCCAAATGATGACACTACACCAAGTGGTGCATCAAGGAGGGATGATTTGCATGACTGAATCTTGGAAAAGTCATTTCTGCTGATTTCTAGGGTTCACCAAAGTTACATTGGCAAGTTTCTTCAAATCAGCTCAAACTTGGTGGAATACCCTATTTCTATATGCCATTTGATCATGTTAAGTATCATGTCAAGTGGAGTTAATTTTCTTGCCCAAAACCACATCAAACACCTACTGCCATTTTTCCAGAACCACTGTTTTGCCCCCTTTTACTAATAACCTTTGATTCAACTTTTTACCACAGCATCTCCTAGTCACCTTCTAGCACTAGTAAGTCACTCATGCCCTCAGCTCAATCATTGGTGGGGTAAAACCTCACTTCTTCCCTCTGTTTTCACCATGGCAGCACCTCTTTTCCCGCCTACCTCTTCCTTATAGACTTGCCTTAGATATTAAGCTTCAAAGAGCATCTAAGAAATCCCTAGGAGCTAGTGGACAAGCTTGACCACGCGCGGCACGCCAGTTGCATGCCATGGCATGCAATGGTCGCTCTCTGGAGTGAGCTATAGTGCTCTGGCGCACTATAGCCGCCCCCATCTCGATGCCCCGACCACCTCGGGCCTCCCCAGCACACCAAACAACGCCCCTCGACGTCCGCATCATGGCAAGGTGTTGTCCCCCTCCTCTCTCCCCCTCTCTTGCCCCTGCTCGCACGCGCATTGGCCGCCCGAGCGCGCCAATGGCGCGGCTCACACGCGTAGAGCCTCTGCCACGCCCCGCTCCACCTTTCCTTTCCCCTCGACATGGACGTCCCTCGTGAACACCCTAGACATGATCCAGAGCGCTGATTTGTCCTCTGCCATCGCCTAGGGCATGGCCGTGGACGTTGGCCGCGGTGCACCACTGCCCCGCTATATAGGGAAGCACCAGGCCTCCCTCTGGATCCCTTCTGCTCCCTCTCTCTCCCGTGCACCACCTAGGCCGACCCATAACTCTCCCCGAGCCCTCCTTGCCCCTCCATGGCTGCAGCCGAGCCGCCGGTCTCCTCTCAAATTCCCGCGAATGAGGCCTCCTCCTCCCCTCCTTTCTCCACTAGGCAAACCCCATGGCCATCACGGAGCCCCTCACCACTTCTCCCTTTTGATCCGGTGCCCGTAGCACCAACGCCGCCATCAACATCGGCCTCGCCCGCCGGTGTCGACGCCCTACTCAACCCAGAGGCCCTGGGCGGCCGTGCCACCCACAACTGGATGCGGCTGGGTCCCCTGATCACGCCGGCAGGCGGAGCATCGCCGGAGATGCCCTATAGCGCCCGCAAGCCAACGTCGACACCGCCCCTGCCTCTGCTCTGTTCGAGCGGGAGGTTGGGGATGAACCCGACAGGCGGGCCCCGCCCGTCAGTGGCCCAGCCACCGGGCCGAGCTGGCAAGTGGAGGCGGGTTCGCCGTCTCCCGCATCCCCGTAGCGAAGCCAAGCTCCGCCTGGGCGCCTTCGACGTCGCCTTGTCCTCCGCCTGGCCAAGCCGCTGGGCCAGCCCACTTTTATCTACTGCCCGGTGCGTTGGATAAGGGTAAAGCCCTTTGCCTTTTTCTCATTTTCCTTTTCCAGATAAATTGTAATATCTCCCAAATATTCAAATGAACTCCAAATTTGATGATTCAAATTTGTAGTGACTCCATAAATCATGATCTATCACATGGTGTAACTTGCACATTTTTCCAGAAAAAGTTTCTTCACAAATAATTAGCAAATCCTATTTTTCCATTTCTGTGATGAACTTTAGAAAATCACAGAGAGGTCAAAGTTGATCCAAAAGCCAAGATTCAAATTCCTAGGTACTTATATGCTCATAACTTAGTTTTGGAACATTTTTCCTAACACTTTCTGTACCACATCAAATATTGGTCTATTTATCCATGTATAGCCAACTTTGCAAAATCATAGGAAATTCTTTTGAACTCCAAATCAAGTGAAACCAACTCCTAGCTGCTTCTGAAATCATTCATTGTTAGATGGGTGCCTCTGACCATTTTTCAAAATAACTCTTCTGTACACTTGTTGCAAATCCACAAATCCCCTGATTACCTCATATTGAAATGTTCTGAGATATCCATTGATCTTATCCCAATGAATCCACCTTGGCCATTTTTCATATGACCAGAGGTATCCTAGAAAAGTCCAACTCCTATTTTTAGAGCACTTTTACTTTTGCCTTGTTGTGTTGCTTATTATGATTGTTTCCGTCGTTAGTTGACGAAATAAACGGAGTACTTGGAGATGGACCAGAAGGTTTGAAGACTCTGAAGGACAAGGCAAGCAACCCTTTGACCATGTTCGAGAAACCTTTTTATGCATGTCTCATAGCACCTTATTATCAATGCATCGGAATCATGTTGAGTTGGTGACCACTTTGGTTGGTACCTTCGTTACTTTACTATTGAAACTTGCATCAAGCATGACCCTACCTTCCCATGAGAGTTATGTGGGTGGGAGTAGAGAGGTTGCTATAGTAGTGGCTACGCAAATGGGACGGGAATATGCATGGTGACGGAGGCAGAGTACTTTCAAAAGACTTTTCGAAAACCCCGTCGGGTGCCATTTATGCCTGAGGGAGATGATGAGTTGGGTAACCACTTGATGACGAAGTGGTGTACCGAGGCAAGTGTGTGTGTTGTTTTGAAAACGGATTGGTTTAAGTTGCGACCGTTATTCCAACCTTACATGTGCAACCACTCTACCCTTATATGGGAAAGGGCATTATTGATTACCTAGGTCGATACTAGCATGGTGCCCGCATTACTAGTGACGGGGGTGACATGAGGTCACTCTCGGTACGTGGTCGTGCTTGGATAGGCGGCCATGACTGTTTTCACAGGGCACCGAACACACCGTTGGTACCCCGTGTCAGTGGTATGTGATGAATATGGGAGCGAGGCTCCACAATTTTTAAGATGTGAAATGTTGGGAAAGGGGGTTACTACCAATCGAGTGGACTCTATGTTAGTGTCGTCTAGGGAAAGATATTGATCGAGTGCTTACCCCGGGTACTTGAAGTACCGCGGGTCGTGGATGACATGGAAGTTCCCCGGATCTTGTGGGTAAAGTGTGCAACCTCTGAGAGTGTAAAACTATTCGAATAGCCTGTACATGGTCAAGGACAATTGGGTAACCGCTCTTGGGCTACGTCCAATGTTTGCGAAACCTGGTGTGTGTGTGTGTGTGAGGAAAACAACACGGTTCAGTGATATTGATGATGTGATTCTTGAGGAAGTCAAGATGAGCTTGAGCATGAGTTGATTACAACTCTTTCTCGATATTGATGTATGTAACCTCCTGATACTTGTTACAGACACATGCATGTCCTTGATATATGTTGATCATATTTGCATGAAAAAAACTAGCTTTCTGCAAAATTACCAATTTAGCAGTAGAGCCTTGCATAGTTATTCTGTCATCACACGGTTGCTTGCGAGCACATTCAAAGTACTCATTGGCTTGCCACTGGTTATTTTATTGGCCAGACATGAAAGAACAGGAAGTGACGAAGATTTCTTGGTGACGAACATGCGAGCTAGGACGCTTCCTAGTCAGAATGCCTGTAGGGTTAAGGCAGATGGCATGGGTCCAAGTTGTTATTGAAGATTTCCGTTGCAATGATATACTCAAGACTTGACCATAATGGTCACAATTTGTGTAATACGGTATGTATGGATGTAAGACTCTTGTTATTCAGCTTCTGTGTGTTCAGTGAGCATTGATCTTCGGGATCACTGTACACGTGCATTCGGTGATCACGACTTATGAGTCGGGGTCCCCACAGAGCTGGTATCAGAGCCATCCTGACTGTAGGAAGCCTTAGTTAGCATGGTCGTTAGTTAAGGTAAAACTATTTCCAAAACTATTACTAGTTTTCAAAACTATCTATACTTCTCTTCCCTTCTCAGTTTTTCGAAAACTAGGTATACTTTCCTTATTGATCTCTTCCCCTTCAAAACTTTTGGTCGCTAGAACCCCTATGCCCCTGACCACTAGATTCTTTGTAATCCTCGTGGATGATCTAGAAGGATGATACCTTGACCACCTCTTCTGAACACAAGATTGGCGACACCACGACAAGACGATACCAACAGAAAATACACCCTCCAAGAATGAGGAAATGAAGACCTAGAAGATGGTGACACCCTTGACACTGCCCCAAGATGATGCGACCGTAGCCGACGATGATCAGGGCATAAGATACGCAAGATCATGATATACATCGCTAACAGAGTAACCTTGTCACTACCGTTGTTGTATCGGCAACCACCGGTGGATGAGAACCTCGCCATTTGGTCCGCCTCACTATAGTGAGCAGGAAAACGGTTCTCTTCATCCCCCGCTCTTGGTGTCGATGTTGTCATCAACGTAACCGTCATGTTGGACCTGTATTATGCCTTGTTATTGTCATTGCATAAGGATTTCCTACCCAGTACTGTCGATGCCTTAGAAGACAAAAAGGGATCGTTATGATTAAGAAGACAAGAAGAGACCAAGTCAACGCCAGCTACGAGGAGGCATCTTCACCACATCATCTCATCAGGTGAGAAGTTGTTGAAGATTCTTCAGGCTCAACCCAGATCGTTCATCAAGCAACTACAAGGGACATAGCAACACCTGAGGAAAACTCAGAAGACTGCACGAGGCACAAGTCGCGACTACTGAGTCCGAGAACCCCTAGGGTAGGATGAGTCATGTACCCCCTATGTCCAGTCGAGTCCGTATGATGGTTCGAATAGAACCATGATTGTGTGTTGCTCTATTTTATTTGTTTGTGTTTTGATATAAGTCGCACTTTTGCCCTAGGCAACAAGTACACAACTATATCACCTTCCTTACCTTGTTTCTTTTGTTTCTCCCTTTTTGCACCTATTTATTTGCACTTGCACTATAGAACCCCCTTTAGTCATTCCCCTCCTCTATGCTACTTTTTCCCTCTCTTCTATCTCCTCAACTGAGGACCAGCAAGACAAGAAGTACCAAGGATTCCAACTCGACAACCAACTAACAATGAAGACTTCTGCTACAACCTCCACGACCAAGTGCAACCCCGTGAAGTTATGATTACCCCTCAAGTTTAGAAACCCATCCCCAGACCCTCCGAGACTTCACAGATACCCCAGAATGAATCCTTAACCATGTGCTTAACCCATAGTATTACAAGAGAACCAGTTAAGCCTCTATAACCTTGCACAACACCGGGTTCGTAAAGGAACTAGTGGACACAGTGAGTGAGCACATTTTCATCCTAATATAGCACAAGAACTGACGATGCCATAGATAGACCAATTTGAGGATATAAGAAAGATGATTTGGTGACTTTATATCAATGACTTTGAGGAATTATATGAGGATATTTGGTGGATTATGAGGCTTTCATGTTGACAGATGAATTTGGTGGAATCCCGTCAATAGAGTAGCATAGCCTTCATTACCCTGAGTAAGTTGGATTTTGTAGGATAATTATGATCGCATGATGAAATTCTTGTAGGTATAAGGATTTGACCTAGCCAGGGGATATTGATAGAAGATAGTTGACATTTTGAGAATGACTTGGGGGAAATGTAGGAACTCTCCTTGGGCATGAGATTTGAATTTGAGTAGGTGATTCTTGTTGCTAAATATGTCTACATGGTCAGGAGTAAATTGGATTTAGACTGTTGATCTTGATCATGATACCATGTTTCTCAGTGAATGGCAAACTAGGAGATTGGATTACTTGTCGGATTTGATTTAGGGATCTATATAATCATGACCTTGGAGTTTACTTGACCATGATGGTGGGAATTTGGTGGACTTACTATAATATGCATAGCCCTTCCAAGTATTTGGGTATTATAGGGAATAGAGATCTTGTGGAACACCGTAGACATCGGATTTGTAGAATTATCGGATTATGTGGTGATTGATGGAAGTTAATGGCCTATTGGAGTTGATCTATAGGAAGGAAACAAGATCTTGGTGTGGCATATGACGTGTTTCCTTAGGATAGAGATGCACTATCTTGGACCTTGGAAGAATAGGCTGAGCACTTGGATTGTCGTGTTTTATTCCAGCCTGGAAGCTTGTCTGCTCTACCCATGGATTTTTAGGGGTAGCCATACATATGAGTTTGGATCGTAGACATATATGATTTTGGTAGACCTCCTCTGAGTCACGAGCATAATGATAACATGAGTGATGAGTGAAGTTGGTCTATACGAGAGGATGTTTTTAGTGGTATGAGGTTATTCGTTTGGAGTACTAGATAGAGCTATTGGCATCTCAGAAACCGTGCTTAAGGATAAGATAATAAACGTTCACTCAAACACTAGAATCCTTGAAACCCTTAAGCCCCACCAAGACACAACAAGGTCAGGTCCTGACCATGGGCGTTGACTCTAAGTCAAGAAGACCATTGCCAATATTCAACGGAGACCACCACCAATACCCCAGTCTACCTCGCATACCCCGTGGACTTCATGGAGTACTTGGACAAGTTGGGTAACATCATTATTTGATGACCTACTTGTCTGCCCGAAGACAAAAGAAGAGACGGACAGCTGGATAGAAGACATTTGAAGACTGACATGTCAAGAAGGAAGAACTACACCGACCACCATCATCAAGAAATAAACTTCCGTGTCGAAGACCGGGCGTATCTGCAAACCACTCCTCTCGAAGGAACCAAGCATTTCCATGTCGAAGGGACGCTCACACCAAGATTTATTGACCTTCTTCAAGTTCACTGCAAGACGAGTAGTAGACGGCTACCAGCTAGATTTACCACCTGAGTTACCCACCGTGCACCAAATTTTCCACAAGTCACAACTCTGGAAGTACTTTTAACTTCCTAACTAGCCCGGTCCTTGCAAGGACATCGATCACCGAGCCATCGACCCCCAGCCCAACCTAACCTATGCAAGAGCCCCCTCAGCAACCTGCATCAAAGAGGGCAACATGCGAGAAGCCACACCACCAAGCACTTCAAGGTTCCATGGAGCACCACTCGGAAGCAGAACCAACAAGAAGAAGTGAAGACTACCCCGTATCAAAGTCTCCGTATTCCTTTCCATGCCTAGTCTGGGAATCTCGGGGACGAGATTCTTGTAAGGGGGGTAGGTCTGTCACACCCAGATTTTCATGCCACATCACTTAAGCTAATAGTCATGCTAAAATGTGGTTTGGCAAAAACTTTTGAGTGTTTTTGACCTTGCTTGATTGGTTTTCTATTTGTTGTTTGCAAGTGCTCTAAAAATCAAATAAACCATCCAACTCTTATACTTCATCTCCTTGATCCAAAACCTTTTCCCAATAATCATGCCATGTGTGTAGAACATTATAGTATTTTCTTATAAAAATAATTTGGCCAAATAGTAGTTTCTAAAATAAGTTTTCCAAAAACCACTGAATTGAGGTTTGCACTGCAAGTACTTAATTGAGGGTGTGAAAAATCTTTAAAAAAGTATATTTGAATCCTATTAGGTATAGGACTCCCATAAAAAACAAAATTATAATTTTAAAAGTTATTTTCCTATTTTATTTAAAGGCTTTTTTTAGGCCAGAAATGGTCTTTAATAGGTAAAAATTATTTAACTATTTCAAAAATATTAGCCAAAATTCAGAGAGACTCCTAGGACATATATTGTCTATATATAAGAGTTTCAATACATGGTCATGTTCAAAATATTGGGCAAATCCTTCCAAAACCCTTTCTGGAAATTTCAAGCTTTTCAAATATTTACAAAGGAAATATTCTCTAAAAATTCCAGGGAAATTCTATCATGTCAGATACGACATATTTGATGATCTTACAAAGCTTCATGCCTTGAATATCAAGAAAACATCATCTAATCCCCTCAAAACCATTTCTGTCCATTTTGAAGTTTGAGCAACTTTACATTGCCAAACTTGTCCAAATGATCTCAAACTTGGTACACATGCTCAAATGGTCTAATTATGCATCTAGACCAAATGGAACAAGTATTGGAGAAGCATAACTTGATCTAAGTGCCCCAAAACCCTTTCTGACCAGATCCAAATTTGAACAACTCTACATTACCAACTTTTTACTTGTGGCCTCAATTTTTGTGGACATGATCACAACCCCAAATGATGACACTACACCAAGTGGTGCATAAAGGAGGGATGATTTGAATGACTGAATCTTGGAAAAGTCATTTCTGCTGATTTCTAGGGTTCACCAAAGTTACATTGGCAAGTTTCTTCAAATGAGCTCAAACTTGGTGGAATACCATATTTATATATGCCATTTGATCCTGTTAAGTCTCATGTCAAGTGGAGTTAATTTACTTTCCCAAAACCACATCAAACACCTTCTGCCATTTTTCCAAAACCACAATTTTGCCCCCTTTTACTATTAACCTTTGATTCAACTTTTTACCACAGCATCACCTACTCACCTTCTACCTCCAGTAAGTCACTCATGCCCTCAGCTCAATCATTGGTGGGGTAAAACCTCACTTCTTCCCTCTGTTTTCACCATGGCAGCACCTCTTTTTCCCCCTACCTCTTCCTTATAGACTTGCCTTAGATATTAAGCTTCAAAGAGCATCTCAGAAATCCCCAGGAGCTAGTGGACAAGCTTGGCCACGCGCGGGACGCCAGTTGCATGCCACGGAATGCAATGGTCGCGCTCTGGAGCGCGCTACAGTGCTCTGGAGCGCGCTATAGTGCTCTGGCGCACTGTAACCGTCCCCATCTCGATGCCCCGACCACCCCGGGCCTCCCCAGCACGCCAAACAACGCCCCTCGACGTCCGCGTCACGGCAAGGTGATGTCACCCTCCTCTCTCCCCCTCTCTCGCCCCTGATCGCACGCGCGCTGGCCTCCCGAGCGCGCCAATGGCGCGGCTCACACGCGCGGAGCCTCTGGCACGCCCCACTCCCCCTTTCCTTTCCCCTCGACCTAGACGTCCCTCACGAACACCCTAGACATGATCCAGAGTGCCGATTTGGCATGTGCATCGCCTAGGGCGTGGTCGTGGACGTCGTCCGCGGTGCACCGCTGCCCCGCTATATAGGGAAGCCCCAGGCCTCCCTCTGGATCCCTTCTGCTCCCTCTCTCTCCCGTGCACCACCTAGGCCGACCCATTACTCTCCACGAGCCCTCCTTGCCCCTCCATGGCCGAAGCCGAGCCTCTGGTCTCCTCTCAGATTCCCGCAAGTGAGGCCTCCTCCTCCCCTCCTTTCTCCACTAGGTGAATCCCATGGCCACCACGGAGCCCCTCACAACTTCTCCCTTTTGCTCCGGTGCCCGTAGCACCAACGCCGCCATCACCGTAGGCCTCGCCCGCCGGGGTCGACGCCCTACTCAACCCAGAGGCCCTGGGCGGCCGTGCCACCCACAGCTGGATGCGGCTGGGTCCCCTGATCACGTCGGCAGGGGGAGCATCACTGGAGATGCCCTGCAACGCCGGCAAGCCGCCGTCGACACCTCCCCTGCCTCTGCTCTGTTCGAGTGGGAGGTTGGGGATGAACCCGACAGGCGGGCCCCGCCCATCAGTGGCCCAGCCACCGGGCCGCGTTGGCAAGTGGAGGCGGGTTCGCCGTCTCTCGCGTCCCCGCAGCGAAGGCGCGCTCCGCCTGGGCGCCTTCGACTTCGCCTTGTCGTCCGCATGGCCGAGCCGCTGGGCCGGCCCACTTTTATCTACCGCCTGGTGCGTTGGATAAGGGTAAAGCCATTTGCCCTTTTCTCATTTTCCTTTTCTAGATAAATTGTAATATCTCCCAAATATTCAAATGAACTCCAAATTTGATGATTCAAATGTGTAGTGACTCCATAAATCATGATCTATCACATGGTGTAACTTGCACATTTTTCCAGAAAAAGTTTCTTCACAAATAATTAGAAAATCCTATTTTTTCCATATTATGTGATGAACTTTAGAAAATCACAGAGAGCTCAAAGTTGATCCAAAAGCCATGATTCAAATTCCTAGGTACTTATATGCTCATAACTTAGTTTTGGAACATTTTTCCCAACACTTTCTGTACCACATCAAATATTGGTCTATTTATCCATGTATAACCAACTTTCCAAAATCGTAGGAAATTCTATTGAACTCCAAATCAAGTGAAACCAACTCCAAGCTGCTTCTAAAATCATTCATTCTTAGATGGGTGCCTCTGACCATTTTTTAAAATAATTCTTCTGTACACTTTTTGCAAATCCACAAATCCCCTGATTACCTCATATCGAAATGTTTAGAGATATCCATTGATCTTATCCCAATGAAACCACCTTGGTCATTTTTCATATGACGAGAGGTATCCTAGGAAAGTCCAACTCCTATTTTTAGAGCAATTTTATTTTTGCCTTGTTGTGTTGCTTATTATGATTGTTTCCGTCGTTAGTTGACGAAATAAACGGAGTACTTGGAGATGGACCAGAAGGTTTGAAGACTCTGAAGGACAAGGCAAGCAGCCCTTTGACCATGTTCGAGAAACCTTTTTATGCATGTCTCATAGCACCTTATTATCAATGCATCGGAATCATGTTGAGGTGGTGACCACTTTGGTTGGTACCTTCGTTACTTTACTATTGAAACTTGCAGCAAGCATGACCCTAACTTCCTATGAGGGTTATGTGGGTGGGACTAGATAGGTTGCTATAGTAGTGGCTACCCAAATGAGACGGGAATATGCATGGTGATGGAGGCAGAGTACTTTAAAAAGACTTTTCGAAAACCCCGTCGGGTGCCATTTATGCCCGAGGGAGATAATGAGTTGGGTAACCACTTGATGACGAAGTGGTGTACCGAGGCAAGTGTGTGTGTTGTTTTGAAAACGGATTGGTTTAAGTTGCGACCATTATTCCAACCTTACATGCGCAACCACTCTACCCTTATATGGGAAAGGGCATTATTGATTACCTAGGTCGATACTAGCATGGTGCCCGCATTACTAGTGACGGGGGTGACATGAGGTCACTCTCGGAACGGGGTCGTGCTTGGACCGGCGGCCATGACTGTTTTCACAGGGCACCGAACACACCGTTGGTACCCCATGTCAGTGGTATGTGATGAATATGGGAGGGAGGCTCCACAATTTTTAAGATGTGAACTGTTGGGCACGGGGGTTACTACCAATCGAGTGGACTCTATGTTAGTGTCGTCTAGGGAAAGATAGTGATCGGGTGCTTACCCCGGGTACTTGAAGTACCGCGGGTCATGGATGACACGGATGTCAGGCCCAAGATGTGATTCTATCCCGATCATGTGACACTTACGTGATATGGGTACAACCGCATTTCGGGCGCTTAGCAAGATGGATATCATTACATCGTACCATTACATACATACATGTGGGATACAACAATACATACAAGCCACATGAATACAACATCAACAATACAAGACATCCGGCTACGGATGCAAACAAGAAAAGAACAAAGACATCCATCTACTATCCAAGGCTGCCGACCCGGAACCTAACCCAAGACTGAAGAAGAAGAAGAAGAAGAAGAAGGAACTCCAATATAAAGGACATCACTCTCACATCAAGTCATCGGAAACCTGCACCTACAACTGTTATTGTAGTATCTGTGAGCCATGACGACTCAGCAATCCCATAACCATGGGTAACAAGAATAGCAAAGCTTAATGGGTAGGAAGAGGTAAAGTGGTGAGGTTGCAGCAGCGGCTAAGCAATATATGGTGGCTAACTTACGAGTACAAGAATAAGATGAGCATCTACGCAAACGGTCGCAAACTAGTAGTGATCGCTAAAGATCCTGAACTACCTACGAGTCAAACATAACCCCACCGTGTTCTCTTCTCAAAGTGAAAAGAGACAGTCACGGTTACTCACACAGTTGTGTGTTTTATCTCGGATCCTCTGTCAAGTTTTCTACAACCGGACATTAACAAATTCCAATCTGCCACATAACCGTGGGCACGACTTTCGAAAGATCATAAGCCTGTAGGGGTGTCCCAACTTAGCCCATCACAAGTTCCCACGATCAGCAGAAGTAATAATAATATTACCCCTTATCTTAGGGAAGGCCCATTCAGACTCGGAATTCCTGGTGCACAAGACATTTCGACAACGGTAAAACAAGTCCAGCAAGACCTCCCGGCGTGCCGACACCTTGATAGTAGCCGTGCGTATCTCGTCTCAGGCCACGTCCGGATGGGCGATTATACAAGTAAAACCAACCCTCGGGTTTCCCCAAGGTGGCCCCGCATACTCCCCGTTTGGGACCAACACCATCAGCACTGCCCCCCCCACCCTGCTATGTAGAAAAGAAACCCGAGGGCGCGACCCCCTATGCAAATTTAAGTAATTAATTAAGTTTTTATTATGAGGCAAATTAAAACCAATGTTGGGCCTTGCTGGAGGAGTGTTATTCAAAGACGAACTTTCAAGGGGTCCCCATATACCCAACCGTGTAAGGAACGCAAAATCAAGGAACATAATGCCAGTTTATCGGCTCCTAAGGTGGCATGAGTGGAACAAAACACCGAGCAAAATGCCAAGCTTTCCACCCATGCCTAGTATATAGGTGTGTTAATATATATAAGACATATTGTGATATTCCCAAAGCAGCAAGTTCCAACATGGAACAATCTTCATCTTCACCTGCAACTAACAACGCTATAAGAGGGGCTGAGCAAGCGGGTAACGTAGCCAAACAACAATTTTCTGGGAAGGTGTCAAAGGTTAGAGGTTTCATGGCAATAAGGAGATGGGCTGACAATAAATGATGGGTAGCGCGACATATAACGATAGCATCGAGACAACTAAGCATGGCAATGATAGTAAAGGTATCCAAGGGTATGATTATCTTGCCTGAGATCCTGCAAGGAAGAAGAACGGTTCCATGAAGAAGACGAAGAATAAGACTTGAAGACGAAGCACGTGTAGCCGAATGAATCCTCACGAACGCAACGGAAAAGAACTAGCGAGAAGAAAGCACGCAACAAGGTAAGCACACCACACAAGACATGACAAGATGCTCAACCAAGTATGAAGCAAGACAAGTCTATATATGGTGAAAAACATGGCAAGGGATGAAGCACAGAAGAACAACACAAACCAACAAGTTTAAATGAGACCGGAATCTACACATAACAAATCTGGTAAGTCCTCATATGCATAATTTGAAATTATTCCAGATCTGAACAAACCTTAAGTTAAAGTGGTTAAACAGCAATTTAACATGCACCATTATTATCTACACGAAATTCTAGTCGAGTTTCATATAAAGTTTGTTTAATTCGGAGCTACGGCCTAGAAGATATGAGCAAAACAAGACAAGCATGTCAACGGTGCAAGATGCACCCAAACACCAAGAAAACACACCCCAAACATGAAAACAACATGATATTATGCTTCTACATGGAAAATCACATAAGTTTCATATAGGGCACACTCAAAACGGAGCAACGGGCTAGAAGTTAAGAGCTAAACAAGTTACAATGCAAAGCTGAAGTTAACAGCCACATAGCAACTTTGGAGCAAGGTAAATATAACCTACAGCACCCAAACATGATAACAAAAATCATGGATGTGAAGTAGACATGATACTTAACAAGCATGAACTTGGAACACACCCAAAAGCTTGCTGGAACACAATTAAACAAGCATGGCAAGTTGCAATAAATTTATCCAGACTTAGCCAAAATCTGGGAAGGCAAAAACATCATCACGATGCTGCCTTCGGAGGCACAAAACAACAAGCATATCAACTCTACTAAGCATGTAAAGATCATGGACATGTAGTAGACATATCATACATCAAACAACTCCATTGGAGCATCTCCATAGGAGGCATGGATCAATAACAACAAGCTTCACCAAATTGATCATGCTGATAAAAGTCTGACAGGTAAAATTTATAGCAACTTGAGAGCAAGAAATAAATAAGCTACAACAGGCGATATGTGCAAGTAAGGGCATGAATAGATAGACAATAACATGGACAACAAGACTTGATCATTTGCCACTCCAAAATAAGCATGAATTGGAGTGGGGCATCAAGCACACATGGCATCAGGTTATAACAGATTCCAGACTTAGCAGTTTTTTCACTAAGTATAAAACAGCAGCAACGACATGTCATGTTTACAAGCTTGTTTAAGTCACCTCAAGGCATATCATGGAAAGTGGATTGCACCACAGCAAAGACCATATGATTGTGCTTCTAAAACATATAGGCATGTGGCATGATGATAAACACATCAATAGCAATGAGCAAGTGAAATCAGCATCTCATAACAAGTTTCAGCACTTAACAGCCACATGCACTTTTGCAACATAGATTAACATGGCAATATGGCACCTATCATGAATGCTACAGCAACCATCATGTAGAGCACATCACAATGAACATTTTGACATATCATATGCTCCATTTGGATAAACATGCACAAAGTTACAAGCATCACAAGTATGCAACAAAATTATAGTTAACATCGGTTTTAGACAAGTAGCACTCTTGCAACAGGGATTAGGGCATCTAGATGAACTCAAACAAGCATGCCACAATGGAACAAAGTGAAGAGCATATCACCACGATCATTTTGACATGTCATTCACTCAATTTGGACAAGCACACAAAAAGTTACAGCCATGCAAACATGCAACATTTTTAACATATTTTAAGGACTTAGTAAAAAAACAGACACGGTTGAGCGTTTGATAACTAAACAACGCACGGTGCGCTAGAGAGGCAAAAGGGGGCTCACCAGAGTGGGCTCGGCCCGGAGGGAGGAAGAGCTGGGCCTCGGGCGGCTAGCAGGGCCCATGGGCCAGAGGGAGGCGAGGCCGCGGATGGGGAGCTGGGCCTCGGGCGGCTGGGCCTACGGAAGGCAGTGGCCCATGCGACGAGAGGGGGGGCAGCTCCGCTCCCGAACGGCCATGGCGTTGGCGGCGGTTAACGGCGCCGGCGCCTGGAGGTGGTCGGAGGAGGCCACGTGGGCGTGGAGGGGAGCAGATCCGGCGGTGGTGTCGTGGGATCCGGCCGGAGCGCGGGGATCCGGCGAGGAGGCCGAGCGGCGTCGGGCGACGGGCGGTGGCCGGCGGCGGCGCGCGGGCTGGCCGGTGAGGGAGGCGAAGGGCGGCGGGGCGCTGGCGTCGGGCACGGACCGGGCGGGCCGGCTGCGGGCCCGTGGGCCGCGGCGCTGCTGAGGAAAGAGGAGGCCGCGTGGCGGCGCGTGGTTGGCCTGGGTCGGCGGCGCTGCTGAGGTGGCGGGCTGGGATTGGTTCATAGTTCAAGGAGAAAGAACTACATCTTCTACCACTAATGAATTTGAAAGCATCCTTGCGAAGAAGAGTTGAACGGAGTTCTTTGAGAAAATCAACAACAAAAGAATAAGCTTGTCGTGGACTTATGGAATACATCTCAAAACTTGAGGTGAAATTATGCTACAACCAAATGATTGAATAGCTGAGAAGAACGACGAATTGAAAAACTCCACTTCAAAGAATATAGAGAATTAATTGCACCTCGAGACGCAAGAAGAAAAGATACTTGAGCTTATCCACAAGAATTTGATTAATACTTGAAGAATGAATTAAATCATGAAGAACCATTATGAAGAACTCCGGTAACAAAAGGATGATGAGATAGAAATGAAGGATGAAAAGATTAAGATTATAAACTTTGAACTTCGGAAAAAAAAAAGATGAAAACACTTGGGATTAGAATTTATTCATCGTGAACAATTCTGAAGGAAGGAATTAATCAACTTGATGAAAGAAGAATAACAATTATATTATGCTTATCCTTCAACAATTAAATTCATGAGCAGCAATGGATTTCGCATACTACCTATTCTTATCGAAAAAGAATTGATGTAGCACAAACTTGGGAAAATCTTCAACTAACCATCGGTATGATTTTGGAAAGACAAATGAATTGATATGATTCAAAGGAAAAGGAATCTTGAACAGACCACCGTCAGAATTAGAGGGCAAGAGCAGAAAACTGAAAATGAATAATTATTATGAAAAGGATGGCCTTCGTAGAATCCAAATAAAAATACTCCTGGACTGCTTTGAATGGATATAAAAAGAATTCTTGACAATCGGAACAAATTAAGAGGATAGCATTAAGTTAGCACCACGAATCTTCGAGAGAACGGACAAGATTTAGAGGAAAACTATTCTTCGGTCTTCAGATGTTGAGAATGATGACGAGGAACACCACCCAAATTGTTGAGATGCTCCAAAGAATAAAAATAGGAAACGTTGAACCAAAGATGAAAAGAATTTGAAAGAGATCTTGGAGAAGGCAAAGACTGATGGAATCCATACTTATGTCACATTTAAAAAAAATTGGTAATAACTCCCGAGAAATTAAAAGAGTCGTGTAAGATCCTCGGAAAAGACATGTGGGTTAGGGCCTACCCAAGAAAACCAGCGTTGAAAAATATTGAAAAAGAGATGATGCACCAGAACGACTGAAAGACTTGAATGAGGTGACAACCTCGAAATAGAACGAATGACTCTTGAGTGGAAACACGAATCTTCTGAGAAATATTCAAAACTCTGGAACAGTTTAATAGCAAGAGGAGAACGAGCAAGGAAAAACATTTGAGACAAGGAAAAGAATATAATCAACACTGGAAAAAATGAATTGGATCCGCCGGAGAAGAAAAAGAGATGAAGAATGATGAACTAGATGAGAATTCACCAGTTGGAACACTTGAGGAAAGGATGCTAAGGCTTCGCACGAGTAGGATGGATACTCGAGTAAGGACTCTGGCTCCGAGAACAAAAAGGGTGGGCGGATGGGAAAAGGAAAAACAAGTTTGGATGAGGAAACAATATCGTTGAGAAAGAACTGAGGATTGATCTTGCAAAAGATCAAGAGGATCTAATTGACTCGAAGAGAAGTGCGCCGAATGAAAAGAGGTGACATCGCAACAAACAAAAACTAATTGCGTGATCCTAAAGAAAATTTGATGCGGAAGAGGAGTAGCATCGGAACACCTATGTCATGATTCCTCATCAGAGCGATGAAGGGGATGAGGAGTAAAAGGAGTTCCTATTCTTTCATGTAACTAGACTCCAAAAATATTTTTTCTTCTAGACTCGACAACGGCCAACTATGATCAATCAAGGGGGATCCTATGCTCGTTTGAGGCTCTGATACCAACTTGTCACGCCCAATATGTGACTCTATCCTCGAGGAACTCACAGGTCCCACCAAGGGTAGAAGCGCATATTGAAAACGCTTTGCAAGGTGGATACCACTACATCGTACCATTACATAATGGATGGGGATACAGACAAAGGAATACAAGTGCCACATGAATACATCAAACATCATACAGAAGAGAGACATCCAACTACGGATGAAAACAAACAGAAAACCCAAACGACATCCACCCTACTAGCCTAGGCTGCCGACTAGGAACCTATCCCAAGATCGAGGAAGAATAAGAAGGAAGAACTCCGAAACAAGCAAATGTCGTCCTCACGCCATATCATCGCATTACCTGTACATGTGACTATTGTTGTAGTAAACTATGAGCCATGAGGACTCAGCAATCCCATTACCATGGGTATCAATACTAGGAAAGATAAATGGGTATGGAATGGATAAGCGGTGAGGTTGCAGCAAGCGGCTAAGCATTTGTATGGTGGCTAACTTATGAATACCAGAGTAAGAAAAGCAACTACGCATAACGGTCACAAACTAATAATGATCAATAAGTGATCCTGAGCTACTTACGAGTCAATCATATCCCCATCGTGTTCTCTTCCCAAACTCCCTTGAAAACAGACCGTCACGATTATGCACGTGGGTGGTGTATTTTAACTCGGGCTTAATGTCAAGTGCTCTATAACCAGATATTATAAATTTCCAATCTTCCACATCACCGTGGGCAAGGCTTTTGAATGATTAAACCCTGCAGGAGTGTCCCAACTTAGTCCATCACAAAATCTCATGATCCGCAGAGGAAAATCCTCCATTCCGGCACAACCCGATCAAGCTCGGAATCCCGGTTCACAAAACATTTTGACAATGGTAAAACAAAACCAGCAAGACCTCCCGACGTGCCGACACCCCGATAGGAGCCGCGCGTATCTCGTATCAGGCCACGATCAGATAAGCGACGCGTACATGTGCCAAATACCCCAAGTTGCCAAGGGGCGGCCCCTCACAGTGCTCTAGTTTGGTCCAACACCATCAGCACTGGCCCCCTGTATTATTTGGAATAATGAACCTTGGGTAGCGCTAACTCCCTATGCGTCAGATTTAATATCATGTTTATTATGTTGGGGAAAAGTTAAAACCAATGTTAGGTTTTGTTGAAAGAGTTTTATTCAAAGTGAACTGTCAAGGCGGGGGGCATAAACCCCGACTGTGTTAGGAACACAAGTCAAGGAACATAACACCAGTATGACGGAAACTAGGGCGGCAAGGGTGGAACAAAACGCCAAGCAAAAGGTCGAGCCTTCCACCCTTTACCAAGTATATATGTGCATTAATTAAATAAGAGATATTGTGCTATCCCATGATATCCATGTTCCAACATGAACAACCTGCACCTAGCATCAATATAAGAGGGGCTGGGCAATGAGGTAACATAGCTAAGCAATGGTTTGATGGGATGGTGAAAAGGCTAGAGGTTGTTGCATGGCATATTCGGAGGCTTGATAAACAAGTGGTGGGTAGCGCGACACAGCGATAGCATCGAGACAACTAGCAAAGCAAAGATAGTAGTGAGATCCAAGGTAACGGTCATCTTGCTTGAAATCCCGCTCGGAAGAAGATCGAGTCCATGAAGTATTCAAGCAAAGGTAGTCGAACGCATCACAATCACAACGGAACAGGAACTATTGAGAAGAGGCACAACTGGAAAGAAGCAAACAACACGGTAAACACATAACACATAACATGGCATTATGCTCATCCACGTATGATGCACTACAAGGCTACATGATGCTACTCATGGCAAGAGATGATGCATAGAAGAACATCACATCACAACAAGTTTAAATGAGGCCGGAAACAACATATAACAATTTCGATTAGTCCCCATATAAAAATGTCGACATTGGTCCAAATCTTTATAACACATTATGAAAGTTGTTAAACAGCAATTTAATATGCACCATGATGATCTACATGTCTTTCTAGTCAAGTTATGTATAAGGTTCATTTAATTCCGAGCTACGGCCTAGAAGATATGAGCAAAACAAGTTAAACATGGCATTGATGCAAGATGCATCCAAACATCAAGCACCACACTCAAATCAAGAATGCAACACGGCATGATGCATCTACATGCAAAACCACACAAGTTTCATATAAGACATGATCAAAATGTAGCAACGATTCAACACATACACACGAAACAAGTTTATATGACAATATGTCCAAAATAGCAACTAGCCATATTGCAAGCAACAAAACATGATGCTACAGGAACACAGAAAGAACTTGATATGCACTTAAAGTAGACATAACATACTGCAATTATATTTAAGTTTCAGGTTCATAGGCATCATGATTAATTTACTATGAACCATGCAAAAAACAATGTTCTGCAAAACAGGGCATATACATGAGAGAGTTATTATGATGGTATGTTGGAGGCATGAAACAACGATGCTACAATACAAGAACATGGAATCAAAAGGCATAGCATGCTAGCACATATCATGGAGCTCAAATAATACAACATGGCATATACATAGCATCAACAGGTTCATGGGAATCATCAAGACAAAAATGTAACCATGAAACTGAAAATCAGGGACCATAGCAGGAACCATAGCAATTTTAATATTTATTAAATTGACATGAGCATATAGTAGACATGGCGTTCTACAAATTACGCCATGGGCACAAAATCATATGATGCATAGATTAATTACTATGATTTTCGCGAAATGGAACATGATGTTAACAGATTGACAGATTTATCATGATGTCAACTTGAGAGAAAGAAAGAAACATGCTACAGCAACTTTACATGGCAACCAAGGGCATGACATCATACTACATATCACATAGAGCAAAACACACGAAGAAGTGACATGCATATGACTTATGGATTAGTGGCAAGCATCCTCACAAGATTGAAAGTTATAACAGTTGTTAGAAGCACTTAACAGCACATGGCACTTTTGCAAAAGAGATTAAAACATCAAGATGAATCGTAATATGAATGCACCATCATGAAGATCTCACTGAATAGACAGATTTACATATACAAATCATCTCCATTTGATGAACATGGACAAATATATAGCCTTCACAAACATGCATGATAATGTTTAGAACTCAAGGACTTGGTGAAAAAAACAACCTCGGGGATGACTGGGTGGACACTGTCCGGGCCCAACCGGACACGTCCGGCTGGGCTAGCGCGGGCCTAGCTGGCGGGGACACGGGGCGAGGTAGAAGAGCGGGCCGGTTTGGTCCGACGGAGGTTATCGGAGGCAAGGCCGGGGCGGGGAGGTGAGGCGGCGGGGTCGGCAGGGACGACAGCGAGCGGTGGATGAGGTCGGGGACGAAGAGGGCCTAGGGGAAACACGCGGATCTGGAGGGGAGGTCACCGGATCTGGACGGTGACGGCGGCCAGCGAGCTTGGTGGCGGACGGCAAAAGTGGCGAAGCGTCGAGGAAGTGGGGTCGAGGCCGAGCGGGTCGAGCCAGAGGCCAGATCTGGGCAGTGGGAGGCCGGGTCCGGGCAGGGGCGATGCAAGGAGGTCGGCGACGGGCGGAGCTCAGAAAGCGGGGGTGGCGGTGAGCGCTCCTAATCCCATGCGGGTCGAACTGGAGAGGTGCAGGAGGAGCGGGGCGCGTGGGAGGCTCGGGCCCGGGGCGGGCTCCCTGTGGGCCTAGCGAGCCACGGTGGAGGGATGATCTACGGGGGCTCGTGGCGGACTGGGACTAGGTAGGAGTGGCGGCGCTGGTGGTTTTAGTTGGCGGCACGCCTGGGTGGAGGGGCGATAAGTGGCAGGGCAGCGGTGGCGGTGCCGGATCCGAGGAAGGAGGGTTAGGGGCTAGGTTTCCTCAAATGGCATGGAGGGTATGCTTAAATAGGCAGGAGGGTCTAGGTTTAGGTATTTAGTCCGTTTTCGGACAGTTCGATCACCATCGGATAGTTCCGAACGCGAGGGGGTAGGCTGGGCCTAGGTGGGCTGTGTAGAGGGGTTGCGCTGAGATGAGACAAGAGAAGAGCGCCCCGGCAATAGTTTCTGGAAACCGATAACGTTCGACGTTTGACCGGTTATAATGCCTTTATATGTTTAATGGTTGGGCTATCAAACGGACTCCAAATGTGACGAAATTTGGAAGGCGGTCTACCTACTATAAAACAAGACTGCACACCAACTTTCACCCCATTCCGAGAAAAATTTACACCACTTATAAAATAATATTTCAGAGGTGACGCGAGTGCGTGGGAGTTCGTTTGGGCTCAGAACGGCCAACAGAGATAACTAGGAGATCGGGCAACTACGAACGGATGCAATTTTTGGAAAGAATTTTGGCACGAGTGCTGATGCGATGTGAATGATGCGATGTTGAATGCAAGAAACAATCGAAACACACGGCGATAAAGAAAATAAATGGAAGGGATTTGGAGCATCGGTCTCGCGGCATCACATTTAGTGTGTACCGCAGATGGCGGCCGACATCATCAAGTTAGCTAGGAGTAAGTTAGTACTTATACACTAGAGTATTAGTGGGACTACATAGTTAACTTGGCTATGATGGTTGTCAACGTGTAAGTTCAGTACTCTATGTCTGGATCAGAGATGTTACTTTGCTCTGAATGTAGAACTTATCATGTGAATGTACGGAATGGACTATTATTTTTTTAAATGGGTTGTATTTGTCCACCATGGGTTTATAGGCTGACTTATGGCCCTACTACGTTGATGCGTACACAATCAAGAGATGATTGTATGTGGAGATGATGAAGGCAGGGACCCACTAGGGTCATGGTAGTACACAAGCAATTGACTCCTTATTTGTAGCCAAAAAATGGTTCCTCCTAATGGATTCCTGACATCAGGGTCCCATGCCATTTTCAACGTAGTCAATAAGCGAGAGAATTGCAGAACGAGTTGCTGACACGAGGGACCCAGCTCCTCGCCCAAATTTTTTTTGGATACGGAGTAGGGTGTCAACTGAGTTGTGTGGAGCACTCTGGCCTATCTAGTCAACCTTTTATTTTATGTTTACCACAGGACCAGCCCAGTAGTTTTTTTCATTCTGAAAATGGCTAGCACAATTATTTTGTTCTTTTGTAGAATACCCAACTAAGGCCTACTTGCTTCTGTCAACCCTGCTGGGCTGTAAGTCTTTCAATACGAGGAGAGTTTCATTCGGCTTGCCCAGAAAATAGGCTATCAGTAATGAGAAATGGGTCGTACACACTACAAAAAAACACTTCCGTGATAAAACGTGTTTGTCACAGTAGGTCATGTTTTCTGTCATGCATATACATCCATGAGGATTTTATGACAGAATCAAGATAGTCATACTTGTGTTGTCGTACAAGTGTTCCATGACAAGACCAAAATTATCATCACGGAAGTGTCCACTTCCCTGACGATAAATGCCGCATCATGGAAGTGCTTTCATCAAGGGTAACCAACACGTGGCATCCACCGTAACGGGTCGCCGTTAACCAATCAGGTACGGTTTTGGATCCAATAACCCGCTAACAACCACGACCAATGGCGATTTTCCATGTGTAAAATTATCATTGCCCGAAGGAACCACGTGTCAGCTCTGCGTAGGCACAGATGTCACTCATCCAATGGGCGAGATGCGCCTATGATATGTTGACACATGGACCGGCCCAAAAGTGGCCCATAAAGATTAAATGGGCTGGCCCAGCTAAAGGCCCACAAGATTTTGGAGACCATAATGTGTCGTCCCAGCTAAAGGCCCACAAGATTTTGCAGACCATAACGGGCCGGCCCAGCTAAAGGCCCACAAGATTTTGAAGACAGTACTGGGCCGGCACGTTAACAGGCTTTCATGTTTTGGGCCAAATGCCAACCCATATTTGATCCGGTCAATTAATAGCCTGCCATGTTCTGGGCCTAATAAGGGCCCATATGAGATCCGGCCAGTTAATAGCCTACCAAGTTCTGGGCCATATTACGGCCCATATCAGATCCGACCCTTTAAGAGCCTTTCATTCTTTGGGCTAAATTATGGCCCATATTAGATTCGGCCCATCAACTGGACGCTGTTCTTTTGGGCCCCTTGAGGACTGGTTAGAATTTTTGTTTGCTAAAGGCCCATTTGATAGTACGGCGCGATATTAGTTTCGGCATGTTAAAGGCCCGTTTAACATTTCAGCCCTATATTTATATCGGTCTGCTAAAAGCCCGTCATATAGTTGGGCCTAATTATGGCCCGCTTTGTATCTGGCCTGCTCACCATCGATAATCTGATTGTGCCAAACAAGGATCGAGAAAATTTTGGCATGTTAACGACCCGTGATGTGATTGGCACAATCATGGGCCGGGGTCTATTTCGGCCTGCTATTGGCCCGTGAGCTGTTCAACACATTTCAGGCCCAACCTACTTTTCAGCCTACTAAAAGCCCATTGAATTTTCTGGCCAAAATAGGGCCGGCAGTTTACTCGGCCTCTTAAAGGCCCAAAACTACTAGTGGTCCAGTTTACATTTAGGCCTGTTAAGGGACTGAAATCACTGGGCCCATGATGCGGGCCATATATAGTGATTTGCATGCCGGCCCAATTATGTACCGTAATTTTACATTTTGGCCCATTTACTTTAGAGAGAAGACATGATATATATACAGTAAAATAACTGCAGTATCGTGAATAAGGAAAAACCTAGACTATACAATAAAGAAATTACGACATATTACATCCACTAGGCACCAAAGTTTGCCACCAGTGATAATAAAGCACAAGCAGACAGCATATTACATACACTGGGCATCAAAGAGCGCCAAGAGTGCAAATAAACACACCGACAAAATAATATACAAAACCGACACCATTGCAATAGAGTTCAAGAAAGGTTAGCCCTACTCGGGAGCTGCAGCGCAAGTAGCTGAGCAAGCTGATGAGACTGCGCTTGTTTGACGCTTATATCCTCCAACTCTTGCTGCATAGCATCAATGGACGCACTGGACTTCTCGTTGATCTTCCATAGAGATTGGAGTTCAAGCAGGGGTTCAGCTACCATGTCTTACTGCTTTAAGTTGAGACTGGAGAAGTTTTACAATTTTAGGTGGCGACTTCATCGAGCTTGTGTCGTTGCTATTAGCGAGTAACTTCAATGCTACATCAACATGACTTTGAAGTTGTATCGCTATCTCCAAGATGTGTTGCCTTCTTCCTTGCAATATATGTTAGAGGGGCATGCAATGGGTTCATCTTACTATCATTGTGGCAGTTCTTCATGGGTGTCGTGTTTTTCTCACGGGGGGTTGCAAGATGACAGATGCCACAGAGTGGCTTCATGTGAGGGTAAGACTATAGCCGGAATATCCAGGGATGGGTATGCGAATAGCACGCGGTAGTTTACCCAGGTTCGGGGCTCTCCGGAGAGATAATACCCCTACTCCTGCATGTCTGAGTATATGTGGTATATCTGGTACAGAGTCGCTCCTGGAGCTATATCATATATCAAGCTGTAGCAAGGAGCTAGCTAGCTAGTGAGGCATGAGAGTGTGTATCTCCAGGGAGCCATTGTGGTTGGGCATGCATGCTAGCATGCATGAGTGTGTAGGCGTGTGAGTCTTCATCCTGGATGGATGGATGCTCATATATATAGTGTGGAGTGGGCATGGTAGCTTAGTATGTAAGCTAGCTAGTGGCATGGCAAGGCGTGGTGGGTGTCATGCTTGTTCCCTGGGTCACTTCATAAATAGTGCCCAGGGACAAGTGACACTATACATGCTGGCCAAGGTGACGCGTGCGCACTGTCGGGTATAGCCGTCTTGTCTGCGGTATGGACGTCTCGTCGGGGTCTTGTCGGTGCAGCGGTCGACTTCGGGCAGCTGGCTTGTTGGCGCAGTCGGCAGCCGGCTGCCGGCCGGGCAGCCGGCCGGGAGGAGCAGTCGGTCCGGGGAGTAGTCGGACTGATCTGGCGGGCGCCCCGTCCGACTGCCATTTGCAGCCGGGCAGCCGGGTGGAAAGCTGGCCTGGGCAATCGGACAGGGGGGCGTCTGGTGCGGCCTGAGAGGCCGGACTGAGGGGCTTTGCTAGCCCCGATGTCTGAGAATACTATCTTGCCGTCTTGAGGGTACCCATGGTCAATATCTCCGACAGTTGCCTCCGAGCCTCTGGGAAACTTTGGAAAAATTGGGCCGAGGTTCTTTAGCGTTTGTTGATGTAGAAGATGCTTGTTGATTGCAGCCAGTGTGGCGTGCTTCCGGCGGGGGCGCGCAAGCGCACCCGCTGGGTGTAGCCTCCGAGCCTCTGGACAACTTGTAAAAGTTGGGCGGAGGCCTTTCGCGGTTGTTGGTGTAGACGATGGCGTCTAGGGTGCCGGGCGCGGACACGGAGTCCGCCGGCTGCCGTGCCCGGACGCGGAGTTCGCCGACTGATGTCGTCGCGCGCGGACTTGTAGTTCGGCGACTGGTGTCGTCGGGCGCGGACACGGGGTCCACCGACTGATGTCGTCGGACGCCGACGAGGAGTCCGCGGACTGGTGGTGTCGGGCGCGGACCCGAGGTCCGCCGACTGATGTCGTCGGGCACAGACTCGAGGTCCGCCGACTGGAGGCGTCATGCGCGGACGCGGGGTCCACCGACTGGTGTCGTCGGGCGCGGACGCGGGGTCCGCCGACTGATGTCGTCGGGCGCAGACCCGTGGTCCGCCGACTGGTGTCGTCGGGCGCAGACGTGGGGTCCGCTGACTGATGTCGTCGGGCGCAGACCTAGGGTCCGCCGACTGATGTCGTCCGGCACGGACACGGGGTCCGCCGACTGGTGGCGTCGAGCGCGGACGCGGGGTCCGCTGACTGATGGCATCGGACGCGGACGCAGGGTCCGCCGACTGATGTCGTCGGGCGCGGACCCGTGTTCCACCGGCTGGTGGCGTCGGGCGCGGACGCGGGATCCGCCGACTGATGTCGTTGGGCGCGGACCCGAGGTCCGCCGACTCATGGCGTCGGGCGCGGACGCGGGGCCCGCCGAATGATGTCGTCGGGCGCGGACTCGAGGTCCGCCGACTGATGTCGTCGGGCGTGGCCCGACTGTTGTCGTCGGGCGTGGACGTGGGGTCTGCCGTCTGGTGTCGTCGTGCGCGGACGCGGCGTCCGCCGACTGGTGTCGTCGGGCGCGAACTTAGGGTCCGCCGACTGGTGTTGTCGTGCGCGGACGCGGGGTCCGCCGACTGGTGTCGTCGGCCGCGGACACGGAGTCCGCCGACTAGTGCAGTCGATGACAGCCGCCTGCGGGTTGCAGCAGGTGCGGCTTGCTTCCAGTGGGGGCACGCCACACGCCAGCGCACCCACCGGTTGTACCCTCTGAGCCTCCGAGCGAGTAGGTGGGTTCCCCACAGAAATGATCATGCAAAAGACAAAGTTAGTCCACGTAGATATATCAAATGTTTTCTTTTAGCATTGCAAGTTTTATGCGGAGGGTGCCGACTCGGTTTCGTCCATGCCCCCTTCAATATTTTTAATGTTCTCTCCGCTCTTTGGCTTGTGCTCTCGCTTGCCGGACAGCCGCTCCGTGGTCTGTGGCTGAGAGTAGGCCGTGGAGTGGAGTGTACAGTACTCAGACTCTGGGAGCAGATTCGACCGAGTAGATGCAAACGGCCGGGTCGCCTGAACCATTTTCTCCCGGACGCTTTTTGCGTGGGTGGCCTCCAGCATCTGCTCTTGCTAGTCTGATAGCCGCTCTGCGGTCTGTGGCTAAGAGTAGGCCTTCGGTACCGCGCACGCTACAAAGCCGTTTGCAGGAATGAACGTCTCAGGCCAATCGACCAGCCTCCGGGCCAACTCTGGCTGGCACTAGGGCGAACAGTAATGCAACTGTAATAAAATGCAGAGATAGCGCCCCGAGCATCGCTCGGGGTTATCTGCATTTGCGCGGTGCAAAAATACGCAGGTGATCAGCTCACATTGATTTTCGCGTAGGCGAGGCGAGGTTGCCGAAGACAGCCGTCGTGGCTTA
The DNA here is from genome assembly GCA_902687465.1 of Secale cereale. Classification (NCBI taxonomy): domain Eukaryota; kingdom Viridiplantae; phylum Streptophyta; class Magnoliopsida; order Poales; family Poaceae; genus Secale; species Secale cereale. Next base: position 295,133,720 of record LR738712.1, read on the forward strand.
GCGCTGGCGGAGCGCGCCGGTGGACCCACTGGGTGAAGTCAGACAGCCGGCGATGCCTCGAGGCGGCCGGGTCGGTTTGGCACAACCGACCGGGCGCTGACGCGAGCAGGCGGGGCTGCCGGCGGAGTGGTACCGCGGGCGGACGGAGGCGTCTCTTGTTTTCTTATTTTCCTTCTTCGGTCGGCTACTGACAGCCGGGTGGACATTTTTCTTATTTTTCTCGTCTGCCGGCTGCGAGCAGCCGGACGGACATTTTATCTTTTGCCGTCTGCCGTCATCCAAACGGGACTTTTTCTCGGGCACACGAACATTTTTTCTTCATCTTTCTTCTCGATCGGCTGCTGGTAGCCGGACGGACACTTTTTCTTCTGCTCTTCTACCGTCTGCCGTCAGACGGACGGGACTTTTTCTCAGGCTGACGATTATTTTTTCTTCATCTTTCTTTTCGGCCGGCTACTGGCAGCCGGACGGACACTTTATCTTCTGCTCTTCTGTCGTCAGCCGTCTGCCGGATAGGGCTTTTTCTCGTGCAGACGATCATTTTTTCTTCATCTTTCTTCTGGGCCGGCTGCTCGTAGCCGGACGGACACTTTATCTTATTTTCTTGTCTACTGGTTGCTAATAGCCGGACATACACTTGCCCCTTCTGCCGACTGTTGGCAGCCGGACGTTCCTCTTCTCTTTTTCATTTTCTTGGCCCAGCAGCTGGCCTTTGACTTTTCCTTCAGCCGGACTCTATTTCTTTTCTTTGGCCTGGGCAGGCGGCATCTCTTTTTCTTCTCTTGCCCGACTCCACGCGGGCAGCCAGATCCTTCTTTATCTTCTTTTTTTATATGTCTCCACCTGGAGCAGCCGGTTGTTGACTTTTCTCCTTTTTACGAGTCGACAGGGGCTGAGCAGCCGGCCTCTTCTAGCCGGCCCCCCTCTCTGCCTTCTGGGCAGCCAGCCAGCGAAGGCCGCGGCAGACGCGTGAAGTGGCCAACGCAGGCGCGAGCCGGCGTGGGGCGCAGCCGGCCTCCGACGAGCGTGGCACAGCCGGCCATGGGGCGCGCAGGGGGAGAAGGCCGCGAGGCGGGGCTGGTGTCGAGGCGCGGCCGGAACCGACTCGAGGCGGGGGCGCGAGGGAGCGGAGGCCAGCATGGGGATGTGAAAGCACATTTGCTCCCTGGGTGGTTTTGGTAATTAATGACAACATACTTTGTGGTTGGACTAATGCTTTTATCAAGTATGTTTCAGGAAATTCAATCACATTGGCATGGCAAAAGGACTAAAGAAGTGGACCCCTCAATATGCTAAGGCAAGCATTGGCAAAAGCTCAAGACTCCATTTTTGGTTTAGTGATCCAAAATCACATTGAGTCCATAGGAAAAGCCAATACTATTAAAAGGGGATGAGGTTATGATGATGATCTGGTTGCTCAAGTGCTTAGTGATACATCTCCTAAACTATCAGCAACTTTCACTGCCATATACACTCATAAGTAATCTCGGTCCCACCGATATTCCAAACTCAGTCACACCGAGATGAACCACCTCAGCCATAAGCCAAACCCTAGTAAACTCGGATTTTCCGATTCTGAACTCGGTCTCACCGAAACATGAGTTGCCAAGGTTCTGTAACCTTCTGTCATCAAATCGGTGTCACCGAGATAATGAAGTCGGTCCCACCGAAACTGGCATGCTCTTGTCATTGCACGAATCGGACTAACCGAGATTGTATATTCGGTCCCACCGAAAACCCCAACGTTCACATTATTTGAACTTTCGGTCTCACCGAGTTGTCCACTTCGGTCCCACCGAGATTGCTCAAATGTGTGTAACGGTTGGATTTTGTGTGGAGGCTATTTATACCCCTCCACCCCCTCTTCATTCGTGGAGAGAGCCATCAGAAAGAACTACCACTCCTACCTTACATTTCTGAGAAGAGAGCTACCTACCCTTGTGTTGAGATCAAGTTGCTCCACTCCCACCATATGAAGCTTGATCTCTAGCCTTCCCAAGTTGCTTTCCACTCAATCCTTTCTTCCACCACAGCCAAATCAGTGAGGAGAGTTGAGTGTTGGGGAGATTATCATTTGAAGCACAAGAGCAAGGAGTTCATCATCATCTACAACATCTATTACCTTTTGGAGGGTGGTGCCTCCTAGATTGGTTAGGTGTCGCTTGGGAGCCTCCGTCGTCGAGATGTGGAGTTGAACCAAGAAGTTTGTAAGGGCAAGGAGATCGCCTACTTCGTGAAGATCTACCCCGAGTAAGGCTAGCCCTCCGTGGGCGTAGGCCATGATGGAATAGACAAGGTTGCTTCTTCGTGGACCCTTCGTGGGTGGAGCCCTCCGTGGACTCTCGCAGCCGTTACCCTCCGTGGGTTGAAGTCTCCATCAACGTGGATGTACGATAGCACCACCAATCGGAACCACGGGAAAAATCATTGCGTCTCCAAATTGCGTTTGATCTTCTCCACTTCTCTTTACTACTTGTGCAATTTACTTTCCGCTGCCCATACTCTAGAATTGCATGTGTAGTGTGCTACTTGACTTGTGTGTTATGCAAAATCTGCCAAAATCTGTCCTTGATAAAAGACAGAATTTTTATCTTGTCGAGTAGTCTAATCACCCCCCTCTAGACACTCTCACCTTCTTCGATCCCTCAATTGGTATCAAAGCTTTGGTCTCCATTGCTTTGGTTTACACACCATTGGAGGAAGATGGACGTGTCTACGTTTGGGAGTGTTAGCCATAGAGTGCCTATTCTTAATGGAGTGTCCTATAACTCGTGGAGGACTGAAATGCTTATTATCTTTAAGACGTACAATTTGCGCAAATATGTTGAGACCCCCTATGTGCCTCCATTTGACCCCTTGCACCCTACCATGGATGAAGAGCTTGATTTGCTTCGTAACCTTAGGACTGTAAATCTTATCATTAGAGGGTTACCCGATAACTTGCTTAAGCTCGTTACAAACTTTGAGTGCGCCTATGCTATGTGGAAGTTCTTGGAAGAACTTTATCCGGACTACTCTTTGAGAGGTCTTGATAAAATTCTATACAAGACTATTGAATTTGATATGATGCGCCCCAATGATCCCAACTTTGATAAATGCTTCTTTGAGCTTCGTGATCTTATGAAAAAGAAGGGTGATCCCGGTCTTATCAATGTTTTAATTATAAATGCTCTTGTATTGCATTCCGAAGATTATTGTCACATTGACAAAACTAATGCAAGTAGTTATCAAATTGACCTAGGTGTTGATGATGAACAATCTATGGGTCAATATGATAATGAGCATGAGCATGATGATGATTACTCCGATTCGGACACCGAGCTAGACAAGATCATGAAGAGTCTCAATCTTATGGCAAATCTGAGAGACTACATGTCCGGCGGAAAAGAATGGATTCTTGATAGTGGATGCACAGACCACATGACCGGAGACAAAGACATGTTTCGAGAGCTTGCAAAGAAGGATGGTCCATGCAAGTATGTGACTTTTGGAGACAACTCCAAGGGTAAGGTACTTGGCCTTGGTAAGGTGGCCATATCTCATGATAGCTCTATTCAAAATGTCATGCTTGTAGAATATCTTGGATACAATTTACTTTCCGTGTCTAGATTAGCTGACTTTGGTTTCAATGTGCTATTCACCGAAGTAGATTGCCAAGTCTTTCGTCGTGACAATCATAACATGGCGTTTACCGGTATCCGTAGAGGTGATCTATATATTGTTGATTTCACTAAGAAAGCCCAACCTAGAGCTTGCTTCATTGCTAAATCCTCTAAAGGTTGGTTATGGCATAGAAGGCTTGGACATGTTGGTATGCGTAATCTAGACAAGCTGATCAAAGGTGATCATATTCTTGGCGTTAAAGATGTTTTCTTTGACAAAGATAGACTTTGTAGTGCTTGTCAAGCAGGAAAACAAGTAGGTGGAAGTCATCCCGTGAAGAACATCATGACCACAAGGAGACCGCTTGAGCTTCTTCATATGGATCTCTTCGGTCCCAATGCTTACAAAAGCCTTGGTGGTAACTCCTTTGGTCTAGTTATAGTTGATGATTATTCCAGATTTACGTGGGTATTTTTCCTTGATGACAAATCGCAGGTTCAGAGAATCTTCAAAACCTTTGCCAAAAAGGCCCAAAATCAATTTGAGGTGAAGATCAAGAAAGTTCGGAGTGACAATGGAACGGAGTTCAAGAACACCAATGTAGACTCTTTTCTCGATGAGGAAGGGATTCTACATGAGTTCTCAGCTACGTACACTCCTCAACAAAATGGAGTTGTTGAGAGGAAGAACCGAACGCTCATAGAGATGGCGAGAACGATGCTTGATGAATACAAGACACCGAAGTATTTTTGGGGGGAAGCGGTCGAGACAGCTTGTCATGCTATCAACAGGCTTTATCTTCATAAGCTCCTCGGCAAGACATCATACGAGCTCCTCACCGATAACAAACCCCAAGTGGGATACTTTCGTGTCTTTGGTTCAAAATGCTATATCCTTGATAAGCATCGTCGGTCTAAATTTGCTCCTAAATCTCATGAAGGCTTTCTCCTTGGTTATGGATCAAACTCCCACACCTACCGTGTCTACAATAATTTCACCCGAAAGGTTGAAGAGACGGTAGACGTGAAGTTTGATGAATCTAATGGCTCGCAAGTAGAGCAAATGCCTATTGATGTAGGAGACAAGGACCCATCGGAAGCTATCCAAGATTTATCTATTGGAAAGATCCGTCCCATGGAAGTGAAGGAGAGTACCTCATCTACATATGTGGAGCCCCCTACCTCACGGCAAGATGAACCTCAAGGCAACATGGAGGCCTCCACAAGTGGAACTCACCAAGATGAGGAAGTGCAACAAGAAGATCCACCACAACCTCCTTCTCCACCGCCTCAAGACAACACCAACAACAATGAAGAAGAAGAAGAGGAAGATGAAGATGATGAGGAAGCTCAGCCACAACCTCAACAAAAGCTATCCCGAGTCCGAGCAAGAGTCAAGAAAAATCATCCCGTGGAACAAATGATGAACGACATCAACTCCGGGAGAATTACTCGCTCTAAAACTCGCTTAGCTAACTTTTGTGAGCATTACTCATTTATCTCTAGTATTGAACCTATGAAGGTAGAAGAAGCACTTGAAGACCCGGATTGGGTGAACGCTATGCACGAAGAACTACACAACTTCGAGAGGAACAAGGTATGGACTTTGGTAGAGAAGCCCAAGGATGATCAAAACGTCATTGGAACCAAATGGGTGTTTCGAAACAAGCAAGATGAAGATGGACAAGTCATCTGCAACAAGGCTCGTCTCGTAGCTCAAGGTTACACACAAGTCGAAGGTATGGACTATGGTGAGACCTATGCCCCCGTTGCTAGACTTGAGTCCATTCGCATTCTTCTTGCTTATGCCAATCACCATGATATTACTCTCTATCAAATGGATATCAAAAGTGCTTTCCTAAATGGTGAAATCGAGGAGGAAGTATTTGTGAAACAACCTCCCAGATTTGTGAATCCCAAAAAGCCTAATCATGTTTACAAGTTGCACAAAGCTATTTATGGTCTTAAACAAGCTCCTAGAGCTTGGTACAAATGCTTGACTAGCTTTCTTCTTGAAAAAGGCTTTGAGATTGGAAAGATAGACTCAACGCTGTTCACGAAAAGGGTTAATGGTGAACTATTTGTGTGCCAAATATATGTTGATGATATTATCTTTGGTTCAACTAACCCTCTTTTTAGCAAGAAGTTTGGACAGCTCATGTCGGAGAAGTATGAGATGTCCATGATGAGTGAACTCAAATTCTTCCTTGGGTTGCAAATCAAGCAATCTAAGGAGGGTACCTTTGTCTCACAAACAAAGTACACCAAGGATCTCTTCAAGAAGTTCAACATGCAAGAAAGCAAAGGTATGAGTACCCCCATGCCTACTAGTGGACATAATGACTTGACAAAAGATGGAGAACCCGTTGATCAAAGGGTTTACCGATCTATGATTGGTTCTCTACTATATCTTTGTGCTTCTCGTCCTGACATAATGTTGAGTGTATGCATGTGTGCGCGATATCAAGCAGCCCCTAAAGAATGTCATCTTAAAGCTGTTAAAAGGATTGTGAGATATTTGATACACACACCAAACTTTGGCATTTGGTATCCTAAGAGGGCCTCTTTCGACCTTGTTGGCTATTCCGACTCGGACTATGCCGGTGACAAGGTTGATAGAAAGTCAACTTCGGGTACGTGTCAATTCCTTGGTCGATCCCTTGTATCTTGGTCCTCCAAGAAACAAAAATCGGTATCATTATCCACTGCCGAAGCGGAATATATTGCTGCTGGTTCGTGTTGTGCTCAATTGCTATGGATGACACAAACGCTTAAGGATTATGGGATACATGTGAGACATGTTCCTTTTCTTTGTGACAATGAGAGTGCGATTAAAATTGGACACAATCCCGTGCAACACTCTCGAACGAAGCATATTGAAGTTCGTCACCATTTCATTCGTGATCATATTGCCAAGGGTGACATCAATCTTAAGCATGTTCGTACTGACAAACAACTCGCTGATATCTTTACAAAACCTCTTGATGAGAAGGTGTTTTGTCGCTTAAGGAGTGAGTTGAACATCATTGATGCTTCAAACTTGGAGTGAGAACTCCATTGATGCATGCAAGGCATGAGCCCACTTGACTAATCCTTGATATTTCTCTTATGATGGCAATCATATGTCTTGGACACATTTGCCTCCTTGTATTGCATCTAACTCCTTGCAGGTACTTGGATGATCTACATTCCACAAGATTACCACACACTCAAATCATGAGTAATCTTGTCATTGACCAAGTATCTAGCCCTTTGGGATGTTGAGTTCAAGGAACAAAATTCCACATATCCTTTTTGACATCTTATACATCTAGTATTTCACTCTTGTCATCTTGGATATCCTTGAGTATTTCCTTGCTTGCCTAACCCATGTAGGAAGATGAACTACACAAGTGGAAATGGCGCTCCAACTTCACATTCAATGAGCACCTACATCAAGTTTACCTACATGAGCAAAGCAACAACAAGCCCAAGGTATGTTCTTCACATCTTTAAGGAGCTTTGCTCAAAGTCATGAGTACAAGCAGCTTCATAAGATGTGATCACATCGAATGCTTAATCGAAAAATGGCAACCCCATTTTGAGCTTAAATGATGAGTATGACCTATGATCAAATGTCCTCATTCGACTCCTAAGTCAATATACTCAAACATAGGTGACCTTGTCGCCGACCTTTATCTAGATGAAGTACATATGTTTTGGAGTCTTTCTATTTTCTCTTATGTTCTCTCTTTGAGTTTTCTTTTTAAAAAAAAACTTCATCTAGGAATCTTTTTCATTTCTATTCTTCTGTCTTTGTGAATATCCCTCTGGCTCTGATCAAATTCCTCGAAAATCTTTCACAAATTCATTGCAAATCCTTTGAAACATTCCTCGCAAAGTGAGCTGAATTATTTCTGTATTTCCTTGGAATTAAACTCGGCGTCACCGATTTAAATATTTTGGTCTAACCGAAAAGGATCTACCCTAAGTCCCTGACTTTCGGACCCACCGATCCATCTTAATTCGGTGTCACCGATTTATTTCTTCCAGGATATCATCTTCTGCAGCTCCACTCAATGATTCTCTATGCATGTTCCTATTTGCCCTGTTGTGATTCTTAAGGATCCCACTCCTTTCTTTCCATCTTCCCTGACCTTCCTAGTTTGCTGTCCTTTTCGGCACTTGATGTCAAAGGGGGAGAAGACTTAGGGGGAGAAGAGAAGATTTAGGGGGAGAAGAAGAGCAATCTTACCTTAAGGGGGAGAGAATCACATCAAAGCTTTGCCGTGTTTTTCCTTATAAGAGAATTTCTTGCCGTGTTTTACATTGGACAGTACAATTGGCGTCATTCTCATTTGGCATCATTCTTTTGATTTTGCTCTTTCCATCAAACCCCTTGATCTGAGAGAACTCAAAGGGAGAGGAATCTTCACAATTGATATCTTATGGAAAGCAAAATCTCTCAGAGTTCATTGAAAATCTTTTAGTTTCGGAGACATGTTTGCTGATTCAAGCTTGTGCTCAATATGAGACACTCATTATACATGTCATCCCTGGCTTGGTACTCTTGATGTTCTTGCAGTTGGTTGAAGAAATACTCTTGTGTTATCTAACCTTGTTTTCCCAAGTTTATCTCTTCAGGTACAATGCCAAGGAACCTCAAGGTAAGTATATGCACTTTGCAGAATGTGCATGATGGTGACTTGCTTGTGAATACTTGTTTGCAAGAAATCACCATGCACATATGCATTATCACTCACTTCTTTTCATCTGCTCTGATGCATATAGCCAAGCTGCATGTAGCACATCTTGCTTATCTCTCTTGTGTGCTTGTGGTAGTCCAAAACCATAATTTATGAAAATCTCGCACACTTGTAGGGGGAGCCTGTGTACTACATGTTTGTCAAAGCTTTCGTGATAATTATGTCTTTCTTTCAATAAGCTTTGATGTCTTGTTTAGTGTGTTGCCATCAATTACCAAAAAGGGGGAGATTGAAAGCACATTTGCTCCCTGGGTGGTTTTGGTAATTAATGACAACATACTTTGTGGTTGGACTAATGCTTTTATCAAGTATGTTTCAGGAAATTCAATCACATTGGCATGGCAAAAGGACTAAAGAAGTGGACCCCTCAATATGCTAAGGCAAGCATTGGCAAAAGCTCAAGACTCCATTTTTGGTTTAGTGATCCAAGATCACATTGAGTCCATAGGAAAAGCCAATACTATTAAAAGGGGATGAGGTTATGATGATGATCTGGTTGCTCAAGTGCTTAGTGATACATCTCCTAAACTATCAGCAACTTTCACTGCCATATACACTCATAAGTAATCTCGGTCCCACCGATATTCCAAACTCAGTCACACCGAGATGAACCACCTCAGCCATAAGCCAAACCCTAGTAAACTCGGATTTTCCGATTCTGAACTCGGTCTCACCGAAACATGAGTTGCCAAGGTTCTGTAACCTTCTGTCATCAAATCGGTGTCACCGAGATAATGAAGTCGGTCCCACCGAAACTGGCATGCTCTTTTCATTGCACGAATCGGACTAACCGAGATTGTATATTCGGTCCCACCGAAAACCCCAACGTTCACATTATTTGAACTTTCGGTCTCACCGAGTTGTCCACTTCGGTCCCACCGAGATTGCTCAAATGTGTGTAACGGTTGGATTTTGTGTGGAGGCTATTTATACCCCTCCACCCCCTCTTCATTCGTGGAGAGAGCCATCAGAAAGAACTACCACTCCTACCTTACATTTCTGAGAAGAGAACTACCTACCCTTGTGTTGAGATCAAGTTGCTCCACTCCCACCATATGAAGCTTGATCTCTAGCCTTCCCAAGTTGCTTTCCACTCAATCCTTTCTTCCACCACAGCCAAATCAGTGAGGAGAGTTGAGTGTTGGGGAGATTATCATTTGAAGCACAAGAGCAAGGAGTTCATCATCATCTACAACATCTATTACCTTTTGGAGGGTGGTGCCTCCTAGATTGGTTAGGTGTCGCTTGGGAGCCTCCGTCGTCGAGATGTGGAGTTGAACCAAGAAGTTTGTAAGGGCAAGGAGATCGCCTACTTCGTGAAGATCTACCCCGAGTAAGGCTAGCCCTCCGTGGGCGTAGGCCATGATGGAATAGACAAGGTTGCTTCTTCGTGGACCCTTCGTGGGTGGAGCCCTTCGTGGACTCTCGCAGCCGTTACCCTCCGTGGGTTGAAGTCTCCATCAACGTGGATGTACGATAGCACCACCTATCGGAACCTCGGGAAAAATCATTGCGTCTCCAAATTGCGTTTGATCTTCTCCACTTCTCTTTACTACTTGTGCAATTTACTTTCCGCTGCCCATACTCTAGAATTGCATGTGTAGTGTGCTACTTGACTTGTGTGTTATGCAAAATCTGTCAAAATCTGTCCTTGATAAAAGACAGAATTTTTATCTTGTCGAGTAGTCTAATCACCCCCCCCCCTCTAGACACTCTCACCTTCTTCGATCCCTCAGGATGGTCGGCCCTGGTGTCGGATGCAGGCGCGCGGGCGCGTGCACACGCAGGGCCGGAGTCGGCCCTGGCTAGCCGGCACGCGGGCGGTCGAGTCTGAGCAGCCGGACGGCCGACGGCGCGAGGCGCAGCATGATCGAGCGGAGCCGGCGATGGGCAGATCCGGGTGCGGAGCAGTCGGCGACGGGCGGGTCGGAGGCGGCCCAGGCGCACACGGAGAAGGGAGAGGAAGGAGGCCGGGCCAACGAGGGCAGAGCAGGCACGTGGCGCGGAGGCAGACGCCGACTTGCGCAGGCGGATGCCGCGCACGACGAGGCCGGTTGCCGACGACGGGCAGAGGCCAGCTTCGGGCCGGAGCAGCGGTGGGACGAAGTAGCGCATCACGCGCGGCCGTGCGGCTGTGGCGGAAGCCGCGCTCGAGGGAGTTGAGGCCCAGAGTGGACGAGGCGGTGGCCGGGCAGGCGGCGCAGCGGCCGACTGCACGGGCAGGGAGGAACCGGAGGAGGGAGCTCCACGGGGCAAAGTAGTGGCCGAGCCGACTGCGGGAGGAAGCCGACAGCCGGCTGCGGGATAGGCAGTGGCGACACGACCGGGTGCGAGAGGCGGCCAGCGCGGGCGCGCGGAGGGAGTAGGGCCGGCCTGCGGGCGGAGCTAGCAGCCTGCTGCAGTGCGAGCGCGCGGGGCGACGCTACGACGCGGAGTGCGTGGGGAGCCGAGCGAAGGCGGCGCAGTTGAGCGAGTCTGTGGCCGTTGGCGGAGCAGCGCATGGGATCGGGGGCGAGGCAGTGTCTAGGTGGCATACAGGCAATTTCGACTTGCATTGACTAATGTATGGATATTGTATGAGTGGTGGTAGCTAGCAGTGGAAACAGCGCAGCACAGCGACGTAGTCGCCGGACGGAGCAACGGCGAGGCTCACACGTCCGGCTGGTCACATGTGCGCACACGAACTGAGCTAGCTAGGGAAGCTAGTATGCATGTTGATGCAGAATCCATTGGCTTTGCTAGCTAGCCATGCACGAACGCGTGCATGCGCAAAGACCGGATGTGCTCGGGAAAGCCGCGGAGCAAAGCGGAGCTGCGAGCGCGCAGAGCGAGGGTAGACGACGACGACGGCACGCCATCCGGCATGGTCCCGCTGGGGGCATACTGATGTAGCCCCCGACCGGTGCCAGAGAGACGGCGGCGACGTCATGATGATGGTGACGATGGTGAGGCCGACGGCAAGGATGCGTCGCCCCTCGCGGCCACTCCGGAGGCGTGTCGATATCGATCCTCCGACCGCTATAAGAGAGACGACGCGACGCCACGGCGGTGAAGACGAAGATGGTCCCGCCCGGACTGTGATTCCAGCAACAGCTTGCCCCACAGTGGGCACCAACTGTCGTGTTTTTCTCACCGGGGG
>LR738712.1:295145275-295430691 GCA_902687465.1 Secale cereale
GGGGGGGGTTGCAAGACGACAGATGCCACGGAGTGGCTTCGTGTGAGGGCCAGACGGTAGCCGAAATATCCAAGGACGGGTATGCGAATAGGATGCGGTAGTTTACCCAGGTTCAGGGCAATTCGGAGAGATAATACCCCTACTCCTGCATGTTTGAGTATATGTGGTATATCTGGTACAGAGTCGCTCCTGGAGCTGTATCATATATCAAGCTGTAGCAAGGAGCTAGCTAGCTAGTGAGGCGTGAGAGTGTGTATCTCCAGGGAGCCATTGTGGCCGGGCATGCATGCTAGCATGCATGAGTGTGTAGGCGTGTGAGTCTTCATCCTGGATGGATGGATGGATGCTCATATATATAGTGTGGAGTGGGCATGGTAGCTTAGTATGTAAGCTAGCTAGTGGCATGGACAAGGCGTTGTGGGGGTGTCATGCTTGTCCCCTAGGTCACTTCATAAATAGTGCCCAGGGACAAGTGACACTATACATGATGGCCGAGGTGACGCGTGCACAGTGTCGGGTATAGCCGTCTTGTCCGCGGTATGGACGTATCATCGGGGTCTTGTCGGTGCAGCGGTCGACTTCGGGCAGCTGGCTTGTTGGCGCAGTCGGCAGCCGGCTGCCGGCCGGGAGGATCAGTCAGACTGATCGGGCAGGCGCCCCGTCCGACTACCGTCTGCAGCCTGGTGGAAAGCCAACCCAGGCAGTCGGACAGGGGGCTGTCTGGCGCGGAGCGGTCGGACTAAGGGGCTTTGCTAGCCCCGATGTCTCCGGATATTATCTTGCCGTCTTCAGGGTACCCGTGGTCAATATCTCCGACAATGGGGTCAGAGGTATCACGCTGAAATAGAAACAAGCAGACAGATGAGTGGTTTTGCACATATAAGTATCAGTGCTGGAAGTTCATCACATTTCTTATTAGCGAATAAAGAGACACAGTTTAAAATAGAAATAATACAATATGGTATTGTTTAGGTTAAGACATGACTGGAAATGACATTGTGAAGGAGTTGGCAGCTTCAAGACACCACTGGACTACAGATCAAGAACTCAAGCTATCATGCAGTCCTAAAGAACAAATAAGTATCAATGGTTAGTGTGCTATCAATTTATCCCATTTCAGATTGGCAAAAAAAAGAGACGGTTTAAATAATAGTAGAATAATATGAGATTGTTCATAGTTAAGACATTGCAGAATATGACATTGTGTTGTAGTGGGTAATTTCACAACACTACTAGATTACGGATCAATAACAGATGCATACATGTAGTGCAAAAGAAGATCACTTCCTCTGTATAGTTTCGTTTACATGGTATGAAGAAGGAACTTGGTTGTACAGCTAAAAACTTAAATTGAGAAGGACCAACTTATGTTTATGAACTTCATAAAAAACTTTAAACATGCAATTTGATGCAAACACCAAAAGTAAACAGCTACTGCAGTTATGCCTAACCAAATATACACAACAAAGTTTGAAGGCTTCAGAAGGACAAACTTACATTAGTGGTGAAGACCGGCTCTATGAAGCCCTTTTCCATGCTAATGGTGGTGCAATTCAAGAAGTTTATCATAGAATCTTCATCATAAGCATTGCCTTTATTCTACATTTTATTAAGAGTAAATATAGATGTGATAATATAAGAAAAAATGGAGAACATTTAAGATAAGATGAAGTGTGATGCTACATAACCAACTAGCTATAAATGTAAGTAGAACGATACAGGCAAAATGTACTGCCAAGAGGAATGAAGAGCTAAACTTCTGCAGTACCATTGATTTTATCCAACCTTATGGTAAGAGTGAATATAAATATAATGTGTAGAAAATGGAGGGCAAAGGAAAATAAGCTGCAAAGTGATTGTACATGAACAACTAGATGTCTATATAAGTACACTGATAAAGGACAACAAGTACTTAGAAGAACAATGCAGAGCTAAACTATTTAATTGGCATTGGGTATATTCTACATTAATGTAACCATTAATACAAATGTGATAATTTGGAGCGAACAATTGATAAGCAAGCTATCATGCATACTGTTGTCACATAATAAACCAGGTATGAATGCAAGTACAGTTATACAGGACAACATGTACCAACAAGAGCAAAGCAGCAAACAACATATTTGCGATATCCTATCATCCCTTTCAAACCGAAATTCTTCTTCGAGAAGATTTCCTACAAAAGAAATCTGTAAGGCACATGCGGAAAAGTAGAAGTTCAAATTGTCATGTGATATTATACACAGTACCTCATCCTGGGAACATGACCAGTGCATAACAATGTTTTTCCATCCAATGTCTTCTAAATTTAGCACAGGAGACTTCACCGGAAATTTATTTATAGACTTGCTATCAAAGTGTGTTTTCCTCAGGTAACACTGATACTGCTGCAATGCTTCCTTGAAAATTGCAAGCAAGCTTTTCTTGTCATGACTATGCACATTGACCCTCGCCTACTTACAATAATGTATTGTAAATCATTGATGTGTTGAATCAGCAGAAAAAGGAAAATAGTCGCCATTAATAATAGCACTTACACGTAAGTGGGACAAGAAGATGTGAAAATGGTGTTTGTCTTCACTATAATCTTCGCATGATGTGAATATATGCACGTAGTTCCTAACAACATTGAAAGCATTGTCTTTTAAACTGGGAATAACTAGAATGGGGTTCCAATCTACAAAATGTGGTCGTCTCTGCAGTTGGGATAGGTCTTCGGCAGATGGACTTGTTGTACTTTTTGCTGGAGTGGGGTTTTATTGTGGTACGGCTGTTGCTATGGCAACTGAAATCGGCATACCGTTTGCTGGAGTTCAGGTCCTATGTGTTGGGGCTAGTGGTGTGGCCAGTGAAGTATGGGTACAGTCTGCTGGAGTCGGTCCTACATTTTGTGTCACTGGTTGGAGAGCCAATATAAGTGGGGTGCTATCTGATTTCTCCGGCACCACCACGTTTTTCAAGGATTTTGCTGGTGCTACTTCAGGTTTGGCAATCACCCTCTTCCTTGATGTCTGATGCACAAGAACAACATTTGAGTGGGAAAACATGGTATGACGACAAATGGAATATGTATTGATAATGGATGGGCATGGCATCTTGACATATATGATGAGTAAACTAAGTAGATGGCGGTGCAACGAAGTAGAAGAAATTCAAGACACCTTATGCATGATACGTGCAATCAATAAAACATTGCCAAATTAGAACAGGCACCTTGAAGGGTGAACAGGATAGGCCATCTGCCTTCGACTGCTCGAGGTCGGAATAGTCATTAGGATCATATTCTGAACAAGAATTTGTAGGTGGGGAGAGTATGAGTTTCATTGCATCCGGAATGAAACTCAATGCCTTGGTGCCAAGTCTATTAGCATTGAAGTGTTCCATAATATTCTTCTGATGCCTACATTCTCATATTAATTGTGATTATATACAATATCTGAGAAGCATGAAAACATAAATAGTAGTGAGATTATCCTTGTAATGTAGAGGATATTCTAACATAATAAGGGCTCCCTGTAAACCCTTGTGTTCTATCACTGGATTCTGATGTGAGAGCCCATGTGTGCTGTAATATGTTATGTGCATTAACATAATCTGGCACAACTACACAAAAAAATAGGCTCCTTGTTGGGAGTTCCAGAAGTAAGGATATTCCGCAGATGATAGGTTCATAATATGCTCTATAGAAAGTTTATTGCCAAACCATGATAACAAGAGCACACATCAACTAGGGAGATCGTAGTGTAGATAAAAGGGGTACACTATACCCAGCATAAATAAATCGTCAAAGTGGAACTGGCTGGAAAATATGGTGTTGTATTGCTGCTACTAATTGAAAGCCTATCGATCACCTATAGGCCAGCTCTATCAGTTGTTGACTGCAGATGTCCCTGCTCCCCTTCCTCACAAGGAACATACTGTACTTACTAAATAAAGAATAACAAAAGAGGAACATGCTAAAGAACAGAAGAGGAAGCATATTATTGAGATTCTGCTTCTTTTTATCGAATGTTGGTTGTCCACTCATGATGAGTCACAACGCCCAAAGAAATGCAATTCCATGATGTCTCTCTATATGTGGCCACATGCATTTGAAAAATCAAGTGGGAGCATTAGCTGACCAATTAAATGTGTGTCTGTTAACTAATATCAGTATCATATCCCAATTCGTATTTGAAGAAGTAAGCTTTGGACTTATTATTAGTGTGTTGTTTAGCTTCAAGAGTGGACTGCTACTAGTGCGGCATAAAGCACCAACACAGATTTTAGTGTAGATATAACGGGAAAACCGTAAGCATCACAAGCAAAATCAGGAAAGTGGAACTTGCTGGAAAATATGGGCTACTATTGTCAGTACGACTAGAAAGGCTTCAGAAAACAGCTCTCTTCAACTGAAGATGTGGTACTGTTAATATCAGTGTAACTTTCAAAGGCGACATAGTTCCCCGCATTTTCTTGCTAATCTTATAGGATTCCAGTGGGTAGGCCACTACAATTCACGTTCCCATGTTTACAAAATATGATGAATCAAAGAGGCCCAAAGATTTGAAAGTGTCCATCCCAACCGACCGAATAGACCTGTACACTTCAATTGTCCCTGCTCCTCTTCACAATAAGGAACATACTGTAATGTACTATTATACTCCCTCTATTCCAAAATATAAGTCTTTGTAGAGATTTCCACTATGGATCACATACATATGTATAAAGATACATTTTAGAGTGTAGATTCACTCATATTGCTCCATATGCAGTCCATGGTGGAATATATACAAAGACTTGTATTTAGGAATGGAGAGGGTACTTATTAAAGAATAACCGAAGAGGAACATGCTAAAGAAGAGCAAGCAAATTTAGGATAATAAAATGTTTGTTGCGCACTGCCCACACATGATGAACCAGAGCACATTAAGAATGCAACTCCCTGTTGTCTCTCTATATGTGGCACACGTGCTTTTCGAAAGTAAAGTGAGAACATCAGCTGACCAATTAAACGTTATCTTTTTTAGTAATATCAGCATCAAATCAGATTTGTGTTTGAGCAACAATTTTGGAATTATTAGTGGCATGTTGTTTAGCTTGATGGATTGAGGAGCAGCGGTAAGCAACTATGATGATGGTACTGAATATAAAGGAATGTCTGCACGCAAGTCGCGTGACATTCGTCATTTGGGTCAGTCGACCAGTTCAGGAGGTTGGATGAAGATCCTACGTCTCCTAACCTTCTTCTTCCTCCCCTCTGATTCTTCCATTATGGAACACAGCACGGGCCACCGGCCGAACCACCAGCCCCGACCCCCCGCCCTCCCCTGAACCGCCCCCCTACATTCTTGTTTAGCTAGTGTGGAATATAAAAGGGGAAAACCATAAGCATTGCGAGTATAGTGTTGATTGTGCCATGGCGGATCTGAAGGTGCAAACTGGACAAATGCAACTTCGCAACCAAGCAACTAACAAGTAAGATCCTAAGTGGTGGACAAGAAATCAATGTAAAGCAGTGGCAATCTATTTTCTTGCTGCGATAAATAAGTTGAGCTGATACGTAAGAGTACCGCCTCTGGCCCCGCGTTGTGTATGCATCTGCTGAGAATTTTACGGTGTTGCGGTAGCGATGGCTGTCAGTGACCTGGAAGCAGATGTAGGAGGGCGGACGGTGGCGGCGGGGGAAATATCCCAGAGCGGTGGATGAGACGGTCGTAGGAGCGTTGACGTCTAGGTGGACGACGGTGAGGATGAAGTGAGAGGAAGGGATGCAAGGATCCAGCTGGTCCGAAGCCGTGGATGAGAAAGGTCGATCTCTTGTAATGGACGATGGCGTCGGGGTATCAGCTCTGGCATGGTGGAGGAGGACGGCGATGGATGGGGTGGCGGACAGAGGAGGCTGGGGTGGAGAGGGTGTTTTGGTGCCCACGGAGTACGAATGGGGAAATGGAGGGAGAGAGGTAGGGGGAACCATGTCTTTGGGACACGCTTGTATCAAATGCGGGGAAAGTTACCAACTTATCCCCCGTTCAAACTATCAGACATCACAGGAATATTGGGCTTCTCGGGATAGGACAGTAATCTCACATACACCGAATATTTGCCGCCAGAGATTTCGGCCGAGGAGAAACTATGTTTTGGCGCTCACCGTGTATGAATCTGGGGAGGTGAGAGATGAAGGCGGTTATCTCACGTTGGAGTGAAATTATAAGCCTACCCCTATCGAAACCTACAGAAATCGAGCCAATAGGCTTTCCGGGATAGGTAGTAATTTCCATCTCGCAGATTTTGGTTTCGGGCGATTACTGCAAGTTTCCCCGCTTCGTTCATTTTTTTGCAAAAAAGATAGTGCACGTTTATCGTGCCAACTCGCTTTGAATAAATTTTTTTGGCGCACGATTTGTAGCGAATACAAATCTATATACATCATTATATATATATAGGGTGGGTCTATTCTCATAACACCCCTTAAGACCTTATTCTCCTAACAAAAAGCTTATTCTCCTAACAACCCTCCTCGTCCACTCCCCGCCTCCTAGCGCCCGACGCCGGCATCCTCCCCAACCCCTCCCTGCCTCCTAGCGCGGGAGTGCCCAGGCGACCGGCGGCCAGCGTCCTCCCCAACCCCTCCCCCGCCTTCTAGCGCGGGAGCGCACAGCGGCCGGCGGGCAGCATCCTCCCCCACCCCTCCCCCGCCTCCTAGCGCGGGGGCGCACGGCGGACGGCGGCCGGCGTCCTCCCCCACCCCTCCCCCCGCCTCCTAGCGCGGGAGCGCACGGCGGCCGGCGGCCGGCGTCCTGCACCTCACCTCCACCCCTCCCTCCGCCTCGTAGCGGGAGCGGAGCGCGCGCCAAAGCGGCCGGCGATGCAGTCCGTCGGGGACGAAATTTCCGCGGCGGCGTTTAGGAAGCGACGCCGCACCTCACCTTCGCCCCAACAACACCTGGAGGATCCGCCCCTGAAGCATCCAGCCTCAGCCATGCATGACAGGGGGAAGCGAACTGCAAGGTTGACTACTACATCGCATTCGTCGTGGATGCGAACTGCAATGGTGCACGTCCAGCCTTCTCCCGCAACAATGGCGAAGGTGGAAAAAGCGCATGAGTTCCTGCAGCGGAGGTGGACTGCACGACAACAGCAGCAAGAGCTGCATCTGCAGAAGGAGGGAACTGCATATAAGGTAAGAAAATCAACATACCAACCCCCACATCCAGTTTGCAGTGCCGTTTTTATACCCATGCAGTCCCCCATATTGCGTCGACTGCAGTCACATGTGTCTCCAAGTGGAAAAACAGAAAAGGATACTTCGAAAAATAAAAAACGCTATATGGATCAAAATTGCAGTCCACAATGACTAAAAAAGTAGAGCGCTGTTCCTAGAGCTGAAGTGCATTGTTTCTTCACGTTAACTAACAGTGCCCCTGCTATAGAATGACAAATTGAAAGTGCAAATTCTTACCGTTTGCAAAAATATAATGATATATAGAACAAAAGATGCAGTTCATTTCATTGTTGACGTGCATAAAAAAAAGCTTTGGCTTAATAACCTGCAGGAATTCACTATGCCTCAAAAACAGAAGATGCCTCGAATCATTTACGACCCTGAGCCCCTGAACTGCATTGGAAGAGAAGAGTGGGAGATGCCTGGATGGATAACACCTGAATTACCTAGGGGTTTCTTTAACACAACAAACAGAACTGCGTACTCCGTGGAGGAAGATGTAGAGGATAAAGATGAAAACAGTGAACCAAACATCATTCGAGATGGAGAAGGCAGTGAAACAAAAAACCCGCAGGATGACGAGGAGGAGGACGACGATCTGGTCTTCATGGGGGAACACGCGCAGAAAAATGATGAGGAGGAGGATGATGACGAAGAGCAAATCATAACAGTTATGCAGCCAAGGTACACGCGTGTCTTTGAAACATTTGGTCAGCAGATCAGAACGGATGATATAGCACCTCCACAAGCCGATCTTGAAACACAGCAAGTTCGGCAGGTCCATGTGCAAACGATTCGTCGACAAAGGGACAGTGGAATTCCACCAAGGACGCCTACTGCCCAACAAAAGAATCGGAAACAGAATCAAGGAGGGCCGCAAGCAACGAAAAAAGTAAAGTTCTCCACACTCCTGCCTCCTCGCGATCCTCAATTACACAGGTCTGTTGTCACCCCTCCATGCCCAATAAACATCGGTGAGCTGCAAACACCGTTAGAAGAAAAACAGTACACGCACGTAAGCATCCTTGCCTGACTACTACAGTTCAGTTATTATGCATAGTTTCAGCTTGTGCATTCTCGTTAACAAAAAAAGAAACATTCCATGTTGTGTGTGTGCAGGATGAGAACATGCTCCAAGAACTTGTGCCTGTGAAAGGTATGCAGTTCACATCAGAAGATGCGGCGCGAGAATTCTACAACACGTATGCGAGGCATGCAGGCTTCGGCACACGCAAAAACGGCGGATACAGAACAAACAGATACATCGTGTGCTCAAAGGAAGGCAGAAGCAAACAAACTGTCACTGATTATGACAGAAAGCGAGAAAAAACATCAAAGAGGACTGGCTGCAAGGCGGGGATAAGATTGAAAAAAATAAAGGATGTGTTTGTGATAGCAGAGATTGAGCTCAATCACAACCACAGGATGATTGACAGCCCGGCTATGCTTCTGCACATGCACTCGCATAAGACGGATGACCCGTTGCTCGATAAACTAGTGAAGGACATGCAGAGCGACAACCTCACGCACACACAAATGATGTCAACCCTGTCTAGGATGTCAGGAGAACTGCACTTTATGGGGCGCACCAGCCGTGACTGGGTGAACAGGTACGTTTACTAAAAACAAAAAAACGATATATCGTCTATTTCATGCAGTACGCTTTGTGCATTTTCTGTAAGTCCATAATGCTGAAAGTATATTGTTAATTCGAACTGCAGGAAGCATCAATTCGCGAGGGAGGAAACAGAGGACGATGTGAAGAAACTCCTGGCTTTCTTTGAGAAGATGCAGCAAATAAACCCGGAGTTCTTCTATGATTACGACAAAGATGTCGATAACCGTGTGTGCAACATATTCTGGGCGAACGCCAGCTGCAGGGGATCGTACGAAGATTTTGGAGATTGTGTCACATTTGACACGACCTACAAGACCAACAAGATCCACATGCCTCTAGGCGTCTTCGTTGGAGTCAACCACCACCTCGAAAGTACAATATTCGCTATGGCTCTCATCAGAGACGAAACAATACCGACTTTCGAGTGGGTGTTCCGGACGTTCTTGCGTTGCATGAACAACAAGCGGCCAATCTGCATACTCATAGGTATGCTGAAAAAAAGAGTGAACTTAAATAACAATGCAGTTCACTGCCAAGTTTTGTAGTACATTTCTTACATCCAATGAAAAAAAAAAGAAAAAAAGCAGAAAAAGGATATGCAGTTCTCTCAATAACTCGATGCTTGTTTTTTTTTCAAAAACATGCAGATCAATGCCCCTCCATGGATGCCGCGATAAAAAGTACGCTCGTAGGCACGCTGCACAAGTTATGCCGTTGGCATATACTGAAAAAATACAAGGATCACATGTCCTTGCTGTACAAAGCCTATGAGAAATTCAAGGATGAGCTGACCTCCGTTCTCAACCACCCACTGATGCCATCAGAGTTTGAACGCGCTTGGCGTGAGCTCATGGAAAAGTATAACCTGCAAAATGATGAGATTATGAAGGCGCTGTGGGCGGACAGAAAAGAATGGATATCGGCTTACTACAAGGAGGTGTTTTGTGCACGGATGACGTCGACACAGAGAAGTGAAAGCATGAACCGGATCTTGAAGAGGAACTTTGTCAAGGAAAGACACGACCTGCACATCTTTGCGTCCCAGGTGGACAGGTGCATCCAGACAAGGAAGGGCGTCGAGCACGCGGAGACCATAGCTAACGAGGTATATAAAACAGAGCAAATTTTTTAGAGATGGATGAGCAATTAATAAAAACAATACTCGCTTTCTTGATTTTTGCTGCAAAAAAGACAACTACTTAACTGGTTTTCTTTGTTTCACAGACGGAGATAAAGACTACTACTCAGTTTGGATTCGAGGTTCAGCTCTCCAAGATTTACACCAGGGCGGTCTTTGCGGACTTCAAGCAAACACACTACCGCAGCACAGCCTTCAGATCAGAGCAGTCCACTGACAACCCAACGAAATATTTGGTGCGCCACTACAACCGGTCTGATGATTTTGATTGGGCAAGACACGAGTTCCAGGTGGTTGCTGATGTGACGAACGGTATCTACGAATGCGAATGCAAGCTGTGGACACACACAGGTAAGTGAGACAGGAAAACAAAAAAAATAAGCACACGTAAAACAAAATGAAGTTCACTTATTGCTCGTAGCAAAAAAAAGAGATTAAAAACAAAAAATATATATAGTGAGGTTCACTATAGCAGCAGACACAGGACCTATTTATAATGCAGTTCACAAAACCAAAAAAATTAAAAAATGTTGCCTATTTATGTGAAGTTTGCTGGCACGAGTAACCCAAAAATTTTCTTTTGCTGCAGGCCTGTTCTGCGTGCACATCATTTGCATGTTGGATCAGCTGCGGGTGGACAAGATACCTGAACAGTACATATTGAAGAGATACACACGGAACGCACGCCAAAATCCAACTTTTGACCGCAGAGACTATGAGCAAACTGCTCCGGATGGGAGTTCGATGTTCTGCCGTAGGAGACTACTTGCAGAAACTGCAATGGACCTGGCGAACAGAGGTGTCAAATCGGATAGAGGGTACAACAGAGCTTTAGCTGGGATGAGAAAACTCATACAAGAAGTGAACGTAATAAATGAAGAAGAAGAAGAGGCAGAGAAGATAATGGATGCGCGGGGTGAAGAACAAGGAAAGGAGCACGAACATGCTGCTGATGGTGCAGTTCATAATATGGATGACACAATTCTTCCCCCGCCTGTTTCAAACACAAAAGGGAGAAAGAAAGAGAGCAAGTCAGCCAATAAAAAAGCTGCGGCAAATGAAAAAAGCCCTAGAAAAAATAGCAGGCCTGAGCCAGAACTGGACAGCGAAGGAAGACCACTGGGGGTAAGGATGTGTAAATCATGCAATAAGATTGCGGGACACAACTCAAGAACATGTGAGGAGAGGCTGAAACAAATCCAGGCTGAAAATGCCACCACAAATCACCAAGCTGACCAACAAGATGATACGCCAAAGAGAAGACTATGTAGCGTCTGCAACAAGAGAGAGAAGCATAACGCGAGAACTTGTCCAAATAGAACAAACGAAAAAGATGAAGAAGATGACGAAGAAGATGACGAAGAAGATGCTGACAAAGAAGAGAGTGAGGAAGCGATCGAAGCTGATGAAACCGAGGAGGAAGATGAGGAAGAAGAAGAAGAAGACGAGGAAGAAGAAGAAGCAAATGAAGAAATCGAAGAACCATCATCAAAAACGAGGGGGAGAGACAGAACACAGAATCCAGCGCGTAGGCAAGCATCGCGGTCGCACGGTCCCGTTACGAGGGGTAATGCGAACAACAAGATCAAGAAAGAAGCAGCAACAACCGTTGAAACAAATGCAGTGCACAATCTGCAAAGAAGCACCAGGAAAAGGACGTAGATCAAACACATATGCAGTTTTGCATTTTTAAAAAACATATTAACTTCATCATTTACATATATCGTATCGTATAATAATATGCAGTTCTCTTCTATATGAAAAATGAAAATAAGATGAGAATTCCACTCTCAGAATGCGGTTATCTTCTGTATGAAAAACCTGACATCGGAATGTCATTTTGAGAATTCAGTTCTCTTGCTCGTATAGAATCTGACATGAACGTGAATCAATACAGAAAAGCAGATAGAAAAGAAAAAAATGTAGAGTCAGACTAGGATTCACATACACTGCAGTGTGTGCGTGGTGCGTTTAAAAGCTTGCAGTGCAGTAACCTTCGAGTACATAGTGCAGTGCGCTTAGTGCAAAAAAATGTAAACAAAAACGATTCCGCTTCTGAAGTGATGCAGTTCGCTTACGGGAAACGATCCCGCTTCTGAAGCAATGCAGTTCGCTTACGGCGGACGATTCGGTTCGCCTGCCCTAAAATAAATGCGCCCACTATCGCCCGAAGCGCCCGCGCCCCGCCCCTCCTCTATCCCGACGGTTGCACGCCGCACGAACGCCACGATCATCACGAACCCACGATCGCTAACACGGTTGGCAGAAGAGATCGTGTCCTCGGCAGAAGTTGCTGCCGCTCCCATTTAAATCCCGCGCTCCATCGAACAGGCCGTCCGCACAAAACACACGACGCTGCGCCTTCCTCCTCCTCTACCTCCTCTTTGCAGCAATGGGGTTCAGCAGAACCTACGACGCCGTGCATGCGCACGGGAACACGAAGCTGAAGGTGATCTACACCACCGACGTCGCCGCCATGGCGACGTACGTCGAAGAGTTCAAGACACTTCTCCAGCGGCGCCGCCAGAAGATCGTTGGCATCGACGTGGAGTACACACCCGACCACAGCAGAGCGGCCCTGGTTCAACTATCCATCGGCAAGTATCACCCAGTGCTTCTTTTCCAGGTATGTGGTACATTGGGCAAGAGATGCATCACCTTCGACAGGTTCCTCGGCGACCCAAGGTAAGCAATTCTCTCTGCCGAGTACGCGTTGCAGTTCTATATGCCCGTGTATGCAGTTCCGAAAGGTATAACTTGTGGTTCACTTTCCTTAGGTTCGAGTTTGCTGGCTTCGCCATCGAGCAGGACAAGCAGAAGCTCGCAGCCTGCAACCTCCACATCCCCAACTTCGTCGACATCCAGACGAACTGGAGGGTGCCTGATGGAACGAAGCCACTGGACTCGCTGGGCGATGTAGCTACTGCCATCATCGACGACGAGTACGCAGACATGAAAATGAAGATGACAGACCACGACCACAGCCTGTGGACTTCCATTCTCAGCACCAAGCACGTCGAGTATGCTGCCAAGGACGCCTACGCTGCGTTCGAGATATGGAACCGAATCAGCACCATGAAGAAAGGCCTCGCGCGCGCTGAAACAGAGAAGACAAGGAAGCGCCCGAGGTCATCCAGGAGGGGGTGGGGCAAGGGTGCATCAACTTCCACCTCCAACTCCAACGGGTGGAACTGGTGAAGCAGGACAGATGCTGAAACCCAAGGATTCCTGTCGCAAGTGCTCGATTTAGTTTCCCTCTGCGTATGTAGATTAGTTTGCTTTCGTTCTAGTTTGCTTTGGGACAATGTTTGCTTATGTTGCGTTAGTTTGCTTGATGATGTACTATGTTAATTATGACCGCAGAACCGTGGTTTCTATCTATCAAATATATGCAGTTCTCCGTAGTCTGTTTTCAGTATGTATATTGCTTCAAAACTGCTGATGTAGCTAGGATACACATAAAAAACAAAACTATCAGAGCAGTTCACATAGAGAATTCTTTCACAAAACTGCTCCTGTTAAAGAAGGTTGATGCAGTGCTCTTTTATTAAAAAAACTCTAGTTCCGTGTGTGGGTTAAAAAAAAGAAAAAGCTCGGTGGGGGTTTCCAGAATGCATGTTCTTCAACTGCTGCTGCTGATAGGATGCACATGAAAGACTATATGTAAAAAAGCAGTTCACTTATACTCAGAAGTCTCATAAGAAAATACACTAGAAGCCACGCAAAAAATGTCAGATTATTACAACAAAAATGTCTCATGCTGCTGCTGCTCAAGCGAGACTGATCTAAAGCAAATTTAACTTGATTTCCAAACACTTTGCATGCCTAAAAAACATAGCCATCACAACATCCCCTGCCCGAAGACCAGCTTCCTCCACAAATTCCTTCCAGCCATCTTTGAGAACCAAACAATCATCAGAGCCAACAGAATACATAACATCAACATCATGATATCCATTCTTGCTGACCAACACCAAATTAACACAGCTTTCTGTTACCCTGACTAGACCAGAAGGGAATTTCTGCAAAGAAAAACAACAAGAACAGAAAAAAAATAAGAACAACTAAGAAAAAGATTACAATCTTTCATAAAAAATATTGATGTCAACACGTAATAATATTGACTAGACAACATTGCTGCTGCTCCTACAATGTTCATAAAAAACTACTATGGGAAAAGCAGTTCGCTTATACTTGGTAGCAAAAAAAATTCTTCAGAAAACTAATACTCCTACAAAAAATTCAGGTAGCGTTAACTACAAACAACACATGAAAAAGAATATCCGAGAAATACATACCCATGAAACACTGACATCATCGTCAGTCAACTGATGGACGAATGGAGCCCGAAATCCAATACCTGAAGAATATAGAATAGAACAGAGAGCGCTCTGCCGCTGCATCTGGTTCAGAACCAAACCTTCAGAAAAAACGCATGTCTCCAGAATCGGCTCCACCCTTGCCAGGCAGCCGCACGCGCAATCCATTGCCTGGCGAAAAACAGATCTGGTTGGGAGAAAAAACAGATCGAGCAGGAGTGGCGCCGCCACGGATAAGGTGAGATGGGAGCCGCTACGGATAAGGTGGGAGGGGAGCCAATTGACCCACCAGTACATATATATGTAAAACAAACAACATAAAAAAAACGACAAATAAAGCAGTGCGGTTACATAACAAAATGCATTCCGCATTGCATATTACTGCAGTCCACTGCGCTTGACCAAAGCAAAAAAACTAATCAAACTAGTCCCCCCACACAACTGTGGCTGTAATGCAGTTCATACATGCTCGCATTGCATATTAATGCAGTTCGCCGCACTACAAAAAATTCAACGCGCATTTGCATATTACTGCAGTCCACCGCTCTTGACCACGATTCACAGACGAAAAACACAGCCTGCAATGCAGTTCTAACAACTATATAATGCAAAAAAACTCAAAGAACATCTTTGAGAAACGACCAGAGCCAGTCGCGCCGCAAAAAACGTAGACAAAAAACTTAAAATTCTTCCAAAATAACAACTTAATCCGCTCCAATTCATACGGATAGATCAAAAGCAGCCCGTAATTGCCGAAAACAACAGAATATTACATACAAAACGCAACAATTTCGATCCGCACGGGGAAGAACAGAGAACAGAGAACAGAGAAAAGCGGACGAACGGACCCAGATCCGCCAAATCCAAGGATTTCCGTCGTTTTCTCGCAGAATTCAGTGCTTAAGCACATATTAAATCAGCGCACGCACGAATAAACCAGTAGAAATCAGTCAAACTAGCCAGAAACGATGCTAAATGAATGTTTCCTGCTGCACCTCTATGTGGTGCACAGCAGAAGAAGGAAGCAGTGCGCATAGCTTTCGAATGCAATTTTGCAATGCAGTTCGGAACTGTTATGAGAATATTATTCTCATAATGTTATGAGAATAGACCGGCTATATATATATATATATATATATATATATATATATATATATATATATATATATATATATATATATATATATATAGAGAGAGAGAGAGAGAGCGCATGAATTTTCTATCAACACTAACTCAGGTGGTGGCTATCGGAACCGTTCGTGTGCTTCAGGATTCACACTTTTTGATGGATAAGGTTCTGACTTATTGTTTTGTTGAATTTCACCATGATGAGAGTGGAATGTTGTGTTGGACCTTTACGAGTAGACAGGCCCCGACATGGTAACCTAGTGTGTGCGGTCCTCAGAACATGTCAGAGCAAGGTTTCTACTACCTTTCACCTGGCTCGGATGGTCAAGGCCCTACTTTGGGTAAGTGTGTGCATTTTACTAAAAAATTGGACCTCGCTGGTTGGGGTGTGCCACTTTTCCTGTCACTTTCGTTGCCCAGAGGTTACAGTTCCGCACCGTTACATTTTTTGTGCGTCCATTGGGGAGCGTGCTTCCGTATACAGACACTCGGTACTACTACACTCGTCAGTTATTCGGACGGAGGTTTTTGGAGCTGGCCGTGCAACTCCGTAATGTATGTTGCACGTGATGCGATGCATCGGTTCAGTAGTTGACTGTATCTCTGAAACTGAAAACAAACACGCTGCCATGTATTATCTTTGCAATATTGTGACAGTCTAAAATGACATCACTCCATTTCCTCTATTGCACGAGTATATGCTAACTTGGATCTCCAGAAGAAGGCAAGGACTTGTATCGGCATTAACAATGACCATGTCACGTTTTTTTACTGACACTACTAGGCATGTCGACAGTACAAGGCTAAGCAAACGGCGATGCATCGACGAGATATGGCTGTAGCCGCTCACAAGCGCTTTGCTTCGGTGCAAACTAGCATCACCAATACGTTGTTCGACGATGTGTTGCGAGTGTTCTATCGTCCAGGAATTGTGTGAGTGTCCATTTTTTTCGCTTACATGTTGGTTTACCTTTTTCTTTCCGGTGTATTTGATGACCGTCCGACTCATCTGCACTGAGTTAGAGCACGGCGCTTCGTTCTCTCTGATACAGTCTCAAAAACTAGCGCGGATGTAGACCAAGTCAGGTGGGATTGCAATGCCGCCTCTCATGGCTGTTAACTCCGCTAACTCTGTTACTCATGTTGCGCGCTAGCTCTCACTCATCATGCACACAAAAAACCACAGGTACGTCAGTGGAGCTTATGTGGCATGTACCCGGACTACCTTCATAGACCTACCAGACTCTCTCGCTGTTAATTTTTCCACAGAATTAATCCGTGCATACCTTGCTCGTACCAGTGTTCCCGGGAGTTTAGAATTATGTGCATTGAAGTGCTATGTGATTCCAAAACACGCATGCAGAGAACAACACGTCTCAGCTCTATGAACAAAGGACCCCGCAAAAAACAAAGCTCTATCAACAAAGGCAGTTTCTAAATCCACTCAGGCGACAGCTGTCGATGGTATGCCTGCCTTCCGTATGAGTATTGCCGGTGGCTATATCTGCCACGCGAACGTGATCACGGACCGCCGTTCATGTGTGCCGAGAAAGATCAACGGAGCACCGACAAGAAACGACGGGCAATATCTGGTCCCCGGATTCCATGAGCCACCACTGGGGCAGGTTTTTTCGGCGGGTGAGCATTTGACCTTTTCCAGTAAAAATCCGTTGTTTCTATCAGCACCCTATGGTAAAAACGTTAGGGCATATTTTTCTTAATGGTAATTGTGAGAGCATCTTCTGTTAGAATTAAACCGAGGTACGCGGTCGATCCATCAAGGAACAAGCAATCACAACAAAATGACGACACCGAGATTTGTTAACGAGGTTCGGCGAACTCGCCTACTCCCCGGGGCAATGACTACGGGCGCTCCTCCCCGAGATACCGCAACACCGGCCACCCGGAGGCCGGCACACATCGCCGGCTCCCCCTTGCGTGCCTGTCGCTATCTAGCCGTCATAGGTTACAACGTGGGGTGCCTCCTCATATATAAGAGGCCAAGGGTACAACGTGTCCGACTCCGACACTACAAGTATCCTACCCACACTACAACACCAAGTCCAAACGTAACCCAACTCGTACACTATATTCGACACAAACCCAACAAACTCCACATTGGCGAATATTCTCCACCATCTTGAATTTGTCCATGCGTCAAACTTCCATGTACTCCGGACTTGTGTTGTCTTCTTCGTAGCTTACCGAGAGCTACTCGACGAGTCTGCCCCAGACCCGCCGCCGCCGTGAGACCCCGCTGCTACTCCCGCAACTTCAGTCTCCGTGACTCCACCTGCAATAGTGCTCCCTTGAAACTTGTAAAGATGCGAAGCCATCCTCTCTTCAATCATCACGGTCACCTCATCTTCCATGATTCTCATGGTCTTCCTATCCCGATCACAACGGAATACCATACCACCATCATGAAGAACACTAAGCGAAATTAGATTCCTCCTTAGCCCTGGCACATGCCTGACTCCCCGAAGCATCCGCTCAACTCCGTCAAACATCTTGATTTTGATGTCACCTACTCCAGCAACACGATAACCTGTGTCATCGCCCACATAGGCTAAACCAAACTCACCAGACTTGTACGAAGAGAACCACTCCCTGTTGGGTGTCGCATGAAAAGAGCAAGCTGAATCCAACATCCACACTTCACTTTTGGTTGACCGCCTGTCTGATACTATGAGAACATCACTACTGCTATCTGAGTCATCACCATGAGTTGTCTTATTAGCACTTGCCCCACCATTGAGTTCTGGACAGTCCTTTCTCATATGTCCCCGCTGCTTACACTTGTGACACTGTATATTCTTTTTCTTTTTCTTGTTCTTCCCTGCCTCATATCCCTTCCGCCACTCTTCACCTTTGACTAGCAAACCTTCACCATGAGAGACTTCCACCGCGTTCTTCTTTCTCATATCATAAGATAGCAATGCCGCAGTAATATCCTCATTCTTGACGGTCTCCTTGACGTGCGTCAAAGTAGTAATCAAATGGTCATAGGATGATGGCAATGAACAAAGAAGCAGAATTGCCCTATCCTCGTCGTCAACCGTCGCACCCAAGCGTGCTAGATCCGTCACGACTTGATTAAAGGCGTTCATATACTCCACAAGATCTGACCCCTCCTGCATCTTCATCCCATACAACTTTTGCTTCAGATACACCTTGGTCGTCGCAGTCTTGGACATAAACTGACTTTCCAGCTTCTCCCAGATCTTCTTCGCCGAATTCTCATCCATCACATGATAAATAACCTGGTCCGACAGACAGAGCCGTATAGTCCCGGCTGCTTTCAACTGTAACTCCTCCCAGTCATCCGCCTCCATCTTAGCTGGCTTGGCTTCCTGCAACAACGCCTTCAAGCATCCCTGTTGTGCCAACAAATCTTTCACCCTTGTCTGCCATAACCCAAAGCTTCCAGTTCCGTTGAACTTCTCCACCTCAAACCTGGTACCCGATGGCGCCATAGTTCTTTGTACGGCTGACCCTGCGAAAAAAATAACCGAGCAGTCTTCCCGTGATCCCCAAGTACAAGAACAGAACCTTTGTCTACTACTAGCAATCTAGCTAGTTGGTCTTCACGTGAAGTGCTCCCTTGGCTCAACTTCCACGTATGCTAAGCTATTTGCTTTGCCTTGCCTTGCTAATTCCGATGGATGACACAACCAGCGATGGATTTTCTCTTCTGCCGATCTGATATGTTTCTCTTGCCTCTTCTTGCCCCCTTGCCCGGCTGCCTTCTTTTATAGTGCGCGTGCACGTCTCCAGCAGTCCGGCTCGGCTACGAGGACTCCCAGGACTCGGTCCTGTTTTTGATTCCAAACAAACTCGATCGCTGTATGCGTTTCGTTCCTGCCTTCCACCGGAGTCCGACGTGTCCACATCTGCGCGTATACCCGAGCAACCAAACAGACTCAGCTGCCGGCCTTCCGCTCGATACGGCCCATCACGGCTTGGCCAGCTGCATGGCTCTCCTGGCTGCTCCCGTGCGTCGCGCCTAGCGCCAGGCCACGCGCCGTGGATGCCTGCCCCGCGCGCTGCTTAGTCGATACTCTCGCCACGCAGTTAACGTGTTACGCGGATTTCAATTGCTTCGATCTTCCAGATCACGATCCGTAGCCTCGTCGAACCTTGCTCTGATACCACTTGTTAGAATTAAACCGAGGTACGCGGTCGATCCATCAAGGAACAAGCAATCACAACAAAATGACGACACCGAGATTTGTTAACGAGGTTCGGCGAACTCGCCTACTCCCCGGGGCAATGACTACGGGCGCTCCTCCCCGAGATACCGCAACACCGGGCACCCGGGCGCCGGCACACACCGCCGGCTCCCCCTTGCGTGCCTGTCGCTATCTAGCCGTCATAGGTTACAACGTGGGGTGCCTCCTCATATATAAGAGGCCAAGGGTACAACGTGTCCGACTCCGACACTACAAGTATCCTACCCACACTACAACACCAAGTCCAAACGTAACCCAACTCGTACACTATATTCGACACAAACCCAACATCTTCAACCGGATCCCGTACCCGTCTCGACTGACCGACAGTCTTCATATCCGACCCATATCTAAGGTGGATACGCAGAGGCCCCGACATAACTGGGCACCGCCGCCACGTTAGAGGAACGGATCGACAATCTTCCAAATTAAAGCATGTACCCTACTTTTTTATGTCGCTTTTGATGACCGTCCGAATACTACACAGTGAGTTAGAGAACGACACTTCCTAACATTGCCGGTGAAGTTTCTGTCAGGACCCCAATCCTAAGTCACACAGGTCTAGCCTGTAACACATCATATCACTTTGCGGTCTCACGCACGGTATCTCCACGGGTGCCACCTTACCTGGCCCGGGACCGTTTGCGCATTTTGGCACACGTATACGATAGTGTCGCTAGCATCCATATGACAGAGAACCCGGGCCGACAAGACTAGTTATAAACCAAAAGTGGCACTAAATTAGAGAGACAGGCATACATGACCCAGCAACGAACGTGTCGGTCATCAACGTATGAACCCAAGTCGTAGCAAGCTACAAGGACTTAAAGGAACAACGCGTGACATTTTCCCTAAGGGACAGACACAGGAACGAAGAAGGACACATGCCGGCCAGCCTAAGTGTTTCGCAGCAGTAGCAAGCTACCAAGGCTCAGTGGAAGCACTAGGAGACATTTCCCTGTAAGATAGGCTACCAAGGGTAAACAACTAGGTGTCGGATCCCACACATAGCAATACACATTACACGTACGCATAACATGCGAGTATGTGCTGTACAACATGGCATCACAACATAACTCAACAACTCATATAGACAAAGGCCCAGAAGAGCCATCATAGCATTTATTACAAACAGAGGTCACATGACCCAACATACAGAGCATACAGGAAACGGAAGCATAACATGTGTGAGTACGGACAACTACAAATGAAAAAGGCTGAGAAGCCTGACTATCTACAAGACCCTCCCAAGGGTACAAGATCGTAGCTGAGGTAACAAGCTAAACGTCGAAGTCCATGCAGAATCACTAGCGAGACTGAAGTCTCTCTGCAAAAACATAAATTAAGCAAACATGAGTACAAAGGTACTCAACAAGACTTATATCAGAACTAACTACAAATGCTTCAGTATCAACAAAGGGATGGTGGAGTTTGACTGCAGCAAGCCAGCTTTGACTCAGTGGCTATCCTGAACTACGACTACAAGTAACTCTTTTGAGGTGGCGCACACGAATCCACATGTTCACCAATCAATACACCACTATGGATCCGCTCCCGACTCCCTACGAGAAGGCCATCCATAGCACTCACGCTTATCTTGCGTGTTTTAGAGTATCCACTTTCACTTGTCTATGAACTATAGAGGTAACCCAGAAGTCCATTTCCGCGGACACGGCTATTCGAATAGATCATATATAACCCTGCAGGGGTGTACTTCTTCACACACGCTCTCACCACTTACCGTCGTTTACACGACATGTACTCGGCAACCTTCAAGAGGAGGCCGAGCGAGGGTGTCGGCCACGACCTGACTAACCACACAAGTCTCTAGTCCAGGTTTATCGCCTATTTGGGTTCCATCCGTGGGGAGATCCGGCCGGGGTGTTGCTCACGGCCCCAAACGATGTGTACAGGGTTCCCGCATCACCAAACGGGCGACTGGTACACCGTGCCACGTACCTGCCGCGTCATAGCCCACCCCGAGGGTCAGCGCTGCGCACGACCTCCAGTAAACTACAAACACTAGAAACTAGTTGCAACTCCTGGACAGTGGACAAGGGCAGTTAATAAGTCGAGAGGGTCCATTGGTTTCGGGCCCAATGCATGGTAGTAACTGGTCATGGATCAACCAAGACAGAACTCAGTTCCTGAGGACGGCTGCAATGAGACAACCCACCATGTACTCCTACATGGCCTCTCATCGCTACCTTTACCAAATCGTGTTCACACACTTAGCTCACACACATTAGGACATGTTCATCACCATTCCAATTCATCCCCGATGAATCAGACCTGACACAACTCTA
Source organism: Secale cereale (assembly GCA_902687465.1). Classification (NCBI taxonomy): domain Eukaryota; kingdom Viridiplantae; phylum Streptophyta; class Magnoliopsida; order Poales; family Poaceae; genus Secale; species Secale cereale. The sequence continues at coordinate 295,167,221 of LR738712.1, forward strand.
AGCAATAGCAGGCATAACCAGAAAGCATGAATGAGTAGGCACAACATGGCTCAAACAACTCCTACTCATACTAGTGGGTTTCAACTATTTACTGTGGCAATGACAGGTCGTGCAGTGGAAAGGGGTTCAACTACCACAGCAGGTAACATTTGAAGCGTTGTTGTCCTAATGCAGTAAAGAGAGCAAGAGCGAGAGAGTGGGATTGTATCGGAATGCTCAATGGGGTTTTGCTTGCCTGGCACTTCTGAAGATGGTACTGTGTCTTCATCAGTGTCGTCGGTCACATCGTCGGAACACGTCTACTGAGAGGGGACAAACACCGGCAACACAGAGAAAACACAATCAATGCAATGCGACAATATGATGCATGATCCTTACATGGCAGTATGCTGTTGATTGAGCTAATGCAACTAGCAACCATATTAAATGAAGTTGGTTTGAACCAACGGTTCAAATTCAAACTCCATATGTGATTATTTAATTGTCATTTAAATGTTTTGGCCTAAACAGCAGCCATAAGTTGTTCTAACATGCATGAAAATGCCATAAACAGATTGCTTGAATTCTTTTGATCATTTTTCATATATAAATTATTTTCATTGGAGTTATATATTATTTTCTGTGATTTTTAGAAGTTTTGGCTATTTTTCTGAAATAAATAAATCATTTCTGATTTATTTAAAATTCCAGAAAACACTTATTGCGTCAGCATGACGTCACTGTGATGTCAGCAGTCAACAGAGGCTGGTCCAGGTCAAACCTGACCTGTGGGACCCACTGGTCAGTGACACCACTAGTTAAACGGGCTTAACTAAACTTAACAGAAGGTTAAACTAAACTAAACGGGCACAGGGGCCGACACGTCAGTGTCTTGGTGGTTAACTAAAATTAGTTTAGTAACTAAACTAATTTAGTAGGGCCCTGGGGTCCACCTGTCATTGACCCAGGGGGGTCATTAGCACTAATTAAGGCGTACCCGCCGGAGTTAGGCCGCCGGCGACGACCCGAGGCGGCGGAGGACGTCGGAAACGCCGCTCCGGCGACCATTTGGACGACGGCTTGGTGCTACGCGTAGCTGGGGATCTCGCGCATCTAATGGAGGCGACGGGAGGACACAGGGGCGACGGAGCTCGTCGGAACGGAGCTCGCGGCGGCGCCGGAGTTCTGGCTGCGGTGGAAACAGTGTTGCAGCGCACGGCAGGAGCAACCGGTGGCCTCAAACGATGCGCAGGGGTGCACTGAGTGCAGTGGTGAGCTCGGACACGAGCGGCGGTGGCTAGAACGACGGCGACGACATGGCCGGCGGCGAGGGGTTCTCGGGGTTGGTGACTGGCGTGGTTAGGGGTCGAAATTGACAGAGGGGAGAGAGGGGAATGACGGAGGGGCTCACGGGGGGTCGGTCGGAGGTCTCAGCAGGCTCAGCGAGGGCCGGACGGCGTCGGAATCCCGACGGCGATCTCCTCTGGCCGAGGAAGAAGACGAGGTCGACGACGGCGCTCCAGGGGCTCCTGGCATCGGGCGGCTCGGCGAAGAGCTCCAGCGTGTGGAGACGAAGCTCGTGGGCACGGTCATGGGGCGAGGGGTGGCCGGTGGTCATGGCTACGGCGAGCGGCGCTCTCAGGCGCGTTCGGTGACGAAAGGGAGAGATCCAGGGAATGGGATGAGAGCGAGGGAGAGTGAGAGAGTGAGGCAAAGAGGTGCGTGGCGTCGTCTAGGGTCGTCCAGGCGTCGACGGGGGATGCGGCAAGCAGGAGGTGGCCGGGGCGTGCCGGCGTGCCGCGGGCACACGCCCTCGTGCCCACTGGCACGAGGAAGAAGACGCCCTTGTCCCTGGGCTGGGCCAGGAACAGGAGCTGGGCTGGCTCTGCTGCAGATAAGAAGCCCAGGTGAGGTTCCACTCTCTCTCTTTTTTAATTTAGTTTCTGTTTTCTATTTTTTGTAATTGTTTTGGCTTTATTAAAAATACTTAGGCACACTAAAAAATCACCAAACTTATCATGCCCACTTTATAGAATATATCCAGCATGGAACATTTCAGTTTAGGATTATTTGGACATTTAAAATATTTACTAGCATTTAAATGCCCAAATTCAAATAACATATGGTTTAATCCATTGACCTTTGGATGACCTAGAAATTTGTGCACCATTTTTGGGAGTGGTTCTAGACCAATTAAAAAATGATGAACATTTTAGGAGGGCATTTCAGGTTCATTGGAAAAGTATTTTAGTAACCCTAATTGATTTGGGTGGTGCTGGGAGTTCCTGTAATCCCCATTTCAACTTTCTGTGAAAAATAAACATGATGCAACACCAGATGCTAGCACTAGGCAGTGACAGACGCTAGGGATGTGACAGTTTCTTTTGGATCAAAGTGAGTGTTTAGCCCGCATCCCACATCGCCCCCTCTGTGGCGACTCAAGGGCAACCCTAGCACTGCTGCCGCGCTGCCCCCCTCCCCCTTCCCTCCGCCGCTGCCAGAGGGGCTCCGTGGCGCTGGCGCGCGGCCCCGATGAAGGTGGCCGCAGGGATCTGGCACCTACTCGTTGGATGGAGGTTTGCGGTAGCGGGTATTGGTGGGCGTCCTCCACAGCTGTGCGGGCAGCGTGGTGGACGTGGACAACGGTGCGGTGGCAGAGCCTTGCAGTCCACCGGGTCACCGTGGTGAAGCTTCGTTGTCGTCCGTTCCGTGCCGACGCCGATTCCTGGTGGCTGCAGTCACCGTCTCCTGGTGCTTGCTGGCTGGATATGGCATTTGGGTGAGGTTCCAAGGGAAACCCCTGGCCGACGCGGCTGCCCCCCAAAGTCGACGCCTTTGGCGCCGATCCCATTGCTCGGGCTTTGGGGTGGTCCCTCTCCCTCCCGCCTCTCTCATGAGCTCCGATGAAAGACACTTAGGTAGAAAATCAATGCCGCATTTGTAGCGGCTAATGCATCTGGTCGTGAGCTTGACAACTTATTTGTCTTAGGGCATCTCCAAGGGGCACCCGAAAACCGCCCACATCCGTCCGGTCCGCGCTGTCCTGTATCGGTCAGTGGAGCGGTCCGGGCGCGTTTTCTCCCGCAATTGGAGACGAAGTAGGAAGATGTTTGTGGTAGGACTCCAACACCCTCGGCCCACCCAATCCCCCCTCCCGGTCCCAATTCCTTCCACTCCACATTGTAAAACACTTACACATGGTTTCGTCAATGTAAGATGAAGGTTCTTGTGTAGTATAAGTGTTGCGGTGATGATCTCTCTCTCTCTCTCTCTCTCTCTCTCTCTCTCTCTCTCTACTTCCTTAACATCTGATTTAACGCATACGCATCATAAAAGACTTAACATGGTTGATGGCCTTGGCGGTTGTAACGACCACCTTGTAGAGAAGGTTCTCATGCGCAAAAAAGGGAGCCCTCGGATGGGCATGCATGGTTCCATCAATGTAAGATGGAGGTTCTTGTGTAATATAAATGTCGCGGTGATGATCTCTCTCTCTCTCTCTCAATCTCTACTTCTGTAACATCTGATTTAAGGCATACGCTTCATAAAAGACTTAACAGGGTCGATGGTGTCGGCAGGTGCAACGACCACCTGAGAAGGTTCTCGTGCGCAAAAAAAGGGAGCGCGCAGATGGGCATGCAAGGTTCTGTCAATGTAAGATGGAGGTTCTTGTGTAATAGAAGTGTTGTGGTGATGATCTCTCTCTCTCCCTCTCCTTCCAACTTCTTTAACATTTGATTTAACGCATACGCATCATAAAAGACTTAACAGGGTCGATGGTGTCGGCGGGTGCAACGACCACCTTATAGGGAAGGTTCTCATGCGCAAAAAAAAGAGCCCTTGGATGGGCATGCATGGTTCCATCAATATAAGATGGAGGTTCTTGTGTAATATAAGTGTTGCAGTGATTATCTCTCTCTCTCTTTCTTTCTATCTCCCTCTCCCTCTCTACTTCTTTAACATCTAATTTAACGCATATGCATCATAAAAAGACTTAACATCGGATACAGGCAGCTGTGCGCCCACCACGCCCGCCAAGTGTTCGGCGATTTGCCTGCTCGGCCATGGACTCGGACGACGAGGAGGCGCTCACGGCGCTGCTGGAGGAGGAAGCCGATGCCGACGTCCAGGATGAAGAGCAAGAACCGGCATCGGGGAGGTGAATTGGCGCCGGGGCGGCTGAAAGCAAAGAACCGACATCGACTAGAAGGCTATTGCATGCTCTACTCCGACTACTTCGCCGTGTTGATCACCAGCTACCGGCAACCTGGACTGCCTTCCTCAACATGCGTCAGGAGATCCGAGACCCACATGTGCATCAACAACTGCAACATGATCTAGTGGAGCACCTATGGAGGCTCAAGGGCAACGCCTAGCTCGACATGTGATAAAATATAAGTTTTTATTTGTTGAACTATATTAATTTGTGCTCCCTCTGTAAACTAATATAAGAACGTTTAGATCACTATTTTAGTATTCTAAACGCTCTTATACTAGTTTACGGAGGGAGTATTAAACTATTTGTTGTTGAACTATTTCGTTTCTATAGATTTTCTGTGATGAACTATGTGATAAAAAAAAGCTCATTGGCGCCGAAGCATGACGAATATGGACTGATTTGCGCTGATGGTGGGCCATTTTGCGCTGAAAATGGGTTGGAAAGCAGGCAAAATTACGCCAAAGTTGGGCCGATATCGTCGCCTGAGGGCGACCTGTGAGCGGCGGCTGGGAACCCATTCGTCTCCAAGCTGATTTTAGCGCCGGTTCGCCCTGGACAGCGATTTTTCGAGAGCCCTGGGCGGCAACGGCTGGAGATGCTCTTAGTTAATAGGCATCACTTAATGGCGGTGATGTTGTTTTTGCTCATTCGCATCAATATGTGCATCTAGTCATTGAAGAGCTGCGATCGTTGACACACCTTTTACTGATGAAAACAAAACGCACGAGCGTGCGATACGAGACCTCCCCTGGCCACGTGTGATACGTCCCGATTCTTGGTCAAAATGTCTTAAACCAAAAATGGTCAGGTTCAGAAATGCATGTGTGTGTCGTTGTTAAGCGCACAGTACCTTCTTCGAGTCCGTCTGGCGTGCCCCTGTACGTCTTGTTCATTCGCTGACGGATCAGTCCGCGTGTCCTGGTTTCACGGCTTTAGTTTAACCACAGGTGTTGCACTCGGTCAGACTGTAGCGGGTAGCAGGCTCTGTGTGTGACGCATTTATTTGACGTCGTGTATATTTGTATATAGTTCTCGGCGGGGAGCTACCAAAACCACACATCAGCCCTTGGTGAAATACGTCGCGGTGCTAGAAGTCAACACAACCTACACCATCGATGGAGAATCGTGTGCTCCCCCATGTAGTTTACCTCCGACCCAAACAATTGTCCGTTCATGTATTTGTGGTCTATGGGACATCTACACCGTATATAGAATTTTGTTTAGCAATTCATCAAAAAGTTAGAACTTCCTAAAATTATTTTCGAAATAAACTTGACATTTTGTTGTACTCGTAAGAAAAAATTCACAAAGAAAATCACTTCTTGACTTCTTTTCAAAAAAAGGCAATTTTTTTATAAAAATAGTACTATGAATAGTGACATATAATAGCCAAAAAATTGCCTTTTTTGTTGTGAAGTCAACTCTGTTTTTTTTGTGAAAATTTATATATTGATGCAAAAAAGTATTTTGTGAAAATAGTTTATACCTATTTTGACTTTTTTTATTTAATTAAAATCCCTATATAGGGTGCATATACAACCAGAAACCAAAGTGTATTTCCCCGTTCATGTCCCACTACGTTATTGAGCGTATACAGGCCATGGTCGACGAGGATAATCGCCTCCGAGCCACCGCCTCGGTGATCACCACGCCTTGCGTCAACCCACGCTCGTGCGGTGTGGCCATGGTACCGTGTGGACGGTGAAGAAACTCTACACCACGTGCCGAGTCGGAGTCGGCTCAATCGAGCTGGATACGTACACGGAAAGGGACGTGTCCTTCTACGTCTTGCACACGAATGTTGATCACCCGACAACATCCAGCTAGTTGTACGTCTCGACTCGACCTCACCGACGGTTGTGCGCTGGATGACGATCTTGCTCACGTCGAGCTGCCCGATGGGTTTGGGCGTTTGGTTCGATGGCAAAATTGGGTTGGCTGGTGATATCCCTAACCACCTGGTTAAGGATAACCACATTTGGTTGTTTGGCTGAATGGATTACTTTTGTTAGATAGCCATTTTTTGTTGTTTAGCTGAAAGGATGAGATGTGGATGGATTCTTGTGATGACACCCTTTTCTATGACATGGTGAAGAATTTACGTGTTTTCTCAATCAGTTCATTATACAATCCTTCTGCCCATTCCATTAGAGCATCCGATATTAATATTTCAGAGGCTGTAGTAGTGTCGGCTTCTATCTTTATCTCACTAGCAAACACACACACTTGTGTATGGGAAAGTTGTGATGTTCAACTATGAAATCAAACATATGCATCATATCGGGACTGCCTTGCTGATTCTGTTCGTCAGCTCAGTGCTCCTTCATGCTAGCTTCAGAGAAAGGCAAAGACGCAGCAGATCTGGTACAAAGAGGGATCGAGGCACACTGTCCATAACAAGTTTGTAGAGAATTGAGAGAGGAAAAAGGGAAGGCCAGAGAGACACCGGCATCGCCATGACTCGCCGATGGCGCCTCCGTTCTCCGGCTGCTGCCAGAGCTTGATCGATAATCACCCTCACAACGCCAGTTTTTCTGTGGATCTATTCGTGGGGTGAGGTAGACAAAGAAAACATTTCAAGGCGCAGCGAGCGCGGGTGGTTGCCACCATCCGTCATATTTTCACGGACCGCGTCAACCAGCTTTTAGTGGGAATATTCGGAAATTGTGGCTGCCCTCATCCAGTCTATCCTCTCACCCAAACAGCTGGTATCCCTGGAAAAAATGGCTATCCCTGTCCCATCCTGGGATAGCCATGGAACCAAACGCCACCTAAGTGGAGCAGCTGCACAACCAGGTTCACGGCTGTGGTGTGTGCTTCGTCGAAGGCGACACATGCACCTCGTGATGGATATCCCCCAGCTCCTCCATCACTGTCCAGTCCGCGTCGACGGGTGCGACGCGCACTGCGCCCCCTTGTCCATCCCTCCTCTTCCTCTGCCTGAAGTCTGTCGGATTCCTGTCTGCTTACTCGTTCGGTTGCTCAGCATCAATCGGTTGAGCGCCAAGTGTGGTGTTGCTGCATGGTCGTGGATCATTTTGATCCAATCTCGGGTCTGCGGTGGATCCATCTAGTGCAAGAAAATCGAGTGGAGCAATGTTAAAAGCATTATCTGCTATTGCATTATCCAACGGTCTCATGAGAACAATGTCTAAACGATTTCATACAGAAGATTCGAGCAGCAACAAGATTTGAGGGGCTTACCTTTTACTACTCCATTTGTTCCTCATTCTAGTGCGCTTGCCGGTGCAGCTAGACTGTAAGGATTCGGCGACGCCGGCCACATTCTGCGACTGCGCTTCGACTACTCTGGCCGATGCAGCCTGCCACTCCCTCTCCAAGACAACCAACTAAAAGAATCATAGGGGCGAAGCAAGAACAACAGAAAAGAGGAAAGAGCTCTAGCCGCTGCAGCTTGTCGTTCCCTCTCCAGCACATGACCAATCCACGGAACACCATTTGTGTAATTATCCACACAGTCCATTTCATTGCTTGTCGCATCTCATACTCTCAAGTCTCAAGTCTCAACAACCAACACCAAAAATAGAATTTAACCATGCATTAACACAACACTTGCAGGGAGCTCCACTAAAGAAGGGAGGAGATTCAGAAATCTATTAAGGGAAAGCAAAGAACTTTCCAAAATCACATCAAACAACACAGAGTTCAAGCATTTGTTCAGAACGATCAGAAGCCTATGGATTAATTAAAGATTCAGAGCAAAAGCTTAAATATTTAGAGCTTCAAACCTCTGAAAGCAAAATGCTAAGATACCAAAAAACTATCAGGCTCAAGTTATGTTTCGAGCCAGCGTCGTCTCGAATTTCCTCTTGCGTGGTCTTGTCCTCCTCCTCACGACCCCAGTTCTGCGCATGGCAAGCTCAAGGCAGCACCGTCATGGTTCTGAGTGAAGCATGGCGACCTCGGGGCAGCAGATTGGGACACCAGACCACATCTACGGCTAGTCAACTTCATCATCAAAATAAAAAATGAATCACACAGGAACCCAAACAAAAAAAAATTATTAGGAGCAGGCCCGGATCGGGGAGCAGGCGAGGGGAAAATTAATAACAACATTACATTTGGAGGGCCGTAGTTAGGAACAAAAACATAAGATAACATATACTCCCTCCGTTCCTAAATATTTGTCTTTCTAGAGATTTCAACAAGTGACTACATACGGAGGAAAATGAGCGAATCTACAATCTAAAATATGTCTACATACATCCGTATTTGTAGTCCATTTGAAATGTCTAGAAAGACAAGTATTTAGGAACGGAGGGAGTACATCAGTAGGCAAACTAGAAAGAATTGGATTCTTTCAAGGTCCTGGTAAGTAATCTATAAAAATTAGTACTAGTACTCTATAAAAATTAGTACTAGTACTCTGGCTACTACTCTTTTTGCAGCTTGACGACCTCTCCAGCACGAGCAACCATAAATTCACAAATCCACAAAAAATCAAAAGGAAGAAGCAAGAAGTTTGAGAAAAACAAACAGGCCTCTTTTAATGCCGCCATTCGGGAGTCGCGGAGTAGTTGTGGACCAGGAAGAGGCAGTGAGAGGCCAGCAGGGAGCAGTACAGGTCGCGCCCATCGTCGACACTCCCGGGTAAGCGCGTGACATGCCCCCGCGTCTCCCGGCAATGGGAGGAGACTGCCACAAGCGTCTAGCAGTACGGTAGCCCAGGGCTATGGTCTCCTCGGATCAAGCTCGTCGGCAGTTGATGACTATATCGACATGCCCCGTCTCCCCGGATCTCACTGGTATTTGTGCTGCAGCAGAGGGAGGGAGCCCGTTGGGTAGCATGATGAAGGGATGGGTAGCACCGAGATGGGGATGGGAGAGGGTTTGGGCGGTGCGACTCGCGGGGAAAAGGCGGGCATAGGTGGCACGCTGTGGAGGGGAAGGGTGGGAAAAAAATTATATGAGACCAGGTCTCATATAATGCACGTGAGACCCACTCTGATGGATGACACGTGGCATTCACAAATCACAAAGCATCTAATCTCTCCCCCCCTGATTTCAGGTGGGGGTGGGGGAGGTGCTTTGTGATTTGTAAATGCCACGTGTCATCCATCAGAGTGGGTCTCACCTGCTAATCTATGAGACCTGGTCTCATACAATTTCTTTCCGGAAGGGTGAGAGGGGGTTGGGGCGGCGGGATCTGGTTGGGATAGAGAACGAGCGAGAGAGAGGGAGAGCGATAGGTCGGATAAACGAGCGAGAGAGAGACGACGAGTAAGGTTCCCACCGATCACGTACATGGGCCAACGGTTCTCCAGAACTTTACGTCCGCTGCAATCACGGGCCCATGACTGCCGGACCTGCTGTCTTGCCAGGCTACTACTGCGCGCTATTGGGCTGGACACAGGCTGAGTGGTCCAAGTTTGGCTATAAGAGGAATTATTCATCAATCACTTAAAAGTAGAAAATGCAAAGAGGGAAATGTGAGGGAGCAGATCCCAACACATATGAGCGTCCGTGATTGCAATCTCTCTAGCGAAATTTTATATCTTTGCTTTCCTCTCTCTCTTATATATATATATATATATATATATATATATATATATATATATATATATATATATAGACACACACACCAATATAAAAAGACCCAAAGGGGCAGATCCAATTAACCTCGTCCATCAAATCATGCCAATCCAACGACCTAGACTGCTTCATTGTCGAGCGCTCAACACGTTTAGCGTGGATTTAATTTCATGCCAAATATAGTGCTAATCACATAATAGCACGCAAATAATATCCTAATTAATATCCGCATGGACAAATTAACGTGCATTGCATGTACACATTGACTAGTACTTTGAAAATCTAAACACCCTTTCTACATGAATATGGTTTACAAATGCCATGATCTCACATTCATAAGGCTGAATCCATCTTAAATTGAATTGAACAATTTGAAACCATTTTATGTTGAAATCCAGTGTATGCATTCCTCGCTAACTAGCTCCAATTAATGTGTGTTTCATGCAAGGTTTATGTTGAAATCCAGTTCATGCATTCCTCGTATAACGTGTTTGACACATGCAACATGTAGTGTAGTCCCATTTAGACATGAATTGCATAACGCCATGCATTTTATCTAATTGAAAAGATCTATGGATCACTAATATTGATAAACTAAATCACATTACATATGTCCCCAAATTCAAATTAATATGCATGTTTGATAACCCAGTTTTTGTTATGATATTATTGATGTCCTGATCTCTAATTTAAATATTTGAATTCCCTTTAATCTAGATATTTCGTCTTATATAGCTATCACTCGCACCCTCATATACTAAGAAGTCTAGGCCCGTAAGGGTTCGATTTTTCTTGTTTTTTTTGGAAAAAACCATGTTTCTTTGAGCGACGCGTGTGCAGCCCTTGTTTATCGACATGTTCGATTTTGCTCTCGTCGGAAGTTGATGACTATATCGACATGCCCCGTCTCCCCGGATCTCACTGGTATTTGTGCTGCAGCAGAGGGAGGGAGCCCGTTGGGTAGCATGATGAAGGGATGGGTAGCACCGAGATGGGGATGGGAGAGGGTTGGGGCGGTGCGACTCGCCGGGAAAAGGCGGGCATAGGTGGCACGCTGTGGAGGGGAAGGGTGAGAGGGGGTTGGGGCGGCGGGATCTGGTTGGGATAGAGAACGAGCGAGAGAGAGAGAGAGCTGCTTTAAACCATGTTCAAATTCGTGTGCAGCGCATCATAAGTGAGAGCTGCTTTGTTTTTTAATATTTGTTTACTGGCCGGTTTGCATGGTCAAATTGATGGGTTCTTTCCAGATTTTCTGGGTTTGCTCTGTTTCACGTGTCCCCGCATGGGCATGCATGTCGTCGGGCCAGTTCACATGACCCTTCCAGATTTGGTGCGTTGGTTCTGCTCCATGCTGCATGGCAATGCATGTCGCCACGTTTGTCTCACATGCAGTACTAGCAGTTCACCAATGAACACGTTGCCTTCTGGACTTTTCTGGTGGGCTTAGTTTTTGTTTTTTCTTTCCTTTTGGCTGCCTATAAGTACTTGTTTTCCTGGTGTTCGTTCACTACCCTCTTTCAATTCTTCCTTACCGGTTGGTCGGGGCTACTTCTAACCCTATCCGCCACCACGGGCCCCATCCTCATGGCCAGCTCCACAACATCGCTGGCAGACACTCCTCTCTGGTGCCAGATCCGGCCGTTCTAGGCGCAACCCAGCCGGATCCCGGCGGCATACCCCCGCGACACAGTTCCCACGACCAGGCCCGATGCAGCTTCCTCGTCGGCTGGAAACGCCACCAGCCCCGACGACATGGACGTCGGTGCTCACCTCGCCGGAGCCCACCTCGTCCTCTAATTTGGGCTGCTTCCAGCCGGTCTACACATGCGCCCATCAGTCCAAGAGCCTCCCTATCTGAGCTACCTCGCTGGGAGAAGCCAGAACGTGCCAAACGCTTATCAAATCGCCAGGTGAGTTTGAAGCTGGCTTTGAGAATCTGAATTTATGGACTTCAGAGGCTGTGAGAGGTTCAAGTCGTTTGGGCTCTGTGCTTGGTGACTATCGCTCTTTCTAGACTTTTATCAGCAAGGGATGATTTTGTCAATCTTTTTGTTGTATTCATGATGTTGTGTGTTTTTAGATCCGAGTGCCGGTGAGGCGGGTCGGCGGTGGTAGGAACGGCAAGAAATTCGTCGTGGGAAACATCCAGTAAATTCATCGTCTGGTGAGTGTTTGTCTTGCTTGATTTTTTTTTACAAAATATTGTTGTTTGTTTGGTTTCTTTTTTCATTCTCTTTTGATTTCATATTTAGCACTTTTTAGATGATCTGTTGACCCATGTGGTTGGAAGGAATGTTCGGCCAACACTATGCGAATTAATTGATCTTTGTCTTGTTGCTGTTAAGAGTTGCATCTGATGTGGATGTTTTGTATCATTCGTATTTTACTACTGGTTGACTCTTTATAGGAAGGCAAGAATTTGGTATAGAGAGCATAATATATCTTTGTAAGCAGTAAAAACATCAATTGTTCTGGAAGGTGACAATTTTTTTTGAAAGTGACATAGTTGTTTACAGGGAGAGGAATACAAGCTATTTTGGCCTGAGTAGTCCGAATTTCTGCAGATGGCATCAAAGTTTGGAGCAAAAATAATACCATTTGGATTGGTTGGAGAAGATGATATATGTGGTGCGGCCTCGAAAACATATTATCTTGCTATGTTATCCCGTTGATTATCTAATGTCTAGAAACAATGTTTTTCACCTCAAATGTTGTTAGACTACAGTGATCTTCTTGGCTCCCATTTTATGATATCCATGGTAACAAGCTAAATGAAGAGGGCCTAAAGCTCAGGTATGTTTTGATTTCATTTTAGAAGCAAAATAATAATAGTTTGTCGATGAGAATCAATGGTCTTTATTAACCTTATTATTTCTCAGGACTGATTTTATGGGAGAGATAAAGAATAAAGATATGCATCCTGCAGTGCTTACGCCAAAAATGTCAAGAAGATTTTACTTCATCTTTGGGGAGCCTATTGAAACAAAAGGTAGCCAGCTGCGCTAGCAAATAGTAATCTGAAAAGATATCTACATGTTATAGTGGCAAGTCAACATACCTGCCCTGTTATCCTTTTTAGATAATCGAAAAATGAGTCGGAATCCATGCAGACGTATTTCGAAGAACCCATGTCTGATTAGGTTTGCTTCTTGTGTTTTCGATTGGTTTACTTGTTTGCATAGGGAGGGAGAAGGAGTTAAGAGACAAAGAGAAGGCTCAACACCTCTATTTGCATGTCATATCTGAAGTGGAGAGCTGCATCAAGTATCCGAAGAGGAGAGAGGAGGATCCCTACAGGAGTGCACTACCCAGTTTCAATATCAGGCAACTCATTGTTCTGATGCAGAAATATCCATATTTGAACCCTGAGTCTGAGATGATCACGTTTGTCATTACTTAGGATCCAAACCGATTGTTTATATTGTTCATGTTAATCTTTTGTATACATAGTTTTTTAAATACCTCAAATTAATTGCAGTTCATTCAAATTAGAAGGGTCTATAAATATTTAAAACTAAGTTCAGAACAATGCATTTCTTTGTGAAGTACATTAGCGGATTTACTAAGCTAGGAAGGGGCGCTCATTCCACTAAATGTTACTTCCTCCATTCCCAAATATTTGTCTTTCTAGACATTTCGAATGGACTCAACATACGGATTTATGTAGACATATTTGAGAGTGCAGATTCACTCATTTTGTTTCATATGTAGTCACTGTCACATCCCTAGTCTGTGCTTGCATTAGGACTAGCTAGATTGTGCATCATGTTTAACTTTTCCCAGAAACTTGAAATGGGGATGACAGAAACCCCAGCACCCCTCTTTTTTAACTAGGGTTTAATAAGATCTTTTCCAATGTACCCAGAATGCCCTTCAAAAATGTTCATCATCTCTGCCTTGGTTTTAAACCTCTGACAAAAATGGTGCACAATTTTCTAGGACATCCTAAGGTCACTGGATTAAATCTTATTGTATTTGCATTTGGGCATTTAAGTGCTATTAAATATTTCAAATGCCCAAATAATCATAAACCAAAATGTTCCATGTTGCTTATATAATATACAGTGAACATGGTCAGTTTCATGATTTATAAAAATGTTCTAGCATTTTTAATAAATCAACACAGTTGCAGAAAAACAAAAACAAAAAATAAATTAGAAAAGAGGAGAGAGAGAGAGAAACTTACCTGGCCGGCCCAGCCCAGCAGCCACTCCACGCACCTGCTTCCTCTCGACGGGCAGGCAGAGAGGAGCACGCCGGCGAGCCTGCGGGCGCCACACAGCTCCTCGCCGCTCTGCTTCACCCCTCGCCACCGCGACGCCCTGGACCGTCTCCACGCCGTCGCCCGAAGCCCCTGGACACCGCACTTCTCCCCCTGTCTCTCTCCCTCGCCCTCTCCTCGCCATAACCGACGTGCCCGCGAGCCCACCGCCGTCGTAACCGTGTCCACCGCCATCCTGACGTCGCCTCGTCGTGTCAAGAAGCACCACCGTTGTCCGCAACGTCGAGCCGCTGAGCCCCGGGTGCTCGCATGCTCTGCACCGCCACCTTCGACCTTGTCTTCAGCGACCGCCGCCGGAGATCCCCTTCGCCGTCGCCACCGCTCCAGCTCGTCCCCGAGCCCGCCATCTAGCTCGTTGCAACCGCCGTGAGCTCCTGCCCCTCCCCATCCTCTCCGTTCTCGCTCTCGAGCCCCGTAGCGACCGCACCTTGCTCGCCTGCACGCTCCGCCGACGTGTCTCCGGCCACCTAACGGCCCGGCCGTCGTGCCCATCCTCCTCACCGCATCGCGTAGGCCCCGTAAGAGCTAGCCCCGTGCCCCCACGGCCGTCGTAGAGTCGACCCCGAGCTCACCCGAGCTCCGGCGACGCTCCGGCCATCCCCAGGCCACGCTTCAGCCACCACTCGATGCGGACGAGCGTTCGCATCATGCAGCTCCTCTCCGCTGTCGTTTTGGTTGCTGGAGGACCAAACCCGAGGTGCTCCGCCGCGTCTGGCCTCGCCGGCGACAAGCCGCCGGCGAGTTTGACTCGCTGACTAGGGGGTTTGACCTCCCCCTGTGCCACTGACAAGTGGGCCCAGCCGTTGACTATTTAGTCCAAGGATTAATTAGTGTTAATCTTTTTCTGTTAATTAGTTTTGACCCACTGACGTGTGGGCCCGACCCTGTTAGTTATTAGTTAGTTTAAACTAACCCTTTTGTTTAACTCTGTTAGACTGACATGTGGACCCCACACGTCAGGTTGACCTGGACCAGCCCTATTGACCTGCTGACCTCAGCATGAAGTAATGCTGACGCAATAAGTATTTTCTGGGATTTAAATAAATCAGAAATGATTTATTTATTTTCAGAAAATGCCCTAACTTCTAAAATTCATATAAATTCAATAGTAGCTCAGATGAAAAAGTTTTATATATGAAAAATGATCAGAAAAATCCAATCTTTCCATTGGTACTAGTTTCATGCATGTTTAAGCAAGCTAACCTTGCTGTTCATATCAAAACATGATAATGCATTTTGAATATTAATAACTTGGGCATGAATTTGAATCTTTGATTCAAATAAGCTCAAACCTTTCTGTTTATAGTTGCATTAGCTCAAAACACATTCATCTTGCCATGTCATGAACATGCATCATATTGTTGCATATTGTTGTGTATTGATTGTATTACCGGTGTTCTTCGTGGTAGGTTCTGCTCCCGAGGATACATCTGCGTATCCAACTGAAGAGCGGTACCCGTCAACCAATCTGTTAGGCAAGCAACCCACTGATCATTCCGATATGAACCCATCTTCTTGCTTCTGTTCTCTTTTACTGCATTAAGGCAACAACGTGTGAACTTCTGTTTGCTGCGGTAGTTGAACCCCATTCCTTTGCATGACCTGTCATTGCCACAGTAAATAGTTGAAACCCACTAGCATGTGTAGGAGTTGATTGAGCCATGTTGATGTGTTTCCTACCATGCTATATATGCTGCCTGCTATGCTTAGAATTGTGTCAGGTCTGGTTCATTTGGGTGATGGATCAGAGTGAAATGATTATGTTTGGAAATGAGAGTGAAGTGTGGAATATGTTTTGGTAATCGTATCGATGAAAGGCCATGTAGGAGTACATGGTGGGTTGTTTCATTGGAACCGTTCATAGGAACTGAGATCTGTATGTGTGATTTAAGATCAGCTACTACCACACATTGGGATCCTTAATCGACTCTCTCGACTTATTAACTGCCCTTGTCCTCTGTCCGGGAGTTGCAACTAGTTTTTGGTGTTTGTAGTTTACTGGTGATCGTGCGCAGTGCTGACCCTCGGGGTGGGCTGTGATACGACATGTACGTGGCACGGTGTACCGGTCGCCCGTTTGGTGGCTCGGGAACCCCGTACACATCGTTTGGGGCCGTGAGCGACACCCCGGCTGGATCTCCCCACGGATGGAACCCAAATAGGCGATAAACCTGGACTAGGGACTTGTGTAGTTAGTCAGGTCGTGGCCGACACCCTCGCTGGGCTTCCGCTTGAAGGTTGCCGAGTACATGTCTTGTAAACGACGATAAGTGGTGGAAGCGTGTGTGAAGAAGTACACCCCTGCAGGGTTACCAATCTATTCGAATAGCCGCTGTTCGCGGTTAAGGACCACTTGCTTACTTATACAGTTCATAGACAAGTTAATGGTTACTCCTAAAAGTCTCAAGACACGTGTGAGTGCCGTGGATGGCCCTTCTGTAGGATGGCGGGAGAGGATCCACGGTAGTGTATTGTTGTGGTGAGTAGTGGACTTGTGTGCGTAGTCTCATCTTTGCAAACTACTGAGAGTCGTGGTATAGGTTAGCCAGGAGTCAAAGCTGGCTTGCTGGAATAAACTCCACTACCCTTGTTGATAATGATGCATGTATGATTGGTTCTGATGTAAGTCTTGCTGAGTACCTTTGTACTCATGTTTGTTTAATAACAGTTGTAGAGGAGAACCCCGCCCCCTCTGATGGGTTCTACATAGACCTTGACGTCGACGAGTAGCTTCCTACCCAGACGGCGATCTTGAACTTGTGAAGGTCCTTGTAGATAGTCAGGCTACACCAAGCATGTTTTCTTTCCAAGTTGTCTGTACTCAGACAAGTTAGCTTCCACATGTGCATGTATGCTTGTATGACTTGAGTGTTGGGTCATGTGATCCCTACCTGTATGGATATGTTATGTATGGCTCTTCGGAGCCTCTTAAATAAAGTACTTTGAGTCATAGAGTTCTGTTGTGATGCAATGTTGTATTTGCACATATCGAGCATATTGTGTGTATGTTATTGAAATGCTTGGTATATGTGGGATCAGACACCTAATTGTTTACCCTTGGTAGCCTATCTTACAGGGAAATGCCTCCTAGTACTTCCACTGAGCCTTGGTAGCTTGCTACTGCTCCGGAATACATAGGCTGGCCGACATGTGTCCTTCTTCATTCATGTGTCTGTCCCTTAGGGGAAATGTCACGCGTTGTTCCTTTAAGTCCATGTAGCTTGCTACGACTTGGGTTCATACGTTGATGACTGACACGTTCGTTGCTGGGTCATGGATGCCTGTCTCTATAATTTAGTGCCACTTTTGGTTTATAACTAGCCATGTCGGCCCGGGTTCTCTGTCATATGGATGCTAGCGACACTATCATATACGTGTGCCAAAATGCGCAAATGGTCCCGAGCCAGGTAAGGTGGCACCCATTGGGATACCGTGCGTGAGGCCGCAAAGTGATATGATGTGTTACATGCTAGATCGGTGTGACTTAGGATCGGGGTCCTGACAGCGTTGGCATCATAGTCGGACTGCCGGTAGGTTCTTCAAGCCAAACTGGTCAATGTTGAGTCTAGAAAATTCTTAGTTATATGTAGGGGAATTGATTGTGGAAGGGAACGTAAAGCTCTTTTTACTTCTTTACCTTATGCCCTTCTAATCTGAGTTAGCCTATTCTTTCTACGGGTTTAGGACTAGGCCTCTCATCTTTATTAGGTTCACGTGTTACTAATCCGTAGACTCGTAGGATTGTTGGTTTCAAGCCTCAGTTCAGTTTCTACCTTTCTAGTATGTTGATTAGTTGGACCCGGAACCTTGATATGATGTTGTTGAGTGGCTATGCTATCATTTGTAAGATGTCTCAAAATCTTTTTTGAGCATTTACAGTTGTTATACTGCCCAATTTCTTCTAGAAATTCTAATGCCTTTGCATTATTTCATGTTTTAGATGTCTGACCGCACCCCTCATCAGATGGTCTGTCTAACCCGGTGCATCAATGTGCCAGGTCACACGGCCATGTTGGTTCGTGTGTTGACCGAGACTGGCTACCGTTGGTATCCTGAGTATACTGTGGAGGAGCAGTACCGTGATTTCAACCAGAGCCAATACTTCTGCACAGTCCAGATATATCCTTCATATCCCGGAGCTACCGACCCCATCCATTGGACATATGGACTTGGGGTTACCATCGAGATGGCAGTGCAGGATGCTGCTTACTCGATGATGACTATCATCCGGGCTAGGCATGCCTTGCTGCTGAACACTGAGTTCTGCTACATGCCAGCCTCACTGCCTGGAGAGGAGGGCTACTACACTGGTCTGTACACTGAGGCCGCTCATGAGGAGCCGCTACTTTAGACTACCACACAGATGCTGGAGGATACGGATCGTGAGGCCCGTGCCCACCGGATGGAGCTTTATAACACACGAGCCGACCATTAGGCCACTTTTACATGGCTTGCACCTGTTGTGCAAGCCGGATATCTGGATATGCGGGATTTGTACCCTGTGCGGACTCGTCTGCCCGACCGTATGGATTGGCGTGACATTGGAGGCATTACACCTCCACGTGGGCATCATTTACCACCAGCAGCGGGACCGAAGCCGCATCCGTGTCCCTATGGTCCACAGTCTCCAAGTGCCCGAGAGTTTCCAGATCCACATGTTCCACTTCTAGGCTACGGGGGTAATCTTTATGAAGATTACTACGGAAATGTCTCAGCTAGTCCATGGCAGTAGTAGTATCGTAGTAGTTGTATCTCCATAGTCTTGCGTGTCTTGTGGAATATGACTTAGGGTGTACTGAGTTCCGAAGGCATAGATAAATAATGTATAGGAGCTTGGAATGCCTCTGATGAGATGTATCGTCTTTCACCGCTGTTGTACTTTAGCCTTGGCTTGTACTAAACTATGTATGGTGTGTATGACCAATAGTATATATATATATATATATATATATATATATATATATATATATATATATATATATATATATATATATATATATATATATATATATATATATATATGGCATTTTCTATATTACCATGTCGTACAGATGAACATCTCTGCATTCCGTGTCATCCATTACATTCTGCACTCGTATGTCAAAGTTCTGCCATCCTTGTCTAAACCGTTGTTTTGTTTTCCTAGGATGGTCAACACTCGCAGCACCCCTGCTGCTCAGGAGCAGGGTGAAGCCAGTGGGGCTAGGAATGAGAATCTGCCTCAACCACCCTCCTTGGCTGAAGTCATGCTGGAGGCAGAAAGGAACAAAAGAGAGACCAACCGTCTGCTGGAACGCATAGAGCAGAATACTGCTTTTCGCCAAAGGAATGACGTGGTGTCTATTAATGACTTTATCAAGATGTGCCCACCAAAATTCCATCATTCCGCCAAGCCTCTTGATGCGGATGATTGGCTTCGCAGTATCACCCATAAGCTACATTCTGCCCGCGTGGCCGAAGCTGATAAGGTTACCTACGCTGCCTACCATCTTGAGGGCCCTGCTAGTCTTTGGTGGGAAAACTATGAGGCTATGCGTCCTGCTGGCCAGATTACCACTTGGGTAGAGTTCAGCGAGGATTTTCGTGAACATCACATTCCGGAAGGTCTTATGGATCGCAAGTGGGAGGAATTCTGCAATTTCACGCAAGGCAGGCTAACCGTGGATGTCTATAGCCGTGAGTTTGGTAACTTGGCACGCTATGATCCCGAAGAGGTGTCCATCGACGCCAAGAAGCAAGCGAGGTTCCGCAAGGGACTCAGCCCTGAACTTCGTCAAGATCTCCATCTGCACGAGTGCACCTCCTTCCAGAAGCTAGTGAACAAAGCCATCAGTGCTGAGACAGGTCAGACTGATTATGAAGCCACACGCAAGCATCCCCGTGACTTTGGTTCCTCATCCGGCTCTGGCTCTCATAAGTGCCGTGTGTGGGTTCCAAACACAGCTCTGCCACCCAGGTTCACTTCGAGGCCATCCTATGAGGCGCCCCGCCCAACCCAGCAGTATGCACCGCCCAAGACTTATGGAGGACCATCGGCCAATACTGCTCCACGCACTCGCACTGTGACATGCTTCAAGTGCGGAGAACCAGGACACTACATGCGAGAGTGTCCTCAGAACCAGCCAGGAAGGCCCGTTGGCCGTGGTAAGCCAACAGGAAAGGTGAACTATGTCAAGCCAGCCACCACTGCACGTGGTCATGTCAACTATGTCTCTGCTGAGGAAGCTTACGAGGATCCTAACATCGTCTTTGGTATGCTCCTTGTTAACTGCCACCTGGCATCTGTTCGTTTTGATACTGGAGCATCTCATTCGTTCATATCTGAGGGCTATGCTCGAATGCACCACATGACATTTTGTGACATGCCCACCACCATGGAAATTCAAACTCTTGGCTCTAGATGGCAAACCTCTAGAGTAAGCCATGGGAATGAAATTATTGTCGATAGACTTGTTTTTTTGCATCCCTAATAGCTCTTAAGTCCTCGGACATAAACATCATCTTGGGTATGGACTGGATGACAGCTCATTATGCTAAGATTGATTGCTACACTAGGACTGTTCAACTTACACACCCATCCGGCAAGACAGTCAATGTTTTGGCCCGAATGGCTGAGCGTTAGCTCTACTCTCTTAATGCCAGCCCTCTACTAGAACTTGAAGATATCCGAGTAGTTCATGACTTTCCAGATGTCTTTCCAGAAGAACTGCCAGGTGTTCCACCTGACAGAGATGTAGAGTTCGTGATAGATCTTGTTCCAGGAACTGTTCCAATCTCTAGAAGACCCTATAAGATGGCACCCTTAGAACATGCTGAGCTTAAACAACTCGATGAGTCCTTGAAAAATGGTTTCATCCGTCCTAGTTCTTCTCCTTGGGCTTGTCCCATCCTCTTCGTCGAGAAGAAGGATGGAACGGATCGGATGGTTGTAGACTAACGACCTGTCAATCTGGTCACCATAAAGAACAAATATCTGCTCCCCAGGATCAACGACCTGTATGATCAGCTCGCTGGATCCTCAATCTTTTCCAAAATGGATTTGAGGTTGGGCTACCATCAAATCAAAATCAAGAACGAGGACATTCCCAAAACGGCTTTTGTTACTCGTTATGGCCAATACGAGTACACCGTCATGTCCTTCGGGTTAACCAATGCCCCAACCACTTTCTCTCGGCTAATGAATTCTATATTCATGGAGTACTTGCATAAATTCGTCGTGGTATACCTCGATGATATACTCATTTACTCCAAGAACAAGGAAGATCATGTCAAGAATCTACGGCTTGTATTGACGAAACTTCAAGAGCACCGCCTTTATGCCAAATTCTCCAAGTGTGAATTCTGGTTGCCAGAAGTGACCTATCTAAGTCATGTAATCTCTGGTAAGGCTATTGCTTTCAATCCCGAGCGAGTTCAGGCCGTGCTTGATTGGACTCCACCTGAATCGGTCAAGCAAGTTAGGAGTTTCCTTGGCCTAGCGAGCTATTGTTGACGCTTCGTCGAGAATTTCTCCAAGGTTGCTAAACCTCTAACTGAAATCCTCAAGAAAGATAAAAAGTTCGAGTGGACCCCACAGTGCGAGTTCAGCTTTCAGGAACTGAAAAGACGCCTGACATCTGCTCCCATACTGGTACCGCCAGACTTTTCCAAGAACTTTATTATCTATTGCGACGCCTCGCGACAAGGACTAGGTTGCATACTCATGCAAGAGCATCAAGTGATTGCCTACGCATCTCGACAGTTGCGTCCACATGAGGATAACTATCCTACACATGATCTAGAGCTTGCGGCTATAGTCCACGCACTCAAAACATGGCGACATTACCTTATTGGTAATCGTTGTTAAATCTTCACTGATCACCAAAGTCTGAAATACATCTTCACCCAACCGGATTTGAATCTCAGGCAAAGACGTTGGGTTGAGTTGCTCACAGATTACGACTTAGGGATAACTTACACCCCTGGGAAGGCCAATGTCATGGCCGACGCACTAAGTCGTAAGTCTTATTGTAGCAATCTGATGTTACAACAAGGGTAACCACTTCTCCACGAGGAATTTTGTAAGCTTGACCTTCACATTGTTCCTTGAGGATTCCTTTCCACCTTGGTGGTGAAACCTACCCTTACGGATCAAATCATAACTTCCCAGCAGTATCATAGGGGAATAACCCGGATCAAGGAGAATATTGCTAGCGGAGTTGCTAAAAGTTTCTGTGTGGATGATCGAGGTGTTGTGTACTTCGAGAATCGCTTGGTGGTTCCCAAGAAGCAACAACTACGGCAGTTGATCCTTAATGAGGCTCATGAATCTCCTCTCACGATTCGTCCCGGTAGGACCAAAATGTATCAGGGCCTTCGCCAGAGGTTCTGGTGGACTAGGATGAAGAGAGAAATCGCTCAGTTCATTGCTAACTTCGACGTTTGCCGTCGAGTTAAAGCAGAGCATCAACGACCTGCTGGCACCCTTCAACCTTTAGCTATTCCTGAATGGAAATGAGATAAGATCGGTATGGACTTCATTACCTGATTTCCCGGGACCAGGAAAGTGAGTAATGCTATCTTTGTCATTATCAACCGCCTCTCCAAAGTAGCCCACTTCCTGCCTGTTCGAGAGAGTATAACCGCTAGTCAGCTAGCGGACTTGTATATCTCTCGGATAGTATCTCTTCATGGTGTTCCATTGGAGATTAACTCAGACCGTGGAAGTCTTTTCATCGCTCGATTTTGGGAAAGTTTCCAAAATGCTATGGGGACTCGTCTCTCCTTTAGCACCGCCTTTCATCCTCAGTCAAGTGGTCAAGTAGAACGGTCAATCAAATTCTAGAAGACATGCTCCGAGCCTCTGTCATATCATTCGGTATGGATTGGGAGAAGTGTCTTCCATTCGCCGAATTCACTTATAACAATAGCTATCAAGCTAGTTTGGGCAAGGCTCCCTTCGAAGTTCTGTGTGGACGAAGGTGTCGAACGCCTCTTAACTGGTCAGAAACCAGGGAAAGACAATTCTTTGGTCCGGATATGATCCAGGAAGCAGAAGAGCAAGTTCGCATCGTTCGTGAGAAATTGAAAACAGGCCAATCTTGCCAGAAGAGCCAATATGATCGCCATCATAAGGCTGTGACTTACGAAGTCGGCGATAAGGCTTATCTTCGGGTTACTCCTCTTAAGGGAACCCAATGCTTCGGTATCAAAGACAAATTGGCTCCTCGTTACATCGGTCCCTTTCGCATTCTTGCCAAACGAGGGGAAGTTGCCTACCAATTGGAACTACCTCCGCATCTTTCCAGAGTTCATGATGTCTTCCACGTCTCTCAACTCAGGCGTTGCTTCTCGGATCCCATCCGCGGAGTGGACCACGAAACGCTTAATCTCCAGGATAATCTCACATATCAAGAATACCCTGTTCGTATTCTTTATCAAATCGAGCGTACCACTCGACGTCATAATATCAAGTTTCTCAAGGTTCAATCGTCACATCATTCCGAGAACGAAGCAACTTGGGAAAGAGAGGATCGTCTTCGACTTGAGTACCCCCACCCTTTTTCCGGAGGAACCTGAATCTCGGGACGAGATTCTTTTGAGTGGGGGTGAGTTGTCACATACCTAGTCTGTGCTTGCATTAGGACTAGCTAGAGTGTGCATCATGTTTAACTTTTCCCAGAAACTTGTAATGGGGATGACAGAAACCCCATCACCCCTATTTTTCAACTAGGGTTCAACAAAATCTTTTTCAATGTACCCAAAATGCCCTTCAAAAATGTTCATCATCTTTGCCTTGGTCTTGAACCTCTGACAAAAATGGTGCACAATTTTCTAGGACATCCTACGGTCACTGGATTAAATCTTATTGTATTTGCATTTGGGCATTTAAGTGCTATTAAATATTTTAAATGCCCAAATAATCATAAACCAAAATGTTCCCTGTTGCTTATATAATATACAGTGGACATGGTCAGTTTCATGATTTATAAAAATGTTCTAGCATTTCTAATAAATCAACACAGTTGCAGAAAAACAAAAACAGGAATTAAATTAGAAAAGAGGAGAGAGAGAGAAACTTACTTGGCCGGCCCACCTGGCGGCCCAGCTCGCCGGCCCAGCCCAACAGCCGCTCCACGCAGCTGTTTCCTCTCGCCAGGCAGGCAGAGAGGACCACACCGGTGAGCCTGCGGGCGCCACGCAGCTCCTCGCTGCTCTGCTTCGCCCCTCGCCACCGCGACGCCCTGGACCGTCTTCATGTCGTCGCCCGAAGCCCCTAGACACCGCACTTCTCCCCATGTCTCTCTCCCTCGCCCTCTCCTCGCCATGGCCGACGCGCCCGCGAACCCACCGCCATCGTAACCGCGTCCATCGCCGTCCTGCCGTCGCCTCGCCGTGCTAAGAAACACCGCCGCCGTCCGCTACGTGGAGCAGGCTGAGCCCCTGCCGCTCGCACGCTCTGCCCCGCCACCTTCGACCTCATCTTCAACGACCACCGCTGGAGATCCCCTTCGCCATTGCCACCGCTCCAACTCGTCCTCGAGACTGCCGTCTAGCTCGCTGCAACCGCCGTGAGCTCCTATCCCTCCCCATACTCTCCGTTCTCGCTCTCGAGCCCCGTAGCGAGCGCACCTTGCTCGCCCGCACGCGCCGCCGCACGTGCTCGACGCCGACTTGTCTTCAGCCACCTAACGGCCCGACCGTCGTGCCCATCCTCCTCACCGCACCGCGTAGGCCGCGTAGGAGCTACCCCCGTGCCCCCATGGCCGTCGCAGCGTCGACCCCGAGCTCACCCGAGCTCCGGCGACCGCCAAAGTCGTCGCCGGCGATGCTCCGGCTATCCCCAGGCCATGCCACGGCCACCACTCGATGCGGACGAGCGTCCGCATCGCGCAGCCCCTCTCCGCTATTGTTTTGGTCGCCGGAGGACCAAACCCGAGGCGCTCCGCCGCGTCTGGCCTCGCCGGCGACGAGCCGCCGGTGAGTTTGACTCACTGCCCAGGGGGTTTGACCTCCCCCTGTGCCACTGACAAGTGGGCCCAGCCATTAACAAGTTAGTCCTAGGATTAATTAGTGTTAATCTTTTTCTGTTAATTAGTTTTGACCCACTGACGTGTGGGCCCGACCCTGTTAGTTATTAGTTAGTTTAAACTAACCCTTTTGTTCAACTCTGTTAGACTGACGTGTGGACCCCACACGTCAGGTTGACCTGGACCAGCCCTGTTGACCTGCTGACGTCAACATGAAGTCATGCTGACGTAGTAAGTATTTTCTGGGATTTAAATAAATCAGAAATGATTTATTTATTTTTCAAAAAATGCCCTAACTTCTAAAATTCATATAAATTCACCAGTAGCTCGGATGAAAAAGTTTTATATGTGAAAAATGATCAGAAAAAACCAATCTTTCCATTGGTAATGGTTTCATGCAGGTTTAATTAAGCTAACCTTGTTGTTCACATCAAAACATGATAATGCACTTTGAATATTAATAACTTTGGCATGAATTTGAATCATTGATTCAAATAAGCTCAAACCTTTCTGTTTATAGTTGCATTAGGTCAAAACACATTCATCTTACCATGTCATGAGCATGCATATTATTGTGTATTGATTGTATTACCGGTGTTTTCCGTGGTAGGTTCTGCTCCCGAGGATACATCTATGTATCCAACTGAAGAGCAGTACCCGTCAACCTATCTGTCAGGCAGGCAACCCATTGATCATTCCGATACGAACCCATCTTCTCGCTTCTTCTCTCTTTTACTGCATTAAGGCAACATCGTGTGAACTGCTGTTTGCTACGGTAGTTGAACCCCATTCCTTTGGATGACCTATCATTGCCGCAGTAAATAGTTAAAACCCACTAGCATGCGTAGGAGTTGATTGAGCCATGTTGATGTGTTTCCTACCATGCTATATATGCTGCCTGCTATGCTTAGAGTTGTGTCAAGTCTGGTTCATCTGGGTGATGGATCAGAGTGAAACGATTATGTCTGGAAATGAGAGTGAAGTGTGGAATATGTTTTGGTAAAGGTATCGATGAAAGGCCATGTAGGAGTACATGGTGGGTTGTTTCATTGGAACCGTCCATAGGAACTGAGATCTGTATGTGTGATTTAAGACCAGCTACTACCACACATTGGGATCCTTAATTGACTCTCTCGACTTATTAACTGCCCTTGTCCTTTGTCCAGGAGTTGCAACTAGTTTCTGGTGTTTGTAGTTTATTGGTGGTCGTGCGCAGCGCTGACCCTCGGGCTGGGCTGTGATGCAGTAGGTACGTAGCACGGTGTACCGATCGCCCGTTTGGTGGCTCGGGAACCCTGTACACATCGTTTGGGGCCGTGAGCGACACCCCAGCCGGATCTCCCCATCGATGTAACCCAAATAGGCGATAAACTCAGACTAGGGACTTGTGTGGTTAGTCAGGTCGTGGCCGACACCCTCGCTGGGCTTCCGCTTGAAGGTTGTCGAGTACACGTCGAGTAAACGGCGATAAGTGGTGGAAGCATGTGTGAAGAAGTACACCCCTGCAGGGTTACCAATCTATTCGAATAGCCGCTATTCATGATTAAGGACCACTTGGTTGCTTATACAGTTCATAGACAAGTTAATGATTACTCCTAAAAGTCTCAAGACAAGTGTGAGTGCCGTGGATGGCCCTTCCGTAGAATGACAGGAGAGGATCCACGGTAGTGTATTGTTATGGTGAGTAGTGGACTCGTGTGCGTAGTCTCATCTTTGCAAACTACTGAGAGTCGTAGTATAGGTTAGCCAGGACTCAAAGCTGGCTTGCTGCAATAAACTCCACTACCCTTGTTGATAATGATGCATGTATGATACGTTCAGATGTAAGTCTTGCTGAGTACCTTTGTACGCATGTTTGTTTAATAACTGTTGCAGAGGAGAACCCCGCCCCCTCTGATGGGTTCTACATAGACCTTGACGTCGACGAGTAGCTTGCTACCCAGACGACGATCTTGAACTTGTGAAGGGCCTTGTAGATAGTCAGGCTACACAAAGCTTGTTTTCTTTCCAAGTTGTCTGTACTCGGATAAGTTAGCTTCCACATGTGCTTGTATGCTTGTATGACATGAGTGTTGGGTCGTGTGACCCCTACCTGTATGGATATGTTATGTATGGCTCTTAGGAGCCTCTTAAATAAAGTACTTTGAGTCATAGAGTTCTGTTGTGATGCAATGTTGTATTTGCACATAACGAGCATATTGTGTGTATGTTATTGAAATGCTTGGTATGTGTGGGATCCGACACCTAGTTGTTTACCCTTGGTAGCCTATCTTACAGGGAAATGCATCCTAGTGCTTCAACTGAGCCTTGGTAGCTTGCTACTGCTCCGGAACACGTAGGCTGGCCGGCATGTGTCCTTCTTTGTTCCTGTGTGTGTCCCTTAGGGGAAATGTCACGCGTTGTTCCTTTAAGTCCATGTAGCTTGCTACGACTTGGGTTCATACAATGATGACCGACACGTTCGTTGCTGGGTCATGGATGCATGTCTCTGTAATTTAGTGCCACTTTTGGTTTATAACTAGCCATGTCGGCCCGGGTTCACTGTCATATAGATGCTAGCGACACTATCATATACGTGTGCCAAAATGCGCAAACGGTCCCGGGTCAGGTAAGGTGGCAACCGTGGGGATACCGTGCGTGAGTCCGCAAAGTGATATGATGTGTTACATGCTAGATCGGTGTGACTTAGGATTGGGGTCCTGACTGTCACTTGTTGAAATATCTAGAAAGACAAATATTTAGGAACGGAGGGAGTATTTTGTTAATTTCTACCAGTATATTGTGCTAAAGGTCAATCAAAGAAACTAAGCACACATTTTCTATCCACTTTGAGTATGTGAGGATTGAATTTATAAGGCATGTTATATTCAGACTTAACATAAATATATTTTTCCTTTGGCATTCATTGAAGCTCTTATTTTCTTTCCCTTTGGGTAAGCCAATGATGGCTTCTACGACTCGAAGAAATTTCAACAAATAAAAATTTATATATTACCCAAGTAAACACGAAAAACGCATGAAACCAGTCTCCAATTGAAAGCAGATCAACTTGCATCTGGCACACACTACTGCCCACAGAGTCAAAACTCTCCAAAACATAGCCTGCACTGAATAAGAATTGAGCAAAGGCAAAAGCTACTCACCGATGCACCGCGTGCGACCGGGGACGACGAGCAAAACGAGTCTAGAGCTCCATGATGAGGAAGATGCTCACCGGAAGGTCGCCGTCCATCGGGCGCGGGACGTCTGCGTGACAGAGGCCTCCCGCGTGATCCTCTTGGTCGATACTGAGGCGCGAGAAGAGCAAGACACCAGGTGCACGGGAGCAGACCGTGTTCATCTCCCCGTTCACCTCCACCTCCAGAATCCCCTGCTCCCCCGCAAGCACCGCCACGTCGACTACCGTGCCTGGGCGCCAGATCCGGCGGAGGTCGCACTGGTGCACTCCGCAAATCACATAACCTCCGCATCCCCCGCCAAGCGGGTGGGCCAGCGCAGGCTCCGTTGCTGCAGCGACAGCCTTGACAGGCCGCCTCCTGCTGCACGAGCCAGGATCTCATGGAGATCGTACGCGACGCACGTGGTCTTGGCTTCTGTCTCTGGGAGAGCTTAGTCTGTTTCATCTAAGAGCACGAATGAGGAGGAGGGCGCCCGCTACTGGCGGGACTCCGGCAGGTCGGGTTGTAGGCGAGCGTCTGCAGCGGCAAGCACGAGCACGCGCAATAGAGGGAGTGGGGGCAATTTTGACAATTTTGACCTGTTGGCGTAATCAATTCACGGAATGAACTGCCCGTGAAACTATTTCACAACCATGACCTTTTTGTGTAGCGCCTGCCACGACGGCGCTGCACCCTACTATTCAGCGCCTGGCTCAGGGGCGTTGCACGCCTGTCCACCGTGCAGCCCCCGGGCCTGCACCCGGCCGTGCAACGCCTCCGAGCTAAGCACCACACAATGTAATGTGCAGCGCCTCCGAGCCAGGCGCTGCACTATGACTTATCCAGCAGCCGCGCGAAGGCCCAATCCCCACCCATTGCAGTTACAAAAGAGAGAAGAGAGGAGGTTGTGGCGGCTGCTGGATCCCATCCTCTCCCTCTCTCAATCTCATCCCCAAAAAACTTCAGATCTGAGGGTTTTGTCCATGGAGTTCTTCACCCTTCCATCCTACAAGGTACACTCCTCCGATCCCCTTCTTTCTATCCATACATTTCTCTTTTTTTGAAGATTTGTGTAATCCTTTTTTGATTAGATTAGAATCTTGCATATGTGGCCTCCCGCAAGTGCAATCACATTGTGTTAACGACGCCTTGAAAGCCCACCTCCGTGTTGTCGGCCATCATTTGTGGTTCCTCCTGGCTCTTTCACTTCGTACTTCCACTCTTCATTGTCATATAATATAGCTTCTTCTGAGTCCTCCTTCCGTGATTGAAATACCAACCATTCATCAACCTTTGGTAGGAACTTGTACTTGTACTTGCGCGGGTTCTCACCCGCTATCTATGCATCAGTTTCCATCGAGTACTTTACAAAGTAAGCATTCATCTTGTCAAATGTGTATTGAACTATTGCCGTCACGGGTAATCCACGTGCACCTTTGAGCACCCTATTTAAGCATTCGGCCATATTGCTTGTCATTTGACCGTATCTCCGGCCATCTTCATCAAAAGCACGTGCCCACTTGTTCCGGTATTGAATGTGCCTATTGAGAAAGTCTTGACCCCCGGGATCAAGTTTTTTGTGTGCGAGCAATTTGTTGTACAAATAGGCGAAGCGCTTGTCGGAGAAAGCGAGACAACAATCTTGAAGATCATTGGCCAACTCCTTAAGGCTACATGCCCTATAGAAGTTCGAACAAAAGTGCCTCATGCACCATCGATGGTGCAACGCTGCATGACCGGGAATGTCAATCTCCACCGCGTTAAGAATTCCTTGATTCCGATCCGATATGACACATATTTCCCTTTGAGCGGGTAACACCTTTGTCCTCAGAAGACGCAAAAACCACTCCCAGTTGTCATTGTTCTCCACCTCAACCAAAGCAAATGCCGATGGCAACGCCCTGTTGTTGGCATCACTTGCTATCGCAACCAACAAGGTGCCCTTGTATTGTCCGGTCAAGAACGTGCTATCAATGGCGATGACCGGCCTACAGTGTTCGAAAGCCCTCAAGCATTGCTCGAACGCCCAAAATGCACGGCCAAATACTCGGACTTTCCTTCCTTCATGAACGGTTGTTTGGTGCCCATGAGGCTCGACAACATGAACCATGCCCGGGTTTGTTGTGGCCATGGCTAACAACAACCTAGGGATTCGGTTGTATGCTTCCTCCCAAGTACCATACAACATCTTAAATGCGGCTTGCTTCGCCTTCCATGCCTTGCCGTACTTCACCTTGTAATGAAATATGGCTTTCACAAGATCAATGACATGTTGGACGCTCATTGTTGGAAGTGTGGATATTGAGTTGGACAACCTGTAAGCAATGAAATTGGACGTGAGTTGTTTGTGGTCTTGGGACACGATCTTGCCATCCACCCTTTTGCCTTGGCACATGTGAGTTGGCACACAACTCACTACATGCCAAGTTGGACCTCCTTTCCATGGTCTTCCACGCACAATCCATGGACATATTTCATCTTCACTTGCACATGCAATCATGTAGCGCACATTGATGTCCGAGTGCACCACCTTGTGTGGACGATAATGCGTAACCGAGGAGTTGTCCAGCCACATCTTCAATTCCAACAAGGTTTCGAATTTAGACCCTTTAGCCATCCGGTTCTTGTCGTCTCCCATATCACAGTGAGAGCTTGGCCTAATACCAAGAGATACACATTGGCCACCATCTACCACGGCTTCATCCGCGAGACTAACATCCTTGAACAATGTAGTCGGATGATCCCGATGGAATACCTTCTCGAAAGCTTCAGCTTCACCGTGAACCCCTCCGCATCAACTTCTTCATCGGGACCATCGTCATCCGAGTCCGATGCATATGCACGGGAAAAAGGGATGGAATGGTCCATTGTCTCTTGCAAATGATATTTGTCGAGATCACCCACATTGTTGTCATGGAGATCAACTTCATTGTCATCGCCCGCATAATCATAATTGTCCTCTTGCTCTTGCAAAGCTTCAACTTGGTTGTTTGTAAACGGACTCAATGTTTGCCCCACTTCTTGGGTCAAAAGAGGTTCATCAATTTCATCTCGCTTCAAGGGTGGTGGGCTACTATGAACCAAAGGGGAAGGTTTCCGGTTCAAATCCAAATGCAAACTTGAATCAACCTTCTTCGTTGCAAATAACTCAAGAGCCTTGTCAAGTGATTCGGCCACCGTTTCCTTGTATGCAACCCAACGTGGCTCCGAGTTGACACGCATTGTCTTCCAACAGACGTGCATTCCAAAGCCTACATTATGTCTTCCCTCCAACTCAACGATATCACTAAGGTCCATCCAATTCAATTCTTTCCTAACTTGTTGCAAGAGCTCCACATAGCTAGGACTACTATCAAACACAATGTCAAGCTCATCCGGGTCCGGTTCAATATTTCCTTTCAAAAAGGCGTCTTTGTCCCCATGATGAAAAAACACACATGTTCTTCCCATCCCTATAAGCATTCCAAGAACACAAGGTAACATTGCTTTCATGAGTACCAAATGCAAAGATTAACAAAGAATAGAAACCCTAATATATATATCAAACAACAACCCTAACCATAACCATAACCATAACCCTAACCATAACCCCAACCATAACCATAACCTAACCCTAACAACAACATAGAAACACCCATAGGAACACCCATAAGAACACCCACAGGAACACCCATAAACATACATCTCACTTCTCCATGCAAATCACTAGATCCAAACAAAACTAGGGTTTCCCCAAACTAGCAACATTTGAGCAATTTGATAACATTACTTGGATCAAAACAAGGGGATCGGAGATGATTACCTTGAGGGAGGGCTTGACTTCGAAATCCACGGACAAAATTCTTCAAATAAGCAAGATTTGAGAGAGGATTTGAGAGGGGAAGAGAGTGGGAGAGGGGCCTAAGCTCGGGGTGAGAGTGGGAGAGAGTGTGAGTGGGGGAGTGGGGGTCCAGCGCGGCTGCTGGATAAGTCATAGTGCAGCGCCTGGCTCGGAGGCGCTGCACATTACATTGTGTGGCGCCTAGCTCGGAGGCGCTGCACGGCCGGGTGCGGGCCCGAGGGCTGCCACGGTGGACAGGCGTGCAACGCCCCTGAGCCAGGCACTGCACAGTAGTGTGCAGCGCCGTCGTGGCAGGCGCTACACAAAAAGGTCATGGCTGTGAAATAGTTTCACGGGCAGTTCATTCTGTGAATTGATTACGCCAACATGTCAAAATTGTCAAATTTGCCGGGAGTGGGTGATGCGGTCAGCCACTAGAGAAATGATTTGGGGAAGATGTAATGGATCCCTATCGTCCACACTCTCTCTCACTTCCCTTGCGATGTGTCCAGCCTCATGCGACGTGGCAACGTACCATGCACCAAGATTCGCACGCGTCCATCCAACGGCAACAGCAACGTTCTCTTGGAACTGGCAAAAATCAGGTACGTTACTAGGGACCGCTGCCATCATCGTCGACGGAATCACGATTGTGCTGGAAGTTTCTGCCTTGCTCCTTGCAGTGTATGCCTTGTTATCTTATTTATGATCAGTTATGTGAAGAAGCAGAAACAACTTCATTTTTTTCTTGTGTAATACTCATGAGACTTCACACTTTGATTTTGTTGAACCATGGAAGTACAAAATTTGATGAAGCAATGCAACGGGTAGATGCTTCAGCAAAGCATACATTTGTAGTGTTGCTCAGGAACGCAAATAGTGTGGTCCTTTTGTATTCAATAAAATTAGTGTAGTATTTGGCCCGTATAAGAAAAATAGTGCAATGTCGATAAATAGTGTTGTATTTGCTTGGTATAAATTTACAGTTGTTGTTGAAAGTAGGCCGAGGAGAGTACAAATGCATGGATTAGCCGATGTCAAGTGTGTGTCACTCCGTATTGGTCCGATTAGACCCAAGCTGCCTAGCTAATCAATTGTTTTTGGGCAGATACATCCAAAAGGATCAAAATTAATTAACCATGTTAATGGATACATCTTTATATTCACTATTTTAGTGAATGCGTGTTGTTGAAACTTTTCAGACAATTTTTTCGATTTTCTAATGAATGTGAAATGTAGCCCAACTAATATTTGAGAGGTAAATTAATATCCGGTCATGCAAATTGATATGTACTGCTATTTTTTCTCACTATGTGTTCATGCCTTCCAGTCCAAGTAGACAACTTCATAACAATTGTTCTTGCTTAGATCTAACTTTGTAATTTCCTTTACAAATACGATGAAAGTTAAATTGAAAAGATTGCATGAATAAAGGCACATCCGTTTTCTATGTTTCTTCATGCTTTCAAATTCAAAGAGACTATTTTTTCTATGTATCTTCATGCCTTCAAATTCAAAGAGACCCGCATGAACAAGGGCATATCAACTTTCTTCACCATTGCAAAGATTTACTCGTGCATATGAACACGCAACAGATTCTCAAAAACTCATGAAAAACAAGTCTCGAACCAAGCACCAATGCGCGGGGTGTCGCCGCGCACTATCTGCTAGTATATATCTAGACCTGTACGCCTACACCATCTCACGGGTATGCCTTGTGCTAGTTGTATGTTGATAGCAGTCTTTTCTTGTTGGTAACACTCTGATAGTAGTCTCTCCCTCGACATTCACTATATCTCTCCCTGTTATGCCTCTCTAACTATAATTCTCCCTGTGAAATCTCTTTCTCTCACACAAACAAAAACTTCGTCTCCGCGGGTCTCATTTCTCTGTGCCATTCCCCTATATGTCGCTCACACACACCCTCTCACTCTAGAAATTTATTGCGCTCCCTAAGTCTCAATAGCTACGACTCTCCCTCTTAAATATTCATATATCGCACTCAAACACAAACTCAGTCTCCCAAGGTCTCATTTCTTTCCACCGTTCCCCTATATGCCGCTCACACACACCCTCTCTCCATAGGGATATCTCGTGTTCCCTATGTCTCTCTAGCTACGACTCTCCCTCTGAAAAGACTCACTCTCTCTCTCACACACACACACACATAGCCTACTATTCAGATCTACTCGACTCTTATCTATAACAAACACACTAGCCGATCTCCCTCTAACTAGCATATCTATCTCTCTATTTGTGTGTTTTTCCATCAACTTCCTTTCTCGGTTGCACTCTTGCTTCCTATTACGCACTCTATATGTCTCTTAAAGACAAAAACACAATAGCCGATCTCCGTCTAACTAGCATCTCTATCTCCCTATATTTGTGTTTCTCCATCAACCTTCTTTCTCGGACGCACTCTTGCTTCCTATCACGCACACTATAAGGTTTTCTCTACATGCATCTATATGTCGGTCTCTTTTACACACACATTTGTGTCTCACTCCCTCTTCTCGCCATATATGCATGATCCACCGCACACCACTCTCTCTCAAAGACAAAAACACATGCTCAAGCATCGCACCTTCTTCCCTCCGCTCTCACCTGGATGCATATTGACATATCGATCCATCTCTCCTGTCATGTTGATCTTATGACTTATTTCCTCTCTTTTATCTCAATCATGCGCGCGGGCACACAAACCCCCCACGTATATATGTATATGTCCCGCACATGCACGTCCAATGTCTCATCTCTCTCCATGCCTAGTTAATTACCCCTAGCTCCCACCCCACATCAAATGTATATCTTCTTGTTTGCACATGGCTTCCGTCTGGACGTATCTCTTCTCTAAAACACACACTCACACTTAACTATCTCCTTTTGGCTACCCCTTCTGTCACTCCCTCCGTCTATCCCTGAAACCAATAAGATTTTGACTTCGTTTAATTCCTGCCTATATGCACCATCGATAGTAGTTTTCCTCGGTGTCTCTCAAACAAACATTTTATCTCGATGTCCACTCATCTCATATGCACACGCCGTTCATCCATATCTACGGGCCACTTCTCTCTCGCCCAACCCCCTCCTCCCTCGCTGGAGGCCTCTACCATACACATCAACTGTCTACGTTGAAGCCACACACACTTAATTGCTTTCCTTGCCGAAGACTCCATCACACACACACACCGTTATTTCTTTCACACACACACACGGTCTCTTTATACACACATGGTCTCTCTATACGACCACACACACACACACATGCTCTAGGTGGACTATTTTTTCCTATAACCCTTCGTCCAACCTCACCCGTATGATAATCAATCACATTAATTTACTTATAACATGGACAAATTCCACTTTACTTTACTAGTTAGCAAACTTCAGATAATTATGTAAAGAAATCACGAGCATGAAGTGACATTCATTTTACACAAATCTGATTAATATGGCCAGGTAATTTACAAGGTAAGGTACCATTATACTTATATCCCGATGCAAAAGGTGGAGTACATGTCCGAAGAGTAGAGGGGCACACACACACACACACTCCCTAACAAACACACCATTCGTGCACGTGCATGCGAGTTACATGACGCACCCTAAACAGACATGTATGTGCACAATTTGTGCACCCGCGGGTACCTATGATGGATCGCATTTATTTAAGCCGGACGGCGAACCCAAACAATAGCCACATTCATTCCCCTCCCACTACCTCTTCTCCACTCGTCATCGCCCAATAGCCATGGCCTGGACGAAGGTAACGACATACGCCATGTTCCCGTTGGAGCGGCGCTTTGAGCTGCTTTCGGAGCTCTGGAGGTGGCGTGAAGTCTGGAGCTGCTTCCGGAGCTCTGGAGGAGGAGGCGGAGCAGAACGCGGTCACGGAGGACACAAAAGCGGAAGAGTATGAGGACGACACGGGCGAGGCGGATCCGGAACAGGAGGAGGAGAACGTGGGCGAAGCTAAGCTGGAGGAGGAGGACAAAGAATCGGGCGAGGCGGACCAGGAATAGGAGAGGACGACGTGGGCTAAGCGGAGCGGGATGAGGAGGAGGACGACGCGGGCGAGGCAGAGCCAGCGCCACTAGCTGCATGCTTCGCCACGACGTCGCCCTAGAGGAGGGGCCGGTGGAACAACATGTCATCCTCGAGTCCATCCAGTCGGAGGCCGAGGTGGAAGCCAAGCGCCGATTCCTCCGGCAAAGGGAGTGGGGGATCAACTAGATGTTCGCCGAACTGGAGGAGGAACAGGAGGAGCTGGAGTTGCAGCATGCGGCCGCCTACCCATCTCCGACGACGAGTACTGTCGTCTAGCTTTGGTTATGTGCGTAGTACTAGTACTAGTTAGTACTCCTATTGTATGGTTTGTATGGATTTGAGATAGTACTATCTAATAACAGTAGTACTCAATGGGGACCGTACTCAATGTATACTGCTTTTAAGGTGAACTAATCAATGTGTACGTGCAATGCACGTTAATTTGGAAGTATATTAAGTGCATACGGATATTAATTACTCCCTCCATATCAGTTTACAAGTCTTGCACGTGTACATAGGTCGTTAATTTCACCAACTTAATAAAAGGCATACATATTCTATTTTCTAATGATATAATTTTTATGTTAAACAATTTATTTTACATTAAATTGACGATCTAGATACACGTGCAAGCCTTGTAAACTGATATGGAGGTAGTAGGATATTATTTGCGCGTTATTATGTGATTAGCACTATATTTGGCATGAAATTAACATCACGCTAAATGTGTTGAGTGCTCAACATTGAAGCAGTCTAGGTCGTTGGATTGACATGATTTGATGGCCGAGATTAATTGGATCTGCCCCTTTGGGTCTTTTTATATTGGTATAGATATAGATATAGATATAGATGAATGAAATTGTGGTCATGCATGCATCTTTTTGTAGAACTAGTAGATCGGTCGTTTTCCGCAGACGTGCTCGCCTGCTCGGGCGATGGAAGAGGAAGGAGAAGAGAAGCGGGATGTGGAGTACAGCTGCTACACCACGAGCTCCAAGGAACTTTTGTGCCAAACAATGCATACTAGTAGTATACTACTATCATGCATATGCATGGTACTACTAGTGTATGATACTACTACTAGTACCTCCCTAAGCATAGTACAGTATCATATACTCCCTTCATCCAAAACAAGTGACTCAACTTTGTACTAACTTTAGTATAATAAGTACAAAGTTGAGTCACTTATTTTGGGATGGAGGGAGTATTAGTATCGTATAATGATACAGTATCTTGATATGACACGCTACCCTCTCTTTCTTCATTTAATTCAATGCCACCTCATCAAAATTGCCAAGCTATGATACTCCCATTGCGATCGGCTAGTACTCCATCCGATCCAATTTAGTCTGCGTATAACTTTTTGCCAAAAATTACGGAATGCTCTGCGCATTCTGATCTTAGCCCATTTTTCCAGGAATAGCCCTCGACTTCCGCTTCGCCTCCTGCTCTCGAATTTAATAAGCCAGCTAGATCGCCTCCTTTTTCTTCCTCGTACAGTATGCCTACACGCACGCGTACGTTCTCCTCCCATCTCAGCCTTCTATTGCACCTTCTTCTCCTCCCTGTACGTACACCAGCTAAGTGTGAATTGCCCCTAGGTTGCGTGTGGATGACATGGCTACAACATGCAGGCATACCACGCACGTAGTTGTCGAAGTCATGCTCGAAAAAGGACGACAAGGTCCGCTACTCCGCGTTGGTACGTGCGCCCGGAAAACAAACTACTACTCCAGTCGCTTTAAATGTCGTGTGTGCTTTAATTCCAGGGTAGTAGATGACGCTACATGCCGCACAATGAATGACCTGCCTGCTCCCTATTCTCAAATAGTATACACTAGTGTGTGCCGCAGAACATCATTTCTGAAGGGACTAAGCCCTGCAGTTACCATCCTCTCTTGTCTAAGCAAGTTCCCCATGGGACAAGGCAGTTCGTAGCCATTTCCATGGATTCGAAAGGCGGTAGTGCTTCTCGTCCTCTTCGACGTTGGGAGACCTTGGACGATGATCCTTTGAGGGAAATCATAAGTCGCTCCGACTTCTTCACATCCGTAAGACTCAGCCGTACTTGCACCAAATATTTCAAGAAGGTGCGTAAATATGCGTGGGAGAAGGCCATGCTAGTTGTTCTGCCATGAGTCCTTGAGAACGAGGATGTTTCCTGGGGGGGGGGGGTCTCTCTAGGGCGGCGTGGACGTAGTTGCAAGTTGACGCCCCATGAGATGCCGACGCTGAGGGGCAATTGGATTTTGTCCGATGAGCAGGTAAGTGAGATGAGTTTGATCACGTCAATGTATTATAAAGGCTACTTATGTATTCCATTGTATACTAAAGGCTACTTCTGTATTCCATTTCATAATTCCCCCGCTGCCCGCTGTTTCACAGGTTTGGCTAGGTGCCAATGGAGATTGGCTTGCATATGTACGTGAGCATACCAACATCAATTTGCACAACATCCAGAATGGTGACATCGTTCCCGTCGAACCTTTATCCACAATTGGAATCGGCCATGCAATGGGCCATCGCCTGAATTGGTACGACGGAACCATGGTGAGATTGAAGAAGATAACAATCCCGGAAGCCCCAATAAGATCGTGCGCCAACAAAAATTATAGTCTCATCACGGTGTTCGACATCACGATTGCTTTCACAGACAATCCTGAACGTGGCGGTCAAAGGTGGACCATGCTGCCTGCGGCCGATTTGTTGTTGTACGAGTACGAAGACGCCGTGCTCCATTTTAAATGCATATTCACGGTGACAAACCAGGGGGCTTGTTTCGTATGGGACACATTGTAACGCCCCGGACACACCCGCCGGTGGTCGTTACTCCTGGCAGGATCTTGACTGGCCTCACATATCAATACTAGTCTTTCTACGCACTTTGTCCTCACTCGTGCGCACCCGGGAGTAACTTCCCGGTCGGTCACCCATCCTGAAACTACTCTAAGCTGAGCATGCTTAACTTTGGAGTTCTATCCGAATGGGCTCCCGGAAAAGAAGGAATTCCTTATTGATATGAGTAGTCTATCATCCCTAATAAGCCAGGCTATCACATACACTCCCATCAGAGGAACCGACGTCCTCGTCGGGCCACAGGAACGTTCCCTCTTGGCACAACCGTTTGTGCATCCAGTCTGATACATGTGCCATGCCATGTGCCACGACGGGTCACAAACGTCATGAACAACATCACAGAGCACTGGTCCGCAACCATCCGTGTAACCGCGAGGGTCGGCTCTGATACCAACTTGTAACGCCCCGGACACACCCGCCGGTGGTCGTTACTCCTGGCGGGATCTAGACTGGCCTCACATATCAATACTAGTCTTTTCTGCGCACTTTGTCCTCACTCGTACGCACCCGGGAGCAACTTCCCGGTCGGTCACCCATCCTGAAACTACTCCAAGCTGAACACGCTTAACTTTGGAGTTCTATCCGAATGGGCTCCTGGAAAAGAAGGAATTCCTTATTGATATGAGTAGTCTATCATCCCTAATAAGCCAGGCTATCACACACATCCTACGGTATACTCACTCTCTTCCAATTTACTAGTATATGTTTAGTTTTTCCATTTTATAAGTGTCAAATTTAGAGCCCCCCATCACATGTTTAAATTTCAATGTGCATTAAATCGTTGCATGCAAGGATTAAGAGAAAACTCACAAATCAATGTAATTTTGCGAAGTACTAGTACGGCTGACCTAGTATGGCATCACCCGTCCGGCCACTCTAATAGTCATGGTGTTATCCTAAGAGTGCTCCATTATTTCGCAGGGAGAAGTCATCCCCCGATCAAGATTAGGTCGTCGATAGTCGATGTGCATGGGGCATTTGGTCTAACTTGGAACCTTGTTGTTGACGACACCAAGTTGGGACGTACTATCTTAGCAGTCGTTACCCATGTCACCATTGAAGGGCAACAAGGTGCCACGATCTACCACGATCGAACCCTGATCATGTACCCAAGTAATCCATTATCTCCAATCTAAGAGTAGTAGAACCAGGAGCTATAGTATATACACCCTCTGTCTAGTTGTATAAGTCACCTTATGGAAATCAAATAATCTCAAAACACTTAGCGTGATGCATTAACTTCCACGTCGTTTCTAGTTTCTTGACATAAATAAATGAATCAACCAATGTGGGATGTGTGTGCTTTTAATGACTTGAAACTACCAAACACGATATGTGGTCAGTTCATTGCATGCAATGCTATTAATTAGCAAATAAACAATAAGTTCTCTTATTTCCCCTCCACCTTGGTCACGATGCACAACCTAAGATGACTTAGTATATCTTACTGTATAACATTTCAGTGCATGTCTCTTTAGAGCATGGTTAATAGTATAGCAAATTGCTGGCTATAAGCCATTGCCATGTCATGTATAGCCCATCTTATAGCCAACTAGATCATGATTGGCGTGCGTTGCTGTGCCCGTGTATGTTTGCGATGAAATGATAGGAATTTCCATGGAAAAGGGTCTAGATTATAGATTTTTTTTTAAAATTTGTAATGTAAATGAGGCAATGCATGCAAATGATAAACTGTGTCCTTAGTGTCTTTCTTTGCAACTCTAGCTCATGCCCTAGTGCTAAGGAAATCAATTTGCAAAAGGAAAACTCACGGCTACTTTCATGGAAATCAAGTTTAACTTCGATAATGATGTAACCAAGAAAAAGGCATCCTATTGGGAAATCACTAATTACTAACCTCATATGGAAACCAAAAAGGAGGACAGTAATGCCAAATATGTCAGAAACACAATGAATAAACCGCATATCACAAGCAGGACAATCACTACAACACGATTAGTGTGTTCCATGGCTTAACATGAATTTCTACAATCCTCAACTTGAGTGCAATAACATCCTGTGATTTGTCCACACACTTTCGGACCATACACTAGTGCAATAAAATCAACAATCTCCAATATGCCGGATAGATAGCCTCCTAGTTTGTTTCTTTTCATATATTATTGATTATTTTTCCCTGTCACAAACAAAACAGAAGTGATCATAAGAAAAATCAAAATGAATAGTGTGGTTCATTTTGATGTAAAAAATTGATGGCATAAAAGAGTGATACAAAAACAAATTACGGACTCAATAGACCCTATATCGACTTTTCAAATACATGAAATATAATCTTGTTTATCCCTGCCTCGTTGAGTTTTTTTTGAGGCACAAAGCAAATCCTTAATTACGGCAAGGGCACATCACCCCTTAATGGGTCAGCAACTTGTGCTGGACATCGCACTCCCAATACAACACAATATCACCATTACAAAGAAAGCCTAATTTAGCTAAACAGTCGGCTGCCATATTCGCTTTCTGGCAACACTTCTAAACTACAAACAGAGAACCATCGCATCTGCATCTTCAGATCATCCAGCACCACAGCATGTTCAGTGCAAGGAGTTTTACACTTTTTTTTCAAAGAAGGCAAACCTGATACTCACAATGATTGCATAAAATACTTTAAACTACGAAGTGGTATACACAGACAAAATCTATGGCAATATAGTTCATTTTGACTGCTATGCGGGTAATGTTCAGTTCACTTTGAAGCATGGATCTTTGGAAAGAAAAAAATGGAGGATTTATTTAATTGCTTGCAGTGCTTATTGACAGATGAACTGTGAAATGACAATGAACTATTCAAGCAGGGGTATGGAGCTGATAATGAATGTATCCAAGTACGAGAAGCTCGCCAAGGAGAAGCTACCGAAGATGGTGTATGACTACTATGGCACCGATGCAGAGGATCAGTGGCCGCTCAAGGAGAACGGCTATTTCCAGAATCATGTAAGCTATCTTCCAAAGTAGCATATTAATGTAAGCTATTTTTATTCGACTACTTCGATGTATCTATTTGGTAGTATGCTGCTAGTTGAACTGTACTTGTTTTTTCAGATAACAATTCAGAAAGGGATCTCTTTCAGAAAACAGTTAGTCACGGTTAATTTCTGGAAGGATGACTTTCTTAATAATGTATGCAACACAGACCACAATACCCTCACAAAAATGATGTAGCCCAGGTAGCACCAACCAAAGCTTCCCTCATCGCAATAACTCCCCTCAAATCAGCTCGATTCAACACTATCAAAACTATGGAGCAGGGAACAAACGAGTAAGCAGAGAGAAGCAGAGTCAGGCACCTACACCCCTTGGCCTTGGCACACGTGAAAATGTCGCCGGTTGTCTGCACCGCAATGCATTGTCTAGAACCCTCCCCGAGCATAATGCTAGCCTAGAACCCAAACCCCACAGAGAAGAAGTCAAGGAGGCACACCCAGTTCAACCCACGATCGAATTTGAAGCCCAACCAAATCCATAAAAGAAAGGCAGGGCAGAGTAATTTAGCCTCTCAGCAGTGTGATAAGCACGAATATAAAAATAAGCATCTCATAAGTCTAGACCATCGAACATACAATATGAAACAGAAACAGAAAAGAAGAAAAGACAGAAAATACAATACAGCGAGACAAGTAACTTTGATGTGACACTTGACTGTCCTGGTATACCAAAATCTTCACCATCATCGTCGACCTCTTCAATCCATTTAACATAATATTTCGAGTTCTGCAATAACGAAGAGTATGACAGGGTTAGAAACAATTTCAAATACAAGTTTGCACATGTAGGTACATATGAAAGTTGACATAGAGGATTGCCCTAAAAGTGATTGATTTGATGAGTTCTTTATCTTATATAGTTGTACTACCACATTTTCCTCCTATAACCGCTTCTTCATTATCATCGGCCTCTTCGATCCGTTTAACATAATCTTCCAAGTTTTGAAGTAACCAACAGTATGACAGGGTTAGCAATTCTTCATCTAGTTCTACTACTATTTTTCCTCCTATAACCGCACACAAAATGACCAATATTAGAGAGAAAAAAATTATAATAATGCCACGGGACCACCATGTCATAATAAAAAAAATCTACCTATTACCCAAAATGTGAAATCGCTAGACATGAATCTTTTATCGAATATACAGGAAACTAAGTATGTGAGATCTTGCCTTTTGATGAGAGGAATGCTTCAAAAATCCATGTATCTGGTTAATGGAGACTCCAACATGTGTAGAGTCTAGACTGTAAACATCACAATAAAACAATGTCAATAGTCAGATCATACCTTCATGTGCATGTTGAAGTACATGCTAA
This sequence comes from Secale cereale, assembly GCA_902687465.1. NCBI lineage: Eukaryota > Viridiplantae > Streptophyta > Magnoliopsida > Poales > Poaceae > Secale > Secale cereale. Next base: position 295,210,464 of record LR738712.1, read on the forward strand.
CTGAACTTAAGAGAATGGCAAGATGCCCAGATCGTACCATGGTCCTCATCTCTTCTAAAGTAGCAAATATGTCCATGTCTTGCTTTGACTCCATTGCTCTAATTGCATCGCCCATCTCCTCTGATGCTTGCTTCATCTTCTCTTTATCCACAACCTAAACAATGGAAAATAAACCACTTATGATTAAATTGAAGTAGGCGATATGTACATGCAACTGTGGCATCAAGGAAGAACCAAGGTTGCCAGATTGAGAATAGCAAGGGAAAGATCTTGGGTGGCAGCTCACCTATCGACCTCCATGGCCACACCCTCCACCCCTGCAGGTCGACACACGCACCCACTGGGCCGATCCTCGTCAAAAACCGCAAGAAACGGAGAGGAACACGCGCGAGGGAGGGAGGAATAGAGGATCATGTTCATACCTGGGAAACAGCGGACGGAGGTGTGGATGCCCTAGGCGCAGCCGTCGCAGCGCATATAGATCTTGAGCATGACGGTGACCATGACGAATGGAGGCGGCGCCTTCTTCTCCTTGTTCTTGCCACACTTACTGTCCATGCCACCGTAGCACCCCTTCTCCTTCTCGGTCTGCAAGGCGTGACCGCAAAGGCGAGGTGAAGGTCACAGGAGAGGTGCCGCCGCTCCAGCCCAGCATCTGCCGCCACGCTAGGGTTTGCTCCCGCGACTCCGCTCGACCCGGGTGCTCCTGTGCATCCCGCTTCGCCTGGCCCTTGAGGGAAGTCGGGGTTAAATGAATTTTTTTGAGACATCCTCGCCGGCTTTATTTAAATTGTCACAATATTTACAGGGATAAAATTCAAATCTTCGGACAAAATTACAAGCAATAAAAGCATTCGATTTCTCTATGATTTCATGTACGATTGCTACATGATTCGACGATGTACCTTGCTTGATTTCATCCACCACGATCTTGCAATCAGACGCCACTTGTATCTTATGCACATAAAAATCCTCCGTGAGCGCCAGCGCCTCTCCGGATATACAGATACTATCAACGCTAGTTCATCGGACTAATGCAAGCCGGGCGCCCAGGTCAGCTCTTTGGCAACCTCCACCACTGGAGCACATGAAGTTTAATGTTGATGCTGCTGTTTCAAGTGGAAATTTTGGTGCGGTTGGAGTCATATGCAGGGACGTGGCTGGCACTTTCCTGGGTGCCTCTTCTCTTACTTCCCAGCACATAATTGATCATGTTGATTTGGAAGCATTGGTCGGGCTTAGATGAATAGGACGCAATGTGCTGGCCGATGGCCCAATTTCCAGAGGCCTTTGTTTCGGCCTCTGGAGTAGCAGCCCACATGACAGCTGGGCCAGATTTCACACAACACGGCACAAACTGTTTTTCAGACAAGATCTGACGGCCAGAAACATCCAGATCACGAAAACGAATGGCCGAAAACGATAATAGCTGTGAGGGCTTGCTTTAGGCTCGGTTATATTGTCCTTAATATGTATAATAGTTGATTAGAAGTGTATACTACTTTTTTATTATATGGTCCACCTTTCACTCTCACAAAGTGCCTAGGAGCACGTGCTAGAACTGGCTTTTCACCAAGAGCCTGCTTACCTTCTCTCTCCTATTTTCTTTCCTCCAACTAAGCAAGAATATACTACTCCCTCCACCCCATTGTAGTATAAGTCATTCACGTAGTTCTAGGTCATCGATTTGAAGAATTAAATATGTGTTATATGTCATGAAAACCGTATCGCTAGATTTCTAAACAGATGTAGTTTCTAAATATATATTTCTTGTCACATATAATACATATTTAGATAGTTAAATTGTCGACCTAGAACTACGCGGATGACTTATACACTGAGACGGAGGTAGTAGTTTATTTCTTATAGCCAACTGACTCAGCTCTATTGTGCTTTCTCTTACACTCTAGGACCAGGAGTAGTTCTTTCCTTCTTATCATAGAGTAGTATCATAGATGATCTTATTTATTGCCATGCATGACACAAAGTAGCATTGCATTTAACATGATATTGTATCTACCTATGTGCACAACATTATCATGCATGGACCTTGACCATGCACGTCACCATGTGTCCAGATCTGAGATGCCGCGTGTACCAGATGAACGGCGTCGAGTTCAACCCCCATGATCCTACTTGGGTACGGATGAACACACTTGGGGAGTACCCAGTTTTCATTGGGGACAGCTGCCCCATAGTGAAAATTATGCCACTTTCCATGCACAACGCAGTCGGCCTGCCGTTCATGAAGAACGGGTGCGTTTTCTTTGCGCACCGACGGATTTATATCTTGAACGCCCCTATCCCTGAGCTATGCCGCTTCACTCTGGATGAGTCCCCATCGTGGGGAGATTCCCAGTGCCCATAGTTATGGATTGTGCCATCTATGAAGAACACGTGGGACTGGAATTACGAGATGGTCATGTACCCAAGGATGTACGAACTTGAGTAATACATAGCACAGTAATTGAAGTAGCGAGGCACAAATAGTATGAACCTGCGTGGCATGTTGGCATTTGTCTTTTACTACTCGTACCACTATGTTACGTGCAATGCACGGTGATATTGTGATGCAGGCTTCGGGCATTAATTATGCCATGGAGGTTCCTCTTGGTCAATGTGATATGTATATGATTTCATGGACGAAGGGAGTAGTGCACATGCCAAGTTCACTGGGCTGCCGTGTTTCACACTCCTCCATCGTAAAAGTGGAGACAATAGCTTTCATCAAAAATAAAAAATGAATAATACTATTGCAAAAGAGTTGTGACACTATCCCGCCCGGCTTCCTTGCTCATCCTCAATATATGAAAGAATACTTTCATTCTCCGACATGTGGGACGTCGACCATCCTGGTCCATTTGCCATGACGCCGGAATTAGAGTGCATCACGCGAAACTGCAGGGGAGATTAACCCCGGTCGTAGCACCACCGTAATAATGACAACTGTGCCGTCAAATCGTAGGCCCAACCTTTCCCACTGTAAGTTGCTCGGACGAAGGAACCACCAGGACTTCGTTGAATCCGCTTCTTCAAGAAAACTACTGTACCAGCAATACTGCTACCACACGCGAAGATTGCACGGCACTGTAGCACGTCATATCACTCAGACCCAGTAGGCCAAACAAGCCCGCCTAACGCGCGGGAAAGCCATGCCCTCGTCATTTTGTTCTAGATTTGTATTGATGGATCGGACGAACAAGGGAAAGAACAAAGTAGAAAATGTTACACTTCGCAAGTTTAAAAGGAAAATGCAACACACTGAAAGCATGCATGTCGCGTTCGCGTCGCACCGGCCAAAGTCGGTTTGGCACGCCGCTCACCAAAGGGGACACGCGTTGCAATTGCCCGCCGACAGTCGGCCAAGGAAAAGGAGACAGGGAGGGAGAAGAGATCGTTGGCTGATGCGCGAGGACTCCAAGAAATGTACGAGTATAACGCATCACTAGCACACACAAACACTCTCTGTAGCCATTCCGGAAGTATGACGTCAACTACATATTCACGTCAACCTACAAGCCCCAACGTTTTCTTCGGTCGGTGTTTGCAAGTACTATAGCTTGCGCAGTAGCAAGCATACTAAAACAGTGCGGAATCAGTCGAGGTTTGACACCAAGAATCATTAAACATTTTTTTCTTCAATCAAGCCCTGCTTATATGATTAAACAGTTTAAACATACGCCTAAGCATGCAATATATTACTTCAATAGCTGGTGACGATACATCTATTTGCATAACTCTAAGAGGGTTCGCACGATTCACTATCAAAATAAAGTAGCAAGTACCGCCCACACAAGACACTAGACCAGCCCTAAGATGGTGTGATAAAACGCATCATTCTGGTAATTAAACACTGCAAACTATGTTGAAAGACTAGCGCGACCAACTATTTCATATCATCAATCTCTAGGGCAATGTCCATAGGAAGGACAACGGCATGGGGATCGATCTCTAGAGTGATGTCCACAGGAGGGAATGCGACATCGGAATCATCAAGGACGTCCACCGGCACCTGCACCTGCACAACCTTAACATATTAGTAAGCACATTGTAAATAATCAAAAACCAGAACTACGGTAAACCATAATTTTTTACCTTGTGCAGCTCACCAGGGGACCCCATCCCTCCAGGGGCCATCGCCTCGCCGGGAAAATACTGCTTCTCAACAGCGACTATCTCCTCAAACCCGACCTGAAGGCTCTCAGAGGTGGCCATTAGAGTTTATGGGGTAGGCAAAGTGGGGCCCTTGCTATTCGTCCAGCTTTCTTTGTTCAGGAGTTCGTCCGCCAAGGTCCTCAACTCTTTGGCCAGTGCTTGTTTCTTGGAGTTCTGTGTCTCCATGGGTTGGCCTGCGAACATCGCCAACTCGTTGGCTGGTTCTCTCTTCGTAGAGATCTCTTTCTCCAGTGGGTTGTCCGCGGGTAGCTCTTTGCCCAGTGCTCCAGAATCCATCAATAAACTGACAAACAAAAAGCAAACAAAAGGAAACCACAATCGCAATGAAAACAACGAAATAATAGGCGGTGAGAATCGGTCGGTGCTTCGCAAAAAGAAGATTCTTCGAATGAAAATACAGTAGCATCACTGATTCGCCTACCTATCCTTCGTCGGTACAGAAGAAAAATGGCAGAAGTGACTAGCCTGGAGTGTGGTTTTCTTCAAGATAGGGGAGAAAGGGCTTAAAGGAGCGTTCCAGTGAAATGATGGCTTCTTTGTTCGTCCAACTTACCGGGCCACTTTACCATTGCTGGTAAATGTGTGGGTTTTGTGATATTCATGATGGCCACACCGGGGTGACTACTGAATCTCGACTTTAGCACTTCAGAAAGATTTGGTAGATTGCATGCGGGACCGGGTGCTTGGGTGTCTTTGGATCATGGGCAACGAAAACCTCACCCAAAATTTTGAACGATTGAGGAGGAGTGCTACTTCTCGAGCTTGCGTTGTATTCCTTCGAAGAGTAAAGGGAGATGCAGCACAGTAGCGTAAGTGTTTCCCTCAGTTTTTGAGAACCAAGGTATCAATCCAGTAGGAGACCACGCGCGAGTCCCTCGCACCTGCACAAACAAATAAGAACTTCGCAGCCAACCAGATAAGGGGTTGTCAATCCCTTTACGGTCACTTACGAAAGTGAGATCTGATAGAGATGATAGTTTAAATTTTTGGTATTTTTGTTTATAAGAACAGAAAGTAAAAGCGGAAAAACTAAAGTAGATGTAGATTGATATGTTGAGAATAGACCCGGGGGCCATAGTGTTCTCTAGTGGCTTCTCTCATGATAGTGATATTCTACGGCGGCTAAACAAATTACTATCGAGCAATTGATAGAAAAGCGAATAATTATGAGACTATCTAGGCATGATCATTGTATATAGGCATCACGTCCGAGACAAGTAGACCGACTCCTGCCTGCATCTACTACTATTACTCCACACATCGACTGCTATCCAGCATGCATCTAGTGTATTGAGTTCATTAGAACAGAGTAACGCCTTAAGCAAGATGACATGATGTAGAGGGATAAACTCAAGCAATATGATATAAACCCCATCTTCTTATCCTCGATGGTAACAATACAATATGTGCCTTGCTGCCCCTACTATCACTAGGAAAGGACACCGCAAGATTGAACCCAAAGCCAAGCACTTCTCCCATTGCAAGAACTATAGATCTAGTAGGCCAAACCAAACCAATAATTCGAAGAGACTTGCAAGGATATTATGAGCACACATAAAGAGTTCAGAAAAGAACCAATATTTCTCATAGATAATCTTGATCAAAACTCACAATTCATTGGATCTCGACAAACACACCGCAAAAATAGATTACATCGAATAGATCTCCTCGAAGACCGAGGAGAACTTTGTATTAAGATCGAGAGAGAGAGAGAAGAACCATCTAGATGCTAGCTATGGACCCGAATATCTGTGGTAAACTACTCACAACTCATGGTGAGGGCGAAGATGATGATGTAGAAGCACTCCGTGATGGATCCCCCCTCCGGCGGAGCTCCAGAACAGGCTCCAAGATGGGATCTCACGGGAACAGAAGGTTATGGCGGTGGAATTAGGGTTTTCTCTCTGTTGCTGATGGTTTCGGGGTACGTAGGCTTATATAGGGGGAAGGAGGACACCGGGGGACTCACGAGGGGCCCACAAGGCAGGGGCGCACCCTAGGCAGGGGGCGCGCCCCCACCCTCGTGGGCACCTCGTAGCCCCTACTCCGTGGTTCTGAAGTCTCCCGTGCGTGATTTTATCCAAAAATATCTCTCCCGAAGGTTTCATTCCGTTTGGACTCCGTTTGATATTCCTTTTCTGCAAAACCCTGAAACAGGCAAAAAACAGCAATCTGGACTAGGCCTTTGGGTTAGTAGGTTAGTCCCAAAAATAATATAAAAGTGTATGAAAAAGCCCATTAAACATCGAAAACATCATAAATAATAGCATGGAAAAATAAAAATTTTAGATACGTTGGAGACGTATCAAGCATCCCCGAGCTTAATTCCTGCTCGTCCTCGAGTAGGTAAATGATAAAAACAGAATTTTTGATGTCGAATGCTAACCAACATAGTTTTTCAATGTAATTCTCTTAATTGTGGCATGAATGTTCAGATCTGAAAGATTCAAGATAAAAGTCTATATTGACATAAGAAATAATAATACTTCAAGCATACTAACAAAGCAATCATGTCTTCTCAAAGTACTATGGCTAAAGAAAGTTATCCCTACAAAATCATATAGTCTATCTATGCTCCCTCTTCATCACACAAAATATTCATATCATGCACAACCCCGATTTCAGCCAAGCACTTGTTTTCATAATCTATTCTTTCAAACCTTTCAACTTTCACGCAATACATGAGCGTGAGCCATGGACATAGCACTAAGGGTGGAATAGAGAGGTGGTTGTGGAGAAGACAAAAGGAGGGAGATAGTCTCACATCAACTAGGCGTATCAACGGGCTATGGAGATGCCCATCAATAGATATCAATGTGAGTGAGTAGGGATTGGCATGCAACAGATGCACTAGAGCTAAATATGTATGAAAGCTCAACAAAAGAAACTAGTGGGTGTGCATCCAACTTGCTTGCTCACGAAGAACTAGGGCATTTGAGGAACCCCATCGTTGAAATATACAAGCCAAGTTCTATAATGAAAATTCCCACTAGTATATGAAAGTGACTAAACATGAGACTCTCTATCATGAAGAACATGGTGCTACTTTGAAGCACAAGTGTGGAAAAAGATAGTAGCAATTGTCCCTTCTCTCTTTTCTCTCATTTTTGTTGGGAGGGCCTTTTTCTCTCTCTTTTTTACTATCCCCTCTATATTTTTTTGGGCCATCTCTTTTTTTATTGACCTTTCCTCACATGGGACAATGCTCTAATAATGATGATCATCACACTTTTATTGATTTACAACTCGATATTACAACTCGAAAACAAGTATGACTCTACATGAATGCCTCCGGTGGTGTACCGGGATGTGCAATGAATCAAGAGTGATATGTATGAAAAATTATTCATGGTGGCCTTGCCACAAATACGATGTCAACTACATGATCATGCATGGCAATATGACAATATGATGCGTGACATATGAACGGAACGGTGGAAAGTTGCATGGCAATATATCTCGGAATGGCTATGGAAATGCCATGATATGTAGGTATGGTGGCTGTTTTGAGGAATAATATGGTGGCTGTTTTGAGGAAGGTATTTGGTGGGTGTATGGTACCGGCGAAAGTTGCGCGGTACAAGAGAGGCTAGCAATGGTGGAAGGGTGAGAGTGCGTATAATCCATGGACTCAACATTAGTCATAAGAACTCATATACTTATTGCAAAAATCTATGAGTCATCAAAACAAAGCAATCAACGCATGCTCCTAGGGCGGAGGTTGGTAGGAGTTAACCATCGCGCGCCCCCGACCTCCACACAAAGGTTGGCACTTTACAAATACCTCATGCTCTAACTTTGTCACATAGTGGTTCACCATACGTGCATGCTACAGAATCACTAACCTTAACACAAGTATTTCTCAATTTCATAATAACTCCACTAGCATGACTCTAATATCACTATCCTCATATCTCAAAACAATTATCAAGCATCCAACATCTCATCATATTCAATGCACTTAGTGTGAAAGTTTTTACTACATTGATATTGGATGTCTATCATGTGAAGACTAGTTTTATAGCCTAAACACATTACCAGGATGTTTTAATAGACTCTCAAAAGGATATAAGTGAATCATGAGAGTTCAACAATTTCTTCAAAATATTATCACCACCGTGCTCTAAAAGATATAAGTGAAGCACTAGAGCAAAAACTATTCAACTCAAAAGATATAAGTGAAGCACATAGAGTGTTCTAACAATTCCTAGGTCATATTTAACTCTCTCAAATAGATGTGTCCAGCAAGGATAATTGTGGAAAACTAACAAGAAAAGACTCAAATTATACAAGACGCTCCAAGCAAAACACATATTATGTGGTGAATTAAAATATAGCTCCGAGTATAGTTACCGATGGATGAAGATGAAAGAGGGGATGCCTACCCGGGGCATCCCCAAGCTTAGGCTTTTGATTGTCCTTGAATTTTATGTGGGGTGCCATGGGCATCCCCAAGCTTAGTCTCTTGCTACTCTTTGTTCCATAGTCCATCAAAGCAATACTCAAAACTTGAAAACTTCACAACACAGAACTTAGACAAAAAATCTCGTGAGCTCCGTTAGTATAAGAAAGCAAACCACTACTCAAAGGTACTGCAATGAATTCATTATTTGTTTATATTGGTGTTAATCCTACTGTATTCCAACTTCTCTATGGTCCATACTTGCCAATACTACTCATAGATGCATTGTAATAAGCAAACAACACACGAAAAACAGAATCTATCAAAAACAGAACCGTGTGTAGTAATCTGCAGGTTTCGCATACTTCTGTAACTCCAAAAAATCAAACTAAATTGGTAAACGTGTGGAATTTGTCTATTAATCATCTACAAAAAGAATGAACTAAATAACGCACTCCAGTAAAATCTGATGACCATTCTAGCGAGCGCTAACGATTCTGTTTTTCACAGCAAGATCACATAAACTTCACACAAGTCTTCCCAAAGGTTCTACTTGGCACAATCATTAAACAAAACATGAAACCACATCTAAACAGAAGCTAGATGCAATATTTATTCCCTAACAGCAGCAAAAACAAAAAACATAAAATTGGGTTGCCTCCCAATAAGCGCCATGGTTTTACGCCCCTAGCTAGGCACGATAATTCAATGATGCTCACATAAAGGACAAGGATTGAAGCACAAGGAGAGCATCATAAAGTATCCAAGTCTAACATGATTCCTATGCGTAGGCATTTTATAATCAAACAATTTATCATAGCAAGCAAGATCTAGCGTATGCAAGGAAGAAGAAAGAAACAAGATCAATCTCAACATGAAGAGAGGTAATTTAGTAACATGAAGATTTCTATGACCATATTTTCCTCTCTCATAATAATTACATGTAGGATCATAATCAAATTCAACAATGTAGCTATCACATAAAATATTCTCTTCATGATACACATGCATGCAAAGTTGACACTCATTCAAAATAGTGGGACTAACATAGAACAAAGTCATTGCTTCTCCAAGCCCACTTTTATCAAAAAAATTGATAAGATTGATAAATATCTAAAGTAGTGGGATCAAAAGTTGACATTCTTTTAAACCCACTTTCAATGTTATGGCAAACATTATTATCAATCTCATATTCATGATGGGGTTTAAATAAATTTTCAAGATCGTAAGAATCATCACCCCAATCATGATCATTGCAACAAGTAGTGGACATAGCAATACTAGCATCCCCAAGCTTAGGGTTTTGCGTATCATTAACATAATTGACATTAATAAAATTTACAATAACATCATTGCAATGATGATTTTTATTTAACAAGCTATCATGAATCACTTTTTCTTTTAACAATTCCTCACAATTTTCAGATTCATAAATTTCAAGCAAAACCCCATAAAGATAATCTAGTGCACGCAGCTCACAAGCAATAGGTTCAACATAATTGGATCTCTTAAAGAGATTAGCAAGTGGATGAGGATTCATACTTTAGCAAGCAAAGATGCAAGCTAATTGAGGGCACATAGCAACACAAGCAAACAAGAGGCACGCGAACGGTAAACACACGGCAGAAGAAGGGCAAATAAAACGGCAAGGGTGAAGTGGGGGAGAGGAAAACGAGAGGCAAAAAATGTAATGCGAAGGATAAGGGTTTGTGATAGGTACTTGGTATATGACTTTTGCGTAATCCTCCCCGGCAACGGCGCCAGAAATTCTTCTTGCTACTTCTCGAGCTTGCGTTGTATTCCCTCGAAGAGAAAAGGGAGATGCAGCACAGTAGCGTAAGTATTTCCCTCAGTTTTTTAGAACCAATGTATCAATCCAGTAGGAGACCACGCGCGAGTCCCTCGTACCTGCACAAACAAATAAGAACTTCACAGCCAACGCGATAAGGGGTTGTCAACCCCTTTACGGTCAGTTACAAAAGTGAGATCTGATAGATATGATAGTTTATATTTTTGGTATTTTTGTTTATAAGAACAGAAAGTAAAAGCAAAAAAACTAAAGTAGATGTAGATTGATATGTGGAGAATAGACCCGGGGGCCATAGTGTTCTCTAGTGGCTTCTCTCATGATAGCGATATTCTACGGCGGGTAAACAAATTACTGTCGAGCAATTGATAGAAAAGCGAATAATTATGAGACTATCTAGGCATGATCATTGTATATAGGCATCACGTCCGAGACAAGTAGACCGACTCCTGCGTGCATCTACTACTATTACTCCACACATCCATCGCTATCCAGCATGCATCTAGTGTATTGAGTTCATAAGAACAGAGTAATGCCTTAAGCAAGATGACATGATGTAGAGGGATAAACTCAAGCAATATGATATAAACCCCATCTTTTTATCCTCGATGGCAACAATACAATACGTGCCTTGCTGCCCCTACTGTCACTGGGAAAGGACACCGCAAGATTGAACCCAAAGCCAAGCACTTCTCCCATTGCAAGAACTATAGATCTAGTAGGCCAAACCAAACCAATAATTCGAAGAGACTTGCGAGGATATTATGAGCACACATAAAGAGTTCAGAAAATAACCAAATATTTCTCATAGATAATCTTGATCATAAACTCACAATTCCTTGGATCTCGACAAACACACCGCAAAAAGAGATTACATCGAATAGATCTCCTCGAAGACCGAGGAGAACTTTGTATTGAGATCTAGAGAGAGAGAGAAGAAGCCATCTAGATACTAGCTATGGACCCGAAGGTCTGTGGTAAACTACTCACAACTCATGGTGAGGGTGAAGATGATGATGTAGAAGCACTCCGTGATGGATCCCCCCTCTGGCGGAGCTCCGGAACAGGCTCCAAGATGGGATCTCACGGGAACAAAAGGTTACGGCGGTGGAATTAAGGCTTTCTCTCTGTTGCTGATGGTTTCGGGGTACGTAGGCTTATATAGGAGGAAGGAGGACACCGGAGGACTCACGAGGGGCCCACGAGGCAGGGGGCGCGCCCCCCACCCTCGTGGGCACCTCGTAGCCCCTACTCCGTGGTTCTCAAGTCTCTCGTGCGTGATTTTCTCCAAAAATATCTCTCCCGAAGGTTTCATTCTGTTTGGACTCCGTTTGATATTCCTTTTCTGCAAAACCCTGAAACAGGCAAAAAACAGCAATCTGGACTGGGCCTTTGTGTTAGTAGGTTAGTCCCAAAATTAATATAAAAGTGTATGACAAAGCCCATTAAACATCCAAAACATCATAAATAATAGCATGGAACAATAAAAAATTATAGATATGTTGGAGACGTATCAAGGAGCTGTCAATAGTAGCACTCCATTAAAAATGTACTCCCACATATAGAAAATATAAATAATATTGCATGTTGGTGCAGCCCACGTTTCCGATAATTTGGGCGGTGGGCTTTTTAAAAAATTACGAGGCGGTGGTTGTTAACTTAATTGAGGGTCGAGTACCACACGTGAACGATACAAAGTGCGACCTGGCACACTGGCGGGTCTGGACCAAAAGTTGTTAGTTGGCGAGTAATGAGCGCCTAAATAGGTTGGCTCGTTATGCTCGTGGCTCGCTCCTCAACGAACAAATACAATCATCAATCCGAGCTTATCTATTCAATCTAATCTACATAGGAGGCAACAAACTAGCACATTTCCTTTCATACTCACCATCTATCTTCTTAAAAATCACATCTACACACTCATCATCTAGACTGTAACACATCATCAGAATCTATTAACGAGATCTCACGACCTAAACGAGCTTCAAACATACTGAGCCAAGCAGGTGTAACGCCCCAGATGTAACAATTCCCAATATGGCAATATATTCATCGTCGACTTAATCAATTCCATTCTGGGCTCCTCCTTCATGTCGGTTTTTTGTGTTTTTGCTTTGAGCATGTGTTGCATATCACCATGTCATTTTCATCATGTGCATTGCATTGGCATAGTCTCACTTGCATCCGTGTGTAGTTGCATCGTCTCCATCCTCTCCGTTGTCCATTTCGGTTTCCGACTCTCTCACATGGCACCCGTCGCACCTCTCAAGCCTTGTTTCATGAGTGGGATAAAAACATCCTCGGAATGGGTTGAGAGTTGTTGAGTGGTCTTGGTATATCACTGGTAGACCGCCTGTCAAATTTCGTTCCATTTGGAGGTTGTTTGATGCCCCAACAGTTAACCGCATTAACCGCCGGAAGCCTTTTCTCTTTTGGCCCAGCACCCCTCCACAACAGCCCACTAGCCCATCTAAACCCCCTCCATGCTCTTCGCCATTGGATCACGATCGTGTGGCCGAAAACCGCACCTCATTTGGACTCTCCTAGCTCCCTCCACCTATAAATACGCCCCCCCCCCGAAATTCACGGATGGACCCTAGTCTTCTTCCTCCTCGCGTCGCCGGACACATCCTCCCGCTGCCGGACGTGTCCGCCGCTGCCGCCTCGACGAATCGCGCGTCGCCTCCTGTCCTACCGCTTCCCCCCGCCACCGCGGCCCGCGGAGCCCATCGGGGGACCACGCCGGCCCGGATCCCTGCCGCCGCAACCTGCTTCGGCCAGCTCCCCGCGCTCGCCGCCCGGCCGCTGCCTCCTTGCCACGTCCGCCGGCTAGCCGCCGCAAGCCGCCACCTCGCGCGCCGGCCGGCGCTGCCGCCACCTGACCTCGCCAACCGCCGCCGCCCGGCCTCACGCGCTTCACCGCGGCCGCGCACCTTGCCGCCACCATCTCGGGCCCCCGCGCCTCAGCCGCAGGCGCCGCCCCGCCACTGCCGCCGCCGGCCTGTCTCTGGTGAGATCCGGCCAGATCTGGAACAGATCCACCGGGAGACGAGCCAAACGGACCCGTCCACCCGGATATCTTCCGTTGACTTCTCGCGGGGTAAAATTCTTCTAAGTCTGGAAATCCTTATATCACGATGCCTTCTTTGCCATGTCATATCTCCATGCACGTAGCTCCGTTTTGCGTGTATGATATATGGATTTGTTCGTCTCAGAGTGCTCTACATGTTAGTGTCATTTTCATGAATGTTAGGGTTCATCTTGATGTCTTAATCTTCGTTGACAAACTGCTATGTGATGTTACTGGTCAGCTCTAGTTGTCTGTCAACAATATGTTAGCATGTTTGTGAGGTCGTATCTTTGTGTATGTTGGTCCACATGGAGTGTATGATATGTCAAAATGTTCGCCTTGTGATGATATTCATGATGGATACATTTTCATACATCGTAGGTTGCATTATGCCATGATTATCCCTATTACAAAAGTATTTGTTGCTATTAAGTTGCTGAAATTGTTATAACTTGTTGTTTTGTCTTTTTCGCAGCATTTTGTGTGATTTTCTTTGGAGCCACAAGTCAACATGTTTTATGAGCATAATCATGTCATATTTGAAGTGGTGCATTTGGTTTTTCATGATATGTCCTGTGGTGACTTGAACAAGCTTGTAAACATACCATGTCATTGTTGCTGTTTTTATACTTGGTGAAAAACTGCTAAGTATGGAATCTGTTATAGCATGTTGCCATGTAAACTTGATGCCACAGTCTTTTCCATGCATGTTTTGGAATAACTAGTGAGCATGTCTTGATGTGCATGTATTTATCTATCAACCCATGCCTTTGTTTGCATATATTCCCTGTTGTAGCTTGTTGTTACCTTGCTCTCAAAATGCTTGAAATCTAAACTGTCAGCCTGTTAATAGAACATTCATTTTGGCAAAGCTCAAGTCAATCAACCCTTGCATGGAATGACTTGTTTTTTGGATGAATTGGAAGTATATTATGTCTTATTCATGCTCATGTAATTTTCATGCTTGTTATAATTGTTTTGCTTGCTTTTGTGTGCCTCCAAAGGCAACAACATATTGTTCCTGGTTGCATGTCCAGTAATTTTCACTAAGTCCGCAAACCTGTTAACTTATTGAATCTTGTCATGCTTGTTTAATTGTGTTCCAATAAGTTTTTAGGTGTGCTCTGAGTTCATACATGTTTAGAATCATGGCTACTTCACATCAGTGCCTTTTGTCATCATGTTTGGGTGTTGTAGCATATTTAAACCTTGCTCCAAAGATGCCATGTTGCTGTTAACTTCAGTTTTGCATTGCATCTTGTTTTGCTTGCCATTTGCAAACCGTGCATCTGATTCCGATGATCCTTATATTGATTTCAACCAAAATCTTTCAATCTATCCAGTGGCATGCTTGGTTTGCCAATATATTTCCCACATCCATCATGTCTTCACATGTCCTTCCTGGCTTTAGCTCCTTCCTTACCGGTAGCTCTGTAGCATCATACTTGCATCTCTCTTGCATAGCATGTGTTCTTGTCTTGTCAAGTGTGTTTATTTGGATGCTTGTTTATGTTTGGGTAGCACCGGGAAATGAGTTCGAGTCCGAGGTCGAGACAGCCGCTGAGTACGATTACGAAGAGCAAGGTCCCGATAACACCGAAGACTTACCAGGCAAGATAACCATTCCTTGATATTACCTCTATTGTTGCTATGCTAGATGCCACGCTATATTGCTTTGTCGCGATACCTATCCTTGTGCATATCATGCCCTAGTTTTCCATGAAACCTCTAACTACCTACCTATCAAACCGTTGTTTGGCTAAGCTACGCTTTTGCTCAAGCCCCCTCTTATAGCGTTGCTAGTTGCATGTGAAGATGAGGTTTGCTCCATGTGGATTGGGTTTTTGGGAATAACACAATATCTATTATTTACATTAATGCACTTATATACATGGCAATGGGTGGAAGGCTTGGCCTTTTGCTCGGTGTTTTGTTCCACTCATGCCGCCTTAAGAACGAAGAAACTGGTGTTATGTTCCTTGATTTTGCGTTCCTAACGCGGTTGGGTATATGGGGACCCCTTGATAGTTCCCTTTGGATAAAACTCCTCCAGCAAGGCCCAACACTGGTTTACTAGTTGCCTAATAACTAAAACTTGCATAGGGACCGGCTAGCACCCGAGGACTTAATTTGCAACCCGGGCTAGTGCTCCTCATGAGTGTTGGTCCAAATTGGGCAGTCTGTGGGGCCGTGGGGAAACCCGAGGTATTTGGTATTCACCCATAGCCTGTCCCATCCGATCGTGGCCTGAGATGAGATACGCGTGGCTCCTATCAGGGTGTCGGCAAGTCGGAAGGCTTTGCTGGACTTGTTTTACCATTGTCGAAATATCTTGTACACCGGGATTCCGAGTCTGATCGGGTAGTCCCTAAGATATAGGTTTTTTACCTCTGTTGATCGCGAGAGCTTGTGATGGGCTAAGTTGGGACACCCCTGCAGGGTTATGATCTTTCGAAAGCCGTGCCCGTGGTTATGTAGCGGATTGGAATTTGTTAATATCCGGTTGTAGATAACTTGATACAAAACTCAAACTTAATACACTACCATGTGAGTAGTCGTGATGGTCTCTTTTCGAGGTAGTTCGGGAAGAGAACACGGCTGGGTTATGGATGACTCGTAGGTAGACATGATCATCTAGTGATCATGATTTAGCTCATGACCGATGGCTTTCACTTCTCTTCTCGCTTTGATGATACGTAAGCTAGCCACCTCATCTACACTTAGCGCTTGCAGCATCCCAATTATACACTTTCTCCTTACCCAAATACTTCGATAGTTTTGATACCCGGGAATGGGTTTGCTGAGTCCTCGTGACTCATGGTTTACTACAAACACAGGTGCAGGTACAACCGAGTACGATTCAGCTGATGGCCAGGAACTCAAGTGGGAGTTTGATGAGGAATGTGGGCGAATGTACGTGACGTTTCCCGACGATCAGTAGTGGTTCCTACTAGGGCCGATCGGGCATAGTGGGTGGTTATCATCTTTTCATTTGGATTTGTTCCTAGTCGGACCATGATTGTACTTGGATGAATGTATGACTTATTTATGCATTGTGTGAAGTGGCGATTGTAAGCCAACTATGTATTTTCCCCTTTGTTCTTGTACATGGGAATGTGTGAAAATGACCATCTTGCGATCATACCAAAATGTGATTTTGCCTCTAAGTCGTGCCTCGGCACATAGGAGATATAGTCGCATCTTGGGTGTTACAAGTTGGTAATCATAGCCTTCCTCGACCTAGGAGACCCTGCTTGATCAAACTACTGCCGATGTTGAGTCTAGAATTTTAAAAATGTTTTGAGTCTTAGGATTATATATATCGGAGAGTAGGAATTCTTTTTTCTCCTTATCCCTTTTGTTTCTCTGGTGAGGACTCTTGACATAGAAGTTTTGTGTTCCTACCCTCTTTTCCACTAATTTTTTTTACGATCATGCAGGTATTATTGGGATCGTTTCGATATCTTTGTGACGAGAATATTGTTCTTGGTGCCTCCTATCATTTAGGGGTTGTGGCAGTGTCCCGGGGAGTTGAGCTCCAAGGTGTTGTCGTCACAATTGTATCGTTGCAGTTCTGGAATACCAGAGGTGGCCGACATCGAAAACGCTTCTATGCATGTCTGGTGGTGAGATAACCTCGACGTCACCCAGTACTGGAAGGATAGTTCAGGAGTATTGCCACAACTAGTATAGCGGATGCTTTTCGAAGGTCCGACGTAAACGGTTTCTGAAGGTGCCTGGTTATGTATTGACGGATGGGTACAACTGGATGTAGGACTTATTACTTGTGTGTTATGCGGTGCTTCCCCTGTATCGCCAACACCAGATTGCATAACCAGAAAGCTTTGAGAATTAATAGATGGGAATTCAAGTAGCTCTTAGGAAATCTTCCTACGGATGCATGATATGAGGTTGGGGTCTATCATGTATTTGTTCCATCTGTTACCTTGTTGGTTTATTCTTCAATCTATTCACGTGGCTTCTCAACATGTTGATGTCTCATTTAAGCTTATGGAATTCATTCGTTCATTGCTCTGTTCGGATGATATTGTGAAGATTTATGTTGCAACATGTCTAGCCGTTGATTCAGCTTATCTATCTTACAAGTGGGATTCTAACGATTGTCGTCATCTCTAGGATGGCACCTAAAAGAGTTCCCAACCAGAACCCAGAGGTTGATGATGAACCACCACTATCCCCTCCTCCTCCGCCTGAGGCATGGCGGGCTATGATCCAAGCCACTACCGCCAATACTCAGATGCTGCTTCAGATGATGCAAGCTTTTCAAGCTATTCAGAATAACCAGAACAATCAAGGGAATCAAGGCCAAGCTAACTTCAACAACCAGCCTTACTTTGCTACTCTGAATCAATTCCTTGCAAATCAGCCCAAGTCTTTCAGCTACTATGTCGATCCGCTCGATGCCAAGGATTGGCTCACTGACATCAACAAGCATTTCAAGTGCGGTAATGTCAGACCTGAGGATTATGTCAAGTTTTCCGCATTCCAACTCGGATACCAAGCTACATATTGGTGGCAACAATACAAAGACTCTAGGGAGGGTCAAGTGGTCAGCTGGACCAACTTTTGTCGTGATTTTCATGCGCACCACATCCCTACCAGTGTCATTGAAGGCATGCGTGAGCAATTCTGCAACCTCAAGCAAGGCAACATGTCTGTCTACTAGTACAATGTCAAGTTCCAGAATATGGCCCGTTATGCTAAGCAAGACATTCCCGATGCCAAGAGCAAGATCTACCAATTTTGAGGTGGTCTGAAAGATGAACGCCAGCTTGTTCTCACTCTCTTCGAGCTAGTCGAATTTGATCAATTCTACAACATGGCTCTCAAGCAAGAAGCTGCCCAGCTCAAGTGTGAGGCTTCAAAGAAAAGAATCAGAGATGCAGTTAGCTCCTCTTCCTCCTCACAAGTGGTTGCTAAACAATAGAAGTTCTGGCTTCCGCCACCTCCAGTGTTCCATTCTCCAAGTCAGAACAAGCACTCAGGTGGTCGTGGATATTCCCACCCACCCAACCCAAGCAACCAGAACAAGTCTCAGTATCAAGCGCCAAGGCCAAGCGGTCCTTATCATCGGCCACTCTCTGAGGTTACTTGCAACAAGTGTGGTCAGAAAGGTCACTATGCTAACAAGTGCACCTAAAGGGGCCTTCCGCCTCCTCCTCCTATCAAGTCGTCAAGTAATGCTATTGTCAAGCACAATCCCAAGTCTGCAAGAGTGAACCTGATGAACTTAGCTCAAGCAGAAGATTCCTCTCAAGTGATCATGGGTACACTTCCAGTTAACTCTATTCCTACAAAAGTTTTATTCGATTTAGGTGCATCGCATTGCTTCATCTCAAAACCTTTCCTGTCCAAGCATGGGTTGCCAAAATATTTTTTGCAAGATTCTTTTCGTGTGGTTTCTCCGGGAATGAGAATGAGCTCTCATATTGTAGTTCATGACATTAGTATTAACATGGGCAATTATAAATTTCTGGCTTCTCCTATTGCTCTCGGTAATTCAGATATTGATCTCATTCTTGGAATGGATTGGCTCTCTAAGCATGATGCTCTTCTTGATTGTGCAAACAAGGAGGTCAGTCTAACGCATCCTTCCGAAGACGTGATTATCTTTGCAGCTCGAGATAACACAATCAGTCTATTCTCTCTCAGTGACAAGGGCGCAATTAATGTCATATCCTTGATTCCGGTGGTTTGTGAATATGAAGACGTATTTCCTGAAGAATTGCCAGGAATGCCTCCCAACCATCCAGTTGAATTTGTCATTGAATTTGAACCTGGTACGGAGCCAGCCTGTCGGTGTCCATACAAGCTATCTCCTAAAGAGTTGAAGGAGTTGAAGAAGCAACTCGACAAGCAAGAATGCTTGGGTCTGATCAGACCAAGTTCTTCTCCTTGGGGTTGCGGTGTTCTTTTTGTCAAGAAGAAGGATGTCACAGAGCGGCTTTGCGTTGATTACCGTCCATTGAAAAAGAAGACAATTAAGAATAAGTACCCTCTCCCCAACATCAGTGAACTGTTCGAGCAGCTCAAAGGAGCCAAGGTTTTCTCGAAGCTTAATCTCCGAATGGGCTACCATCAAATTCGTATCCGTGAGCAAGATATTCCCAAGACTGCATTCAGAACAAGTTATGGCTCCTACGAGTAAATAGTCATGTCCTTCGAGCTTGCAAATGCACCTCCTACCTTCTCTCGGATGATGCATTTCATATTCAACCCATACACCAATGAGTTCATCCTTGTCTATCTTGATGATATTTTGGTATTCTCCAAGACAAAAGAAGACCATGCCAAGCACCTCCGTTTGGTTCTTGACAGGCTTAGAGAGCACCGCTTTTATGCGAAATTCTCAAAGTGCGAATTCTGGCTTGATGAAGTTCTCTATCTTGGTCATATTATCTCTGCCAAGGGCATTTCAGTGAACCCCGAGAAGGTTGAAGCTATTGTTAAGTGGGAGCCTCCTCAAAACATCAAGCAACTCCGAAGCTTCCTCGGGCTTGCAAGCTATTGTAGAAGGTTCATCGAGAACTTCTCCAAGATTGCCAAGCCTCTGTCCAACCTGTTGCAAAAGAATGTCAAGTATTCTTGGACTCCTGAGTGGGATGTGTCATTCATTACACTCAAAGAGAAGCTTGTCTCAGCTCCAGTTCTGACTCCTCCTGATGAATCCAAACCATACCAAGTGCTTTGTGATGCCTCTTTGCAAGGTCTGGGTGGTGCCCTTATGCAAGAGAAGAAGATTGTGGCCTACACTTCTCAACAGCTCAAGACAAACGAAAAGAACTACCCCACTCACGATCTTGAGTTGGCGGCAGTTGTCCACGCCTTGATAATGTGAAGACATCTCTTGCTGGGCAGACAAGTTGACATCTTCACCGATCACAAGAGCCTGAAGTATATATTCACATAACCAAACCTCAACCTTCGTCAGACTCGTTGGGTCGAAATGATTCAAGAGTACAACCCAAGCATTGAGTACACTCCTGGCAAGGCCAACGTGATTGCAGACGCCTTGAGCAGAAAGGCTTATTGCAACAGTCTCATCCTCAAACCGTTCCAACCGGATCTTTGTGAAGCTTTCTGGAAACTCAACCTTCAAGTTGTTCCGCAAGGATTTCTTGCCAACCTTCAAGTCGCTCCTACCTTGGAAGATCAAATCCATGAAGCTCAACTTCTTGATGCTATGGTGAAAAAAGTGAAGCATGGTATTGCCAAAGGTACTCCAAAGTAAAAGTGCTACTGCATTGATGACAAGGACACCTTATTTTTTGATTACCGGATTGTGGTTCCAAAAGGTGACCTACGGAAGGTCATCATGAACGAGGCTCATAATTCCATTCTCTCAATACATCCAGGTAGCTCCAAGATGTATCATGACCTCAAGCAATCGACTCGCATGAAAAGAGAAATAGCTCAATTCGTCAACGAGTGTGATGTCTGCCGTAGAGTCAAAGCAGAACATCAACGTCCAGCTGGACTTTTCCAACCTTTGCCTATTCCCTAGTGGAAATTCGATCACATTGAGATGGATTTCATCACTGGCTTCCCCAAGTCCAAGCGAGGAAACATCGCTATCTTTGTGGTCATTGATAATCTCACAAAAGTGGCTCATTTTCTTCCAGTCAAGGAATCCATCAACGCAGCACAACTGGCAAAGTTGTACACCTCCAGAATTGTCTCTTTGTATGCTATCCCTCAAGTGATCTCCTCAGATCATGGAAGCTTGTTCACTTCCAAATTCTAGGATTCCTTCCAGTCAGCTATGGGTACCAAGATTCGCTTCAGCACAACTTTCCATCCTCAGACAAGTGGTCTAGTCGAGAGGGTGAACCAAATTCTTGAAGATATGCTCACAGCATGTGTAATCGCCTTGGGTATGAAATGGGAAGATTGTCTTCCATTTGCCGAGTTCTCCTACAACAACAAGTTCCAAGCAAGTTTAGGCAAATCACCATTTGAAATTCTCTATGGCGGAAAGTGTCGTACCCCTCTCAACTGGTCCGAGACTGGTGAACGTCAACTCCTTGGCAATGATTTGATCTCAGAGGCTGAAGAAATGTGCAAAGTCATACGTGTGACGCCCTGAGTCCGATGCGCCAGGTGTCTTCTGTTTATTCGTCAGTGTTGCCATGTCATATGTTTGCGTGTTGCATTTTTCCATGTCATCATCTGCATTGCATCCTCATATTTTTCAAAACTTGCATCCGGTCTCTTTCCCCGTTGTCCGTTTCGTTATCCGACACTCTCACACGCGCCCACAGCACCTCCGAATAATTTTTTTTGTAAGTGGCATAAAAATGTTCTCGAAATGGGACGAAACTTGGCGTGTGGTCTTATTATAGTGTAGACAGACTATCTGTCAAATTTCGTCGCATTCGGAGCTTGTTTGATAGCCCAACCGTTAAACCTATAGCGGCAATATAGCCGGACAAACGTCGGACGTTTTCGGTCTTCGAAGACCCCGTCGGGCTACTCTTCTTTCTTCTCTTCTCAGCCCGAGGCCTCTCCACACAGCCCATTAGGCCTCTCCTACCTACCATCTCCACTTTGAGCCGTCCGGTCGAGATCGAACGGCTCGAAACGGAGCTAAACCCCCTAACCCTAGCCCCTTCCTTATATAAACAACCCCCTTGTCAAATATGGACTCCCATAGCCTCCACCTACCTCTAGCCTCCCTCTGCCTCAAAATCTGCGCCAACAGCCAGATCTAGCCGCCTCCTCCTCGTTTTCCGGCGAGCCCCAGCCCCCTTGCGCCACGTGGCGGCCTCCCAGTGGCCAGCGGCCACCTGAGCAGCCTCCTCCTCCACTCCCCTGCTGCCACGTCGCGTCCTTCCCACCTCCCAGCCGCGCTAGGCCCGTCCCTGGCCCGCCCCGGGCCAGATCTGGGCCCGAAGCCCGGAACCGCGCTGCCGCCCGCAGCGCAGGAGCGCCCCGCGGGTCCCTCCGCTCGCCGAGTCCGCCGCTAGGGACCGCCCCGCGCCGCCGTTCCTGTCGCCGGACCCCGTCATACCCGCCTCCATTGAGCGCCGCCGGCAACCAGCCGACCCTCAGGTCGTCCTCCCATCCGGCTTCCTTCCTCGCCGTCATGCGCCATCAGCCCGCCAGGCTCCGCCGCCCCGCACTCCAGCTCTGGTGACCGTGCTCCGGCGCCCCGCTCCTCTTCAACCCCGGGAAACAGCGGATCCGGTGCCCTCACGGCCAGATCCGGCCATCCCCGGCTGTCCCACCGCCCTCGTAATCTCCTCGCCAGAGGCCTGCAAGCCCCGCCGCTACTGGTCACCTCTCCTCCATGGCCTCGGCATCCCACACCGAGCCCTGCTCCACATCGGCCACGTGGGCCCAGCCCGTCCCCGACCTTGGCCCACCACACTGTGCGGCCCAACATCCACCGGCCCAGCGCCTCGGCCTGCCTCCTCCACAGTTGGGCTTGGCCCATGGTGAGCAGCCCGCTAACACTCGCTCAGGGCGTTTTTTTAATGTTTTGCGACCACTCTATTTTGCCTAAAAACTGCTAAGTCCCTGTTTTGTTATATTATGATGCATCCTTGTGAGTGTGATAACTTTGTGCACGTGTATCCATTTTGAGTGAATGATATGTCAAAATGTTCGTCTCGAAGTGCTTTACATGTTAGTTGCATTTGCATGCACGTTACTGGTCATCTTGATGCCTTAATATTCGTTACGAAATTGCTATGTGATGTTAGTGTCAAGTCTTGGTTGTCTGTCAACAATATGATAGCATGTTTGAGAGGTTGTATCCTTGTGCATGTTGGTCCGGATGGAGTGTATGATATGTCAAAATGATCATTGTGAAGTGCTCCACATGTTGGTGGATGTTGCATTCTTGTTAGGTGCCATATTGCCATGTTTATCTCTGTTGCAAAAGTGTATGTGGCTGTTAAGTGCTAAAAAATGTTATAAGATGCTGATTTGTCTTTTTCATATCTTTATGTGTGATTTTGTTTGAGCTACATGTCAATATGTTATAGAAGAACAACCATGTCATCTTTGCTGTGGTGCAATCCATTTTTCATGATATGCCTTGTGGTGAGTGCAACAAGCTTGCAAAGTGGCCTACTCGTTGTTGTCATTTTCTGAGACTTGTTGAAAACTGCTAAGTCTGAAACTGTTATATCCTGATGCCATGTTTGCTTGATGCCTCACTCAAATCCATGAATGTTTTGGGATGTCCAATGATCATGTCTTGATGTCCATGTTATGCTCTATTCATTCATGGCCTTGTTTGCAAATATGGCCTGTTGTAGCTTGTTATTTTCATGCTCTCAAGTTGCTATAAAATGTTTCTGTCAGCCTATTAACAGTAAGTTCAGTTTTGCCATGTGAATATCTAGTGTTCTATGTACCTATGACCATGTTCTTTCCATGAGTAGCTTCATAAATATGTCCTCTTGCTGTTGGTTATATTCACATGCCATGATATGCTCTGAGATGAGTTGCACAAGCTTGCAAACATGCCTACTTGTCATTGTTGCTGCCATGTCTAGTTTATTTCACTAAGTCTGTGAATCTGTTATCTTTTGCAATCTTACCATGATGTTTTGAGCATGTTCTAGTGGTGTTTGTTAGTAGCACAGTGATCATGCTTGTAGTGCTTGACATGTACATGCTTGCCATGCCCTTTGATGCCATGAAATGTTCTTGTATCATGTTGTTTTGATGTCAACTATTTTCCACTTGCTGTTTTTGGTTGATTGTGTTTCAAACTTGCTTCGTGTGTATGTGATGAACCGTTGCTCCGTTTTGAGCGTGTCCTATATGAAACTTGTGTGTTTTTGCATGTAGATGCATAATAACATGTTGAATACCTGCTTGGAGTGTGTTTGCTTGATGTTTGGATGCGTTTTGTATCATTGCCATGCTTGACTTGTTTTGCTCATATCTTCTAGGCCGTAGCTCCGAATTAAATGAACTTTATATGAAACGTGACTAGATTTTGGAGTAGATCATCATGGTGCATGTTAATTTGATGTTTAACAACTTTAACTCAATGTTTGTTCAGTTCTGGACCAAATTCGAAATTTGCATACGAGGACTTACCGGAATTGTTATATGTGGTTTCCGGCTTCATTTAAACTTGTTTGGTTGTGTTGGTCCTGTATGCATCATGTCTTGCCATGTTTTGCATCATATAGACTTGTCTTGTATCATACTTGTTTGAGCATCAGGTCATGTTCTTGTCTCATGTGTTTACCATGTTTTGTGCTTCTTCTCGCTAGTTCATATCCCGTTGCGATCGTGAGGATTCGTTCGACTACACTTGGTTCGTCTTCGTGGCTTCCTCTTCGTCTACTTCATGGACTCGTTCTTCTTCCTTGCGGGATCTCAGGCAAGATGACCGTCACCTTGGATCTCATTACTATCATTGCCATGCTAGTTGTCTCGATGCTATCGCTATATGTCGCGCTACCTATGTTTTGTTGTCAGCCTCTCATTATTGCCATGAAACCCCCTCTAACCTTTGACACCATCCCAGCAAACTGTTGTATGGCTATGATACTGCTCGCTCAGCCCCTCTTATAGCGTTGTTAGTTGCAGGTGAATATGAAGTTTGCTCCAAGTTGGAACTTGATGTTTTGGGAATATCACAATATCTATTACTATAATTAACACACCTATATACTTCGCAATGGGTGGAAGGCTTGGCCTTTTGCTCGGTGTTTTGTTCCACTCATGCCGCCTTAAGAACCGATAAACCGGCGTTATGTTCCTTGATTTTGCGTTCCTAACGCGGTTGGGTATATGGGGACCCCTTGACAGTTCGCTCTGAATAAAACTCCTCCGGCAAGGCCCAACTTCGGTTTAAATTTGCAACATAATAAAAACTTAATTAATTAATTAAATTGCATAGGGAGTTAGCGCTACCCGAGGATTCTTCTACATACAGGTAGGGGCCAGTGCTGATGGTGTTAGTTCCAAACGGGCAGCCTGTGGGGCCACCACGGGGAAACTCGGGATTGGTTTTACCCGTAACTTGACCTATCCGGACGCGGCCTGAGATGAGATACGCGCTCTCGGTGTACAAAAAGAGGGGTGCACTTTTTGTACCCCTATGACTGTGCACGGGCAGTCTGAGCCGCGACGCCATCACACCAAGCATGGCAAGGGAGGCAAGCCGGGGCAAGACTGAAGCTTGATAGAGACTGGAGCGACGCCAAGAACAAGACCACGAAGAGCAAAGGGACGAAGAGGCTTCCCCCGACAAGATCCTTGCCGGGGCTGGCTCTGGCAGCCCCGGCAAGACCCTTGCCGCGGCAGCTCGCCCCGCGCCTACGGAGCGAGTCACCCTTGAGTCCACCGCCCCCATGGGGCGAGGATTCGGGAGACATCCCCGTGGTGGCATGCAGATCTTTGTGAAGGCCTTCAAGATCAGATGCAAGATAAGAAGACCGCAACCCTTGGCGGGATCCTAGCCAAGGAGGTTCACAAGGCCCTCGGCAAGCACCTTGCCGGGGATGACAGTAGGCGCCGCGGCAAGACCCTTGCCGGGGCCCCGGCAAGGCCCTTGTCGAGGACACCCACGGGGCCACCATCAGGCCCGCACCAACTGGGTTTCCACCGACACACGCAGCTGCCGACCTGACCAGCTGGACAGGCTCCTGCGTGGCAACCCACAGATCTTCATGGAGACCCGCCGTTGCGCCACCTCAGCTGCCTGTCTGCCTACATGGCACCTCAGGCACCACTGGCCAGGGCGCGTGTCGACACGAGGAGGAGCGGCGATGGACAAGACATGCGTCTCCCCTCGTCCCCGATAAAGCAAGGACACCTAAGCTGGGCGCATTAAATGCACCTTGTCCTGTAATGCAAGGGATAACCTCGCATCACTGTACCCTTTCCACCTCCTGTGTGCCACTGTGGCAACCCCTTTTCCCTATAAAAGGAGGCCCGAGGCGACCAGGAGGGGGATTCGGCTTTTCGAAACCCCTCACGACTCTTTTGGAGCCCCTCGTTAGCTGAAGAACACCAACATATAATCCACCAAAGTAGGAGTAGGGTTTTACGCATCTTTGCGGCCCGAACCTGGGTAAAGGAACCATGTCCTGATTGTTAGATCCGCTCTTCTCTCAACCCCGCGCCCCGCAACCGTAGTAGGGATTCTTGTGATCCCATAGGTGTCGATCCAAATACACCGACATCTTTGGCGCGCCAGGTAGGGGGCGCAGTTGTGAGAATCGGATTTAGCGGTTAGTTCGACGCTTCTGCGTCATCATGGCGCCCAAGAAGCAGACAATGGTGGCGGTTGGCCAGTCAGAAGCCGGACAGCCCGTCCCGACGCGGGCGAGCAGTGGATCGGTCGCGGAAAGGACTCAGGGCGCTGCTCGCGAACACCAACGCCATCCCGACAGCCGGAGTTTGGGAGGTGGCGATGCCTGTGCGCCTCCGCGCGTCGCCAGTTCCAGAGATGGAACCCGGCCCTCCGCGGGTGGCGCGGGGCCCTCCAAGGCCGCGGCCACACCACCCGAGGGCGACGCGAGGCCCTCCGGAACTTCCACGTCGGCGCCAACAGCGCGCTCTTCTCAAGCAGCGCGCGACGAACGGCGTCGTCATCCCGAAGACCCCGGACGTCACCATGGGAAGAGCCCCGACCGCCGCTCCCGGGACGTAGAAGGCCTGCCCGCTCGCCGAAGCGCTGGTGGAGACGATAGGAGACCGCGGGATCGTGATGGAGCTCCCCCTGACGCGGTCAAGGGTCGAAGTGCGTCACGATCCGTGCAGGTTTCGCTACCGCCGACACTAGCCGAAGCTTTGGCGCGCGCGCAGTTGCTCCTCGACTTTCCTCCCGTTACGGGGAAACTCGACGAATGGAGAGCCACCATCCGAAGTCTTGTCGCAGTCGCCAACAGGGACGACCTAAATCCAGCGGAGCTCCCGAGCCGACGCTCCGATGGGGTCCCACGCACCGTGGGCGGGAGAGCTGGCAGCGCCGTGGCTACGGTGCATTCGCCTCCTCCTCGCCCAGTGCCGCGTGCGTCGACCCGTCGAGACGTCGCGGGCGACGCCATCTCCATAGCGTCGTCTGACCCGCGGACCCGCGGCGACCAGCGTCAAGTTCTTCAGGAGCGAGCCCATGAAGACGCTCGAACCACCATCGAGCGCCGGCGCGGAACGCGCCACCAGTTAGACAGGCGAGCAGGGCCCGCTGCGGACCGCCCAGCACCGGAAAGCCCCGGAGGTCTACCCTACGAGGTGGGCTGTTCGGCTTTCACCCATGAGCTGCGGCAGTTCCAGTGGCCCTCTCACCGCACCTTCAAACCTGACGTTGGCGAGAAGTACAACGGCAAGACTCACCCGTCGGAATCCCTCAGCATCTACACCACGGCGATGCAAGCTGCTGGGGCCTGCGACGATAAGGTGCTTGCGAATTACTTTCCGTTAGCTCTTAAACCTAACGCCATGTCGTGGTTGATGCACTTGCCAGTCGACTATATTTCCTCCTGGTCCGACTTGTGCCATGAGTTTGTTGGCGCCTTTACCGGAGGCCATCAAGCCCATGGCCAAGCGAGTGACCTGCATGTCATACCCCAGAAGGAAGGCGAGAATCTGCGCAAGTACATACAGAGATTCAGCCGGGTACAGTACAATATCCCCAATGTTCACCCTGCCGCCATCATCAGCGTGTTCCACCAGAACATGCGCAACCGCAAGATGCGCGAAGAACTGGCGATGACCAAGGTGAAGGACGTGGCAGAACTTTACGTTCTCGCCGACAGATGTGCCCGGGCCGAAGAGGGAAGGAAGTACCCCGGCGAAAGCGCCGGTGCGAAAACCGACTCCTCGGATGAAGATACCGCTGTTCCAGCGAAGAAGGGCCGGAACCGTAACAGGGACCGCAAGGGGAAGGCCGTGCTTGCCGTCGAGGGATCTGATGACACCGGCTCCGCCAAGAAAACCAAGGCGGGTGACCCTGGCAAGGAAATTGCCGGATGTGTCGCCTGCCGGGCCTTGGCGGCTGCCGAGAAGCCAGGAAACTCCGGCAAACGGTACTGCAAGATCCATCGCACCAAGGGCCATGATCTCCAGGACTGCCACCAGGTTGAGCTCCTTGCTGAGATGCAAAGAGCTGAATACGAGAGGCGGGACAAGGAGAAGGGCCAAGACGGCGCTGAGGGATCCAGCAAGAAGCGTGACGGCCAAGCAGGCTGTCGCGGCAAGGAGAAACAGCAAGAAAGGCCCGCCCGGGGCCACGATAGAAGACCTAAAGACGACGATCACGAAGAGGACGACGAGTCCGGCGGCCAAGAGTTTCAGAAGGCCACGGACGCCATGTGCGTCGATGGTGACGCCTCGCTGCATGCTTCTCACCGCCGGCTTAAATAGTGGGCGCGAGAGATTATTGCGGCAGAGCCGTCGCCCGGTGCCTAAAAGCCGCTGAAATGGTCCAGCACACCTATCATCTTTGATGCCGAGGATCACCCTGATCGCATTACTGCGGTCGGGTGCTTGCCATTGTTGGTTTCACCAACAATACACAACCTCAAGGTGACGAAGATGCTAGTCGATGGCGGGGCCGGCCTAAACCTACTCTCGCCCACCGTGATCGAGAAGCTACAAGTTCTTGATGGAGACCTCGAGGAGACGGGCACGTTTCAAGGGGTCAGCCCAGGAAGGAGCCAACCAAAGGGGAAAGTCACACTGCCCGTGACTTTTGGAAGTGATCTGAACTACAGGACAGAGAGGATCGTGTTCGATGTCGCCAGGATCCCCCTGCCTTACAATGGGATCCTTGGCCGCCCAGCGCTGGCCAAGTTCATGGCGGCGTCGCACTATGCCTACAACACCCTGAAGATGCCAGGGCCCGTGACGATCATCACCATCCCCTCCGACAAGAAAGACGCGCTGATTTGCACCGACCAATTGTACCAGCAAGCAGTTGCAGCAACTGCCGCTACGGGGGCATTTGCTCCTGCCACTGGAGCCCCGGGAGGGAAGAAGAAGAAGACCGGCGAGACCTCGGGCGCCCACTCCGGCAAGCGCACCTCTTCGGAGTGCTGTGCTCCCGTCGAGGACGTGCCTGAGAGCTCCACCGGGAAGGAGAAGATCGGCGAGACCTCAGACACCCACTCCGGCAAGCGCACCTCTTCGGAGTGTCGCGCTCCCGTCGAGGATGTGCCAGAGAGCTCTGCCGACAGAAACAAGAGATCAAGGGCTACACCACCAGGAACCAAGAAGGTTTCTGTCAAGGAGGACGGCACGGGAGGGGCTTTTACCATAAGCTCCGCCCTTGACAACAAATAGGAAGACGCGCTCGTCACCTTCCTGCGAGCGAATGTCGACGTGTTTGCCTGGCAAGCATCCGACATCCCCGGCGTTCCCAGGAAGGTGGTTGAGCACCACCTTGCTGTTTGCCCTCATGTGCGGCCCGTCAAGCAGAAGGTCAGGAAGCAAGCATTGGAACGGTAGGAGTTCATCACCGAGGAGATCCGGAAACTGGAAGCTGCGGGTTTGATGAGAGGAGTGCTCCACCCAACGTGGTTGGCCAATCCAGTGGTAGTGCGCAAGGCAAATGGGAAGTGGAGGCTGTGTATTGATTACACAGATATCAATAAAGCTTGTCCCAAGGACCCATTCCCGTTGCCGCGCATAGACCAGATTGTCGACTCCACGGCAGGGTGTGACCTGCTATCATTCCTCGATGCCTACTCCGGCTACCACCAGATCTTCATGGCGAGAGAAGACGAAGAGAAGACATCATTCATCACCCCATGTGGTACGTACTGTTTCGTACGAATGCCTTTCGGGTTGAAGAGTGCTGGCTCGACATTTGCGAGGGCAGTCTAGATTGGTTTTGAACCCCATCTCCATAGAAATATGGAGGCTTATACGGATGATATAGTGGTCAAAACCAAGGACAGGGCAACCCTTGTACCGGATTTACAAGAAACATTTGTGAACCTGCGCAAGATCAACCTCAAGATGAACCCTGAGAAGTGCGTCTTCGGCGTTCCGTCTGGCAAGCTTCTCGGGTTCTTTGTGTCACAGCGTGGGATAGAAGCCAATCCGTACAAGATCAAAGCTATAGAGCAGATCGAAGCACCCAAACGGGTCAAGGATGTGCGTCGGCTTGCTGGCTGCGTTGCCGCCATGAGCAGATTCATCTCCAAGTCTGCTGAGTGCGCCCTCCCCTTTTTCAAGATTTTGAATGGCGGGCCCAATGGAGTGGACGCCGGAAGCTGAAGCGGCGTTACAGGATCTGAAGAAGTATCTTTCCTCCACGTCAATACTGGTTGCGCCTCGACCACAGGAACCGTTGCTGCTATACTTAGCGGCAACGAACTAGGTGGTCAGTGCTGGACTGGTGGCGCAGAGAGCAATCGATGATGAGGTGATGGCAGCGACGGAGCCTGGTGCCACCGGCATAGAGACGACACAGCCGATTGGAGTGCAGCCGAAGAAGAAGATGATGCAGCACCCGGTCTACTTCGTTAGCTCCCTCTTGCAGGGGGCTAGGTCAAGGTACTCCGGTGTGCAGAAACTGCTCTTCGGCCTTCTTATGGCCTCGAGGAAGCTGCGTCACTACTTCCAGGCGCACGAGATCACTGTCGTCACTCGCCTCCCTCTGCAACGGATATTGCACAATCCAGATGCAACGGGAAGGATTGTAGAGTGGGCACTGGAGCTGTCCAGCTTTGGCCTCAAGTTTGAAAGCACCTCGACAATTCAGAGCCGAGTCCTGGCAGAGGTCGTCGCCGAATGGACCGCAACGCCTGATGAAGAAGTCCAAGAAACTGATCTCCCCGGCGAAGAGGCAAGTTGCAACTAGGTCATGTACTTTGATGGCGCTTTCTCTTTGCAGGGCGCCGGGGCTGGCGTACTGCTGGTCGCGCCCACCGGAGAGCACCTCAAGTACGTGGTCCAGATGCACTTCCCTAGGGAGGTATCAACGAACAACACTGCCGAGTACGAGGGGCTGCTTGCCGGTCTTAGGATCGCGGCGGACCTCGGAATCAAGAAGCTCATTGTCAGAGGCGACTCATAGCTTGTCGTCAAACAAGTCAACAAGGATTACCAGAGCCCGTTGATGAAGGCCTACGTTGATGAAGTGAGGAAGTTGGAGGAGCACTTTGACGGTATACAGGTGGAGCACGTTCCCCGGGCGGAGAACGACATCGCTGATTACCTATCAAAGCGCGCTGCTTTCAAGTTACCTGTGGAACCAGGTACCTTTGTACTCCAGCTTTCTCAGCCATCCGTTGATCCATCAACAGAGCAGAACAAGAGGAGGAAGACAGGGCCCGACAAGTACTTTCCTGCCGAGCTCCCCGGAGCCGTCGGCAAGGATGTTGCCGGGGACACTGAGCCCGCCACCGGAGGGCTAACTCCGGCGAAGCGTCAAGCTTTTGCCGTCGAGATGGCCACCCCCTTGGCGGAGGAAATGCCTTTAGTCCTCGTCGTCGAGCCCCAGGCTCCAGCGTGGGCACATCATACTGTCCGATTCCTTCAGACTGGGGAACTTCCTGAGGAGCAGGAAGAAGCGGAGAAAGTAGCCCGTCGGTCCGCCATGTATCAGTTCGTCGATGACGTCCTATACACGAGGACACCGAAAGGTGTGAAATTGAAGTGCATTCCTCGAGAGGAAGGACTGGAGCTGTTGGCGGAAATACATGGAGGCATATGTGGATCCCACATAGGGTCAAGAGCCCTTGCCGGCAAGGCATTCCGGCAAGGCTTCTTCTGGCCCACTGCCCTCCAAGATGCGGCGGCGCTAGTCACCCGGTGTGAAGCGTGCCAATTCCATTCAAAGAAACTTCATCAACCAGCTCAAGCCCTTCAAACCATTCCTCTCTCCTGGCCCTTCTCGGTCTGGGGGCTCGACATACTAGGCCCTTTCCCCCGCGCCGTCGGGGGCTTTGAGTACTTGTACGTTGCAATCGACAAGTTGACAAAGTGGCCAGAAGTGGAGGCAGTGAGGAAGGTCACAGCTCAGTCAGCCGTCAAGTTCTTCAAGGGGCTAGTGTGTCGTTTTGGTGTACCCAACAGGATTATCACCGACAACGGCACGCAGTTTACAAGCCGCACCTTCATGCAATATACCCAAGACCTCGGCAGCAAGCTCTGTTTCGCTTCCGTTGCTCACCCCCGAAGCAATGGTCAAGCTAAAAGGGCAAATGCTGAAGTGCTGCGAGGATTAAGGACAAAGACCTTTGACAGGTTGCACAAGAGCGGGAGGCGCTGGATTGATGAATTGCCGGCGGTTCTTTGGTCGATCAGGACGTCGCCAAATCGAGCCACCGGCCAGACGCCCTTTGCCCTGATATACGGGGCAGAAGAAGTTCTCCCCACGGAACTCATATACGGGTCGCCTCGAGTGCTCGCTTATGATGAGCTTGAGCAAGAGCAATTGCGGCAAGATGACATGATGCTCCTTGAGGAAGATCGTCTTCGGGCGGCTGTGAGAGCAGCGCGCTACCAGCAAGCCTTGTGCCGCTACCATAGCCGCAAGGTTCATGCCCGAAGCTTTGAGGAAGGTGACCTTGTTCTCTGGCGCGTTCAATCGGCCAGGATGTCGGGACCCCGATCCTAAGTCACACAGGTCTAGCCTGTAACACACCATATCACTTTGCGGCCTCACGCACGGTATCCCCACGGGTGCCACCTTACCTGGCCCGGGACCGTTTGCGTATTTTGGCACACGTATATGATAGTGTCGCTAGCATCCATATGACAGAGAACCCGGGCCGACATGACCAGTTATAAACCAAAAGTGGCACCAAATTACAGAGACATGCATACATGACCCAACAACGAACGTGTCGGTCATCAACGTATGAACCCAAGTCGTAGCAAGCTACAAGGACTTAAAGGAACAACGCGTGACATTTCCCCTAAGGGACAGACACAGGAAGGAAGAAGGACACATGCCGGCCAGCCTAAGTGTTCTGGAGCAGTAGCAAGCTACCAAGGCTCAGTGGAAGCACTAGGAGACATTTCCCTGTAAGATAGACTACCAAAGGTAAACAACTAGGTGTCGGATCCCACACATAGCAATACACATTACACGTACGCATAACGTGCAAGTATGTGTTGTACAACATGGCATCACAACATAACTCAACAACTCATATAGATAAAGGCCCGGAAGAGCCATCATAGCATTTATTACAATCAGAGGTCACATGACCCAACATACAGAGCATACAGGCAACGGAAGCATAACATGTCTGAGTACAGACAACTACAAATGAAAAAGGCTGAGAAGCCTGACTATCTACAAGACCCTCCTAAGGGCACAAGACCGTAGCTGAGGTAACAAGCTAAACGTCGAAGTCCACGCGGAACCACTAGCGAGACTGAGGTCTCTCTGCAAAACATAAATTAAGCAAACGTGAGTACAAAGGTACTCAGCAAGACTTACATCAGAACTAACTACATATGCAACAGTATCAACAAGGGGGTAGTGGAGTTTGACTGCAGCAAGCCAGCTTTGACTCGTGGCTATCCTGAACTACGACTGCAAGTAACTCTTTTGAGGTGGCGCACACGAGTCCACATATTCACCAATCAATACACCACTATGGATCCGCTCCCATCTCCCTACGAGAA
Source organism: Secale cereale (assembly GCA_902687465.1). Classification (NCBI taxonomy): domain Eukaryota; kingdom Viridiplantae; phylum Streptophyta; class Magnoliopsida; order Poales; family Poaceae; genus Secale; species Secale cereale. The sequence continues at coordinate 295,244,502 of LR738712.1, forward strand.
CGCCATCCATAGCACTCACACTTGTCTTGAGTATTTTAGAGTATCCACTTTCGATTGTCTATGTACCACGTAAGCATCCAAGAAGTCCATAACCGCGGACCCGGCTATTCGAATAGATCATGTTAACCCTGCTGGGCTGTACTTCTTCACCCACGATCTCGCCACTTACCGCCATGTACACGTCGTGTATCTCGGCAACCTTCAAGCGGAAGCTTGGCGAGGGTGTCGGCCACGACCTGACTAACCACACAAGTCTCTCGTCCAGGTTTATCGCCTATTCGGGTTCCATCCGTGGGGAGATCCGGCCGGGGTGTCGCTCACGGCCCCAAAAGATGTGCGCAGGGTTCCCAAGCCCACCTCGTCGGATGGATCTACGCTTGGTACACCGTGCCATGGTGCCTAGTCTGACCCAAGCCCACATGTACCGTGTGCCACTTGGTAGACTACTAACACTACCTACAAACACCAGAAACTAGTTGCAACTCCTGGACAGAGATCTAGTTGATTAATAAGTCGAGAGGGGTCGAGTTACCGGAACCCAATGTGTGGTAGTAACTATGTCATTGGACAACTTACACAGAACTCAGTTCTTAAGGACGGCTCCAGTGAGACAACCCACCATGTACTCCTACATGGCCTCTCACCGCTACCTTTACCAAATCGTGTTCACACACTTAGCTCACACACAGTAGGACATGTTCACCACATTCCAATTCATCCTCGATGAATCAGACCTGACACAACTCTAAGCAATAGCAGGCATAACCAGTAAGCATGAATGAGTAGGCACAACATGGCTCAAACAACTCCTACTCATGCTAGTGGGTTTCAACTATTTACTGTGGCAATGACAGGTCATGCAGAGGATAGGGGGTTCAACTACCGCAGCAAAAGCAGTTCAATCGTTGTTGTCCTAATGCAATAAAAGAGAGCAGGAGCGAGAGAGTGGGATTGTATCGGGATGCTCAATGGGGGTTTGCTTGCCTGGCACTTCTGAAGATATTAATAGCTCTTCATCGGTGTCATCGATCACATCGTCGGAACGTCGTCTACTGAGAGGGGACAAAACCGACAAACAGAGAAAGAACACAATCAATGCAATGCAACAATATGATGCATGAACATGATATGGCAATATGATGTGGTTTGGCCTAATGCAACTAGCAACCAAATTAAATGAAGTTGGTTTGAACCAAAGGTTCAAATTCAAACTCCATATGTGATTATTCAAATGCCATTTATTCAAATTGACCTAAACAGCAACCATAAGTTGTTCTAACATGCATGAAAATGCCATAAACAGATTCCTTGGATTTTTCCGATCAATTTTCATATATAAATTATTTTCATCTAAGTTATAGATTATTTTCTATGATTTTTAGAAGTTTTGGCTATTTTCTGAAATAAATAAATCATTTCTGATTTATTTTAAATTACAGAAAATAGTTACTGCGTCAGCACTGCGTCATCATGATGTCAGCAAGTCAACAGGGCTGGTCCAGGTCAAACCTGACCAGTGGGGCCCACTGGTCAGTGAAACAACTGACTAAACTAACTTATTTAGCACTAACCTAGTTTAGTTAGCCGGGCGGGGCCCACATGTCAGTGAGTCACAGGGTTAACTAATTTACACATTAGCACTAACCTAAATTAACAGGGCACTGGGCCCACCTGTCAGTGACTAACCTAACTAACCAAACGATTAGTATTAACCTAAGTTAATTAACAGGGCGGGCCCCAATTGTCAGTGAGTCAGGGGTGGACTAAGGGCGTGGGACCCATGCGTCAGTGACCCGGGGTGGTCAACCCACCGGTCAAAGAGGTCAGAAACGCCGGCGGCTCGTCGCCGACGAGACCGAATGCGGCGGAGGGCTCGGAAACGAGCCACCGGGCATCGTTTTGGCCGCGGTTTGTTGCGTTCGAACGCGCACAGTGGAGCGCGTCGAGTGGTGGCGGTGAGGGGTGCTGGGGTGGTCTGCAGCGGCGGCGGCGACCTCAACGGCGGCGGCCGGAGCTCGGGTGTGTGCGGGTTTGGGGTTGTGGTGCACTAGGAGGGGAGAGGGTGCGTGCGTTCGGCTCCTGGGAGCACGGTGAGCACGTTGGGACGCTCATCCGCGGGTTGTGGCCACTATGGCCACGGTGGCGCCATGGCCGGCGGGGCTAAGTTCTCGGGCGCGGTGGCTAGGCTAGCTGGGGGAGGTAAACAAGTATGGGGAGGGGGAAATCCAAAGCGGGGGCTCACGGTGATTGTAGAAACGTCGTCGTGGGCTCGGGGAAGGCTCGGAGCAGAGCAGGGCGTCGAGGGGGATCTCCGGCGACGGCGGTCGGGAACAAGCCCAGTGAGGGCGGTGCAGAGCAGACGGGCGCTTGTGGCTCGGGCTTCTCGATGAAGCAGTCGACGGCGGAGCTCTCGGGCATGGCGCTGCAGTGAGGGGGCGACGGTGGCTGCGGTGGTGACGAGCGGCGGCGACAGCCTCGTTCGGTCGAGCTCGAAAGCGAGCGGGGAGAAAAGGGATGAGACCAGAGAAGGAGGGAAACTCTGCGGGGGCTTCGTCCACGTCCCTTGGCGCCTGGCTTGGGTCGAAGGGGAACGCGACACGGCGAAGCAGGAGGTGGCGCGGTCGGCGCGTGCGCTGGCACGCAGCTGCTTCGGGGCGAGGGGGAGAAGACGACGCGCGAGGGGGTGGGCTGGGCCAGCGGTGCTGGGCCGCAGCTGGGCCAGTAGGTAAGGCCAGGTAAAAACTTCCCTCTCTCTTATTTTTGTTTCTGTTTTCTATTCTTTTGACTTTGTTTTGATTTAGTGTAAACACTAAATCATTTGATAAATTCTGATAAAATAGTGGATGCACAAAGAACTATTCCAGAGACCCTCCACAATTTTCAGAATTTATTTGGAGCTATTTTAAAAAAAATATAGCATGTAAATGGCCCCAATTCAAATACTTATTGATTTAATTCAAAGCCCAAAAATTCCCTAAAAATGTTCAATATTTTTGGTTTGGATCAGAACCCTTGCCAAAATTATCACACATTGATGAAGGCATTTCTGGGTTTATTGAAAAGGTTTTTTATTTGAACCTAGTTGAGTTCATTTAGTGCTAGGGTTTGATCAATCCCCATTTCAAGTTAACAAAATTTTAAACATGATGCACAGCTAACCTAGCACTAGGCAAACAGGAGCTAGGGATGTGACAACTCACCCCCACTAAAACAAGAATCTCGTCCCGAGATTCAAGCGTAGGGTAAGAAATCAAATGGGACACAAAGCCATCACAATCTTCACGATCCAAATTTCCTTCTCGGGGATATTGATATATTGCATCATAATGATCTTGTCATCCTTGCTTTGAAATCTTCATCCAACCAGATGATAACGGAGACAAACTCTATAGGAATCGATCTTCCCGAAGATCGAGGAACTCAAAATCAACTCAAGGAGTGAGACATTGAAACATCTCTTGAGCTAAGACATGGGACACACATCCGGAGGGTAGAGTGAAACAGATGATGAAGGTTCACTTGGCAGGCAACCAATTCCACACCTAAGGAAGATGGTGATCGATGTCACCAGACGGGGCACCTTAGCGAGGGTGACTCGTAGAGTTATTCCCTTAGGTGGCAAAAAGAATTACTTTTGATATAGAGATCATTGAAATTCCCTATACCAGCCTAAGGCAATCACAAACGATCATTTGACAGAGTACGAAAGAATGACATTCTCGGGCCTGAATGGATGATGTGAACTACCTTGTTGAAGACAACTCAAGGGATGATTTAGGTTATCATCGGAGATGGATGGGACCCATGGCAAGTGGCACATTGGCGGTGCAAGCTGGGAACAAAATGCAAATGCTGGGAATGATTCTGGTAACTGGGAAGAAACCCATCAGTAGAGAGTAAATCTACTCTTTGAGAGGTTATAGCATAACCAAGAACACTGTAAGCAATCCCGGATAGTGCCGGTGATAACACCTAGTGCTTGTGCGTGCTCTCAAGAACTTGAGCATTCCCATATTCATCAAGGTTTTACCAATATCCGTGTCAAGGATCCTGGCAACACCACATACTACCATGATGAATAACGATGGAGGATGCAGATGCAAAGGAGGATAACACATTCTCAGATTTCACCTTAGCGAGGCCAAGGGGCAAGATCTGGATGATCGACCGAGAGACATTTAGCACTCCGCTTATAATGTTCTCCTTGATGTGCTAGCACAACCCATTTATTATAATGGTTTGGTACCTAGAACGTCAAATAAAAGGTCGGACTTCAGGAGCACAAGAATCCATAAGGAACAACTAGGAAATAAATCCTACGAAATTCTTATGGGGAAGTGGCCAACTTCTTCAAACAAGATGCTACAACAATAGGTCTTCCGGTTGGGTGTGTTGGCCACGACATCCACTTTACCGGTTATCGAGAGACCAATATTATAGTTCTTGGGAAATGCACCAACCATCATATCTACCTGAGATTCAGTTCTGATTAGTGTCAGGAAATTCCAGACTCATCGGGTCTAGAAAGAATGAATGTTTGCAACACAAATCGATGAGACGGCGTCGCGAGATTCTCGGGAAATGGACTGCGGTAGTAAGCTCCAAAACATGAGCTAGTTCTGCTACAAACATGTGAACACGTTGTCCAAGACAAGCATGACCACGGAGTAGTCTTATAATAAAACACTACCGAGTTCGGGTGGGGAACCATCAACAAGGATAGCGAAGTCCTATCATAAGTCATGATTCTTAAGAGGGAACTTCTTCTCCTTGAACAAATCTATCAGTGGCTTGGTGTGCTAGGGATACGTATGGGGTGGAGGTAATTAATCTACCAAACCATAGAATACTTTGTACATATGCATGACCGATTTAGGATGATTCCAGGGGAAGCAAAACAAGCCTTCTCGAATTCACGGCGGCAACTTCCATCAGATGCACGTGAATTAGAGGAAGTCACTTCTTTCACCAAAACATATACTTCACGAACGGGTCATGAAGATAATGCTTATAAAAGTTTCCAATACTAGCTGGATGTTCAACATAAATCACGGAGAAGATAACAATGTTGCTGGTGGGCTCAACAACAATTCATCCAGGTTTCCATATAGATGGAATTCCATGACAATGTGAACAAAATGATAGCATTGGTCAGACCAAAAGATGTAATGGTATATGCTCAAGGGAACAACCATGAGTAAGACAACATTACGAATATCGTTGGTTCTGATTTGACTTGACGATAGCCCACACTCAAATCAAAATCTAGATAAGACAATAGATCCACAAATGATCACGGAGATCAATTGAAGAAGATATCATCTATCTTCAATACACATACAAGATATCCCTTTGGAGTGAGCTATGTGGATTAAGCTTTTATCTTCCAACAATCCAAGTTGTTGTTTAGCTTAACCAACTAGTTCAGGGTATCCAACACAGATTCTTGGAGAAATGTTGGTTTACAAGAGTACCAACTTGATCACGAGCTCAACATAACACTCAAGGAACAACCCAGTAATACTTCCGAGAAGATATTCGGAAAATCACGAACCACCGATATGTTATTAAGCTCGCAAACAATCTTGCTTTTCAGGGCGAGATGATATGATCACAAGAGTGAGGGATTTATGCAATCCTAACTCATTGGTCAAAAAAAAGTGCACCAGAAAAATGGACTAGGTAGCACGATCAATCTTAGAATGGCGATTTAGTAACCAACACACTAAGAATGAAATTGTTGTCCTTTAACCACCAAGCAACGAGATTGCTAGGGGTATTGATTTCACACATCATGATTCACTTGTCAGTATTCCGGCTACAATAACACGGGGACCGAGGAATGAATAATGAGGGCGAGAGGTATTATTGTATCAAGAGTTTATAGGAGGTTGTGCAATTCCCACGACATTCTTGATATAAAGGTGGTAATACTCCAAGGTAGAACAGATTAGAAGATGGCTTGACATTCTTCATCTGCGGAGTACAACTTTTATCACCCGATCCAGGATATGGATAAGGTACTGGAGTTTGTTTCTCATAGTCATTCCAGAATAGAATGGCTTGACGGACCACAAGAGTAAAAGGCATCGATGCACGAGTGCACAACTACTCCTGACTATCAATTGATAGATGAAGGTCGGAAAATAACGGAAGGGAGACAACTCGAGGAACATATAACTTTCTGAGTTGTAGATGCATAGATTAGCGTGTCGAACTAGTTCAACATATTTCTTCCGGATAACCCATGCAGAAAGGTAGGACTCGCAGAGTCACAATATGAATGGAGTACTACTCAGGAGCACTTTGGTTGTGATCTTTTGGTTCAGAAGAACTTCTGCCATGATGGTTCATGGTATTGGAAGAACGATATACCACGGACCTCGAGGACTATCACAAGGTTGCTAATAACCTAAAGGGACGAGCAAATACTACCAACATGAAGTAGGTAGAAAGAATCTTGGGTTCAAGAACCCAGGAATAGAATACCTACCAACTAAATAGCATCACGGGATGCTTTCGATAATGATGGCCAGAATCATCACACTGGAATATAAAACATTGCTGGAATACTGGGTGATCTTCTAAGATACTTAGGGTCATAATAATAAGTCCAACATATATGTCGAGGTAACAGAGTGCCTCAACACACCGACTAGTGTGGTTAATCTGGCCTAAAAGGACATTAGGAACAGATAGGAATGATTTGCAAATGCATCAGACTATTTAGAAACCTGGGATGACTCGGACAGCATAACGGCTGTAAATGCTCGAAAATACTTTTGAGACTCATGCACAAGATAGCGTAACCACTCAACATCATAATATCAAGGTTCTGAGACCAACAGTTGAGCAACATAAGTAGTAGAAACTAAACTGAGGGTTGAAACCACATTAACGTGATCCTGATAGACAGAAGAGAAAGCCTAGTTCTTAATCCCCGTAGAAAGAAGAAGGTGACTCAGATCAGAAGGTCATAAGGTAAAGGAGTAAAAAGAGCCTTACGTTCCCTTCCACAATCAATTCCCTTATATAACTAAAGAGTTTCTAGACACGACTTCGACCAGTTTGGCTTACTAATCCTACAGGCAGTCAGGCTCTGATACCAAATCTGTCGGGACCCCGATCCTAAGTCACACAGGTATAGCCTGTAACACACCATATCACTTTGCGGCCTCACGCACGGTATCCCCACGGGTGCCACCTTACCTGGCCCGGGACCGTTTGCGTATTTTGGCACACGTATATGATAGTGTCGCTAGCATCCATATGACAGAGAACCCGGGCCGACATGACCAGTTATAAACCAAAAGTGGCACTAAATTACAGAGACATGCATACATGACCCAGCAACGAACGTGTCGGTCATCAACGTATGAACCCAAGTCGTAGCAAGCTACAAGGACTTAAAGGAACAACGCGTGACATTCCCCCTAAGGGACAGACACAGGAACGAAGAAGGACACATGCCGGCCAGCCTAAGTGTTCCGGAGCAGTAGCAAGCTACCAAGGCTAAGTGGAAGCACTAGGAGACATTTTTCTGTAAGATAGACTACCAAAGGTAAACAACTAGGTGTCGGATCCCACACATAGCAATACACATTACACGTACGCATAACATGCAAGTATGTGTTGTTCAACATGGCATCACAACATAACTCAACAACTCATATAGATAAAGGCCCGGAAGAGCCATCATAGCATTTATTACAATCAGAGGTCACATGACCCAACATATAGAGCATACAGGCAACGAAAGCATAACATGTCTGAGTACAGACAACTACAAATGAAAAAGGCTGAGAAGCCTGACTATCTACAAGACCCTCCTAAGGGCACAAGACCGTAGCTGAGGTAACAAGCTAAACGTCGAAGTCCACGCGGAACCACTAGCGAGACTGAGGTCTCTCTGCAAAACATAAATTAAGCAAACGTGAGTACAAAGGTACTCAGCAAGACTTACATCAGAACTAACTACATATGCAACAGTATCAACAAGGGGGTAGTGGAGTTTGACTGCAGCAAGCCAGCTTTGCCTCCTGGCTATCTTGAACTACGACTGCAAGTAACTCTTTTGAGGTGGCGCACACGAGTCCACATATTCACCAATCAATACACCACTATGGATCCGCTCCCGTCTCCCTACGAGAACGCCATCCATAGCACTCACACTTGTCTTGAGTATTTTAGAGTATCCACTTTCGATTGTATATGTACCACGTAAGCATCCAAGAAGTCCATAACCGCGGACCCGGCTATTCGAATAGATCATGTTAACCCTGCAGGGGTGTACTTCTTCACACACGCTCTCGCCACTTACCGCCATGTACACGTCGTGTATCTCGGCCACCTTCAAGCGGAAGCCTGGCGAGGGTGTCGGCCACGACCTGACTAACCACACAAGTCTCTCGTCCAGGTTTATCGCCTATTCGGGTTCCATCCTTGGGGAGATCCGGCCGGGGTGTCACTCACGGCCCCAAAAGATGTGCGCAGGGTTCCCAAGCCCACCTCGTCGGATGGATCTACGCTTGGTACACCATGCCACGGTGCCTAGTCTGACCCAAGCCCACATGTACCGTGTGCCACTTGGTAGACTACTAACACTACCTACAAACACCAGAAACTAGTTGCAACTCCTGGACAGAGATCTAGTTGATTAATAAGTCGAGAGGGGTCGAGTTACCGGAACCCAATGTGTGGTAGTAACTATGTCATTGGACAACTTACACAGAACTCAGTTCTTAAGGACGGCTCCAGTGAGACAACCCACCATGTACTCCTACATGGCCTCTCACCGCTACCTTTACCAAATCGTGTTCACACACTTAGCTCACACACAGTAGTACATGTTCACCACATTCCAATTCATCCCCGATGAATCAGACCTGACACAACTCTAAGCAATAGCAGGCATAACCAGTAAGCATGAATGAGTAGGCACAACATGACTCAAACAACTCCTACTCATGCTAGTGGGTTTCAACTATTTACTGTGGCAATGACAGGTCATGCAGAGGAAAGGGGGTTCAACTACCGCAGCAAAAGCAGTTCAATCATTGTTGTCCTAGTGCAATAAAAGAGAGCAGGAGTGAGAGAGTGGGATTGTATCGGGATGCTCAATGGGGGTTTGCTTGCCTGGCACTTCTGAAGATATTAATAGCTCTTCATCGGTGTCATCGATCACATCGTCGGAACGTCGTCTACTGAGAGGGGACAAAACCGACAAACAGAGAAAGAACACAATCAATGCAATGCAACAATATGATGCATGAACATGATATGGCAATATGATGTGGTTTGGCCTAATGCAACTAGCAACCAAATTAAATGAAGTTGGTTTGAACCAAAGGTTCAAATTCAAACTACATATGTGATTATTCAAATGCCATTTATTCCAATTGACCTAAACAGCAACCATAAGTTATTCTAACATGCATGAAAATGCCATAAACAGATTCCTTGGATTTTTCTGATCAATTTTCATATATAAATTATTTTCATCTGAGTTATAGATTATTTTCTATGATTTTTAGAAGTTTTGGCTATTTTCTGAAATAAATAAATCATTTCTGATTTATTTTAAATTACAGAAAATAGTTACTGCGTCAGCACTGCGTCATCATGACGTCAGCAAGTCAACAGGGCTAGTCCAGGTCAAACCTGACCAGTGGGGCCCACTGGTCAGTGAAACAACTGACTAAACTAACTTATTTAGCACTAACCTAGTTTAGTTAGCCGGGCGGGGCCCACATGTCAGTGAGTCACAGGGTTAACTAATTTACAAATTAGCACTAACCTAAATTAACAGGGCAGTGGGCCCACCTGTCAGTGACTAACCTAACTAACCAAACGATTAGTATTAACCTAAGTTAATTAACAGGGCGGGCCCCAATTTTCAGTGAGTCAGGGGTGGACTAAGGGCGTGGGACCCATGCGTCAGTGACCCGGGGTGGTCAACCCACCGGTCAAAGAGGTCAGAAACGCCGGCGGCTCGTCGCCGACGAGACCGAATGCGGCGGAGGGCTCGGAAACGAGCCATCGGGCATCGTTTTGGCCGCGGTTTGTTGCGTTCGAACGCGCGCAGTGGAGCGCGTCGAGTGGTGGCGGTGAGGGGTGCTGGGGTGGTCTGCAGCGGCGGCGGCGACCTCAACGGCGGCGGCCGGAGCTCGGGTGTGTGCGGGTTTGGGGTTGTGGTGCACTAGGAGGGGAGAGGGTGCGTGCGTTCGGCTCCTGGGAGCACGGTGAGCACGTTGGGACACTCATCCGTGGGTTGTGGCCACTATGGCCACGGCGGCGCCATGGCCGGCGGGGCGAAGTTCTCGGGCGCGGTGGCTAGGCTAGCTGGGGGAGGTAAACAAGTATGGGGAGGGGGAAATCCGAAGCGGGGGCTCACGGTGATTGTAGAAACGTCGTCGTGGGCTCGGGGAAGGCTCGGAGCAGAGCAGGGCGTCGAGGGGGATCTCCGGCGACGGCGGTCGGGAACAAGCCCAGTGAGGGCGGTGCAGAGCAGACGGGCGCTTGTGGCTCGGGCTTCTCGATGAAGCAGTCGACGGCGGAGCTCTCGGGCATGGCGCTGCAGCGAGGGGGCGACGGTGGCCGCGGTGGTGACGAGCGGCGGCGACAGCCTCGTTCGGTCGAGCTCGAAAGCGAGCGGGGAGAAAAGGGATGAGACCAGAGAAGGAGGGAAACTCTGCGGGGGCTTCGTCCACGTCCCTTGGCGCCTGGCTTGGGTCGAAGGGGAACGCGACACGGTGAAGCAGGAGGTGGCGCGGTCGGCGCGTGCTCTGGCACGCAGCTGCTTCGGGGCGAGGGGGAGAAGACGACGCGCGAGGGGGTGGGCTGGGCCAGCGGTGCTGGGCCGCAGCTGGGCCAGTAGGTAAGGCTGAAAGTGCAACTAATCCCCGGGTGGTTTTGGCAATTAATAACAACATATATATCATTGAACTAATAGTTACTTGAGAATCATTTCAGAGAAGTTCAGTGATATGGGTATGGCAATGACTGAAGAAGTGGACCCCTCAAAATGCTAAGGCAAGCATTGGCAAAAGCTCAAGACTCCATTTTTGGTTTAGTGATCCAAGATCACATTGAGTCCATAGGAAAAGCCAATACTATTAAAAGGGGATGAGGTTATGTTGATGATCTGGTTGCTCAAGTGCTTAGTGATACATCTCCTAAACTATCAGCAACTTTCACTGCCAAATACACTCATAAGTAATCTCGGTCCCACCGATATTCCAAACTCAGTCACACCGAGATGAACCACCTCAGCCATAAGCCAAACCCTAGAAAAATCGGATATTCCAATTTTGAAATCGGTTTCACCGAAACATGGGCTGCCAAGCTTCTGTAACCTTCTGTCATCAAATCGGTGTCACCGAGATGATGAAGTCGGTCCCACCGAAACTGGCATGCTCTTGTCTTTGCTCAAATCGGACTAACCGAGATGGTATTTTCGGTCCCACCGAAAACCCCAACGTTCACATTATTTGAACTTTCGGTCTCAACGAGTTGTCCACTTCGGTCCCACCGAGATTGCTCAAATATGTGTGTAACGGTTGGATTTTGTGTGGAGGCTATATATACCCCTCCACCCCCTCTTCATTCGTGGAGAGAGCCATCAGAAAGAACTACCACTCCTATCTTACACTTTCTGAGAAGAGAACTACCTACCCTTGTGTTGAGATCAAGTTGCTCCACTCCCACCATATGAAGCTTGATCTCTAACCTTCCCAAGTTGCTTTCCACTCAATCCTTTCTTCCACCACAGCCAAATCAGTGAGGAGAGTTGAGTGTTGGGGAGATTATCATTTGAAGCATAAGAGCAAGGAGTTCATCATCATCTACAACATCTATTACCTTTTGGAGGGTGGTGCCTCTTAGATTGGTTAGGTGTCGCTTGGGAGCCTCCGTCATCGATGTGGAGTTGAACCAAGAAGTTTGTAAGGGCAAGGAGATCGCCTACTTCGTGAAGATCTACCCCGAGTAAGGCTAGCCCTCCGTGGGCGTAGGCCATGATGGAATAGACAAGGTTGCTTCTTCGTGGACCCTTCGTGGGTGGAGCCCTCCGTGGACTCGCGCAGCCGTTACCCTCCGTGGGTTGAAGTCTCCATCAGCGTGGATGTACGATAGCACCACCTATCGGAACCACGGGAAAAATCACCGCGTCTCCAAAATTGCGTTTGCTCTTCTCCACCTCTCTTTACTACATGTGCAATTTACTTTCCGCTGCCTATACTCTAGAATTGCATGTGTAGGGTGATACTTGACTTGATCATAATTGTGAATCTGCCAAAAACTGTTCTTTGTCAAAAGGCAGAATTTTTATATTTACAAGTAGTCTAATCACCCCCCCTCTAGACATACTTTCGATCCTACAAAGGCCAAGTAAAAACTTCCCTCTCTCTTATTTTTGTTTCTGTTTTCTATTCTTTTGAATTTGTTTTGATTTAGTGTAAACACTAAATCATTTGATAAATTCTGATAAAATAGTGGATGCACAAAGAACTATTCCAGAGACCCTCCACAATTTTCAGAATTTATTTGGAGCTATTTTTAAAAAAATAGCATGTAAATGGCCCCAATTCAAATACTTATTGATTTAATTCAAAGCCCAAAAATTCCCTAAAAATGTTCAATATTTTTGGTTTGGATCAGAACCCTTGCCAAAATTATCACACATTGATGAAGGCATTTCTGGGTTTATTGAAAAGGATTTTTATTTGAACCTAGTTGAGTTCATTTAGTGCTAGGGTTTGATCAATCCCCATTTCAAGTTAACAAAATTTTAAACATGATGCACAGCTAACCTAGCACTAGGCAGACAGGAGCTAGGGATGTGACACAGGAATACGAACAAGTTGACACCTAAGTGGGAGGGCCCTTATCGGGTAATACGAGTCACCAGGCCTGGCGCAGTCTGCCTGGAGACCGAGGATGTTGTTCCGGTGAGTAACTCCTGGAACATCGAGCATCTTCGCAAGTTTTACCCATAAGGCGCGGCTTGTCGGGCCCCTCCGGCAAGCCACCCTTTTGTACAAGCTTTGCCGGCAAGGCATGTAACCCTTTGTACAAAGCTAGGCACAGACCCTGAGCATAAATAAATGAAGCGCTGGCGCCCTGAGTTTTAGCATGCATGCTGAGTCGAGTCCCGTCCTTGGTTAGGGTTGATAGTGCTTAGCAGCGGCTAACCCCTAGCTTAGAGGTCGAGTCTTTGTCTTTCCTCTGTCTTCCTTGGTTTATAGGACGCACAGGCATCCTTGCCGAGGCCACTTGGAGGGAGGGGAGATGAACAAATCAGTACTTAGACCCCGGCAAGCCAGCGTTGCCGGGGACTACAGGAGCAAGAATTCGCCCGCGACAGACCACGGGAGCAAGAATTTGCCCGCGGCAGACTAGGGTTGCCGGGGGCTGCAATTTCAGATAAGTCCTTTTTCCCTTGTCATGCATTCCGTTATGGACTGAGGTATGTGAAACCTCGTTCTTTTCCTTAATCTACCGTGCTCCCATAACTCTAGGTCCTAAGGCTCGTCCCTGGGACCAAGTTTGGTCGTAGTCGCGGCAGCAAAAGGATAAAACGAGGAGCCTAGGCCCGCTTCATCCTTGCCTCTGCCAAGAGCGAGAGAAAGGTCGAGCGAACTGGGGAAACGGCAGGGCTTGTTGCCGGGCGAGAAAATGTTCATCTTAAGGATATCAGGGATTTATTCCCTGTTGTGGGTTTTTACCTACGAACAAAGGACCCGGCAGACATTCCTTTTTCATTAAAAACACTCCATTCAGGTACAGTCCATAGGGAATGAAAAACATGAATAAGGGGGATTACAAGTTTTAAACTTAACAGATGCCCGAAGGCTTACAGACTAAAAAGAGATAAGATGCCAGTAATGCCTTTCTTGTCCCTCTCCTCAGGAGGTAGGTCAAGGAGGCGAGAAGGGCAAAAGGGGCGCCTAGGCGAGCTACGGGTGGCAGAAGACACCGAGAAGGCATCTCGGCGGCCTCCCCAGGGCTGGACGGTGATGACGGCGCCGGAAGCTGAGCTCGAAGACGAGGCGGCAGGACGTCAGTAGGAGACGAAGGCGTCGGTGCCCGCGTACTCCGACATGACGACCTTGCCGCCTACCTTCTTCCTCTTCCTCTTCCGCAGCCTCCCTACGCCAGCCGCCAAGGAGGCGACCCCGAGAAGTTCAAGGAGCCAGCGACGCGGATGATGGGGTCGCCGGTGCCACTAGGAGCGGCGCCCGACACCTAGTCGGACCCGTCGGACCGCCGTCCCCCGCCCTCGTTTTCGCTGTCGCTGTACTCCTCGTCACCCTCGTTCGAGGAGCAATCTTCGTCAACAGAGGAGCTCTCCATGCAGCACCTCGCGCGAGTTCCGAGGTGCCCGAAGACCTTGACGGAGAGGTGGCCATCCCACATCAGCTTGAAGTGGAGGGTGAGCCCGTCCGTCAGGCTGTGGATGCGAGCGAACCTCTTCCATCCTTGGCGAAGATACATCACGTGAGGGGCGGGAAAGTCGACGCGGGCTCGCGTGCCATTCATCCCACAACCCCTCATGTGCAGCCGCAGCGACTCCGGCGGGTTCGCCTCCATCTCCCGCGCAAACGGGGTCGCGAGACGAAGGCGACGGCGCGGCAACCCCCGCATCCTAATGAAGAATTCGCAGGGGTCATCTCCAACATGACCTTCCACCGGAGGAGGGGCTGCTGGCAGGGGCGAGGCCGGCGAGCCGCCCCGTCTTCCTCTTCCCCGAGCACCCCGGCCTCGCCCACGGCTTCGCCCCCTCCCTCTTCCCCTCGTGGCTGGTTCGGCCAGTGCGGGTGCAGGAGAAGGAGGGATGCGCTGTCGAGCAGCGACCCTCGCCGCCACCGTTGAGAAGCCAGGGTTTTCCTTCTTCATGGCGGATAGAAGAAAGGAGCAGAAGCTGAAGGAGAAAGGAGATGGAGGAGTGCGGAGCGCCGTCCCCTCCCTCCGCCCTTTATAAAGGGGCGAGGCTGGAGCTCGACCGCCCCACTCGACCAATCAAGACGCAGAAGGCGAGAGGGGCTGGGACCGACCCGCCGCCCCAACCAAGGACTGCTCGGTTTCCCGCCTCCACCGCTCGCCACCTCGAACGCATGGGAGGCACGTGGCGAACGCGCAGGACCGAAGGGACGGGTGAGGCGACCTCTCCCCACCCCGTGATCGTGGGGAGTGGACGCCTAGCAGACCGCGCCTCGGCCCCATCCAGTCAGCGGGCCACGCCCCCACACCTCCCCCCGTTTATGGGGAAGACGCGGGCCGCCTCCTTTCGCATTTACTGCGACGTGACGCATGCATGCGGAAACCGCCCCACGCATGCCGCCCACGTCACACACACCCCTCCACCCCGCGCCGCGCGCGCGGGCCATGGGAGGCACAACGCGCGGGAATTTTACCATGGTGAGAACCACCCCGCCTGCCCGCGCACCGTTCTGGGCCTAGCCCAACAACGTGTCGCGCTT
The DNA here is from genome assembly GCA_902687465.1 of Secale cereale. Classification (NCBI taxonomy): domain Eukaryota; kingdom Viridiplantae; phylum Streptophyta; class Magnoliopsida; order Poales; family Poaceae; genus Secale; species Secale cereale. The sequence continues at coordinate 295,259,981 of LR738712.1, forward strand.
ATGTGTGGCCCAGGCCCGGGGGCTCTTGTCGGTGTTCAAAAAGAGGGGTACACTTTTTGTACCCCTATGACTGTGCACGGGCAGTCCGAGCCACGGCGCCATCGCACCAAGCATGTCAAGGGAGGCAAGCCGGGGCAAGACTGAAGCTTGATAGAGACTGGAGCGACGCCAAGAAAAAGACCACGAATTGCAAAGGGACGAACATGCTTCCCCCGGCAAGATCCTTGTCGGGGCTGGCTCTGGCAGCCCCGGCAAGACCCTTGCCGCGGCAGCTCGCCCCGTGCCTACAGAGCAAGTCACCCTTGAGTCCACCGCCCCCATGGGGCGAGGATTTGGGATACATCCCCGTGGTGGCATGCAGATCTTTGTGAAGACCTTCAAGATCAGATGCAAGATAAGAAGGCGACGACCCTTGGCGGGATCCCAGCCAAGGAGGTCCACAAGGCCCCCGGCAAGCACCTTGCCGGGGATGACAGCAGGCGCCACGGCAAGACCCTTGTCGGGGCCCCGGCAAGGCCCTTGCCGAGGACACCCACGGGGCCACCATCAGGCTCGCACCAACTGGGTTTCCACCGACCCGCGCAGCTGCCGACCGGACCAGCTGGACAGGCTCCTGCATGGAAACCCATAGATCTTCATGGAGACCCGCCGTTGCGCCACCTCAGCTGCTTGTCTGCCTACATGGCACCTCAGGCACCGCTGGCCAGGGCGCGTGTCGACATGAGGAGGAGCGGCGACGGACAAGACATGCGTCTCCCCTCATCCCCGATAAATCAAGGACACCTAAGCTGGGCGCATTAAATGCACCTTGTCCTGTAATGCGAGGGATAACCTCGCATCACTGTACCCTTTCCACCTCCTGTGTGCCACTGTGGCAACCCCTTTTCCCTATAAAAGGAGGCCCGAGGCGACCAGGAGGGGGATTCGGCTTTTCGAAACCCATCACGACTCTTTTGGAGCCCCTCGTTAGCTGAAGAACACCAACATATAATCCACCAAAGCAGGAGTAGGGTTCTATGCATCTTTGCGGCCCGAACCTGGGTAAAGGAACCGTGTCCTGATCGTTAGATCCGCTCTTCTCTCAACCCCGCGCCCCGCAACCGTAGTAGGGATTCTTGTGATCCCATAGGTGTCGATCCAAATACACCGACACCCGCGGCTACTAGCAGGGTGTCGGCACGCCGGAAGGTATTGCTGATCTTGTTTTACCATTGTCGAAATGTCTTGTGTACCGGGATTCTGAGTCTGATCGGGTTGTCCCTAATATATGGGGTATTTTTGCCTCTGCTGATCGTGAGAGCTTGTTATGGGCTAAGTTGGGACACCCCTGCAGGGTTAATGATCTTTCGAAAGCCGTGCCCGCGGTTATGTGGCAGATTGGAATTTGTAAATCTCCGGTTGTAGAAAACTTGACAGAGGATCCAAAATAAAATACACAACTGTGTGAGTAACCGTGACCGTCTCTTTTCACTTTGAGAAGAGAACACGGTGGGGTTATGTTTGACATGTAGGTAGTTTAGGATCCTTTAGCGATCATTACTAGTTTACTCGTTTGTATATCACCAGTAGACCGCCTGTCAAATTTCGTTCCATTTGGAAGTCGTTTGATGCCCCAACGGTTAACCACGTTAACCGCCGAAAGCCTTTTCTCTTTTGGCCCAACACCCCTCCAAAACAGCCCACTAGCCCATCTAAACCCCTACATGCTCTTCTCCATTGGATCACGATCTCGTGGACGAAAACCACACCACATTTGGACTCTCCTAGCTCCCTCTACCTATAAATATGTCCCTCCCCCTGAAATTCACGGATGAACCCTAGTCTTCTTCCTCATCGAGCTATCGGACACATCCTCCCGCTGCCGGACGTGTCCGCCGCCGCCGCCTCGACGAATCGTGTGCCGCCACCTGTCCTCCCGCGTCTCCCCGCCGCCACGGCCCACGGAGCCCATCGCGGGCCGCACAGGCCCGGATCCCCGCCGCCGCAACCCGCTTCGGCCGGCTCCCCGCGCCCGCCGGCCGTCCGCCGCCTCCCTGCCACGTTGGCTGGCTCGCCGCCGGGCGCCGCCACCTCGCGCGTCGGCCGGCACCGCCGCCGCCCAGCCTCGTGCGCCTCGCCTCCGCCGCGCCTCACCGCCACCGCCTCGGGGCCCCGCGCCTCCGTCGCTGACGCCGCCCCGCCATCGCCACCGTCGAAGCTCCATCGCCACCGGTCGTCATCGCCGCCGCTGGCCCGTCTCCAGTGAGATCCGGCCGGATCTGGACCAGATCCACCGGGAGACGAGCCAAACGGACCCGTCCGCCCGGATATCTTCGTCCCGCTCCTCCTCGTCCCATTGACTTCTTGCGGGGTAAAATTCTTCTAAGTCCCAAAATCCTTATATGATGATGCCTACTTTGCCATGTCATATCTCCATGCCCATAGCTCCGTTTTGCATGTATGATATATGGATTTGTTTGTCTCAGAGTGCTCTACATGTTAGTCTCACTTGAATGCATGTTAGGGTTCATCTTGATGTCTTAATCTTCATTGCCAAACTGCTATGTGATGTTACTTGTCAGCTCTACTTGTCTCTCAACAATATGTTAGCATGTTTGTCAGGTCGTATCTTTGCGCATGTTGGTCCAAATGGAGTGTATGATATGTCAAAATGTTCGCCTTGTGATGCTCTTCATGATGGATGCATTTTCATACATCTTAGGTTGCATTATGCCATGACCGTACCTGTTGCAAAAGTGCTTGTTGTTGTTAAGATGCTGAAATTGTTATAACTTGATGATTTGTCTTTTTCGTAGCATTTTGTGTTATTTTCTTTTGAGCCACATGTCAACATGTTTTAGGAGAATAATCATATTATCTTTGAAGTGGTGTAATTAGTTTTTCATGATATGCCCTATGGTGACTTGAACAAGATTGTAAACATGCCATGTCATTGTTGCTGTTTTTACACTTAGTGAAAAACTACCAAGTCTGGAATCTGTTATAACATGTTGCCATGTAAACTTGATGCCACAATATTTTCCATGCATGTTTTGGAATGACTAGTGAGCATGTCTTGATGTCCATATATTTATATATCAATCCATGCCTTTGTTACTTGTTGTTATCTTGCTCTCAAAATGCTTGAAATCTAAAATGTCAGCCTGTTAACAGAACATTCATTTTGGCAAAGCTCATGTTAATCAACCCTTGCATGGAATGACTTGTTTCTTTGGATGAATTGAAATTATATTATGTCTTCTTCATGCGCATGTAATTTTCATGCTTGTTATAATTTTTTTGCTTGCTGTTGTGGGCCTCCAAAGGCAGCAACATATCGTTCCTGGTTGCATGTCCAGTAGTTTTCACGAAGTCTGAAAACCTATTAACTTATTGAATCTTGCCATGCTTGTTTAATTGTATTCCAGTAAATTTTTGGGTGTGCTCTGATTTCATAATTGTTGAGAATCATGTGTACTTCACATCCATGCCTTTTTTCATCATGTTTGGCTACTGTAGCATATCTAAACCTTGCTCCAAAGTTGCCATGTTGCTGTTAACTTCAGTTTTGCATTGCATCTTGTTTTGCTTGCCATTTGCAAACCGTGCATCCAATTCTAATGATCCTTATATAGATTTCGACCGAAATCTTTCAATCTATCCAGTGGCATGCTTGGTTTGCCAAGATCTTGCCCACATCCATCATGTCTTCACATGTCCTTCCTGGCTTCATCTCCTTCCTTATCGGTAGCTCCATAGCATCATACTAGCATCTCTCTTGCATAGCATGTGTTCTTGTCTTGTCAAGTGTGTTTATTTGGATGCTTGTTTATGTTTGGGTAGCACCGGGAGACGAGTTCGAGTCCGAGGTCGACACAGCCGCTGAGTACGATTACAAAGAGCAAGGTCCCGATAACACCAAAGACTTGCCAGGCAAGATGACCATTCCTTGATATCACCTCAATTGTTGCTATGCTAGATGCCTCGCTCTATTGCTTTGTTGTGATCCTATACTTTTGCATGTCAGCCCCCACTTTGTCATGAAACCTCCAACTACCTACCTAGCAAACTGTTCTTTGGCTAAGTTACGCTTTTGCTCAAGCCCCCTCTTATAGTGTTGCTAGTTGCAGGTGAAGATGAAGTTTGCTCCATGTGAATTGGGTTTTTGGGAATAACATAATATCTATTATTTACATTAATTCACCTACATACATGGCAATGGGTGGAAGACTTGGCCTTTTGCTCGGTGTTTTGTTCCACTCATGCCGCCTTAAGAACCGATGAACCGGTGTTATGTTCCTTGATTTTGCGTTCCTAACGTAGTTGGGTATATGAGGACCCCTTGATAGTTCGCTTTGAATAAAACTCCTCCAGCAAGGCCCAACATTGGTTTTACCATTTTCCTAATAATTAAAACTTGCATAGGGACCGGCTAGCACCCGAGGACTTAATTTACAGCTTGGGCTAGTGCTCCTCATGAGTGTTGGTCCAAACTGGCCAGCCTGTGGGGCCTCCTTGGGGAAACCCGAGGTATTTGGTATTCACCCGTAGCCTGTCCCATCCGGTCGTGGACTGAGACGAGATACGCGCGGCTCCTAACAGGGTGTCAGCACGTTGGGAGGCTTTGCTGGACTTGTTTTACCATTGTCGAAATATCTTGTACACCGAGATTCCTAGTCTGATCGGGTAGTCCCTAAGATAAGGGTTTTTTACCTCTGTTGATCGCGAGAGCTTGTGATGGGCTAAGTTGGGACACCCCTGGAGGGTTATGATCTTTCGAAAGCCGTGCCCGCCGTTATGTGGCGGATTGGAATTTGTTAATATCTGGTTGTAGATAACTTGACACAAAACTCAAACTTAATACACTACCGTGTGAGTAGTCGTGATGGTCTCTTTTTGAGGGAGTTCGGGAAGAGAACACGGCTGGGTTATGGATGACTCCTAGGTAGACATGATCATCTAGTGATCATGATTTAGCTAACGACCGATGGCTTTCACTTCTCTTCTCGCTCTGATGATACGTAAGCTAGCCACCTCATCTACGCTTAGTGCTTGCAACAACCCACTTATACACTTTCTCCTTACCCAAAGGATTTGATAGTTTTGATACCCGGGAATGGGATTGTTGAGTCCTCGCGACTCACAGTTTACTACAAACATAGGTGCAAGTACAACCGAGTACGATTCACTTGATGGCCAGGAACTCAAGTGGGAGTTCGATGAGGAACGTGGGCGAATGTACGTGACATTTCCCGACGATCGGTAGTGCTTCCTACTAGGGCCGATCGGGCATAGTGGGTGGTTATCTTCTTTCCATTTGGATTTGTCCATAGTCGGACCATGATTGTACTTCGATGAACGTATGACTTATTTATGCATTGTGTAAAGTGGCAATTGTAAGCCAACTATGTATTTTCCCCCTTTGTTCTTGTTCATGGGAATGTGTGAATATGACCATCTTGTGATCATACCAAAATGCGATTATGCCTCTAAGTCATGCCTCGACACGTAGGATATGTAGTTGCATCTTGGGCGTTATAGCAGGGGTCTTGCTCGTTAGTCTTACCGAGCTTAATGAGACTAGCCTTAACGAGCGTGATCTTAACGACCCGAGCAGCTCGTTCATCCACACACTTCACTTGGAATAAGCAGGTAGCTATCTCAAAAAACAATCAACAACTCAAAAAACGATGACCTGGCACATAAACAATTGTTTTTTTACGTCTTAGACGATTGTTTTGATCGAGTGAAGAAAGAAAACTACTCTACTATACGTATATATATAGGTAGGAGCCTCTGCACTTGCTTGCTAGGGTTGCTATATTCACAAACTCTCATCCTCTACGGATCTAAACAAGATACCACATAACCTTTATATCCTCACAGCTGGTTACAGATCCGGACGCATCCCCTCCGCCAGGGAAGGGGAGGAGGTGCAGCGTTTAGGCCATCGTCGATGGCGAGGGAGGAGACCAACTGACGTCTGCACCGTTGTCTCTCTGGCCGAGCACCGGCCCATGAGGTCCTCCGATCCCTTCGTCGCTGCCGTAGTGTGGGTGGATCCGGCCTCATGCCCCCACCTAGCCACACCCCGACAACCTTCAGGTATATCTTCCTTCAAAACTGGCCTAGCTCTACTTCCATAGCTCGTTACGCCACTGCAAGTGCATCATTTTCTACCTCTGATCCCCCCCCACGTAGCTAGGATCGATCAGATTGTCCAACGCCCCTTATTTTTTTCTATTGTTAGAGGTAAAGCTACTTTATGGAGTCGAATCTTGTTACTTGGTTTAAATATGAAAGGAAGGGGGAAATATGTAGTATGTAATGTACATAGGACTCGGTACAAACATGAAAGGAAGGGGGTGCAAGTAGTATAGTCTCGCCCTCCAACCGGTCTCTTGGTAAAAAACGGAAATAAAGGGGAAGCATTGTAGACACTTGTATGACCAGGACTAGATTTGCTATCCACACATACGAATAGGTGGGTAACGTGCAAAAAAGGGACCAATCCAGATATGCACTGTTCTTAATCTAATGCCCCTGTTAAAATGATGACATGCCACTGTTATAAGTCATAACTAGTGATTTTTGTGCAGCTTAACTGGAATGTCATGACAGAACTGTTGGTCGATTTCAGTGGAACTGCACAAAGGGAGATGTGTATCCAATCCTCATCATCCAAATTGGCACCCTAACCTTCCCTTAAGTAAGAATGATATTTAATGCATGCGTTCACCTCTATTTTGCAACTACCTTGAGAAAATAATACTATTGTTTACATAGTAGACTTATACTCACTGACAACCAAATCTGACATTGAAGCCCACTCATGTACTTGGTTTCACCAATTGGTTTAGGAGAAAGAGAAAAAGAGCAAGAAAAGGAAGATGATGACGGAAGAAGAAGAAGAAGAAGAAGAAGAAGGAAGAAATGAAGAAGGATCACAAAGTACTACCATCCTATGTTATCCTGACATCTTGCTAGTGGTAATGTATTGCTATGTTGCTACTAGTATTAATTTACTTGAAGAAATCCACTTGTAGTACGTAGCAGAGTAGTACTTGGCTTGACGACACGTCATACTAATTAACCGGATTATTGATGCATGTGTGAGCTAGACCTACACGATCAATAGTGCCAAGGTGATCTACCTGGAGCCGAGGCCTCAATCGAGGCCACTGAATGGCTGCGGCAACGTTTGTGTCACATTTGAGGCTATGCTCCAGGAGCACTTCGACTTCTGCTGCCTCTCCTGGAAGTTCATTTAATCAATCAGGAGTATTTAAGCAGCACTAATTAATTGGTACGGGCCTAAGGCCTTCATCCAGATTAGTGTCCTATCATCTCTATTTGTATCGTGCTACGGTTTTGCAATTGTCATGAAAAAGTCCTTTATCTTTGCACGTTACATCATTGCAGCCTATGATACGTGCCAATGCGAGAGTTGAGCTAATTGGCACTGATAAAATAAACTAATTCCTCTTTTTAAGCGAGGATACTATTTGCTAACTTTACCCAATAAGATAATGTGGATGCTTCTATTTGTTAGTGTATGTTTCATCAACTAATATTACAGTAATCTCACTTTCTCAATATATGTGCCAACAGGGATGCTCGATTTCAGTGGAACTGCACAAAAACTTTGGGTGGTTCATTGCCTCGATTGCTTCCTTCCTTTCCTGCCAGTCGCTTATCTCGGCTTCCAGTCAAAGGAAGTACTAATTTATATGCTTCATCACATAGGTTGGTACATGTCTTCATCCTGATTATTGTGCTTGTCATATCTATTGGTAATTTGGTATTGTGCTACTGTTGGCCGATTTCATAAAGGAGTAACTTGGAGCCTGAACTTGCTGGCAACTCGTTACATTGGCCGATTTCAGTACAACTGCACAGAAAGAAAAGATGGACAGATAATTATGTTGTTGCTTTGTTGTACTCCAAAGTTCACTCAGACAAGCATCGATGTTGACAAGAAGTGTCGGAGTGAGCCCCAACAATATTGCTTATGGCGCATAGCCCAGAAAAACGCAACCCAGTCTTTGGTCCCAGCTTGCGCTTTTTGGTTATCGGCACATATGCTGGTAGAGAAATGTATTACATGGAGTCTAAAGATTCCAGACAAGTTGGTAGAGACATCTATTCATATGGCACCTAACTAGTCTGCACGCCTGGGATGTCTCCATTTCAGTTGAAGTGCACAGAAACTAGTTGGATGAAAGTAGTGGCCAAGTTGTTCGAACCGCTCGCGGCATCGAGGCCACTATCATGAGGATAAACCTGCAAGCGAAGTTCAGATGGTCTATGAGGGAGTCATTTATTCAAGAGTCCTCAGGCGTCCGGGTCGATGAAGCTGGGCCGTATTCATTGGCCACAAAATAAGAAGCAGAAGACTATCCCCCATATTCGGTCAGGACTCCTATATATGTAGAAAGGCAAGCGTAGAGTCCGGATGTATATATTACTTCCTCCCCAAGTCACCCTTGTAACCCTAGGCCCTCTCTGGCGTGTATATAAGCCAGGGGGTTTAGTCTGTAGAGGTGAACATCAACATCATAATATGCTCATAGGCTGGGTGTTAGGGTTTAGCCATTACGATCTCGAGGTAGATCAACTCTTGTCATCATATTCATCCATATTAATATAGCAGGAAGTAGGGTATTACCTCAATCGAGAGGGCCTGAACCTGGGTAAACATCATGTCCCCAGCCTCCTGTTACCATCGATCCTCTAAACACATAGCTTGGGCCCCCCTACCCGAGATATGCCGTTTTTTGACACTGACAATGGTGCTTTCATTGAGAGCTCTGCTATGCGCTCACGATGAGCAATCGATGGCTCGTCTCGTCATCAGCAACGGGATCACCCTCGGAAATAACTTGGCCATCGGCCAGGTTCTGCAGCTCGACGGTTTCGCTGTATGCCCCAGCGTGGCCTCACGGCCAGCCGCACTCCCCGCGGTCATCGAGCACCTCCCTTATGTTGACTCCGGCCACTCCAATGATGCAACCTCGATAGATCTCTCGCCCTTAAACAAGCTATTGGATGGCATCGCTGCCCTGGGGCTTTCATCAGCCGGAGATTTGATCGGACCTAAATCTGGTCATGATGAGATCGATCCCCTCCCGATCACTCATCTAGTGGCAGCAGTTGAGGACGGAGCCGAAGAGACTCCCCCTCTTGAGACGGAGACCGTCACAGTTCGGATCTCCGAACCCATCGAGCCGAACACGCCCGTGTCGGGTGGCACTTCGTGTTTTTTGGGCTCTGGGATTGACGCCGGGCCCATGGAACGATTAGATCCTGTCGAGCCCGGATCGTCCACATATGAGGTTGTCAAAACCCTCAATACCACTTTGGGTATGGACACAAAATTACCAACACCCACCCACCCTGGGAAAAACTCTCCAAGTAAATCCGGACACCCGGACATAGATGATCTCGCGAACATACAACAGCAGCCCAAGGAAACGGTCAACCTCTTCTAGGACATATTCCCGCTTGTTAAAAACAAGATCAGGGACTACTACAACGACGAGGCGGTGTCCCTATTTTATCGCAACTGTACGGACGAGGGAGTCTTGAACGCCCTCAACCGACGTCGTGTTCTGAGTTTCACAGAATTGTCGCATTTAGTACGAAAGTACTACGCAATGGAAAATACTTGGAAAGCCCGGAATACACCTCTCGAACAGTCCATATCCGGACAACACATTAATAAGGCTAAACGGACATACCCTAGCAGGTCTTCCGATAATATGCCTATTGGCAATAAGAACAAACCTTTTTCATGGCACAGGTCCATACTGGACGAACTGCTCGATAAACCTCGCCAAATACATGCAGCCCCGGACAATATCCGAAACCATTGCCTTAGGGCATGTTGGGTACTCCGGAAGGTAGCAAAGAGCGGTGCGTCAATCCTTGACACCGCCATATCAGGGGAGAAAGACGTCGATGTCTTTACTGTCTTCGAGACGTTTTCCTCAAATAATCACTGCAAGAGAGCGAATCGCGAATTTGCCGAGGTCTACCAAATTAGCTCTGCAAGCCCATGGAGCGACTCGAAAATTAGTTTTTCTGCCGAAGACGCACCCCATGTCCGGTCGATCTGAGCAACAACAACTCTTGTACTAGACCCAATAGTGGACGGGTTTTGCCTCACTAAAGTACTTATGGATGGAGGAAGCGGACTGAACTTCATATATGAGGAAATGCTTGCAAAAATGCAGGTTGACAAATCCCGCATTGAGCACACTAACACAACCTTGAGAGGAATTATACCTAGCCGAGAAGCCCGGTGTTCGGGAAGCATCAAGTTCGACGTAGTATTCGGTACATCTGATAACTACAGGTCAGAGGAACTGCTCTTCCACATTGTTCGCTTCAATAGCGGATACCACGCCCTTTTAGGACGGGACGCTTTTTCACGCTTTCAAGCCATACCCCATTATGGGTATATGAAGCTTAAAATGCCAGGGCCAAATGGATCAATCACATTAGTGATCCAGATAGAGCACTCCACGCCGAGAACAAAATGGCATATTTAGCCTTAGAGGCACTATCTGAAGCCCTCGCGGCCGAAGAATTAACTACCTTACGATCAACGATGGACAAGAATGATGTAATCCTCCCCAAAAGATTGAAATCTACCTCCTTCAAGCCAGCTGATGAAATCATAAATTCCAAGTGCACCCAATGGACCCTAACAAGACAATGTCTATCGGGGCACAGCTGGATCCGGCGGTAGGCAACGCGTTACGCGCCTTCCTTCAGGAAAACTGGGATATATTTTCCTGGAACCCTTGAGATATGTCGGGAATCCCACACAGGCTGGCCAAACACAACCTTAATATTATCAAAGGGTTCAAACCAGTCAAGTAGTCACTGCGACGGTTTTCTGAACCCAAAAGACAAGCAATGTGAGAAGAGCTAGCCAAGCTATTAGAAGCCGGATTCATCAGAGAAATTAAACACCCGGATTGGCTAGCCAACCTAGTCATGGTGCCGAAGAGGATAAATCCTGGCGCCTCTGTGTCGACTTTACAGACCTCAATAAGGCTTGCCCCAACGATCCCTTTCCTTTGCCCCACATTTATCAAATTATCAATGCAACGGCCGGACACAACTCGTTGTGCTTCCTTGATGCTTACTCCGGATACCATCAAATAAAGATGAAGGAATCCGATCAGGCCGCAACGACATTTATTACCTCGTACGGCCCCTTCTATTTCAACACCATGCCCTTTGGACTCAAAAACCCTGGAGCCACATATCAACGCGTGATTCAAACATGCTTAGAAAAACAAATTGGCAAGACAGTGGAGGCATATGTTGACGACGTAGTCGTTAAGACAAAACACGTCGAGACTTTGGTGGAAGATCTCCGCCTTACGTTTGACAACCTTCGAGAATATGACATAAGGCTCAATCCGGAAAAATGTGTTTACGGTGTTCCAGCCGGAAAGCTACTAGGGTTCATCGTATCCCATAGAGGAATCGAAGCTAACCCAGCTAAAATGCGGGCCTTGTCAGAGCTCAAAACGCCAACCGACCTCAAACAAGTGCAAAAACTAGCACGCTGCGTAGCGGCTTTAAGCCGCTTCATCTCCAGGTTAGGAGAAAAAGCATTGCCACTTTATAGATTGCCATGATGCACTGAAAATTTCGAATGGACGGACGCTGCTACATCTGGATTGGAAGAAATAAAAACTCTACTAGCGAGCAACCCAATCCTAGCCGCTCCCGGTGTAGGCAAACCAATGCTGCTGTATATATCAGCCACTCACCAGGTATTGAGTGTCGTACTCATCGTCGAACATGCCGAAGAGGGACATAAATTCCCCGTTGAAAAACCCGTATACTACGTATCTAAGGTTCTAACATTGTGCAAATCACGGTACCCCCATTATCAGAAAATTTCCTATGCGGTCTTCATGTCATCTCGCAAACTTCGACACTACTTTCAGGAGCGTTCGATCACAGTGGCATCTGAGGTACCACTCAATGATATCATTAACAATAAATACGCCACTGGACGCATAGCCAAATGGGCCATCAAGCTCTTACCGTTCGAAATATCTTATAAGCCTTGCCAGACTATTAAATCCCAGGTGTTGGCTGACTTTGTCGCAAAATGGACCGAAGCCGAACTCCCTAAAGAGTATGGCTCATATTCCCACTAGACAATGTACTTTGACGGTTCTAAAATGCTAGCTAGATTGGGGGCCAGCGTAATATTGATATCTCCAACTAGGGATATAGTCTGGTACGTTCTACAAATTATGTACACGGACTCGAACAATGCGGCCGAATATGAGGCCCTATTGCATTGTGTCGGGCTAGCTGTATCCATGGACATACAACGCCTCGTGGTACGCGGAGACTCAAACCTCGCTATCTCCCAAATAAACGGAGGTTCTGATGCGAAGGATTCAAAAATGGCAACTTATCGCATTGCCATATTTAGAATATCAGCTAGATTTGAGGGGTTGGAATTCCATCACGTAGCCCGGGATAATAACCAGGCCGCTGACGTACTCGCTCGTATGGGCGCTAAACGCAACCCTCTCTTGCCTAAAACCTTCGTGGAAAGGCTATTTAACCCATCAGTAATATGGCAGGACGCGGGCGGCGATACGAATTCGGATCCAAACACACCCCTGGTCGAACTTAATCCAGACGTCATCAGAGGCCCAGACGTGGAGATAACTTCTTCGGCTCACGAGATCATGGTTGTCATAGCCTCCTGGAAAGAGCCCTTCCTAGCTTACCTTAAAAGATAGGAACTCCCCGATGACCAAAATGAGGCCCGCCGCATAGTCCGGCGTTCTAAAGCCTACAAAGCTCACGAAGGTGAACTATATAAGAAAAGAACTACTGGTGTTCTACAAAGGTGCATCTCCGAAGAGGAGGGAAGGCAAATTCTCACTGAAATACACGCTGGAAAGGGTGGCCACCATGCCACAGCCCGGGCGCTCGTAGGCAAAGCTTTTCGAGCTAGCTTTTTCTGGCCCACTGCCCGAGGAGATGCCCAGACCTTAGTCCAACACTGCGCTGGCTGCCATCTCTTTGAAAATCAAAGTCACAGGCCTCCCACCGCTTTGAGAACAATCCCCATTACTTGGTCTTTTGCGGTCTAGGGGCTCGATATGGTCGGACCTCTTAAAGGGGGAAGCCATAAAAAGAAATACTTGCTGGTGATGGTAGATAAATTCACTAAATGGATAGAAGCCAAGCCAGTAAAAACAGCTGAGGCAGGGCCTGTGATAGATTTTATATCCGGTGTAGTACACCGTTATGGTGTCCCGCATAGTACTATCACAGATAATGGCACCAACTTTACAGCTGACGAGGTAAAAAATTGGTGCGCAACGTTAGGTATCAAACTTGATTATGCTTCTGTGTACTATCCTCAAACAAACGGACAAGTTGTAAGAGCCAATGGTCTGATACTAGGCGGCATTAAACCCCGACTGGTGCGCTCCCTATGGGATTCTGATAAACACTGGGTTGAGGAGCTTGACTCCATACTCTGGGGGTTGCGGACCACACCTAATTGGACGATCGGATACACACCTTTCTTCATGGTGTACGACGCATAGGCTGTTCTGCCCTGTGACATTATTTATGACTTGCCTGGAGTGTGCATGTATAAGGAGAAAGATGCCGAGCTAGATCAGCAGGACGACCTAGATGGACTTGAAGAGGAGCGCGATACAACGCAAGCCCGTTCCGCATTTTATCAACAACATGCCAGGTGATACCAGAGCATAGAAGTGCTGGCCAAGACATACAACGTTGGCGAACTCGTTTTACGCCTCCCGGAGAAGAAGAAGGACAAGCTCAAACCAAAATGGTAGGGCCCCTTCATTATCGATGAAGTACTCACCAGTGGAGCCTATCGCCTTCGGAATGCACAAGACAACCACCTTGAGCCGAACCCGTGGAACGCTGCCAGGCTCCGAAGATTCTATGAACCGTTCGGTAGCAATTTTTTCTTCCATTTAAGTTAGGTCTTATCACTTATTTTTTATTTTTTTTCTCCTTCTCCTCTTTTTTACCTTTTCTCTTATTGGTAAGTATTTGGCTCACCCGAACTACCACAAGATAAGTACATCTTTGAATGTATCTACCTCAAATATACTTGGCGGCTTCTTTGACGAAACCCATTACCAAAAAGCTTCTTGCTTAAAATGTCGTCTGTTTTTTACAGTGCCTCCTTGCCATTATATGCACCAATATGACTTAAGTTCTGGCCAAGCTGGGTTGCCTGGCTCCTATGCTTACCCCTATGTTTCTGATTGTTCGGCTAGGGCGTAAAGGGAGCACCTCTGTGATTGTTACAGCCGGGTAATCCAGAGATGTACCTTAGACTGGGTGAAGCCGAAAGCTAGCGCTCTTAAGGGAATAATCGGTCGGCGGATACACGACATATCGCTTTTAACACATATATTTTAAACTATCACATGATATGGCATCCTACAATCCTTTTTTACAGGATCAAAAGCCTAGGCATGCATCTGTATGCGCGCTGACCCAGAGAAAGGAACCCTTAACGGAACTATTCTCTCTGGAAGATGTTTCTTACGTTAAACAGTAATATAACATAAATCCCTGAAAACAGTTTGTCTGTTCAAGCAATTATGACCGGATTGCCTGGTTTCTGAACATATCATGTGTTCACCACAGATATAGTATTCGGAAACACTCTAGCCTTTGGGTATATGGAGGTTAAAGCAGAAGGTCGGCCATGACAACCTTTTTATAAACTCGTCCGGAGATAAGTTTGATGGTAAAGGTACATTAATACATAGAATCAAACGACTATTCTTTCTCTATTCCATCTATAAGGCTGTCTAGTCTACAGTCATGTTGGGAAAACTTGGCAGCTGTCTCTACTTGGTCATATACCAAGTTCAGGGGGATTTCATGCCATCGGACCCTCGAGGTCCCACATGGGCCATATGATTCGGATCAAGACGGGTGTAGCCCGTCTTCACCATGGCCCAGGCTTCTCGAGCACACATGTGACATGTTGATGCTTTCCACAGTTCAAAGCGGCGGCGAGCCCCTTTGAACAAGTCCGCCAACTCCTCCATAGAATCTGGAGGGGAATCGCCCGGCCATAAAGCCCTGGCCATATTCTTCATGGCCTTCCGAGCTCGCTGGTGGACCCTGGAAAGCTCTTGCAGCACGTCACCCTCAAAGCCGGACACTTCCCTTTTGGGCTGCCCAGTTAACAAACCTACAGGAAAAGTTTTATGAAAAACTTTCAAAATAAGGGACTATAAGAAGATCTAGGTATAAGGGACATACTGAACATGCCGCCTTTTAGCCTCCGGTTCTCTTCCAAGGCGCTTGAGAGTTGGGCTCTTACGTCCTTTAGCTCCTGTTCCAGCCTAACATTTTTATCCTGCGCTTGGTTTCTTTTATCTATGGCTTGCGTCAATACTAGCTTACCAACAGCTGTTTCCCCTTCGGCAAATTTTTTGTCCACCAAAGCAGCCCTTAGCTCCCTCTCCATTTGGTCGGTCGGCCATGTTGTTGTATTACAATTAGTATGTACTTAACGACTCAGTGATCAGCACATATATCATATTATCCAGACACCATTGTTCTTACCACCAGCATCCTTTCCGGATTTCTTCGAATTTTCTAATTCGGTGGTGACAGTTATTAGCTCGGTCTGGCACTCTTCCAACTCTTTGGATAAGGAATTATTCTTTTCTTGAAACTCCTGCAAAAACACAATGATCCTCAAATCAGTTGTACCAACTGCTTTAAGTCTCGGGGGCTACTGGCATGGGAACATCAAAATGTACACTTACCCGCATATCTTTCGAAAGCTGGTGAGTGGCTCCAGTGAGATTGTCTTGAGCGGCTAGGATATAAGCATCTGCAGAACTGAGGGCGTTAAACGTCTCCTCAAAAAAGGCTGGATCACGCATGGCTGCCTGCCTGCCGCCGGTGAACCATCACAACCTCCACTTCAGAATTAGTAACTGACATTCCGTCTGAATCATCTTGGAGGGGACAATCCGGCACTGAATCCGCATTAAACCTTGATGGGCCAGATGCCGGATTTGCTGGAGCTTGATCTGCATGATTTCCGGAAACAGTCTGGTGTGTATTCCTCCTAAAAGGAAAAATAAAGCAGAAAGTTGTAATACCGACTTCACCACCCAGCTTGTGTCAAGACAAACATACCTATTTGAAGGTTCGCTGGTGTTCTCGGTCCTCTTTCCCTTCAAGGCCTCACCCGATGCAGGTGTCGCCCTCTGGGATGACGGTCTTCGCACAGTTCGGCATGAGGAGCGCCGCCCCTTTTGAGCATGCAAAAATGCGGTGGGTAAGGCGCGCTGGGAATCTTCTCTTTGATAAGATATGTCCTGGGTACTTACGTGGGAAGAAGAAATGAGGCCAGGGTAATCGGCTACAATAGCCACCAGGGTGCCCTCATGGCAGGCTTGATAGAAGACTCCCTCTTCTAACTCTATGCCTATGTCCGGATCTTCATCATATCCGGGGCCCGCATTTTGGAATCGGTCCTCTGGCTGTGGGGCGGGACTATTAATCCCCTCGATGACCTTCCTCCACTCCTGTTGGAAAAAACCGAATTCAGGTCGGTCAATACATCATAACAAAGAAAAATGGGCAAATATAGCGATCACGAGAGAGACTTACCCAGTCAGGAGGATTGTACATAGAAAAACCCTCCTGGGACTTCAAACGAAGGAAGTCTTGCTTCTCTCCCTTATAAAGACCCTCCAGGATGACGGCTAGAGCGGCAGGGTATTCCGGACCAGGGCGTAAGCAGCGTGAGGCATAATTTAGGCCATTATAATGCCACATTGGGAATCCTCTAGCTTGGAGCGGCTGCACGCATCGTTTTATTGAAATTGCCATCACTTCAATTATAGACAACCCTGAACTGGCGAGCAATCTGATCTTGCCGGCCAATCTGCTAACCTCCACCCTCTCTTCTTCCGAGGGACTACGGGGACACTAGTTGAAGAGCTCCTTTGGCGGAGCGCTTGTATATTTGGGGAGGCCTTGCCAAACTGGATCGGGCAGGGCAACGTCCTCAATATAAAACCACTCTGAAGGCCACTCTTCGGATGCCTTCTTTGGAGTACCGGGTAGATAGCTTGTCCCTGCTATGCGCCATACTTCGGCGCGCCCAACCTCAAATATAGACCCCTTTTCCGAGCGAGGGACAAGGAAGAAGAACTTCCACCACAGCTCAAAATGAGGCTCGCAGCCCAGGAATAGCTCGCATAAAGCGACGAATCCTGCAATATGCAGGATAGACCCCGGCGTGAGATCGTGCAACTGAAGACCATAGAACTCGAGGAGTGCCCTAAGGAAGGGGTGGACGGGGAAACCTACACCTCTTAAAAGGAAAGGGACAAAACATACCCGCTCTCCATCAGAGGGGTTAAGAAAGCTCTCGACCAGGGCTTGATTGTCGATGGAAGTTAGTCCGGCCCGGACGAGGACTAGATCCTCGGGAGGGAGATATCCCTGCGCTTGAAGTGTTCTCAAGTGCGCATGGGATACGAAGCAACTTTTCCAATCACCTGCTCCAGGATCGTGAGGGCGCGATGAAGAGCTTGGGGCGCTGGCCATGTTTGAGGATTTTTTGCAAGCAATAGGGTTTCTTCAGCATGGAATGGGATGGAAAGGCAATCGAGATCTAATCACTTATATAGGCGCCTGGGGAGACGGAGAGTGACCCGCCGGTCCGAGCTCCATCGCCCATGATCAGGGGTAATTGCAAAAATACCCAGACTGTTCACATTCGTTGGACACATGGACGCCAACGCAACGGCGGCGAGGAATCGACGGAGTACAATATTAAAAGAAGCCGAACTATCATCCATTAGGACTCACCTTGCAAGACCGAAGACATGAAGCCGGACACAATCTTGTTCTTGAAGGCAAGTCCAGGGGCTACTGAGGGAGTCTTGTATTCAGGGGTCCTCAAGTGTCCGGGTCGATGAAATCGGGCCGTATTGATGGGCCCCAAAATAAGAAGCAGAAGACTCTCCTCCGTATTCGGTCAGGACTCCTATATACGTAGAAAGGCAAGCATAGAGTCCGGATGTATCTATTACTTCATCCCCAAGTCACCCTTGTAACCCTAGGCCCTCTCTGGCGTGTATATAAGCCAGGGGGTTTAGTCTGTAGAGGCGAACATCAACATCATAATATCATCATAGGCTGGGCGTTAGGGTTTAGCCATTACGATCTCAAGGTAGATCAACTCTTGTCATCATATTCATCCATATTAATATAGCAGGAAGTAGGGTATTACCTCGATCGAGAGGGCCTGAACCTGGGTAAACATCATGTCCCCAGCCTCCTGTTACCATCGATCCTCTAAACGCATAGCTTGGGGCCCCCTACCCGAGATCTGCCGGTTTTGACACCGACATTCTATGTTGCCTCTTATGTACTCAAAAGTTTGCTCAGCCCAACATTAATTTTACCAAGTACCACCGTGAACACCACTTACCAGTTTGTACCCTAGGTAATTAAAGTGTGTCGATGGATAATATTGGCTTGTGTTGTCTCAATCATTTGGATGCGTAAACATGTTGAACTTGTGTAATCTGAATCTTTTTGTGAATGTTAGCTATGAATATTGGCTTGTGATCTTTGAATCATTTGGATGCATAGACATGTTGTACTTGTCTATACATGAATCTTTTGAGTTGTTGATTGTGAGTGTTGGCTATGAATATGAACGTATCATGTGAACCTGGTTTTGATCTTAATGTTTACCTTTTATGTTGTACTTCTGTGTGAACTTGATAGAATGTATGCTGTGGGATTGTTAGAATGTACACTGTCGGATTTTCATGTGCCCAAACCAGCAGCACGGCGTAAAATTAAATGAACAAAGAGAGGGTTGAGTATCATATTATGATACCATATGGAATTAAGTTACTCCCACTGTGGTTAGTCTTAGGCCGTGTTCAGTTCAACCTTCTCCCAAGGGGTTTGGAGAGGAATGGAGGGCAATTTGGCTTATACGTGATTTAATCCCCCACAATCCCTATTAATCTATGTATATTTGGGCATGCTATTTGACCCCTCATTTTGCCGCGCTATGACCGGTGTGAGTGTCTGCATGCAGTACACCATCCTCTAATTTGGTGGATGTCTAGCCGGCCCGGAAAGGAGCTATAACTTTTTTTCAAGTTAAAAAATGTTACCGATGAGGAGCCATAATTAAGCTCGAGGCGTCTCCTATTCTCTTTCGAATGGGAAATAAGCTGGAGAGCTAGAGAGTGTCTCTAATGGGCTGCCTCTAGTGTTAAGGCCCTCCAATACGAAACACGGGCAACCGACCGGGCCGATACAAAAGCCTATCCATCTTAAAGCCCATTAGTTTTTGTTTTTTGCGAGGAGAAGCCCATATTTCTTGAAGAGGGGGCGATCCCAGAAAAACCCTCCTTCCTCCTCGCTTCCACTTATACTGCAGCTCGCTGGACTCTCCCGCTTTCGTCGCCCCCCAATTCCCCCTGCTCCCCATCTTCCTCACTCATACAGAAAACCCCAGCTCACCTTCTTCCTCACTCGTACAGAAAACACATGCTCCTCTTCTTCCACTCCTACAAAAAAAACCAGCCATTCTTCACCCCCACTCGCACTGCCACTAGGCTCGTCTATGGTTACTCTTCTCAAACCCGTGAGCTCGGCGCGACGCCCGTAAGGAAAATGGAGTCGGCAGGCCCCAGCGGCAAGAAGATCAAGCTCCCGCTAGCGGTGATGCCGGTTGATGTCTACTACCCAACCTAATTCTTGTAGACATTGTTGGGCCTCCAAGTGCAGATGTTTGTAGGATAGTAGCAAATTTCCCTCAAGTGGATGACCTAAGGTTTATCAATATGTGGGAGGCGTAGGATTAAGATGGTCTCTCTCAAACAACCCTGCAACCAAATAACAAAGAGTCTCTTGTGTCCCCAACACACCCAATACAATGGTAAATTGTATAGGTGCACTAGTTCGGCGAAGAGATGGTCATACAAGTGCAATATGAATGGTAGATATAGGTTTTTGTAAACTGAAAATAAAAAAACAGCAAGGTAACTAATGATAAAAGTGAGCACAAACGGTATTGCAATGCTTTGGAACAAGGCCTAGGGTTCATACTTTCACTAGTACAAGTTCTCTCAACAATAATAACATAACCGAATCATATAACTATCCCTCAACATGCAACAAAGAGTCACTCCAAAGTAACTAATAGCGGAGAACAAACAAAGAGATTATGGTAGGGTACGAAACCACCTCAAAGTTATTCTTTCTGATCTATCTATTCAAGAGTCCGTAGGTAAATAACACAAAGATATTATTTTTGTTCAATCTGTCATAGAGTTCGTACTAGAATAACACCTTAAGACACAAATCAACAAAAACCCTAATGTCACCTAGATACTCCATTGTCACCTCAAATATCTATGGGCATGATTATACGATATGCATCATACAATCTCAGATTCATCTATTCAACCAACACAAAGAACTTCAAAGAGTGCCCCAAAGTTTCTACCGGAGAGTCAAGATGAAAACGTGTGCCAACCCCTATGCTTAAGTTCACAAGTACCCGCAAGTTGATCACCAAAACATACATCAAGTAGATCACGTGATATCCCATTGTCACTAGTGATAAGCACATGCAAGACATGCATCAAGTGTTCTAAAATCCTTAAAGACTCAATCCGATAAGATAACTTCAAAGGGAAAACTCAATCCATCTATAGATCAAACACATAGCTACTGGTACATGCCCTCAGCAAAGCTCGCGATACATCAAGATCGTGCCATCTCAAGAACACGAGAGAAAGAGATCAAACACATAGCTACTGGTACATACCCTCGGCCTCGAGGGTGAACTACTCCCTCCTCGTCATGGAGAGCGCCGGGATGATGAAGATGGCCACTGGAGATGGATTCCCCCTCTCACAGGGGTGTCGGAACAAGGTCTAGATTGGTTTTCGGTGGTAACAGAGTCTTTCGGCGGCGGAACTCCCGATCTACGTTATTTTCTGGAGGTTTCTTTATATATAGGAGGTGTTGGAGTCGGGGACAAGTAAAGGGGACCTCCGGGCTGTCCACGAGGTAGGGGGCACGCCCCCTACCCTCGTGGGCAGCCCAGGAACCTTCTAGTCCCCCTCCGGTACTTACTGGGCTTCTTCTAGTCCAAAAACAACTTCCGTTGAGTTTCAGGTCAATTGGGCTCCGTTTGATATTCCTTTTCTGCGATACTCTAAAACAAGGGAAAAACAGAAACTGGTACTGGGCTCTGGGTTAATAGGTTAGTCCCAAAAATCATATAAAAGTGTATATAAAAGCCCATAAAACATCCAAGAAGGATAATATAATAGCATGGAACAATAAAAAATTATAGATACGTTGGAGACGTATCAAGCATCCCCAAGCTTAATTCCTGCTCGTCCTCGAGTAGGTAAATGATAAAAAAAGAATTTTTGATGTGGAATGCTACCTAACATAATTCTCAATGTGATTTTCTTTATTGTGGCATGAATGTTCAGATCTGAAAGATTCAAGACAAAAGTCTATGTTGACATAAGAATGATAATACTTCAAGCATACCAACAAAGCAATCATGTCTTCTCAAAATAACATGGCCAAAGAAAGTTATCCCTACAAAGTCATATAGTCTGGCTATGCTCTATCTTCATCCCATAAAATATTTAAATCATGCACAACCCCGTTTTCAGCCAAGCAATTGTTTCACACTTCATTTTTTCAAACCTTTCAACTTTCACGCAATACATGAGCGTGAGCCATGGATATAGCACTATGTGGAATAGAGTGGTGGTTGTGGAGAAGACAAAAGAGGAAGATAGTCTCACATCAACTAGGCGTATCAATGGGCTATGGAGATGCCCATCAATAGATATCAATGTGAGTGAGTAGGGATTGCCAAGCAACGGATTCACTAGAGCTATAAATGTATGAAAGCTCAACAAAAGAAACTAAGTGGGTGTGCATCCAACTTGCTTGCTCATGAAGACCTAGGGCATTTGAGGAAGCCCATCGTTGGAGTATACAAGCCAAGTTCTATAATGAAAATTCCCACTAGTATATGAAAGTGATAAAACAAGAGACTCTCTATCATGAAGATTATGGTGCTACTTTGAAGCACAAGTGTGGAAAAGGATAGTAGCATTGTCCCTTCTCTCTTTTTCCCTCATTTTTTTGGAGGGGTTCTTTTTTAGCCCCCCTCTCTTTTTTGGGCCATCTCTTTTTTATTTGGCCTTTCTCTTTATTTCCTTACACGGGACAATGCTCTAATAATGAAGTTCATCATCCTTTTATTTACTTACAACTCAAAGATTACAACTCGAAGCTAGAACAAAATATAACTCTATGTGAATGCTTCCGGCGGTGTACCGGGATGTGCAATGAATCAAGAGTCACATGTATGAAAAAATTTGTGAATGGTGGCTTAGCCACAAATACGATGTCAACTACATGATCATGCATGGCAATATGACAATGATGAAGCGTGTCATATGAACGGAACGGGGGAAAGTTGCATGGCAATATATCTCGGAATGGCTATGGAAATGCCATGATAGGTTGGTATGGTGGCTGTTTTGAGGAAGGTATATGGTGGGTGTATCGTACCGGCGAAAGTTGCGCGGTACAAGAGAGGCTAGCAATGGTGGAAGGGTGAGAGTGCGTATAATCCATGGACTCAACATTATTCGTAAATAACTCATATACTTATTGCAAAAATCTACGAGTTATCCAAACAAAGTATTCAACGCATGCTCCTAGGGGAAGGGTTGGTAGGAGTTAACCATCGCGCGATCCCGACCTCCACACAAAGGATGACACACAATAAATAAATCATGCTCCAACTTCATCACATAACGGTTCACCATACGTGCATACTACAAGAATCACAAACTTTAACACAAGTGTTTCTCAAATTCACAATTACTCCACTAGCATGACTCTAATATCACCATCCTCATATCTCAAAACAATCATCAAGTATCAAACTTATCATAATATTCAATGCACTTGTATGAAAGTTTTTACTATACCCAACTTGGATGCCTATCATATTAGGACTAGTTTTATAACCAAAGCACATTACCATGCTGTTCTAAGAGACTCTCAAAATAATATAAGTGAAGCATGAGATTTCATCCATTTCTTCAAAATAAAACCACCGCCGTGCTCTAAAAGATATAAGTGAAACACTAGAGCAAACAACAAACTACTCCAAAAGATATAAGTGAAGATCAATGAGTAGTTGAATAATTATGTAACTATGTGAAGACTCTCTAAAATTTAAGAATTTCAGGTCTTGTGATATTATTCAAACATCAAGCAAAACAAATTAAAACAAAATTACGCTCCAAGAAAAACACATATCATGTGGTGAATAAAAATATAGCATCGAGTAAAGTTATCGATAGACGAAGACGAAAGAGGGGATGCCTTCCCGGGGCATCCCCAAGCTTAGGATCTTGGTTGTCCTTGAATTTTACCTTGGGGTTCCTTGGGCACCCCCAAGCTTAGGCTCTTGCCACTCCTTATTCCATAGTCCATCGAATCTTTACCCAAAACTTGAAAACTTCACAACACAAAACTCAACAGAAGACTCGTGAGCTCCGTTAGTATAAGAAAATAAAACCACCACTTAGGTACTGTTGTGAACTCATTCTAAATTCATATTGGTGTAATATATACTGTATTCCAACTTATCCATGGTTCATACCCCCTGATACAACTCATAGATTCATCAAAATAAGCAAACAACACATAGAAAACAGAATCTGTCAAAAACACAACAGTCTGTAGCAATCTGTAACTTTAGAATACTTCTGTAACTCTAAAACTTCTGAAATGAATTGGTGGACGTGAGGAATTTTTCTATTAATCATCTGCAAAAAGAATCAACTAAAAATCGCTCTCCAGTAAAAAAATGGTAGCTAATCTCGTCAGCGCTAAAGTTTCTGTTTTTTATAGCATGATCGCATAAACTTCACACAAGTCTTCCCAAAGGTTCTACTTGGCACAAACACTAATTAAAACACAAAACCACATCTAAGCAGGAGCTAGATGCAATATTTATTCCTAAACAGAAGCAAAGGTAAATAAAATAAAATCGGGTTGCCTCCCGACAAGCGCTATCGTTTAATGCCCCTAGCTAGGCACAATGATTTCAATGATGTTCGCATAAAAGATGAGAATTGAAACATAAAGAGAGCATCATGAAGCATATAACTAGCACATTTAAGTCTAACCCACTTCCTATGCATAGGGATTTTGTGAGCAAACAACTTATGGGAGCAATAATCAACTAGCATAGGAAAGCAAAACAAGCATAGCTTCAAAACTTCAAGCACATAGAGAGGAAACTTGATATTATTACAATTCCTACAAGCATATGATCCTCTCTCATAATAATTTTCAGTAGCATCATGAATGAATTTAACAATATAAATATCACATAAAGCATTCTTGTCATGATCCCCAAGCATATAAATTTATTACTCTCCACATAAGCAAAATTCTTCTCATTCAGAATAGTGGAAGTATCATAAGAGACTTGAATACTATAGATTGTTTCCACATTTAAAAGATTAATGTTCAGAAAAAGGGTAATCATAATCATGAAAAGTTTGATAAATATAATCATCACTACTTTTTATGGCATAAATGTCATCACAATAATCATCATAAGTAGGAGGCATGCTTTCATCATAATAAATTTGCTCACCAAAACTTGGGGAACTAAAAATATAATCCTCATCAAACGTAGCATCCCCAAGCTTGGGACAAACATTAATTGCAGAAAATAAGTTCTCAAACATGCCATTCTCATCAAACATAGCATCCCCAAGCTTGGGCCTTTCCATATCATAAGCATAATCACTCTCATCATTAATAGTAGGGATAGCACCGATAGTATAACAATTAGCATCATCACAACGAGTAATAGGAGCAACATCATTTGGAAGGGATGCCTCTTTACCTTTGCTTCTTCGTCTTTTCTTTTTCTTCTTCACATTATGTGTGGGTTTAATCTTATTTTTGGAGCTCCTTATTAATGAGATTGGTTGAATAGAGGACTCCTCCTCGTTACCTAATTCATCATAAGAAATAATAGGAGGATATTGGGAAATCTCTTCCCTTTCATTAGTATTCTCTTCATGTCCTATTTGTTTTCTTGTCTTTAGGTAATTGGCAATATAAGGATTTTCAATGCAATTCACCACACAACACATATAAATTTCCTCTAGATCAAAATCAAGAAGTTTATCAAGGGCAAATCCTGGAAGAAGCTTAGTTCTGCGTTTGATTTCTTCATAACCCCAAAGCAAGCTAAGTTCATTATGATGTGCAAGGGAAATCAAGTTGTCACAATTTTTGGATACGATTCGATCATGAAACAATTTGCATTGGAGAGTTAAATGACCACGTTCATTGCAAAGTTCACAAGTACGGCTAAGAAAATTTAAATTTTCAGCACAATCATCTAGCCTTTCTTGCAACCATTTAGTTTCTAAATACTTTTGTCTCTTGCAAAATCTATCTTCCCTATTTGGTACGTACTTGCAAACTCTATGCAGTCCACAAAAATCGACATGCTTATAAGAGATATTTTCATCATGACTAGTGCAATCATCATTAGTACTATGGATATTTGAAGAATTCACACTAACAAAATTGCAATCATGCTCATCACTCAAGTTTTTAGTGCCAAGCATTCTATGTAATTCCTTCTTCTAGTACTTGAGCACAATTTTCCTTCCCATCATTTTCATGAAAGATATTAAAAATATGAAGCATATGAGGCAACCTTAATTCCATTTTTTTGTAGTTTTCTTTTATAAACTAAACTAGTGATAAAACAAGAAACTAAAAGATTCGATTGCAAGATCTAAAGATATACCTTCAAGCACTCACCTCCCCGGTAACAACGCCAGAAAAGAGCTTGATATCTACTACGCAACCTTCTTCTTGTAGACGTTGTTGGGCCTCCAAGTGTAGAGGTTTGTAGGACAGTAGAAAATTTCCCTCAAGTGGATGATCTAAGGTTTATCAATCCGTGGGAGGCGTAGGATGAAGATGGTCTCTCTCAAACAACCCTGCAACCAAATAAAAAAGAGTCTCTTGTGTCCCGAACACACCCAATACAATGGTAAATTGTATAGGTGCACTAGTTCGGTGAAGATATGGTGATACAAGTGCAATAAGGATGGTAGATATAGGTTTTTGTAAACTGAAAATATAAAAATAGCAAGGTAACTAATGATAAAAGTGAGCACAAACGGTATTGCAATGATTTGAAACAAGGCCTAGGGTTCATACTTTCACTGGTGCAAGTTCTCTCAACAGTAATAACATAACTGGATCATATAACTATCCCTCAACATGCAACAAAGAGTCACTCGAAAGTAACTAATAGCGGAGAACAAACGAAGAGATTATTGTAGGGTACGAAACCACCTCAAAGTTTCTTTCTGATCGATCTATTCAAGAGTTTGTAGTAAAATAACACGAAGCTATTCTTTCCGTTCGATCTACTATAGAGTTTGTACTAGAAGAACACCTTAAGACACAAATCAACCAAAACCCTAATGTCACCTAGATACTCCATTGTCACCTCAAGTATCCGTGGGCATGATTATATGATATGCATCACACAATCTCAGATTCATCTATTCAACCAACACAAAGAACTTCAAAGAGTGCCCCAAAGTTTCTACCAAAGAGTCAAGATGAAAACGTGTGCCAACCCCTATGCATAAGTTCACAAGAACCCGCAAGTTGATCACCAAAACATACATCAAGTAGATCACGTGATATCCCATTGTCACCACAGATAAGCACATGCAAGACATACATCAAGTGTTCTCAAATCCTTAAAGACTCAATCCGATAAGATAACTTCAAAGGGAAAACTCAATCCATTACAAGAGAGTAGAGGGGGAGAAACATCATAAGATCCAACTATAGTAGCAAAGCTGGCGATACATCAAGATTGTGCCATCTCAAGAACACGAGAGAGAGAGAGAGAGAGAGAGAGAGAGAGAGAGAGAGATCAAACTCATAGCTACTGGTACATACCCTCAGCCCTGAGGGTGAACTACTCCCTCCTTGTCATGGAGAGTGCCGGGATGATGAAGATGGCCACCAGAGAGGGATTCCCCCTCTGACAGGGTGCCGAAACAGGGTATAGGTTGGTTTTCGGTGGCAACAAGGCTTTCGGCAGCGGAACTCCCGATCTAGGTTATTTTCTAGAGGTTTCTGTATATATAGGAGGTGTTGGAGTTGGGGACAAGTAAAGGGGACCTCCGAGCTTTCCACGAGGTAGGGGGCGCCCCCTACCCTTGTGGGCAGCCCGGGAACCTTCTAGTCCCCCTCCGGCACTTCCTAGGCTTCTTTTGGTCAAAAAATAACCTCCATTGAGTTTCAGGTCAATTGGGCTCCGTTTGATATTCATTTTCTGCGATACACTGAAACAAGGGAAAAACAGAAACTAGCACTAGGCTCTAGATTAATAGGTTAGTCCCAAAAATCATATAAAAGTGTATATAAAAGCCCATAAAACATCCTAGAACAATAATATAATAGCATGGAACAATCGAAAATTATAGATACGTTGGAGATGTATCACCAGTTGTAGATCCCACACCCGGCAGCGCGGGGAGAAGCGGCGAGCCCCCTCCCACCCCACCCGGTATGAGGACCCATAGAATCTCCGGTGGACCGCATCAGCGATCTCCTGGATGACATCCTTGTGGAGATCATCTCGCTTCTCCCCACCAAGGATTGTTGCCGCACACAAGTCCTCTCAACTCGGTGGCGCCCTCTATGGCACACCGCGCCCCTCAATCTCGACCGTTGTCAGATATCTATCCTTCCAGAATTTGATCTCCTCAGAGCCATTGTCTCCTCTCACCAGTAGGGCCCCGTTTAACGCCTCTGCATCCTGACACGCTACCTGATGTCCATACCCTACACGGTGGACGCTTGGCTGACATCCCGTGAATTTGAAAAGCTCCAGCAGTTAGAGTTCTACCATTACCACGAAAGTTTCATACCACGAACCTAACACCCAGAATTTGTGCCCACACCACCGTTGTTCATATCGTGGTTTTCCTCCTCTCTCCACACCGCCACCTTCGCCCTATGCCATCTACCAGATGATCTGGTACAAATGCTTCGACTCCCACTACTAAAAAAACTTTCACTTGTGGTGGTTTATCTGTCGGAGGCCTCACTACACATCATCATCCACTCCAATTGCCCTGCCCTGGAGCGCTTGCTGATTGTTTTGGGAATAGAAATCCCTATCCGTTGTCTCCAAATAAAGTCGCCTCACCTTAAAAGCATTGCAATTTGTTTCGAAGGACAACAGCTCATCATCGAAGATGCCCCTTCACTTCAAAGTTTGCTCCTTCGTTATTGTTATAAACCTTCACAAATAATTGTTGTCTCTACGCCCAAACTGGAGACGTTGGGTGCGATTAGTGATCCGTTTAATGATTACAAATGTTGGTGTTTGGCTCCTTACTTTTTCAGGTACCGTATATTATCATTTACACATTTGTAATCATAAGCTGTATTTTTCGTTTGTGCGCATAAGTTTTATATCATATTGGAGTACACTTTGGGTACTAATATTATGTTATATGCTCAATGAAGAGTTCGTCCATGGATAGCCAATCAATGTTGCAGGATTCTGTCAAGATCTTATATATCGAAATGTTTATTTTTGATCTGAACACAATTATTGGCTTGTTGTGATGGTTTCGATCTCTGGAGAATTTATATATAAAGGTGATGCTTTAATGCACATTGAAAGCCCGTATTGAAAGCACAAGTGCTCCCTGGGTTATTTTGGTAATTAATGTCAACATATCTCTTGTTGGACTAATACCTTTACCTAGTATATTTCAGATGAGTTCAACAGTAGAATGGCATGGACAAGAGGATGTGGAACCCCTTCAAGATGCTAAGGACAGAAGATTGGCAAAAGCTCAAAGCTCAAGAATCTTCATTTTCATTTTAGTGATCCAAGATCACATTGAGTCCATAGGAAAGCCAATACTATTAAAAGCGGATGAGGTGTTGCTTAATGGTTGCTTGCTCAAAGTGCTTAGTGATATGCTCCAAAGCCCTCAACCACTTTCTCATTCCACATATGTCCTACACCTAAAGTCAAACTCAGCCCCACCAAATTGATCCATCCAGCGCCACCGAGTTCACTTGACAAAGCCACTGCCAAGACCTTAATCAGTTCGGTCTCATCGATAGGGATCTCTGTCTCCCCGAAATGGGAATGTAAATTCTTTGTTTCCTATTTGCAACATTTTGGTCTAACCGAGATGTGAGAATCAGTCTCATCAAGTTAGCATTGCAAACTCTCTGGTGCCTTTTCGTAATGTTTCGGTCTAACCGAAATGAGCGAATTGGTCCCACCGAGTTTGCCTGACCAACTCTCTGTTTGCCTATTACAGAAATCTGTCTCACCAAGTTGATGTGATTGGTCTCACCAAGATTACGTTATTCCCTAACCCTAATGAAATCGGTCCCACCGAGTTGATCATGTCGGTCCCACCGAAAAGCCTAACATTCATATTTTGAACTAAATCAGTCCGACCGAGTTTCAAGATTCGGTCCCACCGAGTTTGGTAAATTGTGTGTAACGGCTAGATTTTGTGTGGAGTATATATATACCCCTCCACCCACTCTTCATTCTTGTAGAGAGCCATCAGAACGTGCCTACACTTCCACTATTCATTTTCTGAGAGAGAACCACCTACTCATGTGTTGGGACCAAGATATTCCAATCCTACCATATGAATCTTGATCTCTAGCCTTCCCCAAGTTGCTTTCCACTCAAATCTTCTTTCCACCATACCCAAATCTGTGAGAGAGAGTTGAGTGTTGGGGAGACTATCATTTGAAGCACAAGAGCAAGGAGTTCATCATCAACACACCATCTATTACCTTTTGGAGAGTGGTGTCTCCTAGATTGGTTAGGTGTCACTTGGGAGCCTCCGACAAGATTGTGGAGTTGAACCAAGGAGTTTGTAAGGGCAAGGAGATCGCCTACTTCGTGAAGATCTACCCTAGTGAGGCAAGTCCTTTGTGGGCAATGGCCATGGTGGGATAGACAAGGTTGCTTCTTCATGGACCCTTTGTGGGTCGAGCCCTCCGTGGACTCGCGCAGCCGTTACCCTCCGTGGGTTGGAGTCTCCATCAACATGGATGTACGATAGCACAACCTATCGCAGCCACGCCAAAAACATCATGTCGCCAATTGAGTTTGCACACTCCAATCCCATCCCTTTACTTTATTGCAACTTGCATGCTTTACTTTCGGCTGCTCATATACTCTTGCCATGCTTGCTTGAAACGTAATGTGTATGTCTGAAATTGTGCTAAAAACTCTACATCGACTTAAAGATCTTAAAACTACTAATTTTCTTGTTCAGTGTCTAATCACCCCCCTCTAGACACCTCTTCTTCGATCCTCTCAATTGGTATCAGAGCTTTGGTCTCCATTGCTTTGGTTTAATCACCATGGGAGGAAGATGGATGAGTCTACAACTGGGAGAATTAGACGTAGAGTGCCTATGCTTGATGGAGAATTTTATAAGGAATGGAAAAATGACATGCTTGAGATCTTCAATGAATATCATTTGAACAAGTACATTGTTAGTCCTCATGTGCCCCCCATTGATCCTTTGAATCTTACTTCCGATGAACACCTTGACATGATTCAAAATCTTAGAACTTTTGATCTTGTCACTAGAGGATTGCCTAGAAACTTGGTTATGTGCTTACCAACTTTCAAATGTGCTTATACTATATGGAAATTCCTTGAGGGACGAATTTCGGACTATTCTCTGAAAAATCCAGATGTGATCGTTCAAAAGTCCATTGCCTTAAATAATATGAACACTAGTGATCCCAAATTTGATGAATGTTTATTTGAGCTTTCTGACCTTATGCGTGCCAAAGGAGATGTAGGAATCATTAGTAATATCATCTTGGAAGTCATTAGAATTCATAAAGTGAACATTGTCATGATCACATAACTAATGAATCACTCTCTCTAGGTGTTGATCTATCACAAGACAATGTTCAACATGGTTATTATGAT
The DNA here is from genome assembly GCA_902687465.1 of Secale cereale. Lineage (NCBI taxonomy): Eukaryota > Viridiplantae > Streptophyta > Magnoliopsida > Poales > Poaceae > Secale > Secale cereale. Next base: position 295,291,143 of record LR738712.1, read on the forward strand.
GAGGATGATGATAGTGACTTTGACCTTGATGAACAAATGAGGCATTTCGGTCTTATGGCTAATCTTCGTGGTTACACAGCCGGAGGAAAGAAATGGGTGCTTGATAGTGGATGCACGAATCATATGACCGGAGATAAGGACATGTTTGATGAGGTTGCTAGAAATGATGGTCCACAGAAGTATGTTACCTTTGGTGACAACTCTAAGAGTAAACTTGTTGGCCTTGGTAAGGTGGCCATATCCAACGATAGCTCCATCAAGAATGTCATGCTTGTAGAATCTCTCGGATATAATCTTCTTTCCGTGTCTAGATTAGCTGATTTTGGTTTAAATGTGCTATTCACTCATGTTGATTGCCAAGTATTTCGTAGAGATAATCACAATATGGCCTTTATCGGCATTCGTATAGGTGACCTATACATTGTTGACTTTACTAAGAAAGCCCAACCTCGCACTAGTTTTATTGCTAAATCTTCTAAAGTTGGTTGTGACATAGAAGGTTAGGTCATGTTAGCATGAGAAATCTTGATAAGCTTATTAAAGGTGATCATATCCTTGGTGTTAAAGATGTTATATTTGACAAGGATAGACTTTGTAGTGCTTGTCAAGCAGGAAAAAAAGTTGGAGGAAGTCATCCCGTGAAGAACATCATGAGTAAGAGAAGACCACTTGAGCTACTTCACATCGATCTTTTTGGTCCCAATGCTTACAAGAGTCTAGGTGGTAACTCTTTTGGATTGGTCATTCTTGATGATTTTTCAAGATTTACGCATGTGTTATTTCTTGATGATAAATCGCAGGTCCAAAAGATCTTCAAAACTTCGCCAGGAAGGCCCAGAACCAATTTGAAGTGGAGATCAAGAAGGTTCAGAGTGACAACAGAACGGAGTTCAAGAACGCAAATGTGGATACCTTTTTTAACGAAAAGGGATTTCACATGAGTTCTCGGCTACGTACACACCTCAACAAAATGGAGTTGGTGACAGGAAGAACCGAACACTCATCGAGATAGTGAGAATGATGCCTGATGAGTACAAGACGCCAAGACACTTTTGGGAGGAAGCAGTTGAGATAGCTTGTCATGCTACAAATTGTCTATATCTTCACAAACTTCTCGGCAAGACGGCATACGAGCTTCTCACCGGTAACAAACCCCAAGTAGGATACTTTCAAGTATTTGGCTCAAAGTGTTACATTCTTGACAAGCTTCATCGTTTGAAATTTGCCCCTAAATCTCATGAAAGTTTTCTACTCGGTTATGGCTCAAACTCTCACACCTACCGTGTCTACAACAATTTCACCCGAAAGGTTGAAGAGACAGTAGATGTGAAGTTTGATGAATCTAATGGCTCGCAAGTAGGGAAATTGCCAATTGATGTAGGAGACAAAGACCCTTTGGAGGCAATACAAGACTTGTATATTGGCAAGATTCGCCCAACGGAGGTGAAGGAGAATACTTCATCTATTCAAGTGGAAGCCTCATCCTCATGACAAGGTGAACCACTAGTTGACTTGGAGGCATCCACAAGTGGGACACGCCAAGATGAAGGAAACGAGGAAGTGCTTCAAGATGAACCTCATCGACCTCCTTCTCCACTTCCACAAAGGGAAAACAACACCAACAACAATGAAAAAGGACAAGAAGAAGAAGAAGATAAAGAGGATGTTCCACCCCGACCCACGCAAAAGCTCTCACGAGTTAGAGCAAGAATTGGTAGAGATCATACCGTCGAGAAAATCTACGATGATATCCAAACCGGGAGAATCACTCGCTCTAAATCTCGCTCAGCTAACTTTTGTGAACATTACTCTTTCATATCTAACCTTGAACCTATGAAGGTTGAAGATGCTCTTGATGATCCGGATTGGGTGAACGCTATGCACGAGGAGCTACATAACTTTGAGAGAAACCAAGTTTGGACATTGGTTGAGAAGCCCGACAACAACCAAAACATCATTGGTACCTAATGGGTGTTTCACAATACGCAAGATGAAGATGGACAAGTTGTACGCAACAAGGTCCATCTCGTCGCCCAAGGCTACACTCAAGTCAAAGGTATGGACTATGGTGAGACATATGCTCCAGTTGCTAGACTTGAATCCATACGCATCTTACTCGCATATGCAAATCATCATGATATCACTTTATATCAAATGGACATTAAAAGTAATTTTCTCAACGGTGAAATTGAGGAGGAAGTTTATGTTAAACAACCTCCCAACTTTGTTAACCCCAAAAATGTAATCATGTTTACAAACTTCACAAATCTTTTTATGGTCTTAAACAAGCTCCTAGAGCATGGTATAAATGCTTGACCAAGTTCCTTATTGAAAAAGGCTTTGAAATCGGGAAAATTGATTCCACACTTTTTACTAAAAGGGTTAATGGTGAATTATTTGTGTGCCAAATTTATGTTGATGATATCATATTTGGTTCTACTAACCCCCGTTTTAGTGAAAGGTTTGGAAAGCTAATGTCAGAAAAGTTTGAGATGTCTATGATGAGTGAACTCAAGTTCTTTCTTGGTTTGCAAATCAAGCAAACTAAGGAGGGTACCTTTGTCTCTCAAACAAAGTATACCAAGGATTTATTCAAGAAGTTCAATATGCAAGAATGCAAAGTTATGACTACACCCATGCCTACTAGTGGACATCTTGACTTGACAATGGATGGAAAATCGGTTGACCAAAAGGTTTACCATTCTATGATTGGCTCATTGTTATATCTATGTGCCTCCCATCCCGACATTATGCTAAGTGTATGCATGTGTGCATGGTATCAAGCGGTCCCCAAAGAATGACATCTTAAGGCAGTGAAAAGGATAGTGGGATACTTAATTCACACACAAAACTTTGGCATTTGGTATCCTAAGAGGTATTCTTCCCATCTTGTGGCAACTCCAATTCGGATTATGTCAGAGACAAGGTTGATAGAAAGTCCACTTCAGGTACTTGTCAATTTCTTGGTAGATCTCTTGTATATTGGTCCTCCAAGAAACAAAACTTGGTATCCTTATCCACTGCCTAAGCGGAATATATTGCCGCTGGATCATGTTGTGCTCAATTACTTTGGATGATCCAAACTCTTAAAGATTATGGGATAAATGTGAAACATGTTCCATTACTTTGTGATAATGAAAGTGCTATTAAGATTGCTCACAATCCCGTGCAACATTCTCGAACTAAACATATTGAATTTCATCATCATTTCATTCGAGATCATGTTGCTAAGGGTGATATCCATCTTAAATATGTTCGTACCGACAAGCAATTAGCAGATATATTTACAAAACCACTTGATGAGAACGTGTCTTGTAGGTTGAGAGGTGAATTGAACATTATTGATGCCTCAAACTTGGAGTAATAACTCCTTTCTGGATACATGCAAGGCATAAGCCTTTGACTAATCCTTGATATTTCTCTTATGATGATGATCATATGTCTTGGATCTATTTGTACCCTTGCATGCTATCTAACCCTTGTAGGTACTTGGATGAACCCAAATCTATGAGATTGCAACTCACTCATATCCTAAGCAATCTCTACATCACCAAGTCTCTATGATACAATAGTTGAAGTCAAGGAAGCATGAATCCTTTCAACATATTATTTGACAGTTTCTCTATATAAAATTTCATTTGGTATCAAATGTTCGTGATTGTCATTTTGGATACACAAATTCTCTTCCTTGCAAACCTAACCCATGTAGGAAGATGAACTTAAATTTCAAGTGGTGCTTCCAACTCTTGATGAACTACATCGACCTTGAGCATCCAACAGAAGTTCAACTACATGATCAAGATCAACATCACCACCCAACGTATGTTGTTCCATCTTAGAGAAGCTTTACCCCAAGACATGAGGTCAAAGCAACCCAACAAGATGCGAATACATCAAAATGCTTAAACGAAAAATGGCAACCCTAAGTCAACATACTCTAACATAGGTGACTCTGTCGCCGACCAGTTCTAGATGAAGTTCTCTATGATCTTGCATTCTTTCTCTTTTGCATGCTTGTTCCCCTTTCAAAAAAAAATCATCTAGATTTTCTTTTATTTTCTCTATTATTCTCTGCATCCAGTTCATTGCAAATCTTTTAGTTAATTCCTTGCAAATCTTTGTGAGATCTTATTTGCCTAGTGAGCTGAGTTGACAATTGTTCTCTCTGTGTTGAACTCGGACACACCAGTTTATCTCTTTCGGTCAAACCGAACCACATCGGTGCCACCGAAGAAAATAACTCAATGTTACAGATTTCAATGTTGAGGAGACACATTGCCTTTTGCATCTTGCATATTTGTTCCAGCTCAACTCAATGATTCTTGTCATCTATAATCATCACATTCTACATGTTGTTTTGTACTGTGACTCAAGGACCAAAGCTACTTGACTCATAATCCAGAAGAGCCCTTATTGGAAATTGATGTCAAAGGGGGGGGAGAGAGATCACATCAAAGCTTACTCACACCAAAGGGAGAGAGAAATTTCTTAGTCCTCCCAGATGCTTGGTATTAAAAGAGGCGAGAAGTCACATGTCTTCTAGAGGGGAAAGACATGTCAGTATTTGTTATGATTATTTGTCTTGCTATGATTTTCTTTCCTCAATCTTCTCTCATTATCAAATATAAGATTCAGGGGGAGAAAGACATCTAAGGGAAGGAAATCTTCGAATTCATTGCATATCTTTGTGGGAACATGTTTATACTCAATAGAGTACCTAGTACTCACTCACTACATGTCATCGCAATCTTGGTACAGTTGTGGTTTGTTGTTCTTGCTCTGTTTAGTAGATGTTTCTGTGTTATCTAACCTTGTTTACTCAAGTTCATCTCTTCCAAAGCTAGCTCAAGACCACAAGGTAAGTATATGCATCACACTCATGTGCATGATGATCTCTTACTGATGTACATATTGTTTGCAAGAAGGACTCATGAACAAGAAGGTACATTTCCTATATCCATTTGCTCTGATGCATACAGCCAAGATACATGTAACTCACTACTTTCACTGACATGCTTATGCATTCACATGCATCTATATTCCATATTTACATGATTGCATACATGTAGAGCGAGCCTATGAATGTTACATGTTTTTCCAAAGCTTTACTTGCTATTTTCCAGAGCGAGCCTATGATTGCATACATTTAGCTTTACATGTCTCTCCAAAGCTTTGATGTATGTTGTCATCAATTACCAAATAAGGTGTACATTGAAAGCACAAGTGCTCCCTGGGTGATTTTGGTAATTAATGTGAACATATATCTTGTTGGACTAATACCTTTACCTAGTATATTTCAGATGAGTTCAATAGTGGAGTGGCATGGACAAGAGGATGTGGAACCCCTTCAAGATGCTAAGGACAGAAGATTGGCAAAAGCTCAAAGCGCAAGACTCTTCATTTTCATTTTAGTGATCCAAGATCACATTGAGTCCATAAGAAAGCCAATACTATTAACAGGGGATGAGATGTTGCTTAATGCCTTGCTTGCTCAAAGTGCTTAGTGATATGCTCCAAAGCCCTCAACCACTTCTTCATTCCACATATGTCCTAAACCTAAAGTCAAACTTGGCCCAATCGATTTGATCTATCCGGCGCCACCGATTTCACTTGACAAAGCCACTGCCAAAATCCTAATCAGTTCGGTCTCACCGATAGGGATCTCGGTCTCACCGAGATGGGAATGCAAACTCTTTGTTTCCTATTTGCAACATTTAGGTCTAACCGAGATGTGACAATCGGTCTCACCGAGTTAGCATTGCAAACTCTCTGTTGCCTTTTCGTAACGTTACGGTCTAACCGAAATGAGTGAATCGGTCCCACCCAATTTGCCTGACCAACTCTCTGTTTGCCTATTACAGAAATCGGTCTCACCGAGTTGATGTGATCGGTCTCACTAAGATTACATTATGCCCTAACTCTAAAGAAATCGGCCCCATCGAGTTGATCATGTCGGTCCCACCGAAAATCCTAGCATTCACATTGTGAACTTAATCGGTCTGACTAAGTTTCATGATTCGGTCCCACCGAGTTTGGTAAATTGTGTTTAACAGTTAGATTTTGTGTGGAGGCTATATATACCCCTCCACCCACTCTTCATTCATGGAGAGAGCCATCAGAACATGCCTACACTTCCACTATTCATTTTCTGAGAGAGAACCACCTACTCATGTGTTGATACCAAGATATTCCAATCCTACCATATAAATCTTGATCTCTAGCCTTCCCCAAGTTGCTTTCCACTCAAATCTTCTTTCCACCATATCCAAATCTGTGAGAGAGAGTTGAGTGTTGGGGAGACTATCATTTGAAGCACAAGAGTAAGGAGTTCATCATCAACGCATCATCTATTACCTTTCGGAGAGTGGTCTCTCCTAGATTGGTTAGGTGTCACTTGGGAGCCTCCGAAAATATTGTGGAGTTGAAGCAAGGAGTTTGTAAGGGCAAGGAGATCGCCTACTTCATGAAGATCTACCCTAGTGAGGCAAGTCCTTCATGGGCGATGGCCATGGTGGGATAGACAAGGTTGCTTCTTCATGGACCCTTTGTGGGTGAGCCCTCCATGGACTCGCGCAGCCATTACCCTTCGTGGGATGAAGTCTCCATCAACGTGGATGTACGATAGCACCACCTATCGGAACCACGCCAAAAACATTTGTGTCTCCAATTGTGTTTGCACACTCCATTCCCATCCCTTTACTTTCTTGTAACTTGCATGCTTTACTTTCGGCTTCTCATATACTCTTGCCATGCTTGCTTGAAACGTATTGTGTATGTCTAAAATTGTGCTAAAAACTCTACCTCAACTTCAAGATCTTAAAACTGCTACTTTTCTTGTTGAGTGTCTAATCACCCCCCCCCTCTAGACACCTCTTCTTCAATCCTCTCACGTATATATTGTACTAGAATTAACCGTTCAGCTGTCAGTTTTTCGACCTACTCTTTTTTTAGACCTTAATTGTTTTCAATCTTCACTTCTACTTGGGCACTAACACATGGGGAAAAGCATATAACCAATCAGTGGCGCAATAAGCACCAGGATATTCTCAGTTCTCATGACATCCGTTTGAGGACAATAACGATGGAAGGATATGCATCCAACCAGGCAAATAGAAGCTTTGTCACATTCTTCCTATTGAATGCGAGGTTACTATTGTTCATGAGGCTTAAGTTTTTCAACAAGAGATTTCTCATGGACGGACATGTTGAACAGCAAAAAAAGAAGGTTCGGGTGGACAAATGGGCTTCTCAACATGCTCGGCTTCTATTTACGACAACTTGTAGTCATCCTCCAATCAATTTTTTTGCACAGGATGTTGATTTTATGGATCAGACCGATCCATTTGATTGTGACTGCAAAAAGAGTGGTTGGGTTAGATGTTATTGCCATGTTCAATCTGGGTTTTGTTTAAATTTGATGAACAATTAATCCATGGGCTTTTGTACTGTTTGTAAGCTTGCGTTACATGTTGTTGCCCTCAATCTGGGTTTTATCTAAATTTGATGAACAATTAAGTGAACAGGGTGAAAATATTGGACATACCGAAGTATATAATGAAGTATGTTCGAGGAGAACGTCCACGAGTAAACATTGACCGAAACGTGCATCTGGAAAGATGGACTAGGTAGCATGATCGAGGTTAGAGTGGTGACTTGATAATCAAAAGACCTATAATGAAACTATCGGCCACTCACTTCAAAGCAATAGGTTTGCAAGAAGTTTTGAATTCACACATCACAATTCAATAGTTGGTATTCCGGTTAGAAACAACACAACAACGAAGATATGAGTGGAGATGTCGAGAAGTATTACTGTATCAAGAATCCTTAAGAGGTGGTGAAATTCTCATGACATTCTTGACGTAAAAGATGGTAATACTCCAAGGTAGAACATAACATAAGCTGGATAGCAAGGAGCTCCACAACAGGAACAAGTTTGTGTTTGGAGGAAAGGCAATAATGTTATCGATGATAATACAAATCATCGAGGGGCAAGGGTGGTATTTCTCCACATGAATTCGATCGATACCCTTAAAGAGCTCAGGATGTTGTTGATGATAATCACGACACATTTGTCGATGGGTTTCATGAGCATATAGTCGATCACCGACGACATCAAGCAAAAGCAAGGATGAAGCCACAAGTTATTGGAACAATGGGTACGACAAAAACTCGAAATTAAGCTTGTTGTTCAAGGTCAAATTATATGACGAGGAAGATCGACGTAAGCTTAGCTCATCGTCTAAAATTGTGCTTCAGGTAGAAGAACAAGGTAGCACAGTTAAAATTTAGCATGATGATGATATAGCCGATCAGGCTAGGAATGACTTGAAGGATTATTAAACTCGTAAGCAACGAAAATTACATAGATTTATTGAATCAGAGTGTGGAATCAATTCACTTATCGGTCTTCTCGAGTGACTAATAACTCAGAACCCGGGAGGAAATTGGAATCAACGAGAATAATATTTGATGAATAACTCATAAGAAGATCGTAGTTACGTGATATTCTCGAGATACCAGAGGGTATAATCGAAGGTAGAGCAGAATAGAGGCTGGATAGGTGTATCGATCTGTAGAAGACAAGTACTTCAACTTGCCCGAGAAATGAGATCAAGGAAAAACAATATGGTTGAAACCACGATTGCAAAAGACCAAATCCCGGATATAAGACGAACTTACACCAAGGGGATAATTAATATACCGGAAGCTTTCGTGATAAGTTCCACATCGGGTCCATGGGCATGAACACAAGTTCAAGGTTGACTCCCATTTCTCCAAAGCACAACCGTACATTCACTTCTTATTTTGAGAAAGGCATTAGTGTTGAAAGTTTTACCTGGTGAAATACCAGATGAGTACAACCCGTGAAATCTTTCGGGTTCACATGGATTAGGGAAGGCGTAGGTTCAACCCATCGATGTTTCTTAGAAACATATAACACAATATTCAAGAGTAAATAACACCAGCTCGAAAGCGGAGCATTGCTAGCCAAAGCAGAGGATACAATTTACCAAAGGCATTATGCATCCGAGGAAAGACTCGCAAGGTTGTTGAATATGAAGGGCACTGTCAGATAATAATCCAACAAAGGGTGTGGTGGTCCTCGAGGGATCTGATGTGAGCATCGGTACTCAACCAGACGAACAAACAATGCAAAGGCATTGGATCATAGAAACAATTGACTAATTCAATTCTCAAATGTGAAAGAATTATGATTTCCAATTCAAGGGATCAGAAGCAAACGCTCTGATTAAGGACGGATAAGTTGAGTAGGCTTAGGGGTATAATCGACGACAATTTGATTGGTCGAGATCCAGCTCAGCTTTAAAACGACGTCCGAGCCAGAAGGATGAATTCTAGGACCTAACTGAGGATTGCGAGCATTCGCAATATATTGAATCAACAGACTCAAAATGATAATGACAAAGGATGGCAATAAGATTACTAGTCTTACGGGATTATCCACAATTGTATTCCGAAGATCAAATGGTATTCCGAAGACTTTTGTGAAGCACGGGAACAACTGGGGATGAGCGGATACTCAATAAGTGTGAGGAATTATCTGTAGGGGTAGTCATGTGGCAAGGTACTGCAAGGCAGTAGGCATAAAGCATTCTCGGGGTGTTTTGTAATAATAAAATCATCGAGGAATGAGTCTATGAATGACAAGTGTATGTGGTCATCCATAGTGGTTTATTGATGGAAGGGAATTGCAAAAGCAATGGCACAAAGTCTCGAGAGAACAACATAGAGTATCTTCCGAATCTTCTGGTGCAGCAGGCGATCATATGTAACACGGGGCTCTTCGGGTGGATGTGATTACGTGAACCTAAAGTTAGATTTTAGCAAAATCATTTAACCCGAATAGAAGAGAGATCAGAGTCCTAGAGAATAGACGCGGAATAAAAGATCCTAATACCACCCAATGGCGACGTGTGCCCGTAAGCCACACAGCCATGTTAGTAAAAGCTTTTCAATGACTAGACTCAACTTCTTCCAAGGAGTTGGAAAGGGGGATTCCTACAGGCAATCAGCTCTGATACCAACTTGTGACACCCCCGATTTGACCATACACTAATCATGCATGCAAATGTGTACGACCAAGATCAGGGACTCACTGGAAGATATCACAACACAACTCTAGACACGAATTGAAATAAAACAAGCTTTATATTACAAGCCAGGGGCCTCGAGGGCTCGAATACATAATCTCGAAAACACAAGAGTCAGCAGAAGCAATAATATTTGAGTACAGACATAAGTTAAACCAGTTGCCATAAGATGGCTAGGACAAAAGTAGCAACGATCGAAAAGGAAAGGCCTGCTGCCTGGGACCTCCTAACTACACCTCGAAGCCGAACTCCATTTAGAAACATCATCGGGATCCTCTGGCTCCTGGACACCATCATCTGGTTGCAACAATTGAGAAGAAAGGAAAAAGGGGGAAAAGAGGACGCAAAGCAACCGTGAGTACTCATCCAAAGTACTTGCAAGCAAGGATCTACACTACATATGCAATGGTATCTGTGTAAAGACGGGTAATATATGTGGGCTAAACTGCATAATGCTAGAATAAGAGGGAGGTAGCTAGTCCTATCAAAGACTACGCTTCTGGCAGCCTCCATCTTGCAGCAGTAGAAGAGAGTAGCTGGAAAATAACAAGTATCCTCGCTTCTGGCAGCCTCCATCTTGCAGCAGTAGAATAGAGTAGATGGTAAGTCCACCAAGTAACATCGTATAGCATAATCCTACCCGGCGATCCTCCTCTCGTCTCCCTGTGGGACAGCGATCACCGGGTTTTATCTAAGACTTGGAAGGGTGTGTTTTATTAAGTATCCGGTTCTAGTTGCATGAGGTCGGAGTACAACTCCGGGCCGTCCTTTTACCGAGGGACACGGCTATTCAAATAGATAAACTTCCCTGCAGGGGTGCACCACATTTCCCAACACAATCGATCCCCTCTGGCCGGACACACTTTCCTGGGTCATGCCCGGCCTCGAAAGATCAACACGCCGTAGCCCTACCTAGGCACAATAGAGAGGTCAGCCCATCGGTATAAGTCCTAAGCACGCAGGGGTCTGGGCCCATCGCCCATTGCGCACGTGCATGTTGCATATGCGGCCGGTGAGCAGACCTAGCAACCTCCATTACTAAGGAAGTTGTGTTACGTGGTCCAACCCGGCACGCGCCGCTCAGTCGCTGACGTCAAGAAGGCTTCAGTTGATACCACGACGTCGAGAGCCCATAACTATTCCCACGTAGCTGGTTAGTGCGTATAGGCCACTGGCCAGACTCAGATCAAATATCCAAACTCGGTAAGCGTGTTATTATAAAATAACCACGGACAATGACCAGGGCCAGGCCACCTCGCGACTGGGAGTCTCAACATGCCCTGTCGCTCTTACACAAAGATCCACTCGGGGGCCGTCGGGAACCCAGGCCCACCACTACCTGGATGGAGCCACATGTCCTTTCAGCCCCCAATCCGTGAATCACTTGCGGGTACTCTACGAGCCGACCCGACTTTAGTCACAACATGTATCATGTAAAGTATGTATATATACCCGTGATCACCACCCGAGTGATCACGACCCGATAATATAGCATGGCAGACGGACAAGAATGTAGGGCCATTGATGGAATACTTGCATCCTATACTAAGCATTTAAGATATCAGGTAAAGGTATCAACAGTGGTAGCAACAATGACAGGCTAAGCAATACAACGGGAGCTATCGAATCATCAACAGTAGCAAATCTAATCCAAGAATAAGAGAGAAGATAATGGGTGATATCTGGTGATCAAGGGGGGTTGGCTTGCCTGGTTGCTCTGGCAAGAAGGACGGCTAGTCGTCAACGTAGTCGAACACAGTGGCATCGGCATCGTCTCAGGGTCTACCCGAAAGGAAGTAAAGGAGGGGGAACATAATAAAAAACAGAGCAATCCTAAGCATCACAAAGAATAACACATCAATACGTGGTGCTAGGGGTGGCCTAACGCGGTGCTACATGATATAGACGGAGCGGGAAATTATCTGTAGATATTTCCCCGGCTTTGGGCACTAACCGGATAGACGATTGATACGTCTCCAACGTATCTACTTTTCCAAACCCTTTTGCCCTTGTTATGGACTCTAACTTGCATGATTTGAATGGAACTAACCCGGACTGACGCTGTTTTCAGCAGAATTGCCACGGTGTTGTTTTTGTGCAGAAATAAAAAGTTCTCGGAATGACCTGCAACTCCATGGAGATTTATTTCGGAAAATATAAAAAATATCTACAAGAAGATCCATACCATGGGGCCCACACCCTGTCCACGAGGGTGGGGGCGCGCCCCCCTGCCCAGGGCGCGCCCCCTGCCTCGTGGGCCCCCTGGTGCTCCACCGACGTATCCCGAGATCCTATATATACACTTTCGGGGAGAAAAAATCAAGGAGAACGAATTATCGCGTTTCACGACAAAGCCGCCGCCAAGCCCTAATCTCTCTCGGGAGGGCTGATCTGGAGTCCGTTCGGGGCTCCGGAGAGTGGAGATCGTCGCCATCGTCATCATCAACCTTCCTCCATCACCAATTCCATGATGCTCACCGCCGTGCGTGAGCAATTCCATCGTAGGCTTGCTGGATGGTGATGGGTTGGATTGGATCTATCATGTAATCGAGTTAGTTTTGTTAGGGTTTGATCCCTAGTATCCACTATGTTCAGAGATTGATGTTGCTATGACTTTGCTATGCTTAATGCTTGTCACTAGGGCCCGAGTGCCAGGATTTCACATCTGAACCTATTATGTTTTCATGAATATATGTGTGTTCTTGATCCTGTCTTGCAAGTCTATAGTCACCTACTATGTGTTATGAACCGGCAACCGTGAAGTGACAATAATCGGGACCACTCCCGGTGATGACCGTAGTTTGAGGAGTTCATGTATTCACTTGTGTTAATGCTTTGGTCTGGTACCCTATTAAAAGGAGGCCTTAATATCCCTTAGTTTCCAATAGGACCCCGCTGCCACGGGAGGGTAGGATAAAAGATGTCATGCAAGTTCTTTTCCATAAGCATGTATGACTATATTCGGAATACATGCCTACATTGCATTGATGAACTGGAGCTAGTTCTGTGTCACCCTAGGTTATAACTTCTACATGATGAATTGCATCCGACATAATTTCCCATCACCGATCCAATGCCTACGAGCTTTTCCTATATTGCTTGTTGCTTATTTACTTTTCCGATGCTACTATCACAAAAACTACAAAAACACTATCGTTACTTTTATTGCTGCTACCGCCACTATCATATTACTTTGCTACTAAACTATCTTGCTGCAGATACTAAGTTTCTAGGTGTGGTTGAATTGACAACTCAGCTGCTAATACTTAAGAGTATTCTTTGGCTAAATTGTGTCGAATCAACAAATTTGGGTTGAATACTTTACCCTCAAAAACTGTTGCGATCCCCTACACTTGTGGGTTATCAAGACTATTTTCTGGCGCCGTTGCCGGGGAGCATAGCTCTATTCTTTAAGTCACTTGGGATTTATATATGTTGATCACTATCAAGAATTTGAAGGACTCAAAAACCAAGATCTTACCCTCAACTACGAGGGGAGGTAAGGAACTGCCATCTAGCTATGCACTTGATTCTCCTTCTGTTATGAGTTTGATATGTCGTATGTTCTTGATGATGCCACTTCTGCTATGTATGATGAAACTACTTCTATGCCTGATACTGTGCCACTAGGTGAATTTCTAGATGAACAAATTGCTAAGGTTAGGAAGAATGCAAATATTGAAACTGATGATATTTATGAAAGTGATGATGAGGCTACTCCCAATAGACATGAATTGCCTGTTGTGCCTGAGGGTTATGTTATGGATGAAAAAACTGCTAGATTCTTTCTTGCTTGCAATGATAGATATGATCTTAAGAAATTATTAGCTAAGCTGAAAGAAAAGTCCTAGAATGCTAGAATGAAACATGACCCTGCTTTTGCTACTTCACCTATCTCCGTTACTGATAAGGATTATGAATTCTCTGTTGATCCTGAGTTAATTACTTTGGTTGAATCTGATCCTTTCCATGGCTATGAGTCTGAAACTGTTGTGGCACATCTTACTAAGTTGAATGATATAGCCACCCTGTTTACCAACGATGAAAAGATTCATTATTACTATATTCTTAAGCTATTTCCGTTCTCATTAAAGGGTGATGCTAAGACCTGGTTTAATTCTCTTGATCCTGGTTGTGTGCGTAGTCCCCAGGATATGATGTATTACTTCTCTGCTAGATATTTTCCTGCTCATAAGAAACAAGCTGCCTTACGGGAAATATATAACTTTGTGCAAATTGAAGAAGAGAGTCTCCCACAAGCTTGGGGGAGGCTTCTCCAATTACTTAATGCTTTGCCTGATCATCCTGTTGAGATGCATGATATACTTGATGTCTTTTATAATGGACTAACCGATGCTTCCAGAGACCACCTGGACAGTTGTGCTGGTTGTGTTTTCAGGGAAAGAATAGTTGAACAAACTGAACTACTATTGAATAATATGCTGGTCAATGAAAATAATTGGACACTTCCTGAACCTGCCCCTAAGCCAACTTCGAAGAAAAGAGGTGTTCTATTTCTCAGTCCTAAAGATATGCAAGAGGCAAAGAAATCTATGAAAGAAAAAGGTATCAAGGCTGAAGATGTTAAGAATTTACCGCCTATTGAAGAAATACATGGTCTTGATAACCCGACACAGGTAGTAAAGGTAAATTTTCTTTATAGATTTGATGAAGGTGATATTCCTCGTTATAAGTCTGATAGCCAATGCTTAGATGAGTTTGACAATTTTATTGTGAAACAAGGAAACTTCAATGCTTACGTTGGTAGACAATTACAACACAATGCTTATATGATTGAACGCTTGAGTGATTATCTATCTAGAGCTAAAGGTGAACTGAAACTCATTAGTATACATGCTTCTATGGTCACCACTCAAGTAGAACAGGTACTTAAGGCTCAGAATGATTTTCTCAGTGAATTAAATAGTAAGAATAATGACTGTAAGAGTTGCAACTAGAGGTGGTAAAGTGACTCAGGAACCTCTGTATCCTGAAGGCCACCCTTAGAGAATTGAGCAAGACTCTCAGAGAGCTAATTTAGATGCACCTAGTTCTTCTAAGAAGAAGAAAAAGAAAAATGATAGGACTTTGCATACTTCTAGTGAACCTGTAGCTGACACACCTGAGAATCCTAATGATATATCTATTTCCGATGCTGAGACACAATCTGGTAATGAACATGAACCTAGTGATAATATTAATGATGATGTTCATGATGATGCTCAACCTAGTAATGATAATGATGTAGAGATTGAACCTGCTGTTGATCTTGATAACCCACAATCAAAGAATCAACGTTATCATAAGAGAGACTTTGTTGCTAGGAAGCACGGTAGGGAAAGAAAACCATGGGTTCAGAAACCCATGCCTTTTCCCCCGAAACCATCCAAGAAAAAGGATGATGAGGATTTTGAGTGCTTTGCTGAAATGATTAGACCTATCTTTTTGCGTATGCGTTTGACTAACGTGCTTAAAACAAATCCTTATGCTAAGTATATGAAAGATATTATTACCAACAAAAGAAAGATACCTGAAGTAGAAATTTCCACCATGCTTGCCAATTACACTTTTAAGGGTGGGATGCCTAAGAAATTAGGAGATCCAGGAGTACCTACTATACCTTGCTCCATTAAGAAAAACTATGTTAAAACTGCCTTATGTGATCTTGGAGCTGGTGTTAGTGTTATGCCTCTCTCTTTATATCATAGACTTGACTTGAGTAAGTTGACACCTACTGAAATATCTTTGCAAATGGCCGATAAATCAACTGCTATACCTATCGGTATTTGTGAGGATGTGCCTGTTGTAGTTGCAAATGTTACTATTCTAACGGACTTTGTTATACTTGATATTCCCGAGGATGATAGTATGTCTATTATTCTTGGAAGACCCTTTTTGAATACTGTAGGGGCTGTTATTGATTGTGACAAAGGCAATGTCACTTTTCATGTCAATGGTAATGAGCATACGGTACACTTTCCGATGAAACAATCTCAGGTCCACAGTATCAATTATATTGGAAAAATTTCAACTATTACTATTAGAGGTTTTGAATTTCCTCTTCCTACTATCAAGAAGACATATGACATTCTTATTGTTGGGGACATACATATCCCCATTGAGGTAACCTAGTGTTATTCGAAAATTCTCCGGTTTCATGTTACTCGGAAAGAGTTTATTAACAAGACCTGGTCAACCTTGTTAATGGATTCCTGTTGATGAGCATGGGATAGGTGAATCTAGATAGCACAACCTTCTTTACCCTCCTTTTACTTTTTGTTAATTAGGATAAATAAAGCAAAAATAGTATTTTCTGTCTGTTTCCAGACTTATCCGTGCAATAAAAAAATATCCCGAAAATAAAAGTTCTCCAAATGCCATGAAAATGAAATATGATTCTTTCTAGAATATTTGAGGAAATATGGCACATAAAACACAGCGAGGGGAGCAGCACCTGGCCACGAGGGTCCAGGGCACGCCCCCCTGCCCAAGGCACGCCCCCATACCTCGTGGGCCCCACGTGCCCCCCTCCACTTATTCCTGCACCCATGCTCTTCTTCTTCCTCCCCAAAAAATCACCAACCATCTCAAAATCGAGTTCTAGCTCATCTTGCTGCCATTTTCGATCTCCTTGCTCAAAGCACCATTCACCAAACTGTTTTGGGCGATTGTTCCTTGGTATGTGACTCCTCCATTGGTCCAATTAGTTTTTGTTCTAGTGCTCTATTTATTACAAATTTTTGCTGCTGTGGTGACCTTGTTCTTGAGCTTGCATGTCAAATTTTCTTGGTCCCAAGTAGTTCTAATGCATGATATAGTCTCTAGGAACTTATAGGAGTTGTTGCTATCAATCTTGTTGAGTTTGGTTAACTTTTATTTTGAGTTACTAAAAATTTCAGAAATTTTCAGCAAAGGAAAATGATAAAAAGATTGTTGAGGGGCTCTTCCAACAAGAGCTCAAAGGAGAAGAAGAAAGAATAAAATAAGAAGCCCAAGTATAATCATCCTCGCATGGCGGAAGTTCGACCGTGCGGATGGCCTTGTAATGATTTCATGATGTCCGCCGGGATTTACGAAGACTTTTATTGGTTGGGAAATAATGCAGGCCTCACCGATTTCCTCCACGACCAGAAAGAACAGCATATACCTCATCACATGAGATGCCTTCTACAAGTACCAAGGCCAGGCACAAGCTTCAGAGCCTGAGCCAGAGCCCCCACTTGATCCTTACCGCATGTCTGTTTATGGGTGGGAGCTGGATGAGCTCGCCAACCAGTGGCACCCAGAGGAAACATCTCAGTACACTGGAGGGAGTAGCTTCGATCCATGGCCATAGACCAACTTAGGCCAAAAGCCTAAGCTTGGGGGAGTACGTGTTTCTCATCGACTTTACATTCATGTTCACACTCATTCTAGTTGTCGGTGCTCACACTCTTTCACTGTACCATCCATGCTTAGTTTCAATTTCTTTTTCTAAGTCTTTTTCTTGTGTGTTAGAAAAACCCAGAAAAATAAATAAAAAATATTAGTTGTAGCTTCTAGCTAGTTTACTTTCTTTCCTTGTAGTAGTAGTCAAAAATGAAAACCCAAAAAGATTTCTCGTTCTTCTTTTGCTTGTTGGGAGCTTTCCCGTGTAAATAGTTTCTTTTCTTTTCTTTGGGGGATAAGAGTAGAAGACCATGATTAAATGCTTAGTGGCTCTCATATGCTTTGTTGTTGATTTAACCTTGAGCCATATTACCTTGTCTTCTCTCTTGTATTAAAGTTCTGCAGATTCCAACTTAATCCGATGCACGAGCACTATTGTTTTATCCACACCGTTCGGTCGTGCGAGTGAAAGGCAATAAGGATGATATATGATGAACTAATTGAGATGAGAAAAGCTAGTATGAACTCGACCTCTCTTGTTTTTTAAAATATGATAGTTCATCGTTCCTCATTCAGCTTGTTATGAATGAAACATGCTTGCAATGACAAATAGAAATCATAGCTGCTTATGCCATGCTTAATTAGCTGAGAGTTTATAATGGTCTATCTTGCGTGCCAACATGATATTGAAATGGTTGTGATGTGGTACGATGGGATGGTATCCTCCTTTGAACGATTTAAGTGATCCGACTTGGCACATGTTCACACATGTAGTTGAAACAAATCAACATAGCCTTCACGATATTTATGTTCATGGTGATTTATATCCTACTCATGCTTGCATTCATTGTTGATTAATTTTAATGCATGTTCATGACCGTTGTTGCTCTCTAGCTGGTCGCTTCCCAGTCTCTTTCTAGTCTTCACCTATACTAAGCGGGAATACTGCTTGTGCATCCACTTCCATAAACCCCAAAGTTATTCCATATAAGTCCACCATACCTTCCTATATGTGGTATTTACCTGCTGTTCCAAGTAAATTTGTATGTGCCAAACTCTAAACCTTCAAATGAAATTCTGTTTTGTATGCTCGAATAGCTCATGTATCAAATAGGGTTGTCTATATCTTCCATGCTAGGTGGGTTATTCTCACGATGAGCGGACTCCGCTCATCATTCATGAGAAAATGGCTGGTAACCGGGATGCCCAGTCCCATGCTCAAAATCATAATAATTAAACAACACTCCCACATGGCTGTTGCTGGTTTGGACGGTACCCGTTGTTTCGGGCTAGCCGCGGAGTGTGCTTGTTGGTGTTTGGGGGAGTATAAACTTTACCATTGTGTTTGGGAACCACCTATAATGTGCGTAGCATGGGAGATATCGAGATTCTTGGTTGTTATGTTGACAATGAAAGTATACCGCTCAAAATGTTATTCATCTCTATTTAAAATCGAGCTCTGGCACCTCTACAAATCCCTGCTTCCCTCTGCGAAGGGCCTATCCATTTACTTTCATGCAGAGTCATCACCCTCTTATCAAAGAGCACCAGTAGGAGAGCACCTCTGTCATTGCATGTATTACTATTAATTTGCATTGAGTATGATCATGACTGGATCTCTTTTACCATGAATTACAATGTCTAGTCAGTCCTTAAAATTTAAAGGTGCTCTGCATTTATGTTTTGCTGTCTCAGAAAGGGCTAGCGAGATACCATCTTGTTATATCATATCATGATTGTTTTGAGAAAGTGTTGTCATCTGAGGTTTATTATTATTGCTCGCTAGTTGATTATGCCATTGATGTGAGTAGTCTTGAGACCTGAAAGTTATTGTGAATGTGGTTAGTTCATGATCTTATTGAAAACTTGAATGCTGGCTTACATATTTACAACAACAAGAGCAAACAGAGTTTGTCAAAGTTTTTCTTTATCACTTTCAGTTTATCAACTGAATTGCTTGAGAACAAGCAACGGTTTAAGCTTGGGGGAGTTGATACGTCTCCAGCGTATCTACTTTTCCAAACCCTTTTGCCCTTGTTATGGACTCTAACTTGCATGATTTGAATGGAACTAACTCGGATTTACGCTCTTTTTAGCAGAATTGCCACGGTGTTGTTTTTGTGCAGAAATAAAAAGTTCTCGGAATGACCTGAAACTCCACGGAGATTTATTTTGGAAAATATAAAAAATATCTGCAAGAAGATCCATACCAGGGGCCCACACCCTGTCCACGAGGGTCGGGGGCCCGCCCCCTGCCCAGGGCGCACCCCCTGCCTCATGGGCCCCCTGGTGCTCCACCGACGTATCCCCAGATCCTATATATTCACTTTCGGGGAGAAAAAAATTAAGGACAAAGAATTATCGCGTTTCACGATGGAGCCGCCGCCACGCCCTAATCTCTCTCGGGAGGGCTGATCTGGAGTCCGTCCGGGGCTCCGAAGAGTGGAGATCGTCGCCATCGTCATCATCAACCTTCCTCCATCACCAATTCCATGATGCTCACCGCCGTGCGTGTGTAATTCCATCTTAGGCTTGCTGGTCGGTGATGCGTTGGATGCGATCTATCATGTAATCGAGTTAGTTTTGTTAGGGTTTGATCCCTAGTATCCACTATGTTCTGAGATTGATGTTGCTATGACTTTGCTATGCTTAATGCTTGTCACTAGGGCCCGAGTGCCATGATTTCAGATCTGAACCTATTATGTTTTCATGAATATATGTGTATTCTTGATCCTATCTTGCAAGTCTATAGTCACCTACTATGTGTTACTAGTAAATGGCACGTGCCATGCACGTGTTGTGAAATGTCATATCTTTGGGTGGGAAATATGCCAATTTTGTTTAGTACTTAACATCTTATATTATGAGACAGAACCAATAGTAGCATCTTATATTATGGGATTGAGGGAGTACTATATAATTAGATTATAAATATTTCTTAAATTAGTTTCTTCAAGTAAGATCCATACACATGCATAGACATGAACTGGTAATAAATCTGATCCGGTTTTGACGGCATGCCACTTACCACGCCGTCTGCACCTCCAGTGAGGGTTCTATCTAATTAGGGAAAGAATCCATAAAGAACCGCCTTGTAATCCGCACCTGTCAACCCCTCCATTTCGTCTTTGTTTCATCTCGGTCTGGCTTCGAAATTACGCTTTCTCTTATCTGCTGGATCGACCGACCTGCATTCAAATTTTAGGCAAACGCGCACAAATAAACATTCCATAGTTTACTTTGGATGAGCAACACCGTTACATAAGCATGGTTTAACACAACCAATAGAGACGCCAAACATTTTGTAGCCGCCCATAATTCTTTTACACGATTTAATATCCAAAGAAAACATTGTACTAACTTACATTTTTTATTTCACCCGCAAAAAAAGACTAACATTTTTTATTCGAATAATTTACTTATAATAAATACTAATCTAACATAAGTAAGGATCAATTTCTGGTAATGGGAAAATTTAGTCAGGTCCATGATTCATTTCTACTAAGTGTTTCGCCAAATCAGCAAGCGCTCTTTTTATATTGCATGGGCACATTTGCAGTGTGAACAAGCTGTAAACAGTGTGACATGTGTTCCTTCTACTGTAGCCTGTACCGCTGTACGGTTTGACCAGTGTCACGAACTCACGAAAATTCTAGACCGTACATGAACTACCCGTGACTACTAATCTGATGTGGCCAGCGCGGTGGTACGGCCAGCTGCGAATCCTTGCATTGTGAGCCGTTGGATGGCTCTA
Organism: Secale cereale; assembly: GCA_902687465.1. Lineage (NCBI taxonomy): Eukaryota > Viridiplantae > Streptophyta > Magnoliopsida > Poales > Poaceae > Secale > Secale cereale. Next base: position 295,312,380 of record LR738712.1, read on the forward strand.
TCCAATGGTGCCCATGTGTCCACGTAGCTCAATACTTGACGTCACTAAACATGAGCCGTCCGATGAGGATGATCCAATGGTCTATATGTGTTGCTACTCGTATACTATATAGGAGTATAGATGATCTGGCAACCGCGAAGTGACAATAATCGGGACCACTCCCGGTGATGACCGTAGTTTGAGGAGTTCATGTATTCACTTGTGTTAATGCTTTGGTCTGGTACCCTATTAAAAGGAGGCCTTAATATCCCTTAGTTTCCAATAGGACCCCGCTGCCACGGGAGGGTAGGATAAAAGATGTCATGCAAGTTCTTTTCCATAAGCATGTATGACTATATTCGGAATACATGCCTACATTGCATTGATGAACTGGAGCTAGTTCTGTGTCATCCTAGGTTATAACTTCTACATGATGAATTGCATCCGACATAATTTCCCATCACCGATCCAATGCCTACGAGCTTTTCCTATATTGCTTGTTGCTTAATTACTTTTCCGCTGCTACTATCACAAAAACTACAAAAACACTATCGTCACTTTTATTGCCGCTACCGCCACTATCATATTACTTTGCTACTAAACTATCTTGCTGCAGATACTAAGTTTCCGGATGTGGTTGAATTGACAACTCAGCTGCTAATACTTAAGAGTATTCTTTGGCTCCCCTTGTGTCGAATCAACAAATTTGGGTTGAATACTTTACCCTCGAAAACTGTTGCGATCCCCTACATTTGTGGGTTATCAACGCTCCAGAGGGAAAGGTTCCATGTTTGCAGTGCTCGAGGCATCTGACAGGTAAATGGGTAGCGTATTTAGGTTCGTCTCATTTTCTGATCATTTTTCATATATAAATTATTTTCATCCGAGTTACGGATTATTTTATTTTAATTTTCAAAGTTTTAAACCTTTTTCGAAATTATCGATTTAATTTAATTCAAAAACATTTATGATGTCAGCATGATGTCACCGGTCAACTCTGACTGTTCACTAGTCAAACTAACGGGTGGGTCTTGTTTGTCATAGACTAACTAACAGATTAATTAGATTAGCTAGTGATTAGATTAATCTAAACATAATTAATTAAGTTTAGTTAATTCTTTAATTAATTAATTTATATATTAATTATATATTTATTTTTATTTATTATTACCTTTTTAATACCCTTTTTTTAACGTTCCAGCTGCATGGGCCCCACATGTCAAAGGGACAGGGGCCAAAGCTGGCAGCTAACGGGCGCCGGGCGCTGGGCGTTGGCCCAACGTGCACACGGGCGGCGGAACCGGGCGCCGGACCCGGCCGGTGGCTAGCCGGGGCCGTGGCCGCAGGCGATGGCGGGGAAGCGCGGTGGGGCGTCGGTGCGGGGTGGCGGGCGATGCCGGCGGCCGGCGAGCAGCTGCAGCGGGGCTTGGCAACGGAGACGGCACACGGCGGAGAAGTGTGGCCGGAGCCGCGGTGACCAGGGGGTGCGAGCGAGACAGCGTGGAGATGGGCACGAGGCGAGGCGCTTGGCGACAGGAATCGGTAGCAGCATCAGTTAGTGGCGACAGACGCAGGCCCAACAGAGGCGATGGGCGAGCGGTGCTGACAGCGATGAGAGCCGGCGCAGGCGGCGGGCGCAGAGGATGGGGCCGACGGTAGCGCGTAGGGCGGTGCGCTGGCGTGGCCGCGGGGCGGGGAGTCGACGCACGCGGGCGTCCTCAGCGACATGCGGTCCACCTCGAGTGTGGCGCGGCGAGGCCGTGGCGGGAGGCAGTGGTGACTGGGGCAAGGGGATGTGAGCGGGCGGTGGAGGAGCTCATCGAGGGGCAGGGTAGGGGTGCCGGCAAGGAGGAGGCCGAAGAGGTGGCCGGCGGGAACGATCAAGGCCGGCAGGCGGTGGGGAGGACGGCACGGTGGAGGGAGAGGAAGGAGACCGGGAGGGGCGGCGCCGGCGAGGTGGCGTCGCGGGGGAGGACGGAGGCGCGGCGCGCGACGACCGGTGAGCGCTGACGGCGCCAAGGGCGGTGCGCCGCCCAGATCGGGAGAGTGGGCGGGGCGAGGGGGATCGTGGGGGTGAGTGGGAGGAGTGGGTTCTAGGGTTAGTGGGGTAGGGGGTTATATTGGGACAACGGGTGGGCCGACCTGTTTGGCCCCGAAGCCCTCTAGGTCGTGGCCCAGCTGGGGTGGTGTTCTCTTTTTTTGTATTTTGTTTTTCTTAATTTTTCTTTTACTCCTTTATTTTTAGTTTGTCTTTATTTTAGTTTTTATAATTATGATCTTAGTTCCTATAAATAGTATTACTACTTATTCTAATGCCACTATATCTTGGGCACCAAACTTAATTAGTTTAATATGTTATATTTTATGAAGGGCATTTAATTATTGGTTTTGGCTTCTGTTCTATTTAATTCCGAGTATTTAAACATTTCATAACAATGTGGTTTCGCCACCATAATCATCTATGATTTATTTTCTACAATTTGAACATTTTTATTTGACAATTGAAAACTTTTATTGTTTGACTTTAATTCAAATTTGAATTTGGATCGGATCTGAACTAACACGAGATTAGAAACAGTAATCATGGTGACGTGGCATCATTACCAGAGGGTTACTCTAGCTAGATTACCCGTGTGTCACAATTCTCCTCCACTACAAGAAATCTCGTCACGAGATTTAGGAGATGGAGTAAGGGGAAAGATCTAGTTACGAAATTCTAACGAATCTTCTCGATCTTGGCTGCTCTTCTCGAAGAGGTAAATCCATTACGTTGATGTCTTCAGTCCTCTGTTTCAGGTCATCGTGATGAAGTCGTCATCCTTTCTTCAGGGTCTCCATCGTACTTTACGAATAGGAAAGGGGCAACTTTACAATGATAGAATGCTACAAGGGGGTAATCATTGGGGGTTATCCCACGAATGAACACATGAGTATCTCTCAAGTTGAATGAATAAAACACGCCAAGAGCAAAGTAATATGGAACAATAAGAAGTTTCAAATGAATAGATAATCGTTTGATGTCTGAAACAAGGAGTGAAAGGGGTCCAAAGCAATGAGAATAAGTATTGCGTCTGACACCAGAATAGATCATTAGGAAGGTGGCTCGCGAATTGCACACGAAGCCAAGCGTGAGGAATAACCTTGAAAATGGACGGGTGTACACGAGAGTCAGGTTTTGATCATGTGGACTGTGGGTTATGGGCCCACCATGTGGGTTAAAAGTAGGAAAGGTGGTGATGTCTTGCACGATCATGTAAGCAAGGCATGTCAGAGGATAGCATGTCAGTTATGTAGGCAACAACATCGGTACCAAAGGGCGAGGGACGAAGAGAATTAGTTTCCCGCTCATTGTAAGGAGGCAGACATGTAGGCAAAGTTCTCGTCCACCGGTGGTTACTGGAATGTTATCAACAATAGTAACAGGGTCTTACTGACAGAGTTGTACATCGAAGTGTTTACATAAGCAGAAAATTATTACTACTTAGATTATATGTAGATCACAAGAAAGGTTCAAACAAACCAAAGGAAAGGAAATGTGCTTAAACATAGGTAATGGGAGTATATCCTTCCCAACGATAAGCAGGGCCTGATATACGGGACAGGGGATCAAAGACATGACAATTTGTATAAAAGGGTTAATAAGAATCGTGATATGTACCCATACATGGTGTTTGGATAACTGATCAAGAAACATTTAACATTGTGCCTTCAATAATCTTGTTGATGTTTGAGTACCACAATCATGCTTGGGGATAGCATTGACATGGTCATTAGGTAAAGGTCGGACTTTGGAAACACAAAAGGATCTAGCCGGAACTACAAGAACAACTCGTACAATTCCATCATGGAAAATATGAGGATGTGGCTAATGGGCTCAGCAACAACTCATCGTGATTTCCATAAACATGGATTTCCACAATTAAGTGAACAGGGCGAAAATACTGTATTACCGAAGTATATAATGAAGTATGTTCGTGGAGAACATCCACGAGTAAACATTCATCGAAATGTGCATCTGGAAAGATGGACTATGTAGCATGATCAAGGTTATAGTGGTGACTTGATAATCAAAAGACCTAGAATGAAACTATTGGCCATTCACTTCAAAGCAATAGGTTTGCAAGAAGTTTTGAATTCACACATCGCAATTCAATGGTCAGTATTACGGTTAGAAACAACACGAGAACCAATATATGAACGGAGATGTTGAGAAGTATTACTATATCAAGAATCCTTAAGAGGTGGTGAAATTCTCACGACATTCTTGATGTAAAAGATGGTAATACTCCAAGGTAGAACATAACATAAGCTGGATAGCAAGGAGCTCCACAATAGGAACAAGTTTGTGTTTGGAGGAAAGGCAATAATGTTATCGATGATAATACAAATCATTGAGGGGCAAGGGTGGTATTTCCCAACATGAATTTGATCGATGCCCTTAAAGAGCTCAGAATGTTGTTGATGATAATCATGACACATTTGTCGAGGTTTCATGAGCATATTGTCGATCACCGACGACATCAAGAAAAAGGAAGGACAAAGCGACAAGTTATTGGAACAACGGGTACGACAAAAACTCGAAATTAAGCTTGTTGTTCAAGGTCAAATTATATGACGAGGAAGATCGACGTAAGCTTAGCTCATCGTCAAAATTGTGCTTCGAGAAGAAGGACCATGTAGCACAACTAAAATTTAGCACGATGATGATATAGCCGATCAGGAAAGGAATGACTTGAAGGATTATTAAACTCGTAAGCAACGAAAATTACTTAGAGTTATTGAATCGGAGTGTGGAATCGATTCACTTATTGATGTTCTCGAGTTACTAATAACTTAGAACCCGGGAGAAAATTGGAATCGACGAGAATAATATTTGATGAATAGCTCATAAGAACATATGTAGTTACGTGATACTCTCGAGATACCGGAGGGTATACTCGAAGGTAGAGCAAAATAGAGGCTGGATAGGTGTATCGATCTGTAGAAGACAAGTACTTCAACTTGCCCGAGAATTGAGATCAAGGAAAAACAATATGGTCAAAACCACGATTGCAAAATACCAAATCCCGGATATAAGACAAACTTACACCAAGGGGATAATTAATATACCAGAAGCTTTCATGATAAGTTCCACATCGGGTCCATGGGCATGAACACAAGTTCAAAGTCGACACCCATTTCTCCAAAGCACAGTCGTACATTCACTTCTTGTTTTGAGAAAGCCATTAGTGTTGAAAGTTTTACCTGGTGAAATACCAGATGAGTACAACCCGTGAAATCTTTCGGGTTCACACAGATTAGGGAAGGCATAGGTTCAACCCACCGGGTTTCTTAGAAACATAAAACACGATATTCAAGAGTAAATAACACCAGCTCAAAGCAGAGCATGGTTGGACAAAGGAGAGGATACAATTACCAAAGGCATTATGTATCCGAGGAAAGACTCGCAAGGTTGTTGAATATGAAGAACACTGTCGGATAATAATCCAATAAAGGGTCTGGCGGTCCACGAGGGATCTGATGTGAGCATCAGTACTCAACCAGACGAAGAAACAATGCAATGGCATTGGATCATAGAAACAACTGACTTATTATATTCTCAAATGTGAAGGAATTATGATTTCCAATTCAAAGGATCAGAAGCAAATGCTCTGATTAAGGACGGATAAGTTGAGTGGGCTTAGGGGTATAATCAACGACAATTTGATTGGTCGAGATCCAGCTCATCTTTAAAATGACGTCTGAGCTGGAAGGATGAATTCTAGGACCTGACTAGGGATTGCGAGCATTCGCAATATATTGAATCAACAGACTCAAAATGATAATGACAAAGGATGACAGTAAGATTACTAGTCTTTTGGGATTATCCACAATGCAAGCAAGCAAGAATTTTGAAGAGCAATAGGCTGCTGAGGATTTCCGGAAGATCGAATGGTCTTCCGAAGACTTTTGTGAAGCACATGAACAACTGGGGATGAGCGGATACTCAGTAAGTGCGGTCATGAGGCAAGGTACTGCAAGTAAGTTGGCATAAAGCATTCTCGGAACAATAGAGAAGAATTCGGGGTGTTTTGTAATAATAAAATCACCGAGGAATGATTCTATGAATAACAAGTGTATGTGGTCATCCATAGTGGTTTACCGATAGAAGGGAATTGCAAAAGCAACGGCACAAAGTCTCGAGAGAACAACATAGAGTATCTTCCGAATCTTCTAGTGAAGCAGGCGATCATCTGGAACACGGGGCTTTCTGGGTGGATGTGATTACGAGAACCTAAAGTTAGATTTTAGCCAAATCATTTAACCCAAATAGAAGAGAGATCAGAGTCCCAGAGAATAGACGAGGAATAAAAGATCCTAATACCACCCAATGGCGACGTGTGCCCGTAAGCCACACAACCATGTTAGTACAAGCTTTTCAGTGACTAGACTCAACTTCGGCCAAGGAGTTGGAAAGGGGGATTCCTACAGGCAGTCGGCTCTAATACCAACTTGTGCCGCCGCCGTTTGAGCGTACACTAATCATGCACGCAAATATGTACGACCAAGATCAAGGACTCACTAGAAGATATCACAACACAACTCTAGAAATAAATTAAAATAATACAAGCTTTATATTACAAGCCATGGGCCTCGAGCACTCGAATACATAAGCTTGAAAACACAAGAGTCAGTGGAAGCAATAATATCTGAGTACAGACATAAGTTAAACCAGTTGCCATAAGATGGCTAGCAGAAAAGTAGCAACGATAGAAAAGGCAAGGCCTCCTGCCTGGGACCTCCTAACTACTCCTCAATGCCGAACTCCGAGTAGAAACATCCTCGGGGTCCTCTGGCTCCTAGACTTCATCATCTGGTTGCAACAACCAAGAATAAAGGAAAAAGGGGGAAAAGAGGGAGCAAAGCAACCATGAGTACTCATCCATAGTACTCGCAAGCAAGGATCTACACTACATATGCAATGGTATCTGTGTAAAGAGGGGTAATATATGTGGGCTAAACTGCATAATGCCAGAATAAGAGGGGGTAGCTAGTCCTATCAAAGACTACACTTCTGGCAGCCTCCATCTTGCAGCAGTAGAAGAGAGTAGCTGGAAAATAACAAGTATCCTCGCTTCTGGTAGCCTCCGTCTTGCAATTGTAGAATAGAGACGATGGTAAGTTCACAAGTAACATCGTATAGCATAATCCTACCCAGCGATCCTCCCCTCGTCGCCCTGTGGGAAAGCGATCACCGGGTTATATCTGGCACTTGGAAGGGTGTGTTTTATTAAGTATCTGGTTCTAGTTATCATGAGGTCGGAGTACAACTTTGGGTCGTCCTTTTACCGAGGGACACATCTATTCGAATAGATAAACTTCCCTACTGGGGTGCACCACATTTCCCAGCATGCTCGATCCCCTCTGGCCGGACACACTTTCCTGGGTCATGCCCAGCCATGGAAGATCAACATGTCGCAGCCCTACCTAGGCACAACAGAGAGGTCAGCCCACCGGTCTAAGTCCTAAGCACGCAGGGGTCTGGGCCCATCGCCCATTGCACACCTGCACGTTGCGTACGCGGCCGGTGAGCAGACCTAGCAAGCTCCATTACTAAGGAAGCTGCGTTATGCGGTCAAACCCGACGCTCGCCGCTCAGTCGCTGACGTCAAGAAGGCTTCGACTGATACCACGACGTCGAGAGCCCATAATGATTCCCACGTAGCTGGTTAGTGCGTATAGGCCAATGGCCAGGCTCAGATCAAATATCCAAACTCGTTAAGCGTGTTATTATAAAATAACCGCGGACAACGACCAGGGCCGGGCCACCTCTCGACTTGGTGTCTCAACCTGCCTTGTCACTCCACCACAAAGATCCACTCGGGGGGCCGTCGGGAACCCAGGCCCACCACTACCTGGATGGGCCCACCTGTCCTTTATGATTCCAATCCGTGGATCACTTGCGGGTACTCTACGAGCCGACCTGACTTTAGTCACAACATGTATCATGTAAAGTATGTATATTTATACCCGTGATCACCACCCGAGTGATCACGGCCCGATAGTATAGCATGGCAGACAGACAAGAATGTAGGGCCACTGATGGAATACTAGCGTCCTATACTAAGCATTTAGGATAGCAGGTAAAGGTATCAACAGTTGTAGCAACAATGAACGGCTATGCAACAGAATAGGAGCTATCGAATCATCAACAGTAGCAAAGCTAATGCAAGAGTAAGAGAGAAGAGAATGGGCGATATCTGGTGATCAAGGGGGTTGGCTTGCCTGGTTGCTCTGGCAAGAAGGACGGGTCATCGTCGACGTAGTCGAACATAGTGGCATCGACATCGTCTCAGGGTCTACCGGAAAGGAAGTAACGGAGGGGGAACACAATAAATAACAGAGCAATCAAAAGCATCACAAAGCATAACACATCAATACGTGTTGCTAGGGGTGGCCTAACACGGTGCTAAATGATACAGACGGAGTGGGAAATTATCTGTGGATATTTCCCTAGCTTCGGGCAATTACCGGATAGATGATCCAGAGGGAAAGGTTCCATGTTTGTAGTGCTAGAGGCATATGACAGGTAAGTGGATAGCGTATTCAGGTCCGTCTCATTTTCCTAATCATTTTCCATATATAAATTATTTTTATCCGAATTACGCATTATTTTATATTAATTTTCAAAGTTTAAACCTTTTTCTGGAATTGCATATTTAATTTAATCCAAAAACATTTATAACGTCAGCATGACGTTAGTGGTCAACTCTGACCGTTGACTAGTCAAACTGACGGGTGGGTCCTATCTGTCATAGACTAACTAACATATTAATTAGATTAGCTAGTGATTAGGTTAATCTAAACAGAATTAATTAAGTTCAGTTAATTCTTTAAATAGGTAATTAATATATTTATTATATATTTATTTTTCTTTATTATTACTTTTTTAATTCCCTTTTTTAATGTTCCAGGTGCGTGGGCCCCACTTGTCAAAGGGCCAGGGGCCAAAGCGGGGCGGCTAGAGGGCGCCAGGCGCTCGGCGTCGGCCCAACGCGCACACGGGCGGCGGAACCGGGCACCGGACCTGGACGGAGGCTAGCCAGGGCCGTGGCCGCAGGCGACGGCGGGGAAGCGCGGTGAGGCGCCGGTGCGGGGCGGCCGGTGAGCAGCTGTAGCAGAGCTTGGCGACAGAGGTGCCACGTGGCGCAGAAGCGTGGCCGGAGCCGCGGTGACCAGGGGGTGCGGGTGAGACAGGGCGGAGACGGGTGCGAGGCGAGGCCGAGCAGAGGTGGTAGGCGAGCAGTGCTGGCAGCGGTGAGAGCCGGCGCACGCGGCGGGCGCAGTGGGCGGGGCCGACGACAGCGCGCAGGGCAGTGCGGCGGCGTGGCCATGGGGCAGGGAGTCGGCACATGTGGGCGTCCTCGACCACTCGCGGTCCACCACGGGTGGGGCGCGGCGAGGCCGTGGTGGGAAGCGGCTGTGCCCCGGGGCAAGGGGATGTGAGCGGGCGGCGAAGGAGCTCACCTAGGGGACAGGGTAGGGGTGCCGGCGGGGAGGAGGCCGGAGAGGCGGCCCGCGAGGACGACAGGGGCCGGCAGGTGGTGGGAAGGACGGCATGGTGGAGGGAGAGGAAGGAGACCGGGAGGGGTGGCACCACCGAGGTGGCGTCACGGGGGAGGACGGAGGCGCGGCGGGCGGCGACCGGTGAGCGCCGGCGGTGCCAGGGGCGGGGCGCCGCCCAGATCAGTAGAGGGGAAGGGGCGAGGGGGATCATGGGGGTGAGTGGGAGGAGTGGGGTCTAGGGTGAGTGGGGTGGGGGTTATACTGGGACAACGGGTGGGCCGACCTGTTTGGCCCCGAGGCCATCTGGGCCGTGGCCCAGCGGGGGGAGGGGTGTTCTCTTCTTTTGTATTTTGTTTTTCTTAATTTTTCTTTTACTGTTTTATTTTTAGTTTCTGTTTATTTTAGTTTTTATAATTATGATCTTAGTTCCTATAAATAGTATTACTACTTATTCTAATGCCCCTATTTCTTGGGCACCAAACTTAATTAGTTTAATATGTTATACTTTATAAAGGGCATTTAATTATTGGTTTTGGCTTCTGTTCTATTCAATTCGGAGTATTTAAACATTTCATAACAACGTGGTTTCACCACCATAATCATCTATGATTTATTTGCTACAATTTGAACATTTTTTATTTGACAATTGAAAACTTTTATTGTTTGACTTTAATTCAAAATTGAAATTTGGATCGGATCTGAACTAACACGAGATTAGCAACAGTAATCATGGTGACGTGGCATCATTACCAAAGGGTTACTATAGCTAAATTACCCGGGTGTCATAGGATAGGAAGGAAACTATGACAATTTACCCACACACCTCTCCACATTTGCAGATACGGCCTTCTCTCGTTCATCCTTTTCTCCCATAAGATAAACTACTCATACAAATGCATCTTGATGTTCCGTGAAACGCACGGGCATCTTGCTAGTCAAGATTTTAAATTTCATTCATTTTTTGTGGAGATTTTTTTTAATTCTGTTTTGATATATTTTTTTATAAATTAGTTTTAACGTGAATCAAAATTTCGTGATTAAAAGAGTTCGGACACCACCGAAATATGCAAATTTTCGTTGATTTTTTTAGCAGTGCCCAGAATATGGTGTGTAATGCTAATAAAAAGTATATGGGCTTCAAAATATCCTTAAGAATTAGCAAATGGGTTGTAAATTATTGAAAATAATAGTTAATGGGTTGTATGATGTTTTCCACAGATTTGGAGGCTGACTTCTGGGCCTACTAGGTTGACGATGACGTTGTCTTAAAAAAATTGACGCGTACGCAAGGCTTTGTCAACTTAGTCAACACAGAACAGTGACTGTTGGAAGTCAATCCAACGGCCGTCGTGCTTCTTCAATCTCTGATCTTCCTGCTCGAGCCACCCAAACCAGCGCCAGCGGGACTGCCTGCTCCGTCCTCCCACGGTCAGTTGTGCTGCCGCCGGGCCAGCCCTCTACCTACCCGCACATCTTGTTATTTTCCGTCGATGTCAGCCTCACGCCGCAGCCGACCAGTCAGCGCTCGTACTCCCCTCAGCGTGGGCATCTGCTATTGTGGCTTCGCCGGCTCTGGGTCGTTCCCATCCTGGGCCATGCCCTCGTCCACCGCGTTTGTGCTCTCAGAACGGCGTGGTCAACAAACAACAGCCATCGGAAGAGCCATGTAAGTAGAGAGGCTGACAGTAGGGACCCACACAAGCAAGTGCCTTCTTATTACGCGCAAAATAATGATTCCTCCACCTGACAGCAGGGACCCATCGGAAGGGCCTCTGTATTTCACGAAAAGAACATTCCTCCTGCTGACAGCTCGGACCCACCAGATATATCTTTGCACGGAAGGAACTACCTCCTTATTATGCACAAAAAAGTGAATACTCCCCCTGCTATCTAGGACCCAGCATAGTTGGAGGCTGACTTGTGGGCCTACTCACGCGGATGGAGGGCTTTGTCAACTTCGTCAATATGAACGAGTCTTGCTTCAGTGACCGTACGATGTCCATCCAACGGCCGTAGTGCTTCTTCAACCTATGGTCTTCTTGCTCCAGCCTCCCAAACCAGCACCGGTCATGCCGCCTGCTCCTACCTCCCATGGCCGGATCTGCTGTCGCGCAGGCCTGACCGCCCCAACCCACTCCAACCTCTGGCCGGGCCATCCCTCTACTCACCCTCAACCCCTGTTATTCTGCGGCGACGGCAGCCTCATGCTGCAGCCGAACCAGTCAACCCTCGTACTCCTCTCCACGTGGGCATCCACTTCCACGTCTTCCACAGCTCTGTGTCGTCCCCTTCCTAGGCCTCGCCGTCATCCACCGCCTTGGTGCTCTCGATGTGGCGTGGTCAATGTGGTCAAGGAATGACATTCATTAGAAGAGTATTGTATGTGAAGAGGCTGACAGCTGGGTCCACGGCGCGCAGCAAGGAAGCGCCTCCTTATTACGCGCAAAATAATGATTCCTTCACCTGAAAACAGGGACCCATCGGACGGGCCACCATATTTCGCAAACAAAATGTTTCACCCCTAACTGCTGGGACCCACCAGCTACATCTTCGCACGCAAGGAAGTGCGTCCATATTACGAGCAAAAAATATGATTCTCCCCCAGCTAGGACCCACCAGCTATACCTTCGCACGCAAGGAAGTGCCCCTTACCTCCTTGACAGCTGGGACCCACCCGGTCGAACTGTACGTAGGATTTTCTGTCTAGTCACGAACGTGTACGTATATATTGGTCGATTGGTCTGTCTACAGGCTGCAGCGATGAACCGTGGCCGAGTAAGGAAGGGCACATGTCATAGTAGAGGCGCGAACGTAGCATGTCACGCAGTCCCGCCAATATTGTGTACACGTACGTACAGCCAAGGTGCAAGAAAGTAAATACGTCCACGTACCTACATACCGGCGGTGTCTCGAACGCCTACTCGCGCATACGTACGGCCAAGGCTCGTGTACATGGAGAGGCAGCGGAGAGCAGCGACGGCGTCCTGTTCATCGGCAGCCAATCGGCTGGGTCTGAACGGAAAAACTGCGTCGTGTTCATCGAGAGGCAACAGATTGTGTCATGTTCATCGGGAGCCAGCTGGCTTGGACGGAACAGCCGAAATGAGGCCTGGCATACCGCGGAACAGAGGAAACGGCCTTCTGTTCGACCGCCTATGGTCGAAGGGGATCCTATCATCGGGAGGGGTCTAGCATACCGCAAAATGGAGGAAACGGACTTCTCCTCGACCTCCTACGGCCGAAACGGGGTCCTGTTGTTTGGGAGGGGTGTGGCGTACCGCAAAACGGAGGAAACGGACTTCTCCTCGACCTCCTACGGTCGAAACGGGGTTCTATTGTTTGGGAGGGGTGTGGTGTACCGCAAAACGGAGGAAATAGACTTCTCGTCGACCTCATATGGTCAAAACGGGGGTCCTGTTCATCGGGAGGGGTGTGGCGTACCGTAAAATGGGACTCCACGGGCTACTGTTCATCCACCGTCTACTGCATCACTCCAGCCTCCATGGGCTACTGTTCATCCACCATCGACCTCCTCCAGCCTCCACCTGCGACTGTTCATCCATGGTGTCTCCCACCTTCCTCCACCAGCTATTGTTCATCCACGGGCTCCTGTTCATCCAGCCTCCACCGGCTACTGTTCAACCAGCCCTCCACGGGCTACTGTTCATCCAGCCCTCCACCGGCCACTGTTTAACCAGCCCTCCACGCACTTGTTCATCCACCCCAACTGGCTCGATCGGGGTCCTGTTCATCCAGCGGAACGGCCTCTAGCTACTACCACGGGGTCCTATTCATCCAACCCCCACCGAGAACTGTTCATCCAACCCCCAACAACGCTCATTGTTCATCAAGAGGCAGCAGTTTTGATTGGCTTGAGTTATCAGCAGTAGCGAAGGAATCCCTCGATCCAGTTCGGTTAACAGCCAGATCGGTCGATCCCTCGGGTTCAGTAACACATAGCCTGCAGTGCAATCGCTCAGGTTCAGTAGGAAAAAGCCTCACTCGGGTTCAGTTAGAGCCCAACGCCTTGCACCCATGTGCGTACATGTACAAGATAAACGTGCAATCCCTCCGTGCATCGCTCGGCCCCGACCACCCACCGTAACCCGGAACTCCCCGATATTTTCCTCGCCCTCGCTTCTACCATGGTTTTTTCCGTCATGGACGGCCCAAAGAATGTCATGCAGCTGCATCTCCGGCCCACCCAGGACGAAAAGCCCATTTTCTGTCATGATTTTTTGTCATAGAGGTAGGAGCCCACCACATCTATGATGATACCGGGTTTTGTCACAATTATCGTCATAGAAGTATCATAAACATAACACACACAAAATCGTTCGGCCCAAAATGTCACGGATGTGTTTTTTTTGTAGTGACATTGTTAAAACACAGCAAACCGGCAATTAGTATCAAATACCTTTTTTGGATTTCAAGATTTTACATTTCATTGATTTTTATGCGTGGACAATTATTTGGATTTTATAATGATATACATTTATTTTTCTAATTAGTTCGAATGTCACTCAAAAAATTTGGATTAAAAATAGTTCGGACCGCATCGAAATATGCAATATTTCGTAGAATTTTTAACCGTGGCCACAATATGGGTTGTAATGCTAACAAAAAGAATATGGGCTCCAAAAAAATCCTTAAGAATTGGAAATTATGCTATAAATTATTAGAAATATTGGCAGATGGGATGTCTACTGTTTTCCACAGATTTGAGGCTGACTTGTGTGCCTACTATAGGTTGACGTGTACACTTTCCTAAAAAAGGTTGACGTGTACACAAGGTTGTGCCAACTTATTAGTCAACATACGAGAGCAGTGACTGTTGGATGTCCATTCAACGGCCGTCGTGCTTCTTCAATCTCTGATATTCCTACTCCATCCACCCAAGCTAGTGCCGGCGGGACTGCCTGCTCCCTCCTCCCGTGGCTGGATGTGCTGCCGAGCAGGCCTCGCCAGCCGACCCTACTGCCACCGCTGGCCAAGCCATCCATCTACCCACCCACACCTCATGTTATTTTCCATCGACACCAGTCTCACCCTGTAGCCGAAGTAGTCACAGCCATCATCCTCTGCTCGGCGCAGGCATCCACAATTGTGCCTTCGCCGGCTCCGGGTCGTTCCCTTCCTGGGCCTCACCGTCGTCCATCGCGTTAATGCTCTCGGCACGGCATGGTCAACATGGTCAACAAATGATAGCCATCGAAAGATGGACCTGATACGTCTCTGTCATATCTATAATTTTTTATTATTCCATGCCAATATTCTACAACTTTTACATACTTTTGGCAAAAATTAATATGATTTTCTTGGACTAACACATCAATTCAGTGCCCAGTGCCAGTTCTGTTTGTTGCATGTTTTTTCTGTCATAGAAAATCCATATCAAACAAAGTCCAAACACGATAAAAATTTACAGAGAATTATTATGTAATATATGTGATTTTTGGGAAGTGGAATCAATGCGAGACGATGCCCGAGGGGCCCACACACCCTTGAGGTGTGCCCCCCTACCCAGGGTGTGGCTAGGGGGCTTGTGGCCACCCTGTAGGTCGGTTGGATGTGTCCTTCGACCGCAAGGAAGCTTATATCCAGATAAAAATCATGTTAAAATTTCAGCCCAATCGGAGTTACGGATCTCCATGAATTGAATAAATGATTAAAGGCCAGAAATAGAGTCATGAAACAGAAGAGAAAAAAAGAGATACATCCAATCTCGGAAGGGCTCCCGCACCTCCACAGCCATGGAGGCCATGGACTAGTGGGGAAACCCTCCTCCCATCTAGTGGGGATGTCAAGGAAGAAGAAGAAGAAGAAGGAGGGGGTTCTCTTCCCCTCTCTCCCAGTGGCGTCGAAGTGCCGCGGGGCAAGGATCGTGATGGCGATCTACACCAACAACATCGCTACCATCAACAACAACTCTCTCCCCCTTTATGCAGTAGTATAACACCTCTTCTCCGCGCTGTAATCTCTACTTAAACATGGTGCTCAACGCTCTATATTATTATCCAATGATGTGTGGCTATCCTATGATGTTTGACTAGATCCGTATTGTCCTATGGGTTAACTGATGATCGTGATTGGTTTGAGTTGATTTTTTTTCTTATTGGTGATCTCCTATGGTTCTCTCTGTGTCGCGCAAGCGTGAGGGGTCCCCACTGTAGGGTGTTACAATACGTTCATGATTCGCTTATGGTGGGTGCGTGAGTGACAGAAGCACAGACCCGAGTGAGTGGGTTGTTGCGTATGGGAGTAAAGAGGACTTGATACTTTAATGCTACGGTTGGGTTTTACCTTAATGATATTTAGTAGTTACGGATGTTTGCTGGAGTTCCAATCATAAGTGCATATGATCTTAGAAGAGAAAGTATGTTAGCTTATGCCTCTCCCTCATATAAAACCGCAATAATTATTACTGGTCTAGTTATCGGTTTCATAGGGACAAATAACTTTCCTGTGACAAAAAGCTTTCTTCTAAAACTAAGTTAATTGTTTCTTTATCTAAACAGCCCCTAACTTCTATTTATGTGTTCTTTATTATCTTGCAAACTTATCCTACACCTACAAAGTACTTTCATGGTCGATAAACTTGAGGGGATATTTGTTCTACCTTCAGCTCCTCGTTAGATTGGACACCCTATACTTGTGGGTTATCAATACCTTTTTCTGGCACCGTTGCCGGGGAGCAATAGCGTGGAGTGAATATTCTCGTGTGTGCTTGTTTGCTTTATCACTAAGTAGTTTTTATTTTGTGCTCTTGTTTTCTAGCTTTAGTTATGGGTAGGAAACGTAAAATACCAAAAAAATAGTTGTACCTACTACAGCAATGGTTGAAGATCCACCCAAAATATATAACACTACTGAAGCTTTCTACTTGGATCATCTTCGATCCCTATGTGCTCGTGCTGAAACCCCAACTAGCTTAGTTGCGATCAAATCATTAGATGAGCATGCTTATTATCGACGACACTGCTTATCTCAAAAAGGGAAACTTTTATGGCATCATATTAATACTATGCAATGTTATGCTTGGAATTTATGTGAACTACATGATTTACTTGTTATTCTGAAGACCCTAAGATACACCTTCCCTACCAATGTGAGTTTATTGATAATGGAATTCTATCTTATTATGCTAAGGGTGTTTATAATTACTTTGATATTGAACAAATTGAAGAATTCATTGCTTTTGGAGGTGCTTATGAAATTGCTTCTTTGATTGAAAAGTATGATGCTACTCTTTACGAATCTGAAAATTTTGCCATACTTGACTATTGCTATAAAAACTATGCTTCTAATGCTTATGTTAAACTCTATTGAGGACACCTCCGCTATCCAAGAAGAGACTGATATTTTGTAGGAATATATGGAAGAAACAATTGATGACACCTTCAGCTCGTTGGATGAAAAAGATGAGGATGAGAGCGAAGAACAAAAGGAGGAAGAGCGGATTAGCTACCCGTGCCCACCTTCTGATGAGAGTAACCCTCCAACTCATACATTGTTTAATTTCCCTTTGTGCTTACCGAACGATGAATGCTATGATGATTGCTATGATCACTTGAATTCATTTGAAATATCGCTTTTTGATGAAATTGATGCTTGCCATGCTTGTGGCCATGATGCCAATATGAATTATTCTTATGGAGATGAACTTGCTATAGTTCCTTATGTTAAACATGAAATTGTTGCTATTCCACCCACGCATGATAGTCCTATTATATTTTTAATTCTCTGAACTACATTATATTAGAGAAGTTTGCGCTTCTTAAGGATTATATTGATGGGTTGCGTTTTACCACTACACATGATGATTTTGATGAATATAATATGCATGTGCTTGCCGATCCTACTTGCAATTTTTATGAGAGAGGAACGACATCTCCACCTCTCTATGTTTCCAATACGACAAAGTTGCAAGAAATTGTTTATGCTATGTATCGGCCTTTATTGTTTGTGCATGAATTGTTCTTTTATGACATGCCGATGCATATGAAGAGAGTTGGACTTCGTTGTTGCATGATATATGTTGCTTTGTGCTCAATACTAAATTACAAATCATTGTTAATTAAAATTAGCTTTGATATACCTTGGGATCCGGGTGGATCCATTACTTGAGCACTATATGCCTAGCTTAATGGCTTTAAAGAAAGCGCTGCCATGGAGACAACCCAGAAGTTTTAGGGAGTCATTTTATTCTGGTGTGTGCTTTTTAAAAGTTTAGAAACAAAAAAATAGAGGGGAGCATAAAAGTTTTTCAAAAAGAAAGGTTAAAGTAAGAAAGAGGACCATTGTTATAGTGGGAGCTAGCCTTGAACTTTGTTCATGCCCATGGAAACTTTGTGAACCTTGTTTACAGAAAATTTTCAACAAAAATAATTATCCCCTTGTACGAATCCATTGTATTATAAAAATAATGTGCCAAGATTTACCTTTAGGATGTTTAGATTGCCTTTTTGATATGTGCAGTGCAAAACTAGAAACTCTGGCTGTAGCGCGTGAATTTACGTTTTTTACTGGAATGTGCTAATTATCTAGAAAAAATACAAAGTACTGCTATAAAAAAATTATTAAGTCATAAGTTTTCAGAATTTTTAGAGTTTCAGAAGTATCCTTAATGCTCAGATTACTACATATTGTCCTGTTTTCACATATTGGTGTTACAGTTTATTTATTTGCTTATGTTTGAAATCTTGTTGAGCCTCCTTTGACTTGGGGCCCTAGAATTGTGATAGCATATAGTGGGTAATGTCTGATTATAATTATACAATAATGTTAGAGTAGTACAAGATGGGATTTTATGTTATATGTACTAACCTCTCTATTAAAAAGTTTTGTTAAGTTTGTTGTGAATGAAGTGTTTGAAGATCGCGGAGGTATTGATATGAGAAGAACAAGGAGAGACAAGATATCAAGCTTGGGGATGAACGAGTCACCCCAAGTAAATATTCATGGAGACTCAAGCGTATAAGCTTGGGGATGCCCCAGAAGGCATCCCATATTTTTTCGGAAATTATACGTATGTTTTTATTTTTGTTTTGTTCACATGATGTGCGTAAATTCTTGGAGCATCGTGTGCTTTTTATTTTTATTTCAAAAAACGTACCATTCTGGTATGAGATAGTCCTTAGTTGATGTATAGGATGCTCTTTGCACTTCACTAATATCTTTTGAGTATGGCTTTATAGTATACTTTGTGTGCTTCACTTACATCCTTTGAAGTGTGGATGCATGTTTCTCTATGTAGAAAACCATTATATTTGTTAGAGCTTGGGCAAATATTTTGTAGAAATAATTAAACTCTCATGCTTCACTTACATTTATTTAGAGAGTCAATAGGAATTAGTAATTCACATGGTTAGTTATTAAATCCTACATAAAACTTGTAGATCAATGAATCCGATATGTTTGATTCCTTGCAATAGTTTTGCAATATAGAGATACTAATATGTGGGAGGTACTAGTGAATGATTGTGGTTTAGTAAGAATATTGGAGTTAAGGTTTGTGATTCCCGAAACATGCTTGTATGGTATTCCGTTAGGCTAAGAAGTTGGAGCACAATTTATCCTTGATTGTCTATCTTTGCATGAAGGTCGAGGCATGCGATGGTGAACTCCTATCAACCTCCCCCCTAGGACCATGCGTAGTAGTACTTTGCTTCGAGGGCTAATAAAATTTTGCAATTAGTATGCGAGTTCTTAATGACTAATGTGAATCCATGGATTATACGCACTCTCACCCTTCCACCATTGCTAGCCTCTCTAGTACCGTGCAACTTTTGCCGGTGCATAAAACCCTCCTTATACCTTCCTCAAAACAGCCACCATAGCTACCTATTATGGCATTTCCATCGCCATTCCGAGATATATTTCCATGCAACTTCCATCATCATCATATACATGACTTGAGCATTCATTGTCATGTTGATTTGCATGATTGTCAGACAGCTAGCATGATATTTTCATGGCTTGTACATTTTTTGATATCTTTGCTATGCTAGATCATTGCACATCCTAGAACACCGCTAGAGGAATCCGTATAGAGTCATCATGTATTAGTTTTATCGAGTTGTAATATCGAGTTGTGAGTAAATAAATGTGTGATGATCATCATAATTAGAGCATTGCCCCATGTGAGGAAATAAAAAAAGAGGCCAAAAGAGCCCCATAAAAAAAGAGGCCAAAGTGCCCTGAAAAAACAGAAAACAAAACAAATGAGAGAAAAAGAGAGAAAGGGCAATGTTACTATCCTTTTTCCACACTTGTGCTTCAAACTAGCACCATCTTTTTCATATAGAGAGTCTCCTATATTGTCACTTTCATATACTAGTGGGAATTTTTCATTATAGAACTTCACTTGTATATTTCAATGATGGGATTCCTCAACTGCCTGAGGTCTTCATGAGCAAGCAAGTTGGATGCACACCCACTTAGTTTTCAGGTTGAGATTTCATACACTTATGGCTCCTAGTGCATCCATTGCATGGCAATACCTACTCCTTGCATTCATATCGATTGATGGGCATCTTCATAGCCTGTTGATCCACCTAGTTGATGTGAGACTTTTTGCTTTTTATCTTCTCCACACAAACCTCTACCACCGCATTCTATTCCACCCATAGTGTTATATCCACGGCTCTCGCTCCTTTATTGCATGAGAGTTGAAAAAGTTGAAGCGTGTTAAAAAGTATGAACCAATTGCTTGGCTAACACTGGGGTAGTTCATGTTTTATATTTTGTGTTAAGAAGATGGAGCATGACAAGGCTATATGATTTTGTAGGGATAGCGTTCTTTAGCGTTGAAATTTTTTAAGACATGTTTGTTTGTTGGAATGCCAAAGTATTGATGTCTTCATGTCAAATTGATAGACTATTGCCTTGAATCACTCATGTTTTAATATTTATGCCATGATTAGATTACATGATCCAGATTATGCTAGGTAGCATTGCACATCAAAAATTATCTTTTTTGTCATTTACCTACTCGAGGACGAGCAAAAATTAAGCTTGGGGATGTTGATACATCTCCGTCCTATCTATAATTTTTTTATTGTGCCATGTCAATAATCTACAACTTTTACATATGTTTGGCAAAATTTATATGATTTTATTGGACTAACATATTGAACCAGTGCCCAGTGCCAGTTCATGTTTGTTGCATGTTTTCTGTTTCATAGAAAATCAATATCAAACGAAGTCCAAACGCGATAAAAAATTTACGGATAAATATTTTGGCATATATGTGATTTTTGGGAAGTGGAATCAACGCGAGATGATGCCCGAGGGGCCCATGAGCCCTAGAGGCATGCCCCCATACCTAGGGAGGCTAGGGGGCTTGTGGCAACCCCGTAGGTCGGTTGGAGTTGTCCATCGTCCGCAGGGAAGCTTATATCCGGATAAAAACTGTCAGGCCCAAGATGTGATTCTATCCCGATCACGTGACACACTCGTGATTGGGGCACAAACGCATTTCGAGCGCTTAGCAAGATGGATATCATTACATCGTACCATTAGATAAATACATGGGGATACAACAATTCATACAAGTCACAAGAATACAACAACATCAATACAAGGCATCAGACTACGGATGCAAACATGAAAAGCACAACGACATCCATCTGCTATCCCAGGTTGCCGACCAGGAACCTAGCCCAAGACTAACAAAGAAGAAGAAGAAAGAACTCCAACAAAAGGTAACATCACTCTCACGTCAAGTCATCAAAAACCTACACCTGCAGCTGTTGTAGTAGTATCTATGAGCCACGAGGACTCAGCAATCCCATAACCATGGGTAACAAGACTAGCAAAGCTTAAGGGTAAGGAGAGGTTAAGTGGTGAGGTTGCAGCAGCGGCTAAGCAATATATGGTGGCTAACTTACGGGTACAAGAATAAGATAAGCATCTACGCAAACGGACGCAACTAGTAATGATCGCTAAAGATCATGTACTACCTACGAGTCAAACATAACCCCACTGTGCTCTCTTCTCAAAGTGAAAAGAGACAGTCACGGTTACTCATGCGGTTCGTGTATTTTATTTCGGATCTTCTGTCAAATTTTCTACAATCGGACATTAACAAATTCCAATCTGCCACATAACCGCGGGCACGGCTTTCGAAAAATCATAACCCTGCAGGGGTGTCCCAACTTAGCCCATCACAAGCTCTCATGATCAGCAGAAGTAAAAGTATTACCCCTTATCTTAGTGACAATCCGATCAGACTCGGAATCCCGGTGCACAAGACATTTCGACAATGGTAAAACAAGTCCAGCAAAACCTCCGGGTGTGCCGACACCCTGATAGTAGCCGCGCGTATCTCGTCTCAGGCCACGACCGGGTGGGACAAGCTACGGGAGCCAGATACCTCGAGTTTCCCCGTGGCGGCCCCGCAGGTTGCCCGTTTGGGACCAACACCATCAGCATTGGCCCCCACGTTATGTATAAAAGAATCCTTGAGGACGCAACCCCCTATGCAAATTAATTAATTAATTAAGTTATTATAATGTTGCAAATTAAAACCAATGTTGGGCCTTGCTGGAGGAGTTTTATTCAAAGACGAACTGTTAAAGGGTCCCCATATACCCAACCGCGTTAGGGATGCAAAATCAAGGAACATAACACCGGTTTATCAGTTCTTAAGGCGGCATGAGTGGAACAAAACACAGAGCAAAATGCCAAGCCTTCCACCCATTGCCAAGTATATAGGTGTTTTAATATATATATAAGATATATTGTGATATTCCAACAACAAGTTCCAACATGGAGCAATCTTCATCTTCACCTGCAACTAACAACGCTATAAGAAGGGCTGAGCAAGCGGGTAACATAGCCAAACAATAGTTTGATGGGAAGGTGTCAAGGTTAGAGGTTTCATGGCAACAAGGAGAGGCTGACAACAAATAGATAGGTAGCGTGACATATAGCGATAGCATCGAGACAACTAGCATAGCAACGATAGTAAAGGTATCCAGGGGGATGATCGTCTTGCCTGAGATCCCGCAAGGAAGAAGAACGGTTCCATGAAGAAGACGAAGAAGAAGCCACGAAGACGAACCAAGTGTAGTCGAACGAATCCTCACGATCGCAGCGGAATATGAACTAGCGAGAAGAAGCACACAACATGGTAAACACACCACACAAGAACATGACATAATGCTCAACCAAGTATGATGCAAGACAAATCTATATGATGCAAAACATGGAAAGGGATGAAGCATACAAAAACACACAACAAGGCAAGTTTAAATGAGGCCGGAAACAACATATAACAATTCCGGTAAGCCCTCATCTGCAAATTACGAAATTGGTCCAGATCTGAACAAACCTTAAGTTAAAATTGTTAAACATCAAGTTAACATGCACCATGATGATCTACTCAAAATTCTAGTCAAGTTTCATATAAAGTTCTTTTAATTCGGAGCTACGGCCTAGAAGATATGAGCAAAACAAGTCAAGCATGGCATTGATGCAACATGCATCCAAACATCAAGCAAACACACTCTAAACAGGTAAACAACATGATATTATGCATGTACATGCAAAAACAAACAAGTTTCATATAGTACACGCTCAAAACGGAGCAACGGTTCATCACATACACACGAAACAAGATTAACAATAAGCTGTCCAAAACAGCAAGATGGCACTTAGTTGACATCAAAACAACATGATATAATAACACTTCATGGCAACAAAGGGCATGTCAAGCATGTACATGTCCAGCACTACAAGCATGACCAAAGAGCTACTACAAAACACCACTAGAAGATGCTCAAAACAACATGGCAAGATTGCAAAAGATAACAATTTAATAGACTTAGTGAAAATAAACTAGACATGGCAGCAACAATGACAAATAGGCATGTTTGCAAGCTTGTGCAACTCATCTTAAAGCATATCATGGCATGTGAATATAACCAACAGCAAGAAGACATGTTTATGAAGCTACTCATGGCAAGAACATGGTCATAGGATGCATAGAACACTAGCTATTCACATGGCAAAGCTGAACTTGCTGTTAACAGGCTGACAAAAACACTTTATAGCAACTTGAGAGCAATAAATAAACAAGCTACAGTAGGCTACAATGGCAAACAAGGACATGGATGGATAGAGCATAACATGGACAACAAGACATGATCATTGGGCATCCCAAAACAAGCATGGATTTGAGTGGGGCATCAAGCAAACATGGCATCAGGTTATAACAGTTTCAGACTTGGCAGTTTTTAACAAGTCTCAGAAAGTAACAACAGCGGGTAGGACACTTTACAAGCTTGTTGCAAACACCACAAGGCATATCATGAAAAGTGGACTACACCACAGCAAAGATGGCATGCTTTCGCTTTTAAAACATATTGACATCTAGCTCAAACAAAAACCACACATAAAGATACAAAAATGACAAATCAGCATCAAATAACAAGTTTCAGCACTTAACAGCCACATGCACTTTTGCAACATAGATAAACATGGCAATATGGCAATATGGCACCTAACATGAATGCTACAGCAACCATCATGTAGAGCACTTCACAATGAACATTTTGACATATCATACACTCCATTTGGACCAACATGCACAAAGTTATCACCTCACAAACATGCTAACATAATAACAGTTATCAGCAGTTTATAACAATTAGCACTCTTGCAATGATGATTAGGGCATCAAGATGAACTCAAACAAGCATGCCACAGTACAACGATATGAAGAGCATCACACGGCGAACATTTTGACATATTATATTCTAAATTTGGATCACCACACAAAAAGTTATAGCCACACAAAGATGCATACATAATAATGATTTTTAGGGACTTACATGAAAAGACAACCTCGGAGGGACAGACGTGTTCGTGCCCGGCCGGACACGTCCGTCGGCCGGGGCCCACATGGCAGTGGCTCGGCAAGGGGAGGTCTGGACATGTCCGTACCCCAACCGAAAATGTCCAGCGGTCGCAGGCGCAACGGGCCCACCGGTCAGTGGCTCCGGGGAGGTCTACGTGGTGACCGATCCAGATCGGATCGATCCCGCCAGGACGAGGCAGGGCGGCGGCGCATGTCACTAGTGAGGCTGCGGCGCACCGGCGATGAGGCGGGGAGGTGCGGGGAAGACCCCGCGGGTGCGGATCCGGACGAGATCCGCCCGATCCGCCCATTTCTTGCGGTGGTGGAGGCGCTCTGGCGACAGCGGCTGCTCGTCGACCGGCACGAAGGGGCGGTGCTGGCGGTTCCTGTGGAGGCCGACAGGAGAGAGAGAGTATGAGAGGGAGGAGAGGGAAGGAAGAGACAGAGAGGCGAGGGCGGCGGCATGACCTGGAAGGTCAACGGCGGGCGGCTCCGGCGACGCGCTCGCCGGCGTCGGCTCGCCGGCCAGCACGGTGGCGGGGCGCGGCGGCGGGGCGCGGCAACGAGGCCTGCGGGGGCGCGGTCGGGAGGAACCGGACGATGCAGGGAGGCGCAGGGGCGGCCAGGCCCGGGGCGGCTCGCGGCGGGCCACGGCCGGGCCTGGCGGGCCTCGCACAGAGGGGAACCAGGGTGGCGACAGGAGGCTCACTCGTGGGGCCGGCGCTAGGGGTTTCTAGCAGCAACAAGTGGCGAGTAGGGCTTGGAGCTGCACGGAAATGGAGGAGGAAGGTAGGTGGAGGCCAAAAACGGAAGGAGGGGTGGTTATATAGGGAAAAAGCTAGGGTTTGGGGGGTTTGAGAGCGTTTTGGAGCCTCGGATCTCGATCCGACGGCTCCGAGGCGGAGGGGCGGGTAGGAGAGGCCTAGTGGGCTGTGTGAAGAGGAGGTG
The DNA here is from genome assembly GCA_902687465.1 of Secale cereale. Taxonomy (NCBI): domain Eukaryota; kingdom Viridiplantae; phylum Streptophyta; class Magnoliopsida; order Poales; family Poaceae; genus Secale; species Secale cereale. The sequence continues at coordinate 295,337,716 of LR738712.1, forward strand.
GGCTGCGAGAAGGGGTGAGAGAGAGGCCCGACGGCAGTTTTGAAACACCGGAACATCCGACATTTTAACCGACTATACTGCCGCTATAGTTTAACGGTTGGGCTATCAAACAAGCTCCGAATGCAACGAAACTTGACAGGCAGTCTGTCTACACTATAATAAGACCATACGCCAAGTTTCACCCCATACCGAGAACATTTTCCGGCCACTTATAAAATAAATATTCGGAGGTGCCGCGGGCGCGTGCAAGTGTGTCTGGGTTCAGAAGGGACAACGGAAAGGACGAGGGGGTTTCGGACGGATGCAAGTTTTGAAAACATGAGGATGCAATGCACACGATGACATGGAAAAATGCAACACAGAAGCAGAAGACAAGGCAATGACGACGAATAACTGGCTGACACCTGGCGCATCGGTCTCGGGGTGTCACAACACTCCCCTACTAACAAGAGATCTTGTCCCGAGATCTTAGGAACGAGACAGAGTGAAAAAGGAAGAAGGTGAAACCAATGAACCTTGAGAGGTTGAGACGCTTGAAAGGAAGAACACAACGGAGATGAACGAGATTGAGAAGCTCCGTTACATAGGAGGAACAAGGAAGAGTATGAGAGTCTTGACGGTAGAAAGACAAGAATGAAGAGCCAAAGGAACAAGAATGAATTCGGAACCACTCCAGTTAAGCGAGATAACCAAGAAATAAGAACAAGAAAATTTAGGTAGCACTCCGGTTGAATATGAATAGAATGGAACACGAACTTGAAAAGATGAAATGATACTCGACGAGAACAACAACACAATGCCTCCGGAAGAATTGAAATAATGGAATTAAAAGAACGGAGAAGAAGATGACAACTTTCAGCACGAGTGACATGAACGAGAATTTATAAGAGAAAGACTTGAACGGAGTTGTTGAGATGATCAACAACAAAAGAATAAGCATGTTGTGGACTTATGGAAATCATCCCGAAACTTGAGGTGATGTTATGCCGCCACCAAAGGATTGATAGACGAGATGAAAGCAGAAATGCAAAACTCCACTTCAAAAGAATAGGGAGAATTATTTGCACTTGAGAGGCAAAAGAATAATGTTGAGCTTCTCCACAAGGATTTTGACGAGCGCTTGAATAAAGAATTAAATCATGATGAGCCAGCATGAAGAACTCCGGTAACAAAGGATGATGAAGGATGAAAATAATAAGAATAAGGCATTGCGATGATTTAGACGGGGTTCCGACGAGAAGGCTGAGAAACTAGGAACTCCGGAAAGAAAATATGACAAATACTTGGGAGTAGAATTTATTCAACGTGAACAAACTCCGATGGAAGGAATTGATCAAGTTGCTGAAAAAGAATAAGAATTATGTTATGCTTATCCTCCACCAATTAAATTGATGAGAATCAATGGATTCACATACTATTTATTCTCGTTGAAAAGATTAAAGAGAGATATATCACGAACTTGTGAAAATCTTCATGAAACACCGGTAGGATTTGAATAAAAATGAATGGATTGATATGATGACACCGGAAAAGAACTCTTGAGCGAACAACCATAAAAATTGAAACCTCATGAAGAAAAGAACAAGCCACCGGAAAGAATTAAAATCGAGTGATGAAAGAGAACAAGCCATCAAGAAGAATTAAGATCGAGTGAAAACAAGAGAATGAATCGCCGGGAAGAATAAAGCACTTGGGGAATTTAGGTACAAGAGAACGAAAAGATCGCGAACCGATTAAAGAATGCTTGAAGGAAGCACCGGACGAATGTGAGACGAACGAAGAGGCATCAATGAAGAATATACGGACGACGAAGTTGAAAACTGAGAACGAAGAAATCTTGTGAAATGATGGCCTTTGGAGGAACACAATGAAAAAGAATTGATGAAATGCTCCTGACGGTAAGGAAAAGAATTTATGACGAACGGAATAACTGAGAGGATAACATGAAGCTAGAACCAAGAATCTTCGAGAGGACGGACAAGATTCGGAGGAAAGCTCTTCTTCGGTCTTCAGATGACGACGAGGAACACAACCAAAATTATTGAGGTACTCCGGAAGAATAAAGGAGGAAAGGTTGAGCCAAACATGAAAAGAATTTGAAAGCGGTCTTGGAGAAGGCATGCGACTGATGGAATACATTCTTACATCACACTTTGAATAGAATTTGTGAAAAGCTCCGGAAATATTAGAAGAGTCAGGTAAGATCCTGGGAAAAGACCTGTGGGTTATGAGCCCCCTGAAGAGAAAACACCGTTGGAAAGGATTGAAAAGGAGATGATGCACTGGAACATTTGAAAGACTGGAATGAGGTGACAACCTCGAATTAATCGGAAGACAGATGAATCTTCTGAGATGTCTTCAGAACTCCGAAACAATTAAATGGCGAGAGGTGAACGAGCAAGAGGAAACAATTGAGCCGAGGAAAAAGAATATGATGAACATCGAAAACAAGTTGAATTGGAACCACCAGAAAGAAAAGAGATGAAGAATGTCAAACAAGATGAGAATTCATCGTAGAAGAAAAGAGAAGAAGGATGACGAACTAGACAAGAATTCACCAGTTGAAATAATTGAGGAAAGAACGCAAAGGATTCGCACGAGAAGAATGGATACTCGGTTAAGGACTCCGGCTCCAAAAGAAAAGGGGTGGGCGGGTGGGAAAAAGAAAGACAACTTCGGAAGGGGAAACAACATCGGTTGGAAGGAACCAAGGATTGAAGCAAAAGACGGGGAGGGTCAAAACGACTTGACGAGAGATGCACTAGATGAAAAGAGCAGACATCGGAACGAACGAAACTAATTGTGTGATCCTAAATAAAATTGAAGGGGAAGAGGTGTAATTCAAAACACCTGCGTCAAGATTCCTCACCAGAGCGACGAAGGGACTGAGGAGTAAAAAGCATTCCTACTCTCCGATATAACTAGACCCTGAAAATAGTTTTTGCTAGACTCAACACGGCCAGACTACAATCAATCAAGGAGGCTCCTATGGTCGGTCCAGGCTCTGATACCAACTTGTCAGGCCCAAGATGTGATTTCTAACCTGATCACGTGACACACTCATGATTGGGGCACGACCGCATTTCGGGCGCTTAGCAAGATGGATATCATTAAATCGTACCATTACATAAATACATGGGGGTACAACAATTCATACAAGTCACAAGAATACAACAACATCAATACAAGGCATCAGACTACGGATGCAAACATGAAAAGCACAACGACATCCATCTGCTATCCCAGGCTGCCGACCAGGAACCTAGCCCAAGACTGACAAAGAAGAAGAAGAAAGAACTCAAACCAAAGGTAACATCGCTCTCACGTCAAGTCATCGGAAACCTGCACCTGCAACTATTGTTGTAGTATGTGTGAGCCACGAGGACTCAGCAATCCCATAACCATGGGTAACAAGACTAGCAAAGCTTAAGGGTAAGGAAAGGTTAATTGGTGAGGTTGCAGCAGCGTCTAAGCAATATATGGTGGCTAACTTACGAGTACAAGAATAAGATGAGCATCTGTGCAAACGATCGCAACTAGTAGTGATCGCTAAAGATCATGTACTACCTACGAGTCAAACATAACCCCATCGTGTTCTCTTCTCAAAGTGAAAAGAGACAGTCACAGTTACTCACGCGGTTCGTGTATTTTATTTCGGATCTTCTGTCAAGTTTTCTACAACCGGACATTAACAAATTTCAATCTGCCACATAACCGCGGGCACAGCTTTTGAAAGATCATAACCCTGCAGGGGTGTCCCAACTTAGCCCATCACAAGCTCTCACGATCAGCGGAAGTAAAAGTATTACCCCTTATCTTAGGGACAATCCGATCAGACTTGGAATCCCGGTGCACAAGACATTTCGACAATGGTAAAACAAGTCAGCAAGACCTCCCGGCGTGCCGACACCCTGATAATAGCCGCGCGTATCTTGTCTTAGGCCACGACCGGATGGGACAAGCTACGGGAGCCAGATACCTCGAGTTTCCCTGTGGCGGCCCCGCAGGTTGCCCGTTTGGGACCAACACCATCAGCACTGTCCCCCTGTTATGTACAAAAGAATCCTCGGGGATGCGATCCCCTATGCAAATTAATTAATTAATTAAGTTATTATTATGTTGCAAATTAAAACCAATGTTGGGCCTTGCTGGAGGAGTTTTATTCAAAGACGAACATTCAAAGGGTCCCCATATACCCAACCACGTTAGGGACATAAAATCAAGGAACATAAAACCGGTTTATCGGTTCTTAAGGCGGCATGAGTGGAACAAAACGCCGAGCAAAAGGCCAAGCCTTCCAGCCATTGCCAAGTATATAGGTGTTTTAATATATATAAGATATTGTGATATTCCAACAACACTATAAAAGGGGCTGAGCAAGCGAGTAACATAGCCAAACAACGGTTTGCTGGGAAGGTGTCAAGGTTAGAGGTTTCATGGCAACAAGGAGAGGCTGACAACAAATAGATAGGTAGCGCGACATATAGCGATAGCATTGAGACAACTAGCATAGTAATGATAGTCAAGGTATCCAAGGGGATGGTCATCTTGCCTGAGATCCCGCAAGGAAGAAGAACGAGTCCATCAAGAAGACAAAGAAGAAGCCACGAAGACGAACCAAGTGTAGTCGAACGAATCCTCACGATCGCAACAGAATATGAACTAGCGAGAAGAAGCACACAACATGGTAAACACACCACACAAGAACACGATATAATGCTCAACTAAGTATGATGCAAGACAAGTCTATATGATGCAAAACATGGCAATGGATGAAGAATACAAGAACACACAACAAGGCAAGTTTAAATGAGGCCGAAAACAACATATAACAATTCCGGTAAGCCCTCATCTGCAAATTTCGAAATTGGTCCAGATCTGAACAAACCTTAATTTAAAATTATTAAACAGCAAGTTAACATGCACCATGATGATCTACTTGAAATTCTAGTCAAGTTTCATATAAAGTTCTTTTAATTCGGAGCTACGGCCTAGAAGATATGAGCAAAACAAGTCAAGCATGGCATTGATGCAACACGCATCCAAACATCAAGCAAACACACTCCAAACAGGTAAACAACATGATATTATGCATCTACATGCAAACACAAACAAGTTTCATATAGTACACGCTCAAAACGGAGCAACGGTTCATCACATACACACGAAACAAGATTAACAATAAGGTGTACAAAACAGCAAGATGGCACTTAGTTGACACCAAAACAACATGATACAATAACACTTCATGGCAACAAAGGGCATGTCAAGCATGTACATGTCCAGCACTACAAGCATGACCAAAGAGCTACTACAAAACACCACTAAAACATGCTCAAAACAACATGGCAAGATTGCAAAAGATAACAATTTAACAGACTTAGTGAAAATAAACTAGACATGGCAGCAACAACGACAAGTAGGCATGTTTGCAAGCTTGTGCAACTCATCTCAAAGCATATCATGGCATGTGAATATAACCAACAGCAAGAAGACATGTTTATGAAGCTACTCATGGCAAGAACATGGTCATAGGATGCATAGAATATTAGATATTCACATGGCAAAGCTGAACTTACTAATAACAGGCTGACAGAAACATTTTATAGCAACTTGAGAGCAAGAAATAAACAAGCTACAGTAGGCTACAATGGCAAACAAGGACATGGATGGATAGATCATAACATGGACAACAAGGCATGATCATTGGGCATCCCAAATCAAGCATGGATTTGAGTGGGGCATCAAGCAAACATGGCATCAGGTTATAACAGTTTCACACTTAGCAGTTTTTAACAAGTCTCTGAAAGTAACAACAGCGAGTAGGCCAGTTTACAAGCTTGTTGCAAACACCACAAGCCATATCATGAAAAGTGGATTACACCACAGGAAAGATGGCATGATTTTGCTTCTAAAACATATTGACATGTAGCTCAAACAAAAATCACACGTAAAGATACAAAAATGACAAATCAGTATCTCATAACAAGTTTCAGCACTTAACAGCCACATGCACTTTTTCAACAGAGATAAACATGGCAATATGGCACCTAACATGAATGATATATCAACCATCATGTAGAGCACTTCACAATGAACATTTTGACATATTATACACTCCATTTGGACCAACATACACAAAGTTATCACCGCACAAACATGCTAACACAATAACAGTTATTAGCAGTTTATAAAAATTAACACTTTTGCAACGATGATTAGGGCATCAATATGAACTCAAACAAGCATGCCATAGTACAATAATATGAAGAGCATCACACGGCGAATATTTTGACATATTATATGCTCAATTTAGATCACCACACAAAAAGTTATAGCCACACAAAGATGCATACATAATAATGATTTTTAGGAACTTAGACAACAAACAACCTCGGAGGGGCAGACGTGTCCGTGCCCGGCCGGACACGTCCGGTGGCCGGGGCCCACATGGTAGTGGCTCGACGAGGGGAGGCATGTACATGTCCGTACCCAACCGGACACGTCCGGCGGTTGCAGGAATAGCGGGCCCACCGGTCAGTGGCTCCCGGGAAGTCAACGCGGTGACCGATCCAGATCGGATCGCTCTAGCCGGGACGAGGCAGGGCGACGGCGCATGTCGCCGGTGAGGCGGCGGCGCACCGGCGACGAGGCGGGGATGTGCGGGAAAGACCCCGGAGGCGCGGATCCGGATGAGATCCGCCCGATCCGCCCCTTTCCTGCGGCGGTGGAGGCGCTCCGGTGACAGAGGCTGCTCGTCAACCGACACGAAGGGGCGGCGGCAGTGGTTCCTGTGGAGTCCGACGGGAGATAGAGAGCATGACTTGGAAGGTCAATGGCGGGCTGCTCCGGCGACGCGCTCGCCGGCGTCGGCTCGCCGGCCAGCATGGCGGCGGGGTGCGGCAACGAGGCCTGCGGGGGCACGGTTGGGAGTAACGGGACGATGCGGGGAAGTGCAGGGGCGGTCGGGTCCGGGGCGGCTCGCGGCGGGCCGTGGTCGGGCCTGGCAGGCCTCGCGCGGAGCGGAAGCAGGGGGCGACGGGAGGCTGACTCGTGGGGTCGGTGCTGAGGTGGCGGCGGCACTGGGGGTTTCTGGTGGCGACAAGTGGCGAGGAGGGCTTGGAGCTGCACAGAAATGGAGGAGGAAGGTAGGTGGAGGCCAAAAATGGAAGGAGGGGTGATTATATAGGGAAAAGGCTAGGGTTTGGGGGCATTGAGAGCGTTTTGGAGCCTCGGATCTCGATCCGACGGCTCCGGAGCGGAGGGGGGGGCTAGGAGAGGCCTAGTGGGCTGTGTGAAGAGGAGGTGGGCTGCGAGAAGGGGTGAGAGAGAGGTTCGACGGCAGTTTCGAAACACCGAAACGTCCGACGTTTTAACCGGCTATACTGCCGCTATAGTTTAACCGTTGGGCTATCAAACGAGCTCCGAATGCGACGAAACTTGACAGGCAGTCTGTCTACACTATAATAAGACCACACGCCAAGTTTCATCCCATTCCGAGAACATTTTCCTGCCACTTATAAAATAAATATTCGGAGGTGCCGCAGGCGCGTGCAAGTGTGTTTGGGCTGAGAACGGACAACGGAAAGGACGAGGGAGTTTCAGACGGACGCGAGTTTTGAAAACATGAGGATGCAATGCACACGATGACATGGAAAAATGCAACACGCAAGAAAAATACAAGGCAACAACGACAAATAACTGGCTGACACCTGGCTCATCAGTCTCGGGGTGTCACAAAAAACGTGTTAAAATTTCTGCCCAATCAGAGTTATGGATCTCTGGGAATTTAAGAAACGGTGAAAGACCAGAAATAGAGTCGTGAAACAGAAGAGAAACAAAGATATAAATCCAATCTTGGAGGGGCTCCCGCCCCTCCACTGCCATGGAGGCCATGGACCAGAGGTGAAACCCTCCTCCCATCTAGGGGGGAGGTCAAGGAAGAAGAAGAAAGAGGGGGGTTCTCTCCCCCTCTCTCCCGATGGCGCCGGAGTGCCGTCGACGCTACGATCGTGACGGCGGTCTACACCAACAACCTCGCTACCATCAACACTAACACTATCCCCCTCTATGAAGAAGTGTAACAACTCTTCTCCATGTTGTAATCTTTACTTAAACATGGTGCTCAACACTATATATTATTATCCAATGATGTGTAGCTATCCTATGATGTTTGAGAAGATCCTTTTTGCCCTATGGGTTAATTGATGATCGTGATTGGTTTGAGTTGTATGTTTTATTATTAGTGTTATCCTATGGTGCTCTCTGTGTCGTGCAAACATGAGGGATCTCTGTTGTAGGGTGTTACAATACGTTCATGATTCGCTTATGGTGGGTGGCGTGAGTGACAGAAGCACAGAGCCGAGTAAGTGGATTGTTGTGTATGGGAGTAAAGAGGACTTGATACTTTAATGCTATGGTTGGGTTTTACCTTAATGATCTTTAGTAGTTACGGATGTTTGCTGGAGTTCCAATCATAAGTGCATATGATCCAAGTAGAGAAAGTATGTTAGCTTATGCCTCTCCCTCATATAAAATTGCAATAATGATTACCGGTCTAGTTATCGATTGCCTAGGGACAAATAACTTTCTTGTGACAAAAAATCTCTCTACCAAATCTAACTTTATTGTTTCTTTATCTAAACAGCTCCTAGCTTTTATTTACGGGTTCTTTCTTATCTTGTAAACTTATCCTACGCCTACAAAGTACTTCTAGTTTCATATTTGTTCTAGGTAAAGCGGACGTCAAGTGTGCGTAGAGTTGTATCGGTGGTCGGTAGAACTTGCGGGAATATTTGTTCTACCTTTAGCTCCTCATTGGGTTCGACGCTCTTACTTTTCAAAAGAGACTACAATAGATCCCCTATAGTTGTGGGTTATCAGGACCCACATGGTCCATGACCGCACGCAAGCAAGTGTCACCTTATTATGCGGAAAAATTCCCCCCTGACAGCTGGGACCCACCAGCTATATCTTCGCATGCAAGGAAGTACCTCCTTATTAAGTGAAAAATAATGATTGTTCCCTTCACAACTAGGGCCCATCATATTTGGAGGCTCACTTGTGGTCCTACTCAGTTGACACGTATGCAGGGCTTTGCCAACTTAGTCAACAAACGATTCTATTAGTGGTGACTGTTCGATGTTAATCCAACGGTTGTTCTACTTCTTCAACCTCTGATTTTCTTGATGCAGCCGTCGAAACCAACGCCGGCAGGACCAGATAACTTGAGGGATGTTAATTTAAGTGGGATTTCATTTGTAATTTGATTAATTGAACTTAATTTATCATGAACTTAGTCTTATAGTTTTTGCATATCTATGTTGTAGATCAATGGCCCGTGCTACCGTTCCCCTGAATTTTAATGCGTTCCTAGAGATAGCTAAGTTGAAAGATGATGGTAGCAACTACATGGAGTAGGTTCATAACTTGAGGATTATCCTCATTGCTGCATGGAAGAATTATGTCCTTGATGCACCGCTAGGTGACCCAACCGCTCCCCTAACCTGGATGTTATGAACATCTGGCAAGCACGAAGTGATGACTACTCTATAGTTCATGTGCCATGCTTTACGGCTTAGAGCTGGGACTTCAAAAACGCTTTGAACGTCATTGATATTTCAAGCTAATGCCCAGGTTGAGAGATACGAAGTCTCCAAGAAGTTTTATAGGTACAAGATGGAGGAGAATACTTATGTTAGTGAATGCATACTCAAAATATCTGGGTATCATAACCACTTGACTCAGCTGGGAATTGATCTTCTAGTTCAGAGTGTTATTAACATAATTCTTCAATCACTGCCACCAAGCTACAAAGGCTTCGTGATGAACTATTATATGCAAGGGATGGAGAAAACAATTCCTGAGCTCTTCGCGATGCTGAAATCGGCGGAGGTAGAAATCAAGAAGAAGCATCAAGTGTTGATGGTTCACAAGACCACTAGTTTCAATAAAAAGGGCAAAGGAAATAAAGGGAACTTCAAGAAGAACGGCAAACAGGTTGCCTCTCCCATGAACAAACCCAAAACTGGACCTAAGCCTGAAACTGAGTGCTTCTAATGCAAACCGAGTGGTCACTGGAAGCAGAACTGCCCCAAGTATTTGGTAGATAAGAACGATGGCAAAGTGAACAAAGGTATATTTGATATAAATGTTAATGATGTGTTCCTTACTAGTGCTCGTAGTAGCCCATGGGTATTTGATATCGTTTAGTTTCTAAGATTAGTAATTCGAAACAGGAGTTGCAGAATAAACAGAGACTAGTTAAGGGCGAGGTGATGATGTGTGTTGGAAGTGGTTCCAAGATTGATATGATCATCATAGCACACTCCCTATTCTTTCGGGATGATCTGGACCCATGGGTCATGACCATGTGGTTCAAGTTCAGGGAAGTCTTTGGGTGCACACGATGGGGTATGTGCATTCTGCAGAGAGGTTAGGTGGTTGCATGCACGTGTGGTTGGACTAAGAATGGACAACGAAGAGAAGCGGTCTGACAACATGCCACGGGGACAAGGAGAGAACACATAACTATGATCGGCTACGAGTTTTACGAAAACATGCGGATGCAATGCACATGATGCCATGACGAAATGCAACAAGCCAAAAAATCACACGGCGATAATGAAATAATTGGAAGGCTTTTGGAGTGTCAATATTGGGTCGTCACAACACTCACCCACTTACAAAGAGATCTCGCCCCGAGATCTAGGGATGAAAACGGAGAGAAGAGGTAATACTAAGTTGCTTCTTTGACAAACGAGTGAAACCACCAACCTTGAGAGGTTGGAAAACTTGAAAGAAATAATACAATGGAGATGAATGAGATTGCATACAGTCCATTCGACAAGAGGAACAAGGAATACGGCGACAACGAAGAGCTTAAGTCATAAGATAGACATTGAAACCACTCCAGTTAAAACAAGATAGAGAAGGAATAAGAACGAAAGAATTTGGATAGCACTCCAGTTGAGAATGGAAGGAATTTAACATGAACTTCACGATATGGGATGATACTTGGCGAGAGCAACAACACAATGCCTCCGGAAGAGATGAAAGAATGTAATGAAAGGAACGGAGAAAATAACAACTTCTACCACAAATGAATTTGAAAAGCATCTTTATGAAGAAGGCTTGAACGGACTTGTTGAAAAATATCAACAACAAAAGGATACACTTGTTGTCGGCTTATGAAAAACATCTCAAAACTTGAGGTGAAATTCTTCCACTACCAAATGATTGACTAGTCGAGGAATGAAGATATGCGAAACTCCACTTCAAAACATAAGAGAGAATGAATTGCACTTCGAAATGCAAGAAGAAGAATACTTGAGCTCTTCCAACAAGAATGAAAGAAATATTTGATGAACCACCATGAGAAACATCATGAAGAACTCTGATAAGAAAAGAAATGGTAGGAAGGAAGTGAAGGTTGAAAAATAACAAGATGAAAACCTTGTGATGATTTAGATGGAGCTCCGTGACGAAATAATTTAGAGAGCTTGGAAATCCGGAAGAAAATGTGAAGCACTTGAAACCGAGAGTTTTATTCCTTATGAACAAACTCCAAAGAAAATAATTAATCACTAGGATGAAACGAGAATAAGAATTATGTTATGTGTATCCTTCATTAATTGAATTGATGACAAGTAACGGATTTGGTATACTACTTATTCCCGTTGAAAAGGATTGACAGAAATAGCGCATACTTGGGAATGTCTTCGACGAACCACCGGTAGGAATTGAAAACAACGAATAAATTTATATGAAAACAAGGAAGAGAAAACTTGAATGAATCACTTCAAGAATTGAAACAAATGATGAAAACAGAATGACTCTTCCGGAAACATTAAAACGCATGAAGATACCGAAGGGAATTTAGATACAAGAGACTGAAGAGATCACGAGCTGACTAAAGAATACTTTCAACGAGGCACCAGAAAGAATTGGGAAACAAGAGGAGAAAGTTGAAAATGACGAATTCTTCTAGAATAATAGCCTTCGGAGGATCAAAACGAAAAGAATTCATGAAGTGCTTCGGATGTGTGTCAAAAGAATTTCTCACGATCGGAACAAATTAAGAGGATAGCATCACGCTTGAACCATGAATCATCACGAGAGTAGACCAAAATTTAGGAGAAAATATTCTTTGGTCTTCAAAGCTTAGAATGGCGACGAGAAACACCTTGAAGAATTTTTTAGATACTCCGGGAGAATGAACAACATAAAGGTTGAACCAACGATGAATAGAATTTGAAAGCGATCTTGAAGAAGGCATCTGACTGGTGGAATTCATTCTTACGTCACACTTTGAAAAGAATTTGAGAATTACTCCAAAAAATTAGAAGAGTCGGGTAAGATCCTGGGAAAAGACTTGTGGGTTAGGGCCCACTCAAAAGAAAACATCGTCAAACATTGCTTGAAATAGAGATTGCACTAGCTGAATTAAGCGGCTTGAATGAGATAACAACCTCAAAATAGCTTGAACGGATTAAGAATGGAAATGATAATCTTCTGGGATATGTTCTACACTATGGATATGAGAGAGGTGAATAACTAAGAGAGCCTTGGATAAGAAATTCCAACATTGGAAAACATGTGAAACAAAAGGAAGAGATATGATCAAGATTAAAGCTTGAATTTAGTCCACCGGAGAAGAAACAAGTACGGAGAATGATAAACTTGAAGCTTCCTTAGCATCTTCATGATAATCACCTGATAAGAACATTAAAGAAAAAGAATGAAGAGAATCCACATGAATAAAATGGATACTTGACTTGAGATTTCTGACTCCTTGGAGAAAAATGGTGGGAGGGTTGGAGAAACAAAGGCAACTTGGGACGGATGAAACGGACACTGTTGAGAAAACTGAGAATTCATCTTGCAGAAGATGAAGAGGATTGAATTAACTCGAAGAGAAGTGCACCGGTTGACAAATATTTGACATGACAATCTTGATGATCAAGAAGGAGTAGCACTCCCATAGAAATTTGAGAACACCGCTTGGCAAAGGTATGGATCAACACTTGACTTTAAAGAAACTCAAATACCACTACTCAAATCAAAACAAAGGATTGGGCCTGCAAAATAAGCCGGAAACAAATACATAACCCATTATGCATCTGTTGGACGGATAATTCTAGATAACTACTTGAATCCCCACCTAAGACCTCCCGAAACTTCTTGGCTATGCAATCTGGTCCCACAGCTACACGGAGAAAAATTTCACACAATTACTAATAGGATATACTATGCTCCAATGTTCCGACTGCGTTTAACGCATAACCAAGAATTCTCGAAAACTCGAGCACCTCTAACCTTCGAAAGACAGCAGCTATACTAGGCATGGCAATACTCCTGAACTCCCTCCCAGTACTGGGTGGCGCGATGTTATCTTACCACTAGTAGCGTAGAAGCGTTTTTGATGTCAGCGTCCTCTGGTATTTCAGAGCTGAAGTGATCATGAATGTGACAAGAACCCCTTGGAGCTCAACTCCCCAAAAGAAGTCAAGTCAGACAGGGGCACGAAGAACAGAGTTCCATCACACCGATATCGCAACGATCCCAACAATACTCGTGTGATCCTAAATGAAGAAATTGAAGGGGAAGAATAGTGGAATCAAAACACCTACGTCACAAATCCTCATTAGAGCGGCAAAGGGGATAAGGAGTAAAAAGAATTCCTACTCTTTGATATATAACTAGACTCAAAATAGTTTTTATTCTAGACTCGACAACAGCAACTGTTCAATCAATCAAGGGGGCTCCTGCGGTCGGTAAGGCTCTGATACCAACTTGTAGCGCCCAAGATGCGATTATATCCCGATCACATGATGAATTCGTTATTGGGGCACAACCGCATTTCGAGCACATAGCAAGGTGGATATCATTACAACATACCATGTACTGAATAGATGAGAATACTAGATAATGGCTTACACTCGCCACAAGCTACAACATGAATACATGAATATATCAATACATAGCAATCGTCATGCAAAAGAGCAGGATCCGACTACGGATGAAATCAAACGAAAAAGAAGAACGACATCCACCCTGCTAATCCCAGGCTCCCGATCCACAACTTATCCCTTGATCGAAGAAGAAGAAGCAGAAGAAGAACTCCAAACAATCAAGCATCGCTCTCACGCCAAATCATTGCATTACTTGTACCTACAATTGTTGTTGTAGTAATCTGTGAGCCACGAGGACTCAGCAATCCCATTACCATGGGTATCAGGACTAGCAAAGCTTAATGGGTATGGAATGGATAAGTGGTGAGCTTGCAGCAAGCACTAAGCATTGTATGGTGGCTAACTTACGAGTACAAGAGCAAGGAGAGTGAATACTCATAACGGTCACAAAACTAGTAATGATCAATAAGTGATCCTGAACTACTTACGAGTCAAACATAACCCCATCACGTTCGCTTCCCAAACTCCCTCAAAAAGAGACGGTCACGGTTACGCACGCGAGTGGTGTATTTTAATTCGAGTTTAGTGTCGAGTTCTCTACAATCGGAAATTATAAATTTCCAAGTCGCCACATAACCGCGAGCACGGCTCTCTAAAAGATTTAACCCTGCATGGGTCCTCCAACTTAGTCCATCACAAACTCTCATGATCCATGGAGGAAAATCCTCCATTTCGTGACAACCCGATCAATCTCGGAATCCCGGTGCACAAGACATTTCGACAATGGTAAAACAAAACCAGTAAGACCTCCTGATGTGCCGACACCCCAATAGGAGCCACACGTATCTCGTCTCAGGCCATGATCAGATGAGATTACGGTAGCTAAGACCCAAGTTGCCAAGGGGGCGCCACAAGGTGCTCTAGTCTGGACCAACACTCATGAGGAGCACTGGCCCGGGTTGTTGACTAAGAATCCTCGGGTGCTAGCCGGTCCCTATGCAAGTTTTACTTATTATTAGGAAAATGGTAAAACCAAAGTTAGACCTTGCTAGAAAAGTTTTATTCAAAGTGAACTGCCAAGGGGGCCCATAAACCCTGACCGTGTAAGGAACACAAATCAAGGAACATAACACCAATATGACGGAAACTAGGGCGGTAAGAGTGGAACAGAACACCAAGCAAAAGGTCGAGCCTTCCACCCTTTACCAAGAGTCAATAGTATGGATTCTTATTTCAACCTCAACTATCCTGTAGTTGGCAAGCATCATGTGATGGGGAAAGATCTAGGCACATATGACTAGTCAAATATATTTGATCATGAATTATTATTGTTGACAATTATCTCTATGATAAATGAGTTGGGAGGCAAAATATTAAGCCCCTATCTTTCTCTATGTTTGATGGATGCCATTTTTTCTAGCAATATGCTTTGAGTACTAGCAATCATGGAAGGCTGTATGACGATTGAGTATGTGGAGCTCTTACCTAGACTATTGAATAAGTTGAATTGCAACTGTTTTGTGACTAAGAATATAGGTTGTTGAGTTTCAAGAGAATTCATTATTTGAACCTTAACATGTGAATTGGTTGCTACTTTAACATTAGAAGTTTTATGACAAATAATTTTTGTATGCTACTAGGGAAAGTGATTGAAATATAATTGATCAAACTTGTGCACTTTGCTAGCATTCACACTTCATACATTGTTTCTTTTATCATTTACCTACTCGAGGATGAATAGGAATTAAGCTTTGGGATGCTAATACGTCTCCAACGTATCTATAATTTATGAAGTATTCATGCCATGTTCACAACAATTTTATATGGTTTTGGTATGATTTGCATGGAACTAACACGGACTGACACGGTTTTCAGCAGAATTACCGTGGTGTTGTTTTTTGTGCAGAAATAAAAGTTCTTAGAATGTGCTAAAACTTTTTGATGATTTTGTGGAACATAAGAGACCCCTGAAGCTTTATGGGAGGGCTAGAAGAGCCACGAGGACGGCACAACCCACCATGGCGCGCTAGAGGGGCCCGACTTACCCCGGTGGGTTGTACTCACCTTGAGGCCCATCTTCGCGTGAAACCGATGTCAAAAAATCCTATAAATAGAGAAACCATCAGAAATAACCCAAGATCAGAAGTTTCACCACCGCAAGCCTCTGTAGTCTACGAAGAAACAATCTAGACCCGTTCTGGCACCTTGTCGGAGGGGGGAAATCATCATCGGTGGTCGTATTCATCATCCCGGCGGCCACCATGATGATGAGGGGGTATTCCACCCTCGGGGCTGACGGTTTGTACCAGTAGCTATGTGTTTAATCTCTCTCTCTCTCTCTACCTCTCTCTCTCTCTCTCTCTCTCTCTCTCTCTCGTGTTCTTGAGATGGAACGATCTTGATGTATCGCCGGCTTTGTAACTATAGTCGAATCATATGGTGTTTTCCCCTCTCTATCTTGTTGTGATGAATTGAGTTTTCCCTTTGAGATTTCTTTGGATTGAATACTTTTATGGATTTGAGAACACTTGATGCATGTCTTGCTATGAATACTCGTGGTGACAATGGGGTATCATATTGATTCACTTGATGTGCGTTTTGGCACTCAACTCACGGATTCTCGAGGTGACATTGGGTAATCCCCCTAGGGGTTGATGCACGTTCTTGTCTTTGTTTCTCCGGTAGAAATCATGGGGCACTCTTTGAGGTTCTTTGTTTGGACTAAGTATTATGAATCTGAAATTGTTTGATGCATATCATATAATCAACTCACGGATACTCACGGTGGCATTGGAGTATCTAGGTGACATTAGAGCTGGTTGATGTGTATCATATGGTGTTATTTTAGTACGAACTCTTGATAAATCAATCGCAAAGGATAGCTTGATGTTATTTTAGTATGAACTCTTGATATATCGATCGGAAAGAATAACTTTGAGGTGGTTTCTTACCCTACAAACAATTTCTTCTTATGTTCTCCACTAGATAGTAACTTTGGAGTGATTCTTCATCGCACGTTGAGGGATGGTTGTGTGATCCAATTATATTAGCATTATTGAGAGATTGCACCAGCGAAAGTACGGACCCTAGGCCTTGTTTTCAAACATTGCAATATCATTTGTGCTATGTTTTTCACTTGCTACCTTGTTGTTTTGTATTGTTCCTATTACAAAAATCAATATCTACTGTCATATTACACTTGTATCACCATCTCTTCGCTGAACTAGTGCACCTATACAATTTACCATTGTATTTGGTGTGTTGGGGACACAAGAGACTCTTTGTTCTTTGGTTGCGGGGTTGTTTGAGAGAGACCATCTTCATCCTACACCTCCCACGGATTGATAAACCTTATTTCATCCACTTGAGGGGAAATTGCTACTGTCCTACAAAACTCTGCGCTTGGAGGCCCAACACGAGTCTACAAGAATAAAGTTGCGTAGTAGACATCAAGCTCTTTTCTGGCGTCGTTGCCGGGGAAGTGAGTACTTTAAGGTATATCTTTAGATCTTGCAATCGAATATTTTAGTTTCTTGTTTTATCACTAGTTTGGTTTTGTAAAATAAAACTACAAAAAATGGAATTGAGGTGGTCTCATGTTATTTTTATAATTGTGCTCACTTGATAGAAGAAGAATTCAATAAAATATTTGGCATAAAATATTTGAATGATGAGCATGATTGCAATGTTGTTAGTATGAATTCGATGAATATCCATGATGCTAATGATATGCAAAGCCATAAGCTTGGGGATGCTATGTTTGATGAAGATGATATTTTTAGTCCCCCAATATTTGATGTGAAAATTTGTTATAATGATAGCATGCCTCCTATTTATGATGATTACAATGATGAATGTGGGTTTGGAAGAGTGTCAACTCTAGGTAATAATCCCACTAATTTGGAGGGTGTTGAATCTTTTCACAATATTCATGAAAGTGGATTTAGGGAGGTCATGACTTTATTTAGTGATGAATCCACTATTTTGGAAGAGGTTTTGATTGACTATTGTGAGAACAAAGTTGCTATATATGATGATTATGATGATGACATGTATGCTATAGAGAATAATGAAAACCATGAAACTTGTCATCATCATTTTAATGCTCAATTTGATCATGCCAATCAAGTGTCTCATGATAGTTATTTTGTTGAGTTAGCTCCCACTACTATTCATGTGAATAAATTTGCTTATGTGGAGAGTAGCAAAATTTCTATGTTTATGCATCATGAAAAGAATGCTTTACGTGATAGTTATATTGTTGAATTCATTCATGATGCTAATGAAAATTATTAAGAGAGAGGAACTTCTACTTTTACATATCTCAATAATATCAAGTTTCCTCTCTTTATGTTGAAAGTTTTGAAGTATTGCTTGTTTTGCCTTCCTATGCTAGCTGATTCTTGCTCCCATAAATTGTTTGCTCACAAAATCCCTATGCATAGCAAATGGGTTAGGCTTAAATGTGCTAGTCATATGCTTCATGAATCTCTCTTGCATGTTTCAATTCATATATTTTATGTGAGCATCATTGAAATCATCATGCCTAGCTAAAATGCATTAAAGAAAAGCGCTTGTTGGAGACAACCCAACATGTACCCCTACTGTTTTGTGTGTTCACATGATTAATATACTGTATTTATCATGTTTTATAGATTTTTGTTTCAATAAAGTGCTAAGTAAATCCTTTGGGATAGGGTGGATGATAGTTGACCTGATTCTGTGCAAAAGCGGAAACTTTTGCGTCCAGTGTTGGAATTTTTGTGCTTCACTCAAACGTAATAAAATTCTGAAATTTTTATAGATGTTTGATATATAAAGTTACTACAATGACCTAATTTTTTAGAATTTTATGAGCTGCATAAGTATGAGATCAATTCCGATCTTTACATAATATTCCGTTTTTGACAGATTCTGTTTGCAATGCATAGTTTGCTTATTTTCTAGTTTCTATGTATTATATTGGTCAATATAAATTGTAGAAATGATATGGTACAGTAGGAATTATGTGACAACAATTATAAATCTTGTCTTCGACAGTACCCAAAGTGAATGATTTGTTTTATCATACTAACCCATCTCATGAAGTTCCGTTAAGTTTTGTGTGATTAAAGCTTTCGAGTTTTGGGTGAGATGTTGATATGAGGAGAATAAGGAGTGGCGAGTGTTGGGGAACGTAGTATTTCAAAATTTTCCTACGATCACACAAGATATATCTACTATATGCATAGCAACGAGAGGGGAGAGTGTGTCTACGTACCCTCGTAGACCGAAAGCGGAAGCGTCTAGTGACGCGGTTGATGTAGTCGAACATCTTTACGATCCAACCGATCAAGAACTGAACATACGGCACCTCCGCATTCAGCACACGTTCAGCTCGATGATGTCCCACGAGCTCTTGATCCAGTTGAGTTCCACGGGAGAGTTTCGTCAGCACGACAGCGTGGTGACGGATATGATGAAGGTGCTGGCGCAGGGCTTCGCCTAAGCACTGCAATGGTACGACTGAGGTGTGTTTCTGTGGAGGGGGGGCACCGCACACGGCTAAAATATCAATGATCAACTTGTGTCTATGGGGTGCCCCCCACCCCCGTATATAAAGGAGTGGAGGAGGGGGAGAGGCCGGCCCTCTATGCTTGCACACTTTGTTAGCACCTTTAGGATTGACATAACCTTCTGGTTGCATCATATACAGCTCTTCTTTAATAAATCATAAAGAACGCAGTTTTGTTATCCATTTGCGAGATTTCATAAAATGCGGCAATTGCTAACAAGATTCGGATAGACTTAAGCATCGCTACGAGTGAGAAAATATCATCGTAGTCAACCTCTTGAACTTGTCGAAAACCTTTCGCAACAAGTCGAGCTTTTGTAGACAGTAACATTACCATCGACGTCTATCTTTGTCTTGAAGATCCATTTATTTTCAATGGCTTGCCGATCATCGGGCAAATCCACCAAAGTCCACAGTTTGTTCTCATACATGGATCCCATCTCAAATTTCATGGCCTCAAGCCATTTTGTGGAATCTGGGCTCATCATCGCTTCCTCATAGTTCGTAGGTTCATCATGGTCTAGTAACATGACTTCTAGAACCGGGTTACCGTACCACTCTGGAGCGGAACGTACTCTGGTTGACCTACGAGGTTCAGTAGTAACTTGATCCGAAGTTTCATGATCAACATCATTAGCTTCCTCGCTCATTGGTGTAGGAATCACTGGAACTAGTTTTTGTGATGAGCTACTTTCCAATTCGGGAGAAGGTACAATTACCTCATCAAGTTCCACTTTCCTCCCAGTCACTTCTTTCGAGAGAAACTCCTTCTCTAGAAAGGATCCATTCTTAGCAACGAATATCTTGCCTTTGGATCTGTGATAGAAGGTGTACCCAACAGTCTCCTTTGGGTATCCTATGAAGACACATTTCTCCGACTTGGGTTCGAGCTTATCAGGTTGAAGCTTTTTCACATAAGCATCGCAGCCCCAAACTTTAAGAAACGACAGCTTAGGTTTCTTGACAAACCACAGTTCATAAGGCGTCGTCTCAGCGGATTTAGATGGTGCCCTTATTTAACGTGAATCCAGATGTCTCTAACGCATAACCCAAAACGATAGTGGTAAATCGGTAAGAGACATCATAGATCGCACCATATCTAATAAAGTACGGTTACGACGTTCGGACGCACCATTACGCTGTGGTGTTCCGGGTGGCGTGAGCTGTGAAACTATTCCACATTTTTTTAAATGAAGACCAAACTCGTAACTCAAATATTCGCCTCCACGATCACATCGTAGAAACTTTATTTTCTTGTTACGATGATTCTCTACTTCACTCAGAAATTCTTTGAACTTTTCAAATGTTTCGGACTTGTGCTTCATCAAGTAGATATACCCATATCTGCTCAAATCATCAGTGAAGGTCAGAAAATAACGATACCCGCCGTGAGCATCAACACTCATCGGTCCACATACATCAGTATGTATGATTTCCAACAAATTTCCGAAGAACGGAGTTTTAGTCATCTTGCCCATGAGGCATGGTTCGCAAGCACCAAGTGATTCCAAAGGCCCATCACTATGGATTTTCTTCATGCGCTTTACACCAATATGATCTAAATAGCAGTTCCACAAATAAGTTGCACTATCATTATTAACCTTGCATCTTTTTGGCTTCAATATTATGAATATGTGTATCACTACGATCGAGATCCAATAAACTATTTTCATTGGGTGTATGACCATCGAAGGTTTTATTCATGTAAACAGAATAACAATTATTCTATGACTTTAAATGAATAACCGTATTGCAACAAATATGATCAAATCATATTCATGCTCAACGCAAATGTCAAATAACATTTATTTAGGTTCTACACTAATCCCGAAAGAATAGGGAGTGTGCGATGATGATCATATCAATCTTGGAACCACTTCCAACACACATCGGCACTTCACTTTTAACTAGTCTCTGTTCATTCTGCAACTCTCTTTTCGAGTTACTAATTTTAGCAACTGAACTGGTATCAAATACCCAGGGGTTGCTATGAACACTAGTAAAGTACACATGAATAATCTGTATATCAAATATACCTTTGTTCACTTTGCCATCCTTCTTATCCGCCAAGTATCTAGGGCAGTTCCACTTCAAGTGACCATTTCCATTGCAGTAGAAGCACTTAGTTTCAGGCTTGAGTTTAGCTTTGTGTTTCTTCACGGGAGTGACAACTTGCTTGTCATTCTTCTTAAAGTTCCCCTTCTATCCCTTTGCCCTTTACTTGAAACAAGTGGTCTTGTTAACCATCAACACTTGATGCTCTTTCTTGATTTCTACCTTCGCCGATTTCAGCATCGCGAAGAGCTCGAGAATTACTTTCGTCATCCCTTGCATATTACAGTTCATCACGAAGTTCTACTAACTTGGTGATAGTGACTAGTGAACTTTGTCAATTACTATCTTATCTGGAAGATTAACTCCCACTTGATTCAAGCAATTGTAGTACCCAGACAATTTGAGCACATGCTCACTGGTTGAGCTATTCTCCTCCATCTTGTAGGCAAAGTACTGTCAGAGGTCTGATACCTCTCGACACGGGCATGAGTATGAAATACTAATTTCAACTCATGGAACATCGTATATGCTCTGTGGCGTTAAAAACGTTTTGGAAGTCCCGGTTCTAAGCCATAAAGCATGGTGCACTAAACTATTAAGTAGACATCATATTGAGCTTTGCCAAACGTTCATAACGTTTACATCTGCTCCTGTAATAGACCTGTCACCTAGCGGTGCATCAAGGACATAATACTTCTGTGCAGCAATGAGGATAATCCTCATATCACGGACCTAGTCCGCATCATTGCTACTAACATCTTTCAACTTAGTTTTCTCTAGGAACATATCAAAAACATAGGGGAGCTATAACGCGAGCTATTGATCTACAACATAATTTGCAAATACTATCAGGACTAAGTTCATGATAAATTAAAGTTCTATTAATCATATTACTAAAGAACTCCCACTTAGATAGACATCCCTCTAGTCATCTAAATGATCACGTGACCCAAATCAACTAGACCATGTCCGATCATCACGTGTGATGGAGTAGTTTTAAATGGTGAACATCTTATGTTGATCATATCTACTATATGATTCACGCTCGACCTTCGGTCTCCAGAGTTCCGAGGCCGTGTCTGTACATGCAAGGCTCGTCAAGTTTAACCCGAGTATTCCACATGTGCAAAACTGTCTTGCACCCGTTGTATGTGAACGTAGAGCCTATCACACCCGATCATCACGTGGTGTCTCAGCACAAAGAACTTTCGCAACGGTGCATACTCAGGAAGAACACTTGTACCTTGAAATTTTGTGAGGGATCACCTTATAATGATACCGCCGTACTAAGAAAAATAAGAAGCATAATAAGATAAACATCACATGCAATCAAAATATGTGACATAATATGGCCATCATCATCTTGTGCTTTTGATCTCCATCTCCAAGGCACCGTCATGATCACCATCGTCACCGGCGCGACACCTTGATCTCCATCGTAGCATCGTTGTCGTCTCGCCAACTATTGCTTCTACGACTATCGCTACCACTTAGTGATAAAGTAAAGAAAATACATGGCAATTGTATATCATACAATAAAGTGACAACCATATGGCTCCTGCCAGTTGCCGATAACTTTACAAAACATGATCATCTCATACAATAACGTATAACTCATCGCGTCTTGACCATATCACATCACAACATGCCCTGCAAAAACAAGTTAGACGTCCTCTACTTTGTTGTTGAAAGTTTGACGTGGCTGCTACGGGCTTAGCAAGAACCGTTCTTACCTACGCATACAAAAACCACAATGATTTTTTGTCAAGTATGTGTTGTTTTAACCTTCACAAGGACCGGGCGTAGCCACACTCGATTCAGCTAAAGTGAGAGAGACAGACACCCGCCAGTCACCTTTAAGCAACGAGTGCTCATAACGGTGAAACCAGTCTCGCGTAAGCGTACGCATAATGTCGGTCCGGGCCGCTTCATCTCACAATACCGCTGAATCAAAGTATGACATGCTGGTAAGCAGTATGACTATTATCGCCCACAACTCATTGTGTTCTACTCGTGCATATCATCTACGCATAGACCTAGCTCATGATGCCACTGTTGGGGAACGTAGTATTTCAAAATTTTCCTACGATCACAAAATATCTATCTACTAGATGCACAGCAACGAGAGGGGAGAGTGTGTCTACGTACCCTCGTAGATCGAAAGTGGAAGCGTCTAGTGACGCGGTTGATGTAGTCGAACGTCTTCGCGATCCAACTGATCAAGCACCGAACATACGGCACCTTCGCCTTCAGCACACATTCAGCTCAATGACCTCCCACGAGCTCTTGATCCAGTTGAGCTTCATGGGAGAGTTTCGTCAGGACGACGGTGTGGTGACGGAGATGATGAAGCTACCGGCGCAGGGCTTCGCCTAAGCACTGCAACGGTACGACCGAGGTGTGTTTATGTGGAGGGGGGCACCGCACACGGCTAAAAGATCAATGATCAACTTGTGTCTATGGGGTGCCCCCCACCCCCGTATATAAAGGAGTGGAGGAGGGGGAGAGGCTGGCCCTCTATGGCGCGCCTAGGAGGAGTCCTACTCCCACCAGGAGTAGGATTCCCCCCTTCCCTAGTTGGAGTAGGAGAGGAAGGGAAGAAGGAGTAGGAGAGAAGGAAAGGGGGTGCCCCCCCAAACCTATTCCAATTCGGCCTCCTGCCCAAGGGGGGTGCACCATCCCCTTGTGGGCAGGTTTGCTTCCTTCTTATGGCCCATAAGGCCCATAACTTCTCCCGGGGGTTCCGGTAACCTCCCGGTAGTCCGGAAAAATGCCCGAACCACTCGGAACCTTTCCGATGTCAGAATATAGCCTTCCAATATATCAATCTTTACATCTCGGACATTCTGCGACTCCTCGTCATGTCCGTGATCTCATTCGGGACTCAGAACTACCTTCGGTACATCAAAACACATAAGCTCATAATACTGATCGTCATCGAACATTAAGCGTGCGGACCCTACGGGTTCGAGAACTATGTAGACATGACCGAGACTCACCTCTGGTCAATAACCAATAGCGGAACCTGGATGCTCATATTGGCTCCTACATATTCTACGAAGATCTTTATCAGTCAAACCGCATAACAACATACGGTGTTCCCTTTGTCATCAGTATGTCACTTGCCCGAGATTCGATCGTCGGTATCTCATTACCTAGTTCAATCTAGTTACCGGTAAGTCTCTTTACTCATTCCATAATATATCATCTCGTGACTAACTCATTAGTCATTTGCTTGCAAGGCTTATTATGATGTGTATTACCGAGAGGGCCCAGAGATACCTCTCCGACACTCGGAGTGACAAATCCTATTCTTGATCTATGCCAACACCACGAACACCTTTGGAGACACCTGTAGAGCATCTTTATAATCACCCAGTTACGTTGTGATGTTTGATAGCACACAAGGTGTTCCTCCGGTATTCGGGAGTTGCATAATTTCATAGTCATAGGAACATGTATAAGTCATGAAGAAAGCAATAGCAGTAAAACTAAATGATCATAGTGCTAATCTAACGGATGGGTCTTGTCCATCACATCATTCTCCTAATGATGTGATCTCGTTGATCAAATGACAACTCATGTCTATGGCTAGGAAACATAACCATCTTTGATCAATGAGCTAGTCTAGTAGAGGCATACCAGGGACACTGTGTTTTGTCTATGTATTCACACATGTACTAAGTTTCCAGTCAATACAAATCTAGCATGAATAATAAACATTTATCATGATATAAGGAAATAAATAATAACTTTATTATTGCCTCTAGGGCATATTTCTTTCAGTCTCCCACGTGCACTAGAGTCAATAATCTAGATCACATCACCATGTGGTTAACACCAATAGTTCACATCACCATGTGACTAACACCCATAGTTATCATCGTCATGTGACCACTACCCAAAGGGTTTACTAGAGTCAACAATCTAGTTCACATCGCCATGTGATTAACACCCAAAGAGTACTAAGCTGTGATCATGTTTTGCTTCATGAGAGAAGTTTAGTTAGCGGGTCTGTTACATTCAGATCCGTATGTATTTTGCAAATTTCTATGTCTACAATGCTCTGCATGGAGCTACTCTAGATAATTTCTCCCACTTTCAATATGCATCCAGATTGATACTCAGAGTCATCCGGATCAGTGTCAAAGCTTGCATCGACGTAACTCTTTACGACGAACTCTTTATCACCTCCATAACCGAGAAATATTTCCTTATTTCACTAAGGATAATTTTGACCGCTGCACAGTGTTCCACTCCTGGATCACTATTGTACCCTCTTTCCATACTCATGGCGAGGTACACAATAGGTCTGGTACATAGCATAGCATAGTTTATGAACCTATGACTAAGGCATAGGGAATGACTTATCATTCTCTTTCTATTTTCTGTCGTGGTCAGGTTTTGAGTCTTTACTCAACCTCACACCTTGCAACACGGGCAAGAACTCCTTCTTAGAATGTTCCATTTTTAACTACTTCAAAACTTGTCAAGGTATGTACTCACTGAAAAAACTTATCAAGCGTCTTGATCTATCTCTATAGATCTTGATGCTCAATATGTAAGCAGCTTCACCGAGGTCTTTCTTTGAAAAACTACTTTCAAACACTCCTTTATGCTTTCCAGAAAATTCTACATCATTTCTGATCGACAATATGTCATTCACATATACTTATCAGAAAGGTTGTAGTGCTCCCACTCACTTTCTTGCAAATACAGGCTTCATCGTAAGTCTGTATAAATCCATATGCTTTGATCACCTCATCAAAGCGTATATTCCAACTCTGAGAGGCTTGCACCAGTCCATCAATGGATCGCTAGAGCTTGCACACTTTGTTAGCACCTTTAGGATTGACATAAGCTTCTGGTTGCATCATATACAACTCTTCTTTAATAAATCCATTAAAGAACGCAGTTTTGTTATCCATTTGCGAGATTTCATGAAATGCGGCAATTGCTAATATGATTCGGACAGACTTAAGCATCGCTACGAGTGAGAAAATCCCATCATAGACAACCTCTTGAACTTGTCGAAAACCTTTCGTAACAAGTCGAGCTTTTGTAGACAGTAACATTACCATTGACGTCTATCTTCCTCTTGAAGATCCATTTATTTTCAATGGCTTGCCGATTATCGGGCAAGTCCACCAAAGTTTACACTTTGTTCTCATACATGGATCACATCTCAGATTTCATTGCCTCAAAGCCATTTTGTGGAATTGGGGCTCATCATTGCCTCCTCATAGATTGTAGGTTCATCATGGTCTAGTAACATGACTTCTAGAACCGGGTTACCGTACCACTCTGGCGCGGAACGTACTCTGGTTGACCTACGAGGTTCAGTAGTAACTTGATCCGAAGTTTCATGATCATCATCATTAGCTTCCTCGCTCATTGGTGTAGGAATCACTGGAACTAGTTTATGTGATGAGCTACTTTCCAATTCGGGAGAAGGTACAATTACCTCATCAAGTTCCACTTTCCTCCCACTCACTTCTTTCGAGAGAAACTCCTTCTCTAGAAAGGATCCATTCTTATCAACGAATATCTTGCATTTGGATATGTGATAGAAGGTGTACCCAACAGTCTCCTTTGGGTATCCTATGAAGACACATTTCTCCGACTTGGGTTCGAGCTTATCAGGTTGAAGCTTTTTCACATAAGCATCGCAGCCCCAAACTTTAAGAAATGACAGCTTAGGTTTCTTGATAAACCACAGTTCATAAGGCGTCATCTCAACGGATTTAGATGGTGCCCTTATTTAACGTGAATCCAGTTGTCTCTAATGCATAACCCAAAACCATAGTGGTAAATCGGTAAGAGACATCATAGATCGCACCATAGCTAATAAAGTACGGTTACAACGTTCGGACACACCATTACGCTGTGGTGTTCCGGGTGGCGTGAGCTATGAAACTATTCCACATTGATTTAAATGAAGACCAAACTCGTAACTCAAATATTCGCCTCCATGATCAGATCGTAGAAACTTTATTTTCTGTTACGATGATTCTCTACTTCACTCTGAAATTCTTTGAACTTTTCAAATGTTTCAGACTTGTGCTTCACCAAGTAGATATACCCATATCTGCTCAAATCATCAGTGAAGGTCAGAAAATAACGATACTCGCCGCGAGCCTCAACACTCATCGGTCCACATACATCAGTATGTATGGTTTCCAACAAATTTGTTGCTCGCTCCATCGTTCCGGAGAACGGAGTTTTAGTCATCTTGCCCATGAGGCATGGTTCGCAAGCACCAAGTGATTCCAAAGGCCCATCACTATGGATTTTCTTCATGCACTTTACACCAATATGATCTAAATAGTAGTTCCACAAATAAGTTGCACTATCATTCTTAACCTTGCATCTTTTTGGCTTCAATATTATGAATATGTGTATCCCTACGATCAAGATCCAATAAACTATTTTCATTGGGTGTATGACCATCGAAGGTTTTATTCATGTAAACAGAATAACAATTATTCTATGACTTTAAATGAATAACCATATTGCAACAAATATGATCAAATCATATTCATGCTCCACGCAAATTCCAAATAACATTTATTTAGGTTCTACACTAATCCCGAAAGTATAGGGAGTGTGCGATGATGATCATATCAATCTTGGAACCACTTCCAACACACATCGGCACTTCACTTTTAACTAGTCTCTGTTCATTCTGCAACTCTCCTTTCGAGTTACTAATTATAGCAACTGAACCGGTATCAAATACCCAGGGGTTGCTATGAACACTAGTAAATTACACATGAATAATCTGTATATCAAATATACCTTTGTTCACTTTGCCATCCTTCTTATCCGCCAAGTATCTAGGGCAGTTCCACTTCAAGTGACCATTTCCTTTGCAGTAGAAGCACTTAGTTTCAGGCATGAGTTTAGCTTTGGGTTTCCTCACGGGAGTGACAACTCGCTTGTCATTCTTCTTAAAGTTCCCCTTCTATCCCTTTGCCCTTTACTTGAAACAAGTGGTCTTGTTAACCATCAACACTTGATGCTCTTTCTTGATTTCTACCTTCGCCGATTTCAGCATCGCGAAGAGCTCGGGAATTACTTTCGTCATCCCTTGCATATTATAGTTCATCACAAAGTTCTACTAACTTGGTGATACTGACTAGAGAACTTTGTCAATTACTATCTTATCTGGAAGATTAACTCCCACTTGATTCAAGCAATTGTAGTACCCACACAATTTGAGCACATGCTCGCTGGTTGAGCTATTCTCCTCCATCTTGTAGGCAAAGTACTGTCAGAGGTCTGATACCTCTCGACCCAGGCATGAGTATGAAATACTAATTTCAACTCTTGGAACATCTTATATGCTTCGTGGCATTCAAATTGTTTTGGAAGTCTCGGTTCTAAGCCGTAAAGCATGGTGCACTAAACTATTAAGTAGACATCATAATGAGATTTTCCAAACGTTCATAACGTTTGCATCTGCTCCTGTAATAGACCTGTCACCTAGCGGTTCATCAAGGACATAATACTTCTGTGCAGCAATGAGGATAATCCTCAGATCACGGACCTAGTCCGCATCATTGCTACTAACATATTTTAACTTAGTTTTCTCTAGGAACATATCAAAAACATAGGGGAGCTATAATGCGAGCTATTGATCTACAACATAATTTGCAAATACTATCAGGACTAAGTTCATGATAAATTAAAGTTCAATTAATCATATTACTAAAGAACTCCCACTTAGATAGACATCCCTCTAGTCATCTAAATGATCACGTGATCCAAATCAACTAAACCATGTCTGATCATCACGTGTGATGGAGTAGTTTTCAATGGTGAACATCTTATGTTGATCATATCTACTATATGATTCACACTCGACCTTTCGGTCTCCAGAGTTATGAGGCCATGTCTGTACATGCTAGGCTCGTCAAGTTTAACCCGAGTATTCAGCATGTACAAAACTGTCTTGCACCCGTTGTATGTGAACTTAGAGCCTATCACACCCGATCATCACGTGGTGTCTCAGCACAAAGAACTTTCGCAACGATGCATACTCAGGAAGAACACTTGTACCTTGAAATTTTGTGAGGGATCACCTTATAATGTTACCGACGTACTAAGCAAAATAAGAAGCATAATAAGATAAACATCACATGCAATAAAAATATGTGACATGATATGGCCATCATCATCTTGTGCTTTTGATCTCCATCTCCAAGGCACCGTCATGATCACCATCGTCACCGGCGCGACACCTTGATCTCCATCGTAGCATCGTTGTCGTCTCGCTAGCTATTGCTTCTACGACTATCGCTACCGCTTAGTGATAAAGTAAAGCAAATACATGGCGATTGTATATCATACAATAAAGTGACAACCATATGGCTCCTGCCAGTTGCCGATAACTTTACAAAACATGATCATCTCATACAATAACGTATAACTTATCACGTCTTGTGCTTCACTTATATCCTATGAGTAAATTACTCTTGTGCTTCACTTATATCCTATGAGTAAATTGTTAAAGGAATTGAATATAATGAAGTTGGAAATTATATGTCGATATTATGCCTAGTAGTAGCTTCACATTGGGTCTAGAAAGTGAAATCTTTGGAAGCTTGACAATCACAATATTGGTCATACAAGCAATTCATAAATGATTAGTATAAGGAAGAGAACTTTCACATACAAATATATTGTCTTAGACATCTTCTATGATTGTGAATACCCATTAATTATTTTCAAACTTGAGCAAGTAGTTGAAGGTTGAGAAGGAAGACAACGTAATGAGTTATGGTTGTGTATATTTGCGTAGAAGTTATATTTTCATGGATCCTCCAACATGTGGTGTTTTCCTAGGATCTTTTGCTAGCCAAAAAATCGTACTAAGTAGAGATACTAGTTGTGCATCCAAAAACCCTTAAACCCAGTTTCTTGCCATGTGTGTCCACCCTACCTACCTATGGATTGAATAAGATCCTTCAAGTAAGTTGTCATCAGTGCATAAAGCAATAAAAATTGCTCCTAAATATGTTTGATCTTTTACTATAAGGGAAAATTGAGCGTTGTACGAACTTGGGATGGAAAAGTAATAAAACCGACAAACTGCATAATAAGGGTTTCTATCATAAGGTGCAATATAACGTGACATTCCTTTTCACTAAGAGCTTGGGCATCCAAATAAAAATCGCATGTGATACGGCTCCAACGTATCTATAATTTTTGATTGTTCCATGCTATTATATTATCCATCTAGGATGTTTTATATGCATTTATATGCTATTTTATATGATTTTTGGGACTAACCTATTAACCCAGAGCCCAGTGCCAGTTTATGTTTTTTGCTTGTTTTTGAGTATCGTAGAAAAGGAATACCAAACGGAGTCCAATTGACCTGAAATTGCATGGAGGTTGTTTTTGGACCAGAAGAAGCCCATGGAGTACCAGAGATGGACCAGAGGAGTCCCGAGGCCACCACGAGGGTGGGGGTGCGCCCTACCCCCTTAGGCGCTCCCCCTATCTCGTGGCCGCCTCGGGGACCCACCCCCTTACTTGTTCCCGACTCCAACACCTCTTATATATACCCAAACTTCCAGAACATAACCTAGATCGGGAAGTCCGCCGCCGCAAGCCTCTGTAGCCACCGAAAACCAATCTAGACCCGTTCTGGTACCCTGCCGGAGGGGGAAACCCTCTCTGATGGCCATCTTCATCATCCCGGCGCTCTCCATGACGAGGGGGGAGTAGTTCACCCTCGGGGCTGAGGGTATATACTAGTAGCTATGTGTTTGATCTCTCTCTCTCTCTCTCTCTCTCTCTCTCTCTCTCTCTCTCTCTCTCTCTCGTGTTCTTGAGATGGCACGATCTTGATGTATCGCAAGCTTTGCTACTATAGTTGGATCTTATGATGTTTCTCCCCCTCTATCTTCTTGTAATGGATTGAGTTTTCCCTTTGAAGTTATCTTATCGGATTGAGTCTTTAAGGATTCGAGAACACTTCATGTATGTCTTGCATGTTCTTATCTGTGGTGACAATGGGATATTCACGTGATCTACTTGATGTATGTTTTGGAGATCAACTTGCGGGTTTCGTGACATTGGGAATCTATGCATAGGGGTTGGCACATGTTTTCGTCTTGACTCTCCGGTAGAAACTTTGGGGCACTCTTTGAAGTTCTTTGTGTTGGTTGAATAGATGAATATGAGATTGTGTGATGCATATCGTATAATCATGCCCGTGGATACTTGAGGTGACAATGGAGTATCTAGGTGACATTAGGGTTTTGGTTGATTTGTGTCTTAAGGTGTTATTCTAGTACAAACTCTAGGATAGATCGAACGGAAAGAATAGCTTCGTGTTATTTTACTACGGACTATTGAATAGATCGATCAGAAAGAATAACTTTGAGGTGGTTTCGTACCCTACAATAATCTCTTCGTTTGTTCTCCGCTATTAGTGACTTTGGAGTGACTCTTTGTTGCATGTTGAGGGATATTTATATGATCCAGCTATGTTATTATAGTTGAGAGAACTTGCACTAGTGAAAGTATGAACCCTCGGCCTTGTTTCAAAGCATTGCAATACCATTTGTGTTCACTTTTCTCAACCTTGCTATTTTTTATATTTTTAGATTACAAAAACCTATATCTACCATCCATATTGCACTTGTATCACCATCTCTTCGCCGAACTAGTGCACCTATACAATTTACCATTGTATTGGGTGTGTTGGGGACACAAGAGACTCTTTGTTATTTACTTTCAGTGTTGCTTGAGAGATACCATCTTCATCCTATGCCTCCCACGGATTGATAATTCTTAGGTCATCCACTTGAGGGAAAATTGCCACTTTCCTACAAACCTCTGCACTTGGAGGCCCAACAACGTTTACAAGAAGAAGGTTGTGTAGTAGACATCAAGAAATTTCTGGCGCCGTTGCCGGGGAGGTGAGTGCTTGAAGGTATATCTTTAGACCTTGCAATTGAATCTTTTAGTTTCTTATTTTATCACTAGTTTAGTTTATAAAAGAAAACTACAAAAAATGGAATTGAGGTTGCCTCATATGCTTCATCTTTTTAATATCTTTTGTGAAAATGATGGAAAGGAAAATTGTGCCCAAGTACTAGAAGAAGAATGCATTAAAATGTTTGGCACTAAATACTTGAATGATGAGCATTATTGCAATGTTGTTAGTGTGAATCCTTTGAATATCCATGATGCTAATGATATGCAAAGCCACAAGCTTGGGGATGCTATGTTTGATGAAGATGATATTTTTTGTTCCCCAGTTTTGATGAGCAAATTTATTATGATGAAAGCATGCCTCCTATTTATGATGATTATATTGATGAAAGTGGATTTGGAGAGGTCATGACTTTATTTAGTGATGAATCCACTATTTCGGAAGAGGTTCCAATTGATTATGAGAACAAAGTTGCTATCTATGATGATTATTGTGATGACTTGTATGCTATTACGAATAATGATAACCATGAAACTTGTCATCATGATTTTAGTTTTCAATTGGATTTTGCCTCTCACGATAATTATTTTGTTGAGTTTGCTCCCACTACTATTCATGAGAAGAAATTTGCTTACGTGGAGAGTAATAAAATCTATATGCTTGGGCATCATGAAAAGAATGCTTTATGTGATAGTTATATTGTTGAATTCATTCATGATGCTACTGAAAATTGTTATGAGGGAGGAACATATGCTTGTAGGAATTGCAATAATATCAAGTTTCCTCTCTATGTGTTGAAAATCTTGAAGCTATGCTTGTTTTGCTTTCCTATGCTAGTTGATTCTTGTTCCCATAAGTTTTTTGCTCACAAAATCCCTATGCATAGGAAGTGGGTTAGGCTTAAATGTGCTAGTCATATTATTCATGATTCTCCCGTTATGTCTCAGTTCTTACCTTTTATGCGAGCATCATTGAAATCATCATGCCTAGCTAAAAGGCATTAAAGAAAAGCGCTTGTTTGGAGACAACCCAATATTTTTCTTTCCTGTTTTTCAATAAATATATCATCTAGCCTCTGGTAAGATGATTTTTCATGTTTTAAATTAGTGTTTGTGCCAAGTAAGACCTTTGGGATGATTTGGAAGATAGTAGATTGGTTTTGCTGAAAAGCAGAAACTTTTGCGCCTAGTGTTTGAATTATTTCTGATTAATAGAACATGATAAATTCTTGAATTTTTTACAGAACTCTGACCTACAAATTTCCCATGTTTTCCTAATTTTTCAGAATTTTTAGAGATGCAGAGGTTTTACATCAATTCGCATCTTTATAGAGTACCCTGTTTAAGACAAATTCTATTTTCTTGTGTTGTTTGCTTATTTTGATGCATCTATGGGCAGTATCATGGGGTATGAACCATGGAAAAGTTGGAATACAGTAGATATTACACCAATATGAATTTAGAATGAATTCACTACAGTACCTAAGTGGTGGTTTTATTTTCTTATACTAACGGAGCTTACGAGTTTTCTGTTGAGTTTTGTGTTGTGAAGTTTTCAAGTTTTGGTAAAGATTCGATGGACTATGGAATAAGGAGTGGCAAGAGCCTAAGCTTGGGGATTCCCAAGGCACCCCAAGGTAATATTCAAGGACAACCAAGAGCCTAAGGTTGGGGATGCCGCGAGAAGGCATCCCCTCTTTCGTCTTCGTCTATCGGTAACTTTACTTGAGGCTATATTTTTATTCACCACATGATATGTGTTTTGCTTGGACCGTCAATTTATTTTATTTTGTTTTTATTGCTGTTTGAATAATATCCCAAGATCTGAAATTCTTAAATGTTAGAGAATCTTCACATAGTTACATAATTATTCGACTACTCATTGATCTTCACATATATCTTTCAGAGTAGTTTGTCGTTTGCTCTAGTGCTTCACTTATATCTTTTTAGAGCACGGCGGTGGTTTTATTTTGAAGAAATTATTGAACTCTCAGTGCTTCACTTATATTATTTTGAGAGTCTTTTAGAACAGCATGGTAATTTGCTTTGGTTATGAATTTTGTCCTGATATGATGGGCATCCAAGATGGGTATAATAAAAAGTTCCATATAGAGTGCATTGAATACTATGAGAAGTTTGATACTTGATGATTGTTTTGAGATATGAGGATGGTGATATTAGAGTCATGCTAATAGGGTAGTTGTGAATTTGAGAAATACTTGTGTTTAGGTTTGCAAGTCCCATAGCATGCACGTATGATAACCTGTGTGACAAATTTGAAGCATGAGGTATTTCATTGATTGTCATCCTTTGTGTGGAGGTTGGGATCGCGCGATGGTTAAATCCTACCAACCCTTCCCCTAGGAGCATGCGTGTAGTGCTTGGTTTTGATGACTTGTAGAGTTTTGAAATAAGTATGTGAGTTCTTTATGACTAATGTTGAGTCCATGGATTATACGCACTCTCACCCTTCCACCATTGCTATCCTCTCTAGTACCGCGCAACATTCGCCGGTACCATAAACCCACCATATATCTTCCTCAAAACAGCCACCATACCTACCTATCATGCCATTTCCATAGCCATTCCGAGATATATTGCCATGCAACTTTCCACCGTTTCATTTATTACGACACGCTTCATCATTGTCATATTGCCTTGCATGATCATGTCGTTGACATCGTATTTGTGGCAAGGCCACCATGCATAATTTTTCATACATGTCACTCTTGATTCATTGAACATTCCGGTACACCGCCGGAGGCACTCATATAGAGTCATATTTTGTTCTAGTAACGAGTTGTAATCTTTGAGTTGTAAATAAATAGAAGTGTGATGATCATCATTATTAGAGCATTGTCCCGGAAAAAAATTAGGCAAAAAAAAGGAAAGGCCAAAAAAAGAGAAAGGCCAAATAAAAAAAGGAAGGCCCAAAAAAGGGACAATGCTACTATCTTTTTCCACACTTGTGCTTCAAAGTAGCACCATGATCTTCATGATAGAGAGTCTCTTGTTTTGTCACTTTCATATACTAGTGGGAATTTTTCGTTATAGAACATGGCTTGTATATTCCAACTGTGGGCTTCCTCAAATGCCCTAGGTCTTCATGAGCAAACAAGTTGGATGCACACCCACTTAGTTTCTTTTGTTGAGCTTTCATACATTTCTAGCTCTACTACATCTGTTGCATGGCAATCCCTACTCACGCACATTGATATCTATTGATGGGCATCTCCATAGCCCATTAGTAGGCCTAGTCGATGTGAGACCATCTTCCTCCATTTTGTGTTCTCTACAACCACCACTCTATTCCACCTATAATGCTATATCCATGGCTCATGCTCATGTATTGCGTGAAAGTTGAAAAAGTTTGAAAAAATTAAAGTATGAAATAATTGCTTGGCTGAAACCGGGGTTATGCATGATTTGGGTACTTTGTGTGACGAAGATGGAGCATAGCCAAACTATATGATTTTGTAGGGATGAACTTTCTTTGGCCATGTTATTTTGAGAAGACATAATTGCTTTGTTAGTATGCTTGAAGAATTATTATTCTTATGTCAAAATTAGACTTTTGTCTTGAATCTGTCGGATGTGAACATTCATGCCACAATAAATAAAATTACATTGAAAATTATGTTAGGTAGAATTCCACATCAAAAAATTCTGTTTTTATCATTTACCTCCTCGAGGACGAGCAGGAATTAAGCTTGGGGATGCTTGATACGTCTCCAACGTATCTATAATTGTTTGTTGTTCCATGCTATTATATTATCCATCTAGGATGTTTTATATGCATTTATATGCTATTTTATATGATTTTCGGGACTAACCTATTAACCCAGAGCCCAGTGCTAGTTTCTGTTTTTTCCTTGTTTTTTGAGTATCGCAGAAAAGGAATACCAAACGGAGTCCAATTGACCTGAAATTGCACGGAGGTTGTTTTTGGACCAGAAGAAGCCCACGAGGTACTGGAGATGGACCGGAGGAGTCCCGAGGCCACCACGAGGGTGGGGGCGCGCCCTATCTCGTGGCCACCTCAGGGACCCCCCCCTTACTTGTTCCTGACTCCAACACCTCTTATATATACCCAAACTTCCAGAACGTAACCTAGATCAAGAGTTCCGCCGCCGCAAGCCTCTGTGGCCATCTTCATCATCTCGGCGCTCTCCATGACGAGGGGGGAGTAGTTCACCCTCGGGGCTGAGGGTATGTACCAGTAGCTATGTGTTTGATCTCTCTCTCTCTCTCTCTCTCTCTCTCTCTCTCTCTCTCTCTCGTGTTCTTGAGATGGCACGATCTTGATGTATCGCGAGCTTTGCTACTATAGTTGGACCTTATGATGTTTCTCCCCCTCTATCTTCTTGTAATGGATTGAGTTTTCCCTTTGAAGTTATCTTATCGGGTTGAGTCTTTAAGGATTTGAGAACACTTGATGTATGTCTTGCATGTGCTTATCTGTGGTGACAATGGGATATTCACGTGATCTACTTGATGTATGTTTTGGTGATCAACTTGCGGGTTCCATGACCTTGGGAATCTATGCATAGGGGTTGGCACACGTTTTCGTCTTGACTCTCCGGTAGAAACTTTGGGGCACTCTTTGAAGTTCTTTGTGTTGGTTGAATAGATGAATCTGAGATTGTGTGATGCATATCGTATAATCATGCCCACGGATACTTGAGGTGACAATGGAGTATCTAGGTGACATTAGGGTTTCGGTTGATGTGTGTCTTAAGGTGTTATTCTAGTACGAACTCTAGGATAGATCTAACGGAAAGAATAGCTTCGTGTTATTTTACTATGGACTCTTGAATAGATCGATCACAAAGAATAACTTTGAGGTGGTTTCGTACCCTACAATAATATCTTCGTTTGTTCTCCGCTATTAGTGACTTTGGAGTGACTCTTTGTTGCATGTTGAGGGATAGTTATATGATTCAGCTATGCTATTATTGTTGAGAGAACTTGCACTAATGAAAGTTTGACCCTAGGCCTTGTTTGAAAGCATTGCAATACCGTTTGTGCTCACTTTTATTATTAGTTACCTTGCTGTTTTTATATTTTCATATTACAAAAACATATATCTACCATCCATATTGCACTTGTATCACCATCTCTTCACCGAACTAGTGCACCTATACAATTTACCATTGTATTGGGTGTGTTGGGGACACAAGAGACTATTTGTTATTTGATTGCAGGGTTGCTTGAGAGAGACCATCTTCATCCTATGCCTCCCATGGATTGATAAACCTTTGGTCATCCACTTGAGGGAAATTTGTTACTGTCCTACAAACATATGCACTTGGAGGCCCAACAACGTCTACAAGAAGAAGGTTGTGTAGCAGACATCAGCATGACAACCTCTGCTTCCCTGTGTGAAGGGCCTATCTTTTAATTTTCAGTATTTACTTTTATGCAAAGAGTCAATAGTATGAATTCTTATTTCAACCTCAACTATCCTGTAGTTGGCAAGCATCATGTGATGGGGAAAGATCTAGGCACATATGACTAGTCAAATATATTTGATCATGAATTATTATTGTTGACAATTATCTCTATGATAAATGAGTTCGGAGGCAAAATATTAAGCCCCTATCTTTCTCTATGTTTGATGGATGCCATTTTTTCTAGCAATATGCGTTGAGTACTAGCAATCATGGAAGACTGTATGACGATTGAGTATGTGGAGCTCTTACCTAGACTATTGAATAAGTTGAATTGCAATTGTTTTGTGACTAAGAATATAGGTTGTTGAGTTTCAAGAGAATTCATTATTTGAACCTTAACATGTGAATTGGTTGCTACTTTAACATTAGAAGTTTTATGACAAATAATTTTTGTATGCTACTAGGGAAAGTGATTGAAATATAATTGATCAAACTTATGCACTTTGCTAGCATTCACACTTCATACATTGTTTCTTGTATCACTTACCTACTCGAGGATGAATAGGAATTAAGCTTTGGGATGCTAATACGTCTCCAACGTATCTATAATTTATGAAGTATTCATGCCATGTTTACAACCATTTTATGTGGTTTTGGTATGATTTGCATGGAACTAACCCGGACTGGCGCTGTTTTCAGCAGAACTACCGTGGTGTTGTTCTTTGTGCAGAAATAGAAGTTCTAAGAATGGGATGAAACTTTTTGATGATTTTTTTGGAACAAAAGAGACCTCCAAAGCTTCGTAGGAGGGCTAGAAGAGCCATGAGGAGGGCACAACCCACCATGGCGCGCCAGAGGGGCCCAGATTGCCTTGTTCGGTTGTGCTCACCTTGAGGCCCATCTTCGCGTGAAACTAACGCCAAAAAATCCTATAAATAGAGAAACCATCAGAAATAACCCTAGATCAGAAGTTCCGCCGCTACAAGCCTTTGGAGTCCACGAAAAACCAATCAAGACCCGTTCCGGCACCCTGCTGGAGGGGGGAATCATCACCTGTGGCCATCTTCACCATCCCGTGGCCACCATGATGAGGAGGGAACAGTCCACCCTCGGGGCTGACGGTTTGTACCAGTAGCTATGTGTTTGATCTCTCTCTCTCTCTCTCTCTCTCTCTCTCTCTCTCTCTCGTGTTCTTGAGATGGCGTGATCTTGATGTATCGCGGGCTTTATTAATATAGTTGGTTCATATGGTGTTTTCCCCTCTCTATCTTGTTGTGATGAATTGAGTTTTCCCTTTGAGATTTCTTTGGATCAAATAATTTTATGGATTTGAGAACACTTGATGTATGTCTTCCTATGAATACCCGTGGTGACAATGAGGTATCTTATTGATTCACTTGATGTGTGTTTTGGCACTCAACTCGCGGGTTCCCGATGTGACGTTGGGGTAATCTATGCATAGGGGTTGATCCACATTCTTGTCTTTGTTTCTCTGGTAGAAATCTTGGGGCACTCTTTGAGGTTCTTTGTGTTGGATTGAGTATTATGAATTTGAAATTGTTTGATGCATATCGTATAATCAACTCATGGATACTCACGATGACATTGGAGTATCTAGGTGGCATTAGAGTTGGTTGATGTGTATCATATGGTGTTATTTTAGTACAAACTCTTGATGGATCGATCGGAAAAGATAGCTTGATGTTATTTTAGTATGAAGTCTTGATAGATCGGTCGGAAAGAATAACTTTGAGGTGGTTTCGTACCCTACAAACAATTTCTTCTTATGTTCTCCGCTAGATAGGAACTTTGGAGTGATTCTTCATCGCACGTTGAGGGGTGGTTATGTGATTCAATTATATTAGCATTCTTAAGAGATTGCACTAGCGAAAGTATGGACCCTAGCCTTGTTTTCAAACATTGAAATACCGTTTGTACTCTATTTCATCACTTGCTACCTTGTTGTTTTTTATTGTTCCTATTACAAAAATCAATATCTACTATCCAAATTACACTTGTATCACCATCTCTTCGCCGAACTAGTGCACCTATAAAATTTACCATTGTATTTGGTGTGTTGGGGACACAAGAGACTCTTTGTTATTTGGTTGCAGGTTGTTTGAGAGAGACCATCTTTATCCTACACCTCCCACGGACTGATAAACCTTAGGTCATCCACTTGAGGGAAAATTGCTACTATCCTACAAAACTCTACACTTGGAGGCCCAACATGAGTCTACAAGAATAAAATTGTGTTGTAGACATGAATGATGCATAATCAAGCATGATGCATGTCTGGTTTAAATAGGCACGCAAGTGCAACAAACAATACTACAAATTAATTGGAGCTCAATATGCAACGACTTGCATATTGACCAAACACCACATCCAATTATTTAGTTTAATCTCGTTCATGTAGACAACAATATTAAATTTTAATTAACATGGCAAGAGGTGAAGCATAATAAAACTACCTATCTGGGCAATTTAAATCAGGCCGAAAATAACAAACAACAATTTCAGAAAATCCCCATGAGCATATTTCAAATTTGGTATTGTTCTGCCTAAACCATATTTTAGAGTTGTTAAACAAGAAAAATAAATGCACCATGTTAATATATACATTTTTCTACCATATTTTCATATAAAGTTTATTTAATTCCAAGCTACGGTCGTTAAGTTATGAAATAAACCATTTTAACATGTCACTTATCCAAATTAATGCAAACAACAATTTAAACATTTTTAATATGGATGGAAGTTGGAAATTATTAATCTACGCAGAATCTAAGCCTTTTACATATATAGTTTGTTTTAGTCCGATGCACGGTTTTGGACTTATTATATGCATGAACATGAAGGAGTTTTGTGTAAAACAGTAATTCTCTGGATAAATGGGTAAATCCATCCTGTGGAAAAAAACATGTATCGGGCCAAAATCTGGATCGAACTGGGCTGCTCACCACGACACTTGTGCCTGCTCAGTGATGGATTGGGGCGACCGAAGGGCGCTACTAGGCTGGCTGCTGCTAGGCCTTGCTGCGCAACTCGGTGCATGAAATGAGTTGGTGCGGTCAATGCGCACGATCGAATCGAGGCCATGGCCTTGATCCAACCTGGATCGAGTGCCGGCTGGCTGCGGGAGAGCTCGGGCATGCGGCTGCGTGTGGGAGGCTGAGATTGGAGTGGCATGGAAGACAAGGGAGGTGGTCAGAGCTGACCGGTGGATCGAGAGGAGTTGGGCAGGTAGGTGGCTGCTGCGATCTGGTTTGGTGGAGAAGCGAGGAGAGGATCCTGAGGGAGATGGTGGTGGCGGCGGACAAGGGACGGATGGGACATCTCCCTAGGAGATAAGCGACAACTACGAATGGCTACGAGTTTTATGAAAACATGCAGATGCAATGCACATGATGCCATGACAACATGCAACAAACCAAATAAATCACATGGCGACAACAAAGTAACTAGAAGGCTTCTGGAGCGTCCATCTTGGGTCATCACAATACTCCCCCACGTACAAGAGATCTTGCCCCGAGATCTAGGGATGAAAAATGGAGAGAGGAGGTAATACTAAGTTGCTTCTTTGACAAACGAGTGGAACCACAAACGTTGAGAGGTTGAACAACTTGAAAGGAAGGACACAACGGAGAAGAACGAGATTTCAGATAGTCTGTTGGACCAGAGGAACAAGGAATACGGCGAGAACCAAGAGCTTAAGTGCCAAGATATACATTGAAACTACTCCAG
Organism: Secale cereale; assembly: GCA_902687465.1. Taxonomy (NCBI): domain Eukaryota; kingdom Viridiplantae; phylum Streptophyta; class Magnoliopsida; order Poales; family Poaceae; genus Secale; species Secale cereale. Next base: position 295,379,328 of record LR738712.1, read on the forward strand.
TTAAGACAAGATAGAGAAGGAATAAGAACGAAAGAATTTGGATAGCACTCCGGTTGAGAATGGAAGGAATTTAACATGAACTTCACGAGATGGGATGATACTTGGTGAGAGAAACAACACAATGCCTCCGGAAGAGATGAAAGAATGTAATGAAAGGAACGGAGAAAAGAACAACTTCTACTACAAATGAACTTGGAAAGCATCCTTACGAAGAAGGGTTGAACGGAGTTGTTGAAAAAGATCAACAACAAAAGGATATGCTTGTTGTCGGCTTATGAAAAACATCTCAAAACTTGAGGTGAAATTCTGTCACTACCAAATGATTGACTAGTTAAGGAATGAAGACATGCATAACTCCACTTCAAAACATAAGAGAGAATGAATTGCACTTCAAAATGCAAGAAGAAGAATACTTGAGCTCCTCCAAAAAGAATCTTGATGAAGACTTCGAGAATGAAATAAATATTTGATGAACCACCATGAGAAACTTCATGAAGAACTCTGATAAGAAAAGGAATGGTAGGAAGGTATTGAAGGTTAAAAAATAACAAGATGAAAACCGTGTGATGATTTAGATGGAGCTCCACGACGAAATAATTGAGAGAGCTTGGAAATCCGGCAGAAAATACGAAGTACTTGAAACCGAGAGTTTTATTCCTCGTGAACAAACTCCGAAGGAAATAATTAATCACTTGGATGAAACGAGAATAAGAATTATGTTATGTGTATCCTTCATCAATTGAATTGATGATAAGCAACGGATTTGGCATACTACTTATTCCCGTTGAAAAGGATTGATAGAAATAGGGCATACTTGGGAATGTCTTCGACGAACCACCGGTAGGAATTGGAACCAACGAATAAATTGATATGAAAACAAGGAAGAGAAAACTTGGATGAATCACTTCAAGAATTGAAACGAACGATGAAAATAGAATGGCTCTCTGGGAAACATTAAAATGCACGAAGACACTTGAGGGAATTTAGATACGAGAGACTGAAGAGATCACGAGCTGACTAAATAATACTTTGAATGAGGCATCAAAAATAATTGGGAAACGAGCGGAGAAAGTTGAAAAATGATGAATTCTTCTAGATTGGTAGCCTTTAGAGGATCAAAATAAAAATAATTCATGAAATGCTTCGGATGTGTGTCAAAAGAATTTCTCATGATCGTTACATTAAGAGGATAGCATCATGCTTGACCCATGAATCTTCACGAGAATGGACCAAGATTTAGGAGAAAATCTTCTTCGGTCTTCAAAACATAGAATGGCGACGAGAATCACCTTGAAGAATTTTTTAGATACTCCAGAAGAATGAAGAACATAAAGGCTGAACCAACGATGAAAAGGATTTGAAAGCAATCTTGAAGAAGTCATATGAATGTTGGAATTCAGTCTTACATCACACTTTGAAAAGAATTTGAGAATAACTCCAAAAAATTGGAAGAATCAGGTAAGATCCTGGGAAAAGACTTGTGGGTTAGGGCCCACTCAGAAGAAAACACCATTGAACATTGCTTGAAATAGATATTGCACCGGTTGAATTAAGCGGCTTGAATGAGATAACAACCTCGAAATAGCTTGAATGGATTAAGAATGGAAATGAGAATCTTCTCGGATATCTTCTACACACCGGATATGAATAGAGAGAGGTGAATAACTAAGAGAGCCTTGGATAAGAAATTCCAACATTGGAAAACGTGTGAAACAAAATGAAGAGATATGATCAATACTAAAGCTTGAATTTAGTCCACCGGAGAAGAAACCAAAATGGAGAATGATAAACTTGACGCTTCCTTAGCATCTTCATGATAATGACCCGATAAGAACATTAAATAAAAAGAATGAAGAGAATTCACATGAATAAAATGGATAATTGACTTGAGATTTCTTACTCTTTGAAGAAAATGGTGGGAGGGTGGGAGAAACAAAGGCAACTTGGGCCGGATGAAATGAACACCGTCGAGAAAACTGAGAATGGTCTGCAGAAGATGAAGAGGATTGAATTAACTCAAAGATGCCTTGCTCATGAAACATCTCTACAAGTTTTTCAACAAGCTTGATATACCTTGGGTTCAATTGCTCTGGGATTCTTATTATGGTTCATCACCACCTCAAGCCACTCGTAGCTGTGGTTCTTTCTGGTGGCGGGATATTCTCAATCTCTATGATAAGTTCTGCACTCTCGCTGTCCCGCAAGTTCATGCAGGGGACACTGTGCTGTTTTGGGTCGACATGTGGCACATTGACAGTAGAGTTATATCCCTCCGGACCAGATTACCACACCTCTACTCATTTGTGCTCAATGACCTCATCACTGTCAAGGATTTTTTTCGGTACACCATCTGAGGCTCAGAACTTTCATCTTCCTTTGTCTATTGAAGCCTTTCATGAGCCTCAGCAACTACAGTCTCTGTTGGCTCCTCTGCATCTTGATCCATCAACAAAAGATATCTGGCAATGGCCCTACAAATCAGGCACCTTCCAGTCCAAATTATACTATGATTTCACCTTCTCTCATATAGTGGTGGATCCAATCTTCAAATGGATCTGGAAATGCTCCTGCACACTAAAGATCAAGGTCTTTGGGTGGTTGCTCTTGATGGATCGACTTAACACAAGGGATATGATGCAACGAAGGCATTGGCATGTAGATGACGCTAACTGTGTTTTATGTCTTCTACCCCATCTTGAGGACCGGGGGCATCTCTTCTTTGCATGTAACTTTAGCCAGCGAGTTTGGAATTATCTTGGAATATCCTGGACATCAGATGGTCACCACTCCACATACTCCATGGCTTTAGCAGCTCGACAGGAATTTGGTCAACCATTCTTCACTGAGGTAGTTTTTACTGCCTCTTGGAATATCTGGACTCAAAGGAATGGCAAAATCTTCAGAAATGAGCAGCCCAGCTTCAGATCCTGGAAACGAAATTTTGTATATGATATTTCTTTACTTGCCCATAGAATCAAATGTAAATATAGAGATAAGCTTCTCTCTTGGATAGCCTCCCTCCGGTAGCTTAGTTGTAAGTAAACTCTCTCCTTCTTCCTTGTATTTACTGTTTCTTTATAACTTCCCCCTTTTTGGGTTATTTTATTAATAAAACACTGTGAGGCTGTTGCCTTGCAGTACATAGTCAAAAAAATTAACTCAAAGAGAAGTGCACCGGTTGACAAAGAATTGACATGGAAATATCGATTATCAAGAAGGATTAGCACTCCCATAGAAACATGTGAACACCGCTTGGAAAAGGTATGGATCAACACTTGACTTCGAAGCAACTCGAATAGCAATACTCAAATCAAAACGAAGGATTGGGACTGCAAAATAAGCCAGAAACAAATACATAACCCATTATTCATCTGTTGGAAGGATAATTATAGATAACTACTTGAATTCTCACCTAAGAACTCCCGAAACTTCTTGGTTATGCAATCTGGTCCCATGGCTACACAGAGCACAATTTCACACTATTCCTAACAGGATATACTACGCTCCAATGTTTCGACTGTGTTCAACACATAACCAATAATTCTCAGAAACTCATGTACCTTAGACCTTCGAAGGACAGGAGCTATACTAGCCATGGCAATACTCCTGAACTCCCTTGCCATTACTCGGTGGCGTCGTGCGCACCCAGCGATTACCCTAGCGGCATGTGCCTCTAACAGTGGGGCTGACCCTTGTTTAAGTTAGGGCCACAGATGTAGCCCCTAATCCCCAATGACACATGCCCCACCTAGCTACCTAATTTAACTAACTAAATTTAGTTTAAATATATAGTATGACACGTGGGCCCCATCTGCCAGGTTTGGCCGGTGAATAGTCAACTCTATTGACTACTAACTGGGTTGTTGACTAAGTCATGTGGGCCCCTGGCCCCACATGTCAGCCTCAATTCTATCCCACCCCTAGGTGACAAAAGTATTTAAATACATTTTTTCAAAAATAATTTAATTCCGGGAATTTCAAAAAAATGATTAAAACTTTGAAAATTCATAGAAAATAATCCGCAACTCGGACGAAAATAATTTATATATGAAAGTTGCTGAGAAAAAAACAATGAATCTGAGTATGCAATCTGTTCATGTGTCACATGCCTCTAGCGTGATGAACTTGGAACTGTCCCCTCACTTTCATTTGTTCAGAAAATGCCAAACATTGGGAAAACATTCCCAAATCTTTTCCTTCTTCATGTGCACCGTGTAGTTCTGTGTTAGATCACCCCTAGCACTGCATATTGTCATGTTATGCATAGTGATGCATCTACTTTCTTTATATTTATTGTTTCTTCCCCCTCTTCTCTTCGGTAGACTCCGAGGCCGCTGTTGATGCCACTGTGATCGACTACGTCGAGGACGACCCTTCCTTCCCAATAGAGCTTCCAGGCAAGCAAACCCCCCTTGATCATTCCTATATCGCCCATTACATTCTCTCTCATGCTTGCATTAGATTTTTATATTATAATTGGTTGCTCCTATTCTGCTGCATTGCCTTCTTTTGGTAACCTATTTTTGTACCTTGCCTACTTATCATATATGCTTAGTATAGGTTGGTTGGTGATCCACCAGTGACTCCCACTTGTCCATGTTGCCCCGCTAGATTACCAGGTGACTTGATCAACGTGATCGACTTCCAGGGCCCGACACATCACCCCCCGCCCTAGTTGTACGACACTATAGGGTTACTATCAAGTGCCGAGGGTGATACCTCGTACAACACTTCTGATGAGATCTCTATAGTGTAGTTAATCTGTCGTCATGTACGGATGGTGATTCCTCCTTCGCCACGCCCAGTAACGACTCTATCGTTGCAACACATCAAGTGTGAACCCTCGAGGGTGATTCCTCTAAGTTCACCTTGATGATGGCATCAAGTGGAATCCATCGAGGGTGATTCCTCGGATTCCCCCTTGGTGTTTTGGACACACGGTTACTTTGACTTTAACCCCTTAACCATCATAAAGACGAGTCGGTACCCGCGAGAGTTACTATTTATGTGGGACTGAAGGGACAGGTGGTACCACCCCGGTTGAGGTGGACCTGAGTTCCCACAGTCTCTTGCGGGTCAGGTTGACCTGGAGGGTACCCGTGAGTTGATGCGTAGTCGGGTTGACTTGGAGGGTACCCGCGAGATTTCTATGTGGCACGGCCAGGCATTCCGGGCCCTTTCCATAAGTCCATGAGATGGGGCGACGGGGTCACATGATCGTGAGTCTCTGCTCATTAACGTGCGCTCCCAAGGCACTAATGATTTGGATATGTGATCTGAGTAGGCCTCTGACCTTTTCTCACTAGCCGCCATGCTGGAATAAGTATGGGCACTATGCGTGGTATGTATCACGAAGCTCTTCGAACGTCAGCGACTGAGCGGTGCGCGCTAGGTTGGATTGTTTAAGCCTGCGCGTGTATAAGGGGGCTAGGTATATGCACCGGCTGCGTACGCGACATGCAGGAGTGCAAAGGGTGATGGGCCCAAGACCCCTGTGCTGAGGATGTAGACCGGCATGCTAGCCTGTCTATTGAGCCTAGGTAGGGCTGCGATGTGTCAATCAGTCGAGGCCGGGTACGATATGATGGTTGGCCCGGCCCTAATTAATCGAGCATGTTGGGTAAGTTTAATCTATCTGAATAGTCATGTCAATGGTAACGGACGCTCGGAGTTGTATCACGATCGATACAACTAGAACTGGATGCTGAGGCATGAAATGGATATGATGGCTCCAGGGTTGCTTTCTCGCAGGGAGTCGACAAGGGATCTCTTGGCGTGGATGCTACAACATAGCTATAACTTATGATATGTTACTCTTATCTCATCTGATGCTGCAAGATGCTTGAAGATTCTAGTCTTCGCTGGGCTAGGCCTTCCCCTCTATTCTGGCATTCTGCAATATAGTCCACAAATACATCCCTTTTTCCCTTGATGCCAATGCATACTTAGTATAGATTTGATGCTTGCGAGTACTTCGGATGAGTACTCATCGTTGCTTTGCTACCCCTTTTGCCCCTTCTTTCTTCTTTCCGGTTGATGCGATCAGATGATGGATCCTAGGAGCCATATGCCACCGCTGATGAATACTACTACCCCAAGGGTGCCAACTACGACGTGGATACCACCAACGACCAGGAGTAGAAAGGGGGCTCCCAGGCAAGAGGCCTTGACTTTTCAGTTCTTGTTGCTTTTGTGCTATCCTTCTTAAGGCAAACTTGTTTAACTTATGTCTATACTCAAATATTGTTGCTTACACCGACTCTTGTGTATTAGAGCCCTCGAGGCCCCTGGCTTGTAATATAAAGCTCGTATTGTTTTAAATTTGTGTCTAGAGTTGTGTTGTGATATCTTCTTGTGAGTCCCTGATCTTGATCGTACACATTTGTGTGTATGATTAGTGTATGATTAAATCGGGGGCGTCACAATAATAGTAGGTGATGTCATATTATATTCACCTAATAAAATAAATAAGCAAAGCGGGGGTTCGGAAGAGACATGGCCTAGAGGAAACTATCTAAACTATATAAGCAACATGAAAACCCTCTCTTGCATCATAGCTCTCGTGGGTATCGTCTCTCACTACAGTAGTCTCGCTCATCCTCTTCTTTTCTCGGTAGCTGCCCGCGGCTACACAATAGAATAAAAACTATCCTTGGGCTAATTAAATTATAAGTGAATATTGAATCTACTCTATAGTAGACGAGAGTTTAGTTATAACCTTAGTTAACCTGGGAAGAAGTAGCAACTTCAGTTTCCAAAAGAAAGATTGCCAGGAAACCAAAGCCGCAATTGGTTTGATAAATACCTACAAATGTTTAGTTGTTCAAGACTACTTTGGGAATGATCACTCTCAGCAATTAACGATAATAAACAAAGAACAAAAATGAGAAAAATAAAACCAGATGTTTTCAACTAAAAGGAATCGTCAAATGCAGCAACAACATTTAAGCATTTTTCTCCAAAATGCACATGAGCTCTGACTGTAGGGAAGAGGTAAAACTTCCCATAAACTTCCTATTAACTAATGAAGTGGTTGTAATTGCATATAAGATTAATGGAACATTTAGCATATCTCAAATAAATAGTTATGATAGTCGTGATCTCAAGAAGAGTAGAAATATGTATCCTATACTCTAGAGTTCAGATATATCAAAAATCATGTCGTCTGACCTCTTTGGAGTTAAACTACTAAAGGTCACTATTAAACTAAACAATCATTCTTATCCTATAACGGATATACTATTCTTTTGATAGGCTCTTATTTTTTACCCTTTAATCATAGAGACACGCTACTACTTAGTTGCACTCCTCTTACTGATGGCACTATGAACTCTAGTTTGTGTGGTGTACTTTATGCATATATACACGAAGTATAAATCCTGAACCTAGCAAGAAAAATGCAAGGGATTACTTGAATATATGATGCTGCACTACACCTATTTTTTAATTGAATTTAAGCCTACCACTTCCTGCTCTCAGATTTTAGTTCATTTATAAACTGTGCATTCTACTCACACAAGTATACCACATCTAATATTCTGCTATAACCCAGACTATTATTACCTTGCCAATTTTTAATTATTATGAGTTTATAATGGAAATGAAGTACCCTAATGTATCCTTATTAAATGACATTACAAACTACGGTTTATCAATGTGTGTGTACTGTTATGCTTACAAACATGCTATGAAGCATCAAAACTGACAAGATAAATGTAAAGGTTGCCCAACAGAGCCTTTCGTACAAGTTGATAAAAAATCTGAGCATCCTTTGAACTGAATAATGAACACTACCTAGGCACTGTGCAAAGAGACAAAACAGAAAGCATTAATCAATTGCTAGGTGTGCCAACTTGTGGTATTATCCTTCATATGCCAATCTCCTATGCTCTAATTTAGCCAATACACACCAAAGCATTTTAGTTTGACTTGTTTTAGTTTTGCATAAAGCAGATAATTAACAGCTAGCCATCGTATCTCGTTGCACTCGTCTCGCTCATCGTCTTTTCTTTTTTTGGCAAGTGTCCACTGAGGGAGTCCTGGACTAGGGGGTCCTCGGGTGTCCGGACCGTTCGATATGGGCCAGACTGATGGGCCATGAAGATAAAGTAGAAGACTATCCCCTGTGTCTGGGTAGGACTCCTATGTGCGTAGAACGGCAAGTTTGGTGTCCGGGTGTAATGAGTTCTTCCTCTGCAAGCTGACTATATACAACCCTAGGCCTTTCTAGTGTGCATATAACTGGAGGGTTTAGTCCATAGAGGCCATCAGAAGAATTACAGGCTAGATAGCTAGAGTTTAGCCAACACGATATCGAGGTAGATCAACTCTTGTAACCCCTATACACATCAAATACAATCAAGCATGACATAGGGTTTTAGCTCCTTGAAGAGGGACCGAACGTGGGTAACCATCATGTCCCTATTGTCCCTTGTTACCATTGATCCTAAGACACACAGCTTGGGACCCCCTACCCGAGATCTGTCGGTTTTGACACCGACATCTGTGCTTTCATTGAGAGTTCTGTTGTGTTATCGAAAGAAGAATCAATGGCTTGCCTCGTCATCGAAAATGGCATTGTCTCCGGGGAGACCTTCCTCCCTGGTCAGCTTTTTGTGTTTGGCGGCTTTGTGCTACGTGCCAACTCGACCGGTCACCTTGAGCAGCTTGATAGCTACGCCCCTGGTCACCAGATCAGGTTTGGAATTTTGAACTACATCGTCGATATCCGAGGAGATCCGATCTTCGAGGGGTTCGCGGCCTCGGCTGCCACTTCGCACCCACACGAAGAAGGCCCTTCGGATCTACTATCAGATCCAGTCCAGGGGTCGACACTCATGTCCGTCCTGGCCTTAGATCTAGAGCGGACTACTTCGTCCAAAGACAGGAGGATAAACCCCGCCAGACTCTCTCCCCTCATGGAGTTTCTAGCAGGAGACTCAGAGGCGATCGTGCCGTCTGCCAACCCGGAATCAAATGGGACTCTTCCCATTATCGAGAAGCCGGACTCGCCTCCGAATACGAACTCCAAACTCTTGGGGTCTGTGCGCATCGGGCTCGGTCAAGTGGTTATCGCTGAGCCTAGCTTCGAAGATCCTCGGACGCCTGTCCAGCTCTCGCTCTTAAACAAGGCGCTAGACTTAATACAATTTCTCGCCATCACGGAGGTGTCACCTCCGAACTATGCCCAGTCCGAAATGGGGGCTGAGACGAGGGAATTTTACGTCCCACCCATGACCTATTTAGTAGCCACTGGCGAAGATTTAATCGACATGCTGGACAACGCTTCTGAAGACATCGATGGCATGGACAACGATGTCGAAGCCGAATCAGGCCAAAACCCGCCCATCACAGGGCGTTGGACGGCCGCTTCTACCTATGATGTATACATGGTGGACACGCCTGAGAAGATGGACGATGATGGCACTCAAAATCCAGACGAGGATAAGGCCGTCGATGAACCACCAAAAAGCTAGCGTCAGCGACGCCTCATGATTGCGTCGGGGAAGGGAAAGCAATACTAGCACCGAAGATAATGACACTCTGGACAATGCCAAAAACCCTGACAACCCCGTCGAGCCCGTGTCCGAGCAGGATGAAAGGGAAGAGTGTCAATTTGGCCCCGAAGAACTCACCGATCACGGGGATTCAGAAGATAGTAACCACTTACCTATGTCCGAAGAGGATGTTACCCTTGGTGACGAAGATTTCATCGTCCCAGAGGAACCCCTCGAACAAGAACGCTTCAAGCAACGGCTCATCGCCACCGCGCGGAGCCCAAAAAAGAAATAGCAGTGGATTAAAGCCGAACAGGATACGCTCAACGATAGATGGACTAAGGTCCTAGCCGCCGAAGAAGGATATGGCCTCGAGCGCCAGACAAAGAGTTATCCCAAATGCATGCTACTGCCACAATTCGACGATGGGGACCTGGTGCCAATACCATCAAGATACAATCAGGCTGATAAACCTGACCGGCTACCACTTGGACGGGACAAAACGGCTAATAACGTCGAACACCAGCCCCCCCACCACCGTGGAGGCAAGGAGACAACGGCTCTGGGCTACAAGTACGACCTATGTCAGGACCTGGCCAATAGAGCCGGCCAGACCACACGGGACGACGGCCATCAAACCTAGCACAACAAATATAATCTAATGCAGCACCAATTTCTGGAAGGTTTAAACCCGTGAACATCGAGCAGTACGATGGAATGACGGCTCCTGGCGTATGTATTGAAGATTTTCTCCTCCACATTCACATGGCTCGCGGAGATGACCTCCACGCCATTAAATACCTCCCTCTAAATATGAAAGGACCAGCATGGCACGGGTTGAACAGCCTCCCAGAGAACACCATTGGAAGTTGGGAAGATTTAGAGGATGCTTTCGGGCCAACTTTCAGGGCACTTATGTCCGGCCACTGGATGCCGATGACTTGAGCCACATAGTCCAGCAACCCGGAGAGTCAGCTTGCAATCTTTGGAATCGGTTCTTAACTAAAAAGAACCAAAGCATCGACTGTCCAGACGCCGAAGCCTTAGCGGCATTCAAACACAGCGTCCGTGACGAATGGCTCGCCCGACACCTCGGTCAGGAGAAGCCGAAGACTATGGCAGCTATGACTACACTTATGACCCACTTTTGTGTGGGCGAAGATAGCTGGTTGGCTCATAGAAGCAATAGTACCAGCAACCTCGGGACTTCTGAGTCCAGGGGTGGCAATGGTAGGCCACGACGCAACAAAAACAAGCGTCGAAACAATAACGGAGAAATAGACGATACGGCAGTAAATGCCGGATTCAGTGGCTCCAAACCTGGCCAGTGGAAGAAGCCGTGCAAAGGCAATACGGACGGTCCATCCAACTTGGACAAAATACTAGAGAGACCTTACCAGATTAATGGCACCCCTGACAAGCCTGCCAACCACACCAACAGAAATTGCTGGGTTTTCAAATAGGTTGGTAAAATAAATACCGAAAACAAGGGGAAAGGACCTCAAAGCGAGGACGATGATGAGCCTCGGCCGTCGAACACTGGGGGACAAAAACAATTTCCTCCCGAGGTAAAAATGGTGAACATGATCTATGTCACCCACATTCCCAAAAGTGAGCGCAAACGCGCATTAAGGGACGTCTACACCGTACAGCCTGTCGCCCCGAAATTCAACCCATGGTCGGCTTGTCCGATCAACTTTGATTGCAGGGACCACCCAACTAGTACCTGTCACGGAGGTTCGGCAGCCCTGGTCCTTGACCCTATCATCGACGGATACCATCTCACTAGAGTCCTCATGGACGGCGGCAGCAGCCTCAACTTAATCTATAAGGATATTGTCCGTCAAATGGGTATAAACCCGTCAAGAATCAATCCTAGCAACACTACCTTTAAAGGAGTGATACCTGGCGTGGAGGCCCGTTGCACAGGCTCACTAACACTGGAAGCAGTATTCGGCTCTCCAGGCAACTTTCAAAGTGAAGAATTGATCTTCGACATCGTCCCTTTTTGTAGTGGTTATCATGCACTGCTCGGACGAACTACTTTCACCCATTTTAATGCAGTCCTGCACTATGCTTATTTGAAGCTCAAAATTCCGGGACCACGTGGCGTCATCACAGTAAATGGAAATACGGAGCGCTCCCTCCGCGCGAAGGAGCATACCACGGCCTTATACGTCTCCAACGTATCTATAATTTTTTATTGTTCCATGCTATTATATATTCTGTTTTGGATGTTTAATGGGCTTTATTATACACTTTTATATTATTTTTGGGACTAACCTACTAACCCAAGGCCCAGTGCAAATTGTTGTTTTTTGCCTATTTCAGTGTTTCACAGAAAAGGAATATCAAACGGAATGAAACCTTCGGGGGAGTTATTTTTGGAACGATGCCTTCACGAGAGACTTGGAGTACAAGTCAGGGAAGAAACGAGGTGCCCAGGAGGGGGCAGGGCGTGCCCAGGGGGTAGGCGCGCCCCCAACCTCATGGGCCCCATGTTGCTCCACCGACGTATTTTTTCCTCCTATATATACCCATATACCCTGAAAACATCGAGGAGCACAAAGAAACCCTAATTACACCGTCGTAACCTTATGTTCCCGTGAGATCCCATCTTGGGGCCTGTTCCGGAGCTCCGCCGGAGGGGGCATCGATCACGGAGGGCTTCTACATCAACACCATAGCCTCTCCGATGAGTTGTGAGTAGTTTACCACAGACCTTCGGGTCCATAGTTATTAGCTAGATGGCTTCTTCTCTCTCTTTGGATCTCAATACAAAGTTCTCCTCGATCCTCGAGGTGATCTATTGGATGTAATCTTTTTGCGGTGTGTTTGTCGAGATCCGATGAATTGTGGGTTTATGATCAAGATTATCATGAACAATATTGGATTCTTTTCTGAAATATTTTATGTATGATTATAATATCTTTGCAAGTCTCTTCGAATTATTGGTTTGGTTTGGCCTACTAGATCTATAGTTCTTGCAATGGGAGAAATGCTTGGCTTTGGGTTCAATCTTATGGTGTCCTTTCCCAATGACAGTAGGGGCAGCAAGGCACGTATAGTATTGTGGCCATCGAGGATAAAAAGATGGGGTTTATATCATATTGCTTGAGTTTATCCCTCTACATCATGTCATCTTGCTTAAGGCATTACTCTGTTCTTATGAACTTAATACTCTAGATGCATGCTGGATAGCAGTCAATGTGTGGAGTAATAGTAGTAGATGCAGAATCGTTTCGGTCTACTTGTCACGGACGTGATGCCTATATACAATGATCATGCCTAGATATTCTCATAACTATGCGCTTTTCTATCAATTGCTCGACAGTAATTTGTTCACTCACCGTAGAATTTTGCTATCATGAGAGAAGTCACTAGTGAAACCTATGGCCCTCGGGTCTATCCTTATCATATTACTTTCCCTTCAACTAGCCAGTTTCTGTCGTCGTTGCTTATTTGCTTTCTTTACTTCCTGTTTCTGTGCCAAAAATACCAAAAATATTATCCTATCCTATCTATCAGATCTCACTCTCGTAAGTGACCGTGAAGGGATTGACAACCCCTTATCGCATTGGCTGCGAGGTTCTTATTTGCTTGTGCAGGTGCGAGGGACTCGCGCGTGGTCTCCTACTGGATTGATACCTTGGTTCTCAAAACTGAGTGAAATACTTACCCTACTATGCTGCATCACCCTTTCCTCTTCAAGGGAATACAACGCAAGCTCGAGAAGTAACGAGAAGAATTTCTAGCGCTATTGCCGGGGAGATCTACGCAAAAGACATATACCAAGTATCTATCACAAACCCTTATCCCTCGCACTACATTATTTGCCTCTCATTTTCCTCTCCCCCACTTCACCCTTGCCGTTTTATTTGCCCTTCTTTTTCCGTGTGTTTTACCGTTTGCTTGCCTCTTGTTTGCTTGTGTGCTGGATTGATTGCTTCTCACTATGGCTCAAGACAATACCAAATTGTGTGACTTATCCAATACCAACAATAATGATTTTATTAGCACGCCAATTGCTCCTAACTTAGATGCTGAATCTTGTGAGATTAATGCTGCTCTATTGAATCTTGTCATGAAAGACCAATTTTCTGGCCTTCCTAGTGAAGATGCCGCTACCCATCTAAACAAGTTTGCTGATTTGTGCGATATGCAAAAGAAGAGGGATACGGATAATGATATTGTTAAATTGAATCTATTTCCGTTTTCACTTAGAGATCGTGCTAAAACTTGGTTTTCCTCTTTACCTAGAAATAGTATTGATTCTTGGAATAAGTGCAAAGATGCCTTTATCTCTAAGTATTTTCCTCCCGCTAAGATTGTCTCTCTTAGAAACGATATTATGAATTTTAAGCAACTAGATCATGAGCATGTTGCACAAGCTTGGGAGAGAATGAAATTAATGATACGTAATTGCCCTACACATGGTTTGAACTTATTGTTGATTATAAAAAACATTTATGCTGGCTTGAATATTGCTTCTAGAAATCTTTTAGATTCGGCCGCGAGGGGCACTTTTATGGAAATCACTTTAGGAGAAGCTACCAAACTCCTAGATAATATTATGGTTAACTACTCTCAATGGCACACCGAAAGATCTACTAGTAAAAAAGTACATGCTATTGAAGAGGTTAGTGTTCTGAGTGGAAATATGGATGAACTTATGAAATTATTTGCTACTAAGAGTGCTTCTTCCGATCCTAATGATATGCCTTTGTCCAGGTTGATTGAAAATAATAATGAATCTTTGGATGTGAATTTTGTTGGTAGGAATAATTTTGGTAACAATGCTTATAGAGGGAACTTTAATCCTAGGCCTTTTCCTAGTAATTCCTCTAATAATTATGGTAATTCCTACAATAACTCTAAAGGAAATTTTGGTAAGATGTCCTCTGAATTTGAGACTAGTGTTAAAGAGTTTATGAATTCGCAAAAGAATTTCAATGCTTCGCTTGAAGAAAAATTGCTTAAGATTGATGAGTTGGCTGGAAACATGGATAGAATTACTCTTGATGTTGATTCTTTGAAACTTAGATCTATTCCACCTAAGGATGATATCAATGAGTCTCTCAAAGCCATGAGAATTTTCATTGATGAGTGCAAGGAAAGAACCGCTAGGATGCGTGCTAAAAAAGATTGCTTTATGAAAGCGTGTTCTTCTAGTTATCATGAGAATAAAGATGAAGATCTGAAAGTGACTGATGTGTCTCCTATTATATCCTTGTTTTCTAGTATGAATCTTGATAAAGATGGGACTGGAGACGAGTCTTCTTTAATTAAAAGGCGTCCCAATGATTCGGAGTTTTTAGATCTTGATGCTAAAATTGTTAAAAGTGGGATTGAAGAGATTAAAACTTTGCATAGTGATGAACCCACTATCTTGGATTTCAAGGGATTCAATTATGATAATTGTTATTTAATAGATTGTATTTCCTTGTTGCAATCCATGTTAAATTCTCTGCATGCTTATAGCCAAACTAAGGCTTTTACCAAACACATAGTTGATGCTTTAATGCAGTCTTATGAGGAAAAACTTGAATTAGAAGTTTCTATCCCTATAAAGCTTTATGATGAGTGGGAACCTACTACTAAAATTAAAATTAAGGATCATGAATGCTTTGCTTTGTGTGATTTGGGTGCAAGTGTCTCCACTATCCCAAAAACTTTGTGTGATTTGCTAGGATTCCATGAGCTTGATGATTGTTCTTTGAATTTGCATCTTGCGGATTCTACTATTAAGAAACCTATGGGAAGGAATGATGATGTTCTTATTGTTGCCAATAGGAATTATGTGCCCGTAGATTTCATTGTTCTTGATATAGATTGCAATCCTTCATGTCCTATTATTCTTGGTAGACCTTTCCTTAGAATGGTTGGTGCAATTATCGATATGAAGGAAGGAAATATTAGATTCCAATTTCCGTTCAGGAAAGGCATGGAACACTTTCCTAGAAAGAAAATTAAATTACCTTATGAATCTATTATGAGAGCCACTTATGGATTGCCTACCAAAGATGGCAATACCTAGATCTATTCTTGTATCGTGCCTAGCTAGGGGCGTTAAACGATAGCGCTCGTTGGGAGGCAACCCAATTTTATTTTATTTGTTCTTGCTTCTGTTTAGGAATAAATATTGCATCTAACTTCTGTTTAGATGTGTTTTGTGTTTTAATTAGTGTTTGTGCCAAGTAGAACCTTTGGGAAGACTTGTGTGAAGTTTATGTGATCATGCTGTAAAAAACACAAACTTTGGCGCTCACGAGATTGGCTGTCATTTTTTACTTGAGAGTGCTTTTTAGTTGATTCTTTTTTAAGATGATTAATAGAAAAATTTCTCACGTCCAACAATTTATTTCAATTTTTTTAGAGTTACAGAAGTATTCGAAAGTTACAGATTACTTCACACTATTCTGTTTTTGACCAATTCTGTTTTTCGTGTGTTGTTTGCTTATTTTGATGAATCTATGAGTAGTATCGGGGTATGAATCATGGAGAAGTTGGAATACAGTAGTTGTAACAGCAATATAAACAAATAATGATTTCATTACAGTACATTCGAGTGGTGGTTTGTTTTCATATACTAACGGAGCTCACGAGAATTTTGGTTAAGTTTTGTGTTGTGAAGTTTTCAAGTTTTGAGTATGGATTTGATGGACAGTGGAACAAAGAGTGGCAAAAGCCTAAGCTTTGGGGATTCCCAAGGCACCCCAAGGTAAAATTCAAGGACAACCAAAAGCCTAAGCTTGGGGATGCCCTGGGAAGGCCTCCCCTCTTCCGTCTTCGTCTATCGGTAACTATACTTGAGACTATATTTTTATTCACCACATGATATGTGTTTTGCTTGGAGCGTCATGTATGATTTGAGTCTTTGCTTTTTATTTTGCCACAATCATCCTTGTTGGACACACCATTTTATAGAGATATATGATTTAGAATTTGTTAGAATACTCTTTGTGCTTCACTTATATCTTTTGAGCTAGATAGTTTTGCTCTAGCACTTCACTTATATCTTTTAGAGCACGGTGGTGGTTTTATTTTGTAGAAATTATTGATCTCTCATGCTTCACTTATATCTATTTGAGAGTCTCTTAGAACAGCATGGTAATGTGCTCTGGTTATAAAACTAGTCCTAATATGATAGGCATCCAAGATGAATATAGTAAAAACTTTCATATAAAGCGCATTGAATATGATGAGAAGTTTGATACTTGATGATTGTTTTGAGATATGAGGATGGTGATATTAGAGTCATGCTAGTGGAGTAATTGTGAATTTGAGAAACACTTGTGTTAAAGTTTGTGATTCCTGTACCATGCGCGTATGGTGAACCGTTATGTGATGAAGTTGGAGCATGATTTATTTATTGAGTGTCATCCTTTGTGTGGAGGTCGGGATCACGCGATGGTTAACTCCTACCAACCCTTCCCCTAGGAGCATGCGTTGAATACTTTGCTTTGATAACTCGTAGATTTTTGCAATAAGTATATGAGTTCTTTATGACTAATGTTGATTCCATGGATTATACGCACTCTCACCCTTCCACCATTGCTAGCCTCTCTTGTACCGCGCAACTTTCGCCGTTACCATACACCCACCATATACCTTCCTCAAAACAGCCACCATACCTACGTATCATGGCATTTCCATAGCCATTCCGAGATATATTGCCATGCAACTTTCCACCGTTCCGCTCATATGACATGCTTCATCATCATCATCCACATAGAGTCATATTTTGTTCTAGCTTCGAGTTGTAATCTTTGAGTTGTAAGTAAATAAAAGTGTGATGATCTTCATTATTAGAGCATTGTCCCGTGTGAGGAAATAAAAAAAGAGAGAGAAAGGCCAAATAAATAAAAAAGATGGCCCAAAAAAAGAGGGGGCTAATAAAAAAAAGGAAAAGCCCCTCCAAAAAAAAGAGAAGGGACAATGCTACTATCCTTTTCCACACTTGTGCTTCAAAGTAGCACCATAATCTTCATGATAGAGAGTCTCTTGTTTTGTCACTTTCATATACTAGTGGAAATTTTCATTGTAGAACTTGGCTTGTATATTCCAATGATGGGCTTCCTCAAAATTCCCTAGGTCTTCATGAGCAAGCAAGTTGGATACACACCCACTTAGTTTCTTTTGATGAGCTTTCATACACTTATAGCTCTAGTGCATCCGTTGCATGGCAATCCCTACTCACTCACACTGATATCTATTGATGGGCATCTCCATAGCCCATTGATACGCCTAGTTGATGTGAGACTATGTTCTTCTTTTGTCTTCTCCACAACCACCACTCTATTCCACATAGTGCTATATCCATGGCTCACGCTCATGTATTGCGTGAAAGTTGAAAGGTTTGAAAGAATTAAAGTGTGAAACAATTGCTTGGCTGAAACCGGGGTTGTGCATGATTTCAATATTCTATGTGATGAAGATAGAGCATAGCCAGACTATATGATTTTGTAGGGATAACTTTCTTTGGCCATGTTATTTTGAGAAGAATTGATTGCTTTGTTAGTATGCTTGAAGTATTATTATTCTTATGTCAATATAGACTTTTGTCTTCAATCTTTCGGATCTTAACATTCATGCCACAATAAAGAGAATTACATTAAGAATTATGTTGGTTAGCATTCCACATCAAAAATTCTGTTTTTATCATTTACGTACTCGAGGACGAGCAGGAATTAAGCTTGGGGATGCTTCATACGTCTCCAACGTATCTATAATTTTTTATTGTTCCATGTTATTATATATTCTGTTCTGGATGTTTAATGGGCTTGATTATACACTTTTATATTATTTTTGGGGCTAACCTACTAACCCAAGGCCCAGTGCAAATTGTTGTTTTTTTGCCTATTTCAGTGTTTCGCAGAAAAGGAATATCAAACGGAGTCCAAACGGAATGAAACCCTCGGGGGAGTTATTTTTGGAACGATACCTTCACGAGAGACTTGGAGTACAAGTAAAGGAAGAAACGAGGTGCCCACGAGGGGGCAGGGTGCGCCCAGGGGGGTAGGCGCGCCCCCACCCTCGTGGGCCCCATGTTGCTCCACCGACGTACTTTTTCCTCCTATATATACCCATATACCCTGAAAACGTCGAGGAGCACGAAGAAACCCTAATTCCACCGCCGTAACCATCTGTTCCCGTGAGATCCCATCTTGGGGCCTGTTCCGGAGCTCCGCTGGAGGGGGCATCAATCACGAAGGGCTTCTACATCAACACCATAGCCTCTCCAATGAGTTGTGAGTAGTTTACCACAGACCTTCGGGTCCATAGTTATTAGCTAGATGGCTTCTTCTCTCTCTTTGGATCTCAATACAAAGTTCTCCACGATCTTCGAGGTGATCTATTCGATGTAATATTTTTGCGTTGTGTTTGTCGAGATCCGATGAATTGTGGGTTTATGATCAAGATTATCTATGAAAAATATTGGATTATTTTCTAAAATCTTTTATGTATGATTATAATATCCTTGCAAGTCTCTTCGATTTATTGGTTTGGTTTGGCCTACTAGATCTATAGTTCTTGCAATGGGAGAAGTGCTTGGCTTTGGTTTCAATCTTGTTGTGTCCTTTCCCAGTGACAGTAGGGGCAGCAAGGCACATATAGTATTGTTGCCATCGAGGATAAAAAGATGGGTTTATATCTTATTGCTTGAGTTTATCCCTCTACATCATGTCATCCTGCTTAAGGCGTTACTTTGTTCTTATGAACTTAATACTCTAGATGCATGCTAGATAGCGGTCGATGTGTGGAGTAATAGTAGTAGATGCAGAATCATTTCGGTCTACTTGTCACGGACGTGATGCCTATATACAATGACCATGCCTAGATATTCTCATAACTATGCGCTTTTCTATCAATTGCTCGACAGTAATTTGTTCACCCATCGTAGAACTCTGCTATCATGACAGAAGCCACTAGTGAAACATATGGCCCCTGGGTCTATCCGTATCATATTACTTTCTCGTTAACTAGCCAATTTCTGTCGTCGTTGCTTATTTGCTTTCTTTACTTTCTGTTTCTATACATATAATACCAAAAATATTATCCTATCCTATCTATCAAATCTCACTCTTGTAAGTGACCGTGAAGGGATTGACAACCCCTTATCGTGTTGGCTGCGAGGTTCTTATTTGTTTGTGCACGTGCGAGGGACTCGCGCGTGGTCTCCTACTGGATTGATACCTTGGTTCTAAAAAACTGAGGGAAATACTTACGCTACTGTGTTGCATCACCCTTTCCTCTTCGAGGGAATACAACGCAAGCTCGACAAGTAGCACGGCCCTAGCGGTCGAAGTACAAGGCGGCCTCATCAAGGCAAACAACTCATCGGTCATAATGACCCGAGACACTGCTAAACATGTCTGACCCGTGATACAATGCGGTAGCTTGGTGGAACCTAAGCTTGAGTAGCAGTTTAGCCTCCGCCAATTGCCCCATAAGGTTGTGGTATACGTACCTCACGTACATAACTATGCCCTCAAAATACCTTGGGCAGCACCGGAGGCACACTGCGGAAAAGGTCCATAGTACGGCTTGACCCTATTAGGACCTCAAATATTTATCCACTGTAGGTTTGTTAAGGAACATACCTGATCTGCGGTCATGCGGGAACTTCTTTCTAGGTTCCTATTTTTAGCAGACGACCAACAGAATCCTCCCCTTCAAGGATGTCTCACCAAGGAGAAACGGCGCAGACGTGCAGCAGGGCATCATTGGGATTCTTAAACCATTTCGTTTAGGCCATGTGTAAACCTTTCCCTTGTATAAACTTTTGGCATGTAAAATGACCTCGATGTTTTTGGCATTATCTGTAACACGGCTCGATGTATTAATCAGGGTATAAAGGAAACTAACGATCACCACTTTGTTTGGCAGTACTTTTATTTTATATTATCATCTGTGTTCCCTCCCTACCTCAGACTGCCACACGTGCCTTAGTCCGACCTTAACACCGGGGGCTGTGTCCGGCCCTGCGCATTTTAAGTCTGAACACCTATAGGGAACTCTTCAGCATCCCGGATATTGCAATATATGCATCGGCTCCGAATCATGTCTTGGGTCTATAGTTGAGTTGCCCGGCTCCTGTGTTTACCACCTTGCGTCCCGCTTGTTCGGCTAAGGTAGTAAAGGGAGAACTACCGCGATCGTATTTCTAGTTCGTCCGGTTAGGTACCTCAGTAGAGAAAGCCGAAAACTAACTGTCAAGATAGGCGAGCGATGGTCGGCGATTCGGTGACTTAGTATTATACTACAAATTGTTAGCGATTCACCCCATGTTACACGAGGGGCTAGTCTTTGCCCAGCCGCGTGGAAAAGGCGCCGTAGTATGGAATAGCCGCACACGCACAAGAGGCTAGTACTTAGCTCCACAGTCAAACTCCTCTGGCTAAGTGAAAGTAATAAAGCTACATTGTCCAATTGCCTGGTTCACCTCGCGGACATCTCCTTTACGGACCAAGACGTTGGATAAAGTGTGGTCCCGTGTTATGCCGAACACCCCTGTAGCATCTACATGGGGGCCGAAGCCGACGACTGGAAACTTTCAGAAATATAACAGTAAACGGCCGCATAGGAGAAAAAGTCACTCGAATAGAAGGCGCAAATATAGAGATATGACAGCATGGGTTCATAACATAGCTTGTACAACCCAAACACATTCAATCAAATATTACGTCATTAGAACATTAACCCTCTATCACTCGGGCTCCTTCTAGGACGTCATCGAAGTACCTCTCCAGCTTCCGATGATCTTTGCCTTCGGGCGGACCTGCGGTTGCCACTTCGGTGGCCTTCATCTTCGCCCATTGCATTTCGACGCTGGTGAAGGCCATCCGGGCACCCTCTATGCAGGTCGAGTGCATTACAGCATCAATCCATGGCCGCGCATCAGCAAGCTGCTTCACTAAGCCTAAGTAGCTGCTAGGAGTCGGCTCGGTCGGCGAGAGTTGGACTATTTGGTCCTTCGTGGCCAAACCTACAACCCTATGCAGCTCCACCAGCTGCTTCAGCTGGTCGTTCAGAGGCGTTGGATGTTCCGGCGCAAGAAATTGTGACTAGAACAGCTTCTCGGTCGAGTTCCCTTCCTGGGCTCGGAAAAACTATGCGGCATATGTGGCACTCTTCGAAAGATCTGCAAACGCACCTGTAGAACTCCACACTCGGGTGAGCAAAGCATACATGTGACCTCCAAATATACTATGCAAAAGAAAGGCCTTACCAGCCGCTATCTACCTCGCATGGTGGATCTCTTCGCGAGCGCTCCGGGACTCGCTCCGCGCCTCTTTGGCATCATGGAGAGCCTTGGCAAGCTCGGACGACTCGTCCGAAGTCTTCTGCTCCAAGGTTTCGCATTTGCTGATGGCATCCTTCAGGTCCTGCTCAACTTCCGCCACCCGAGCTTCGTGTTGGCGACGGGTAGCTTGTTCGGCCTCCAGTTCAGCAGCCGCTTTGTCTTGCAGCTGCCTTATTCGCCTCTGCCTCCTTTTTGGCCTGGGCAAGGGCGCCTTTGAGGGTATCGACCTTGGCTGCGCCAGTTGTGATCATAATCAAAGCATTCCATGAGTTCACATCTCAATATACATATCATCTCCGATATGAAATTAAATTTTTTAACATCATGTGCATACCTTGTGTTTCGTCGAACCACTTGTTGACGCGATTGAGTTCCTCGTCGACCACCCAAAGCTTTCGATTGAGTTCGGAAACTTCTGCGGCCTACGCGGTTGCCGCCAACATGGAGGCTTGTTTCAATACCAGAAAAGTATGTTACACTCCCTAATACTATATGGATCCTCTATCTGGTTTCTTCCAAACCGGACAGAGCATCAGGGGCTACTGTCTGTACATAGGTTCATTCTTTTACATGAATAACTGTAAAGTTTTTTTAGAACATTACGTCACATACATCAAAGCCCGTCAGTAGGCTATTGAAGGCTTCATTCAGTCCATTTTTAGCGGACAAAACTCTCCATAACTGCACCCATCGTGGTGCGGTGCTCCGCCACGACGGAAGCACTTCGCAGTGCTTCCTCCAGAGCGTTGGCCGCCTCCGGATTAGTGGAGGCTGTCGATGGAGCTGGTGCTCCTCCCCTCTCTTTCGTAGGGGGCTGCTTATCCGATCCCGGAGCCATAATGGCCGCCAGGATGGTGTTTGGCTGGAGCCCGAATTGCTTGGGCTCCCCACTGTCGGTGGTCATGGGGATCGCCTCCCCTTGGTTTTCGGTGACCGAGGTGTTAACCTCAGGCGCTCTCTTGTCAGCCCCGCTCGTCCCCTCTCGGTCAGGGAATGTCCTCAGGGATGACACTTCAGTGTCCTCCATGACGGTAGGTGAGGGGGCTCGCAGGGGCGTATCACTCTCTTCCATTTTGGGTGGCAGAGAGTTCCCCTCCGATAATGGAGTATCGGGGAGCGTGCGGGGAGGGTTGAAAGGTAAATAAAAAAATAACTTACATAATGAAAGCAACTAGACGAAGATAACCGCGAGTTTCCGAATACTTATGATTCGGCCAGGGGATTCACCCTGAGAGGTCTCTTGGGGACTACTTTGGACCCTGAGTCCGAACTGTTCGGGAGGGTCAGCTTCCTCCTCCTGGGTGCCTTCCCCTCCGGGTCTTCGGAGGCCGCCCTCTTCTTCTTCCTCCCCTTATGGGGGGGTCGCTTTCCACCTCCTCCTCCTCTTCATCCTCGTCTCCTTCGTGGGAGGAGAGGGCTACGGTCTCTCCATACACTGGTTCCTAAGAACCCTTGGGGCGGAGGCCGCCCTTGGCCTCCTTGCCCTTCTTCTTCTTGGCCTTCTTCTCCGGCGCCTGATAGGGCATCGGGACCAGCATCTCAGTCAGCTGGGGTGTGGCCGGGCCCTTGGGCAGCGGTGTCGGACAATTGATCTGCTCTGCCTTTTCCGTCCAGACCTGTAAGGAATGTAAGCAATATAATCACTATTATATCTGAAATATTAACCGGATAAGTCTTCGGAAAGATTATGCTTACCACCGAGGCCAGGTTCTTGATGCTGAGTCTGATGTCCTCGTTCTTCTTCGGCCACTTTTTCTGAGCCTTGAAGAGTTGCTTCCACATATCTTCGTGCGTGGTGCCGAAGAAGCGCTTCATGGTCTGTGGCTCCTTCGGATTGAACTCCCACATGGGGGAGGCCCGAAACTAGCAAGGAAGGGTGCGGCGGAAGAGTATCACTTAAATCAAGTTAGTGAGACTAGTGTTCTCACCCAACATATCGGAGATGCATTCTAGAGCATCTTCACCTTCGATTTGCACCCCCAATCAAGGCCCTTGGCGATCCATGAGGTGAGTCTCACTGGGTGTCCGGATCTGAAGTCGGGCGTGGCTGCCCAGGTGGCGTCATGGGGTTCAGTGATGTAAAACCACTCCTGCTGCCATACCTTACATGTCTCCATTAATGCCCCTTTTGGCGAGATGGCGTTGGGGAGCTTGCTTACCATAGCTCTGCCACAATCCGCGTGCTATCCGTCGACCACCTTCTACTTCAGATTGAAGATTTTGAGCCATAGGCCGAAGTGTGGCGGGATGGGGAGGAGAGCCTCACACATGACTATAAAAGCCAATATGTGGAGGAAGGACTTTGGGGCTAGATCATGGAAATCTAGCCCGTAGAAAAACAAAAGATCCCGGGCGAAGGGGTGGAGGGGAAATCCTAGCCCTCTAAGGAAATGGGGGATGAACACGACCCTCTCACCGGGCTCTCGAGTAGGAATAACCTGATCTTTGTCTGGGATCGTATGCGCGATATCCGCAGATAGATAGCCCGCGCTCCGGAGATCCTTGACGTCCTATTGAGTGATGATGAGGCCTCCCACTTGCCCTTAGAGCTGGACCCGTCCATTGCTGGAGAAGGAGGCAGCGGTGGAGGAGATCAGAGTTGTAGGCGCTGGAGCTTGGAGATTGGGAGACAGAGGCTCGAGGAAGGTGTGAGGAAAAAGGAGGGATCTTTATCCTTTAATAGACGGTGAAAATGCCAAGCGTCCCCCTCTCAAGCCATAAAAATCGCCTGTTCTCAACGAGATCGTGTGTAAGGTGCGGTTGGATTACCCAAATCATATTAATGAGAATCCCGTAATGGGCGGGCATGATCTCTGTTTTGACAAGATGTGTCAATGAAGGCTAGGCCTCGGAACGCGAAATGAGAGCCATGAGAACGGTTTGAAATGTTAAAGATTCAAGTGTGATGCTTCATCGAAAAACTTGTCAGTAAAGACACTATTCTTATTTTGACGTCTTGCCTTCGTGGCTAAGGGTTCTATTAATTATGCAGAGCCGGACATAGTTTCTTTATGCAGGAAGCTAACTTGAAGTATTCGGGAGAAGGAACCCGCATTGCAATGTCGTAGAAAATTCATGTGTCGAACACATCATCATCGAAGACTCGTTCAGGGGCTACTGAGAGAGTCCTGGACTAGGGGGTCCTCGGGTGTCCGGACTATTCGATAAGGGCCGGACTGTGGGCCGTGAAGATAAAGCTGAAGACTATCCCCCGTGTCCGGGTAGGACTCCTATGTGCGTAGAACGGAAAGTTTGGTGTCCGTGTGTAATGTTTCCTTCCTCTGCAAGCCGACTCTGTACAGCCCTAGGCCCCTCCGGTGTGTATACAAACCAGAGGGTTTAGTCCATAGAGTCCATCAGAAGAATTACAGGCTAGACAGCTAGGGTTTAGCCAACACGATCTCGAGGTAGATCAACTCTTGTAACCCCTATACACATCAAATACAATCAAGCAGGATGTAGGGTTTTACCTCCTTTAAGAGGGCCCGAACCTGGGTAAACATCGTGTCCCTATTGCCCCTTGTTACCATTGATCCTAAAACACACAGCTTGGGACCCCGTACCCGAGATCTGCCGATTTTGACACCGACATCCACAGCCACAACAGCATGAAGAAAACTATCCTTGGGCACATGAAAATACAAGGAAATGTTGAATTTGTTCTACAGTACAAGAGGGTTCAGTTATCACCTTAGCTCACCTGGGAAGTAACACTCAGACAACATGTATGCCTTGTTCTCCAAATGTACATATAGGAAGAGGCAAAGTTCAACAATGCCTTAATAGTATTCATGGACATCACAATTCAATGGTCAGTGTAAAAACTATACTGAAAAGAAAAGGGAACAGAACGAAGCCAGGTTTTTACATCTAAATGGAATTGTCAAATGCAGAAATAACAAATGTGCATTTTTCTTCAAATGTACAAATAGGGAAAGGCAGAAGGAATAGACATTACGCATTACAGTGACACTGTACCCAAACTCATGGCATGAGCTGAAACAATCTAGAAATGGTTATATAGCATATGTTGGTTTGGACACGTCCAAGTTCAGGCATACTGCAACTCCATCAATGAGAGCTTGAAGCAGAGTAATGGGTCAAACAACACTGTAAGTCAAACAAACAGTCCAAAGAGACAAATACTAGCAAGGGATTGCCGAGAATTTTGCCATGTGCTCTTTTATTTGTCCAAATAACTTCACATTTGGTGCTAAAGTTACTAATTCATCTTAGAAGAAGGAATCCATCATGAGATGGAAAGGAGAGATCAAAATCACTAACTATCAACTTAAATAAAGATGAATCCATCTAACAATTTTGAAATTGTGAGAGGGGAAAAGGGGAGTTGAGCCTACCTCGGTGTTTTGTATTGTGGCATCGAGCAAGAGCTGCTGGTCATGCCTTCATGGAGGAGGCGCTCCATCGAGGAGCCACCACGTGTGCAATAGCATCAAAAGAGCTGTAGCCAGGGATGTGACAAGGATATGGCGTCAGACTGCCTCTTTCCCCTTACCGTGTGAGCTCCTTATTTCACTCCCTCAATTCACATATTCTCCTATTCCCTTTCACTTGCTGCCATCCATCCTAGACTGATCCACAACCCTGGAAGCTGATGGGGCGAGGTAACACTCGCAGGAGGCACCGTATGGTGGAGGAAGGATGGTGGCAGCCTAGCCCCTTGCCGCTCAGCAGGGGCCAATCCATGGCGCTGAATAAAATCAAGTGTTGCCACCGTCACCCTTTGCCCGCAGGCTGCCGCCGCTAGAGAATCTTGCCCCTGCGCCCACACATCTCAAATCCGGTTCGAAGTGAATAAGGATGTATGAGATGTGGGAGTAGGGCGCGAGAGGATGGAGGTGGAGCGCAGCTGCGGGCTCGCGGTGGCTGCGGGGTTTGCTGGAAAGGGGTTAGAGTTGTGGGCAGCTGCGGAGGACCTGTTATGTTTTCTTTGGTTTAGTGTGGTGGTGATGGATGGGTGCAGTGCGTGAGGATGCTGAAAGACCTCACGCGCGTTGCGCTTTCTCTCGCACATTGCACGGTTCTCGCGCTTGCGCCAGCCACAAAGAGATAGGTGACGGCTCACACACGACCTCGGGCACACAGCGTATTGGTTGACTTTCACCATGGTTCAAAAACCCACAAACAACAAGTTGAATCACACGAGCAAAAAGGCCACGAGTCAGCCAAACATGAAAGCAAAGAATCAGTAACATTTTTTACCACGTAGTCAACTGATCCATTGTTCGACAGTGGAAGTCAAAGCTCATCCGATGGCCACGAACGTGCCAATCTGAGGGAGCTCCATGGAGGAGGGTCGGCTAGCATTCTTATAGGTTAGAATATGACAAAAGTTTAATGAATATGCTCCGGCTTAGATGAAAATCATCCGGGTTTATGTAAAATGTATCTAAATTTGAATGAAAGTCGTCTAGTTTGTTCAAATTTATTTCTTTTGGTTAAATTCCATTCAAAACATGGCCGCGCATTTGCGGATAGCTTTGAATGGCCTACTCCGGTACCAGTGTCTAGACCGATCCACGGACAAATGTGGTGTCCGTTTTACAGGATGCCCAAGATACAGATAGAGATAGAGAGAATCTTTTTAGCGATAGTATATCCATTTATGAGCCGTAAACTTATCAAGAGTACCCAAATGATAACGCCCACACGTGTGGCAGTTTTGCAACTCAACCACACGCGTGGATCATCATCCAGTCAAGTATGCAGGAATCTTGACACAATTTGGCAGAATTTGTGTGCCACGTAAGAAGGGGCTGGTGTGTGGGCGTTTAACAGTTTCGCTCGGACGCCCATTTCTCACACGGAGAGGTCGCGATTGCCAAGAGGATGTGCGGTAGAACTACAGTCGCACCCACACACCGCACACGTCTCCTCTTCATCCCTCCCCCGTCTGCTCTTCCCCTCCCCCGCGCTGCAGTTTCCCCACCCTGCCCAGCTTTTATTCCCATTTCTCGACATGAACACCCCCATTCGAAGTACGGCAAGTTCTAGGTGGAGCAGAGGAGAGCGGGCGGGGGCGGCGGAAGAGTCGCGGGTCTTTGTGGCCATCACTAGTGTTCAGGAAACCGGAGTGTCATCGCCGGAGCAGTCACCGTGTAGAGGTAAGGTATCGACGCTTCAACTGGTCCCAATCTGCCTCCCCTCTTCCTGGTTCACATGCTGCTCAAATCCTTGAAGATTCGGGTGGACTTCGATGCACTCGAGTGCTCCTCGTCGGACAGGGAGTCGCAGGTGTGCCATTAGACTGGCATTACCTAGTTCTGTTGCCGCCGTGGTGGAAGTCACGCCGGCGAGGCTCGCCCGTTCTACGGCGATCTCTCTGTTTTCAGAGATTAGATGCCTTCAAGTCTAGGTTGCAGCGATCCTGTTGTTTTTTGTTAGTTTGATGGTCTCGTAGGTAATGTAGGGGTGATGCTTGTGATCAAAATTCGGGCCTGGGAGTAGGGTATGAACCCTAGATCTAGTTATCTACATTTCAATTGTAGGTTAATGGCAGTTGGATGTTCCATGAAACTGACTTAATTGCCATGTTGTTTTGTGCAAACATGGCAACCTGAATCTACTAGTTTAGCTGCAGCTTTCCTAGTAGATGGAAACTACCTATTTGAACCCAAACTAGTAGTTGCCATGTTTTTGCACTGATTCAGTGGTCAATTTACCCATTGTGCTTGTAAGCAGACAACAACTGCATGTTTTACACCAAGACTTTATTTGACATGTTGTTTTGTGCAAACATGGCAACCTGAATTGGTTAAGCTACAATTTGCCACTCTGTTTATTGTTAGTAGATGGAAACTACTTATTGAAACCAAAACTGTCAGTTTTGCCATGTTTCTGCACTGATCCAGGGTGTCAATTTCATACTGTGCTTTTAAGCAGATGGCAAATGCCTCTTTACAGCAAGACATTATTTGCAATGCCTATTCTTGAGTGTTTCTATTTTGACAGCTCCTTGTTGTGCTTAGGAGCACATGACAACTACCAGTTTACCCTAAGATATTAATTGCCATGCATTTCAGGTGTTACATGGCAATTCCCCTACTCTTTTTTCAGTTTGCAGGTGGCAACTCCCTCTTTTTACACAATATACTTTTCTCAGTACAAATGGCAGTTTTATTTTGTCGTTGACGATATCCATTGCCTTATTACTTCATGCATCTATTTTGCATTTTTTACTATTTTTTCCATTGTACTTACATGTACTTGTTCTTACCGTAGCATCATGGTTCGCGGGGACCAGCAAAACGATGATGATGACTTCATGGAGGCACCACCACAGAATCATGCGGCTGGTCATATGAAAGACGGTGATGGGGTTTTTCCCCTGTTTATTGTGTTATTATAAATATTGCATTCATTTTTCAGTAGTATTTTTTAGCATATTAAACATGGCAAGAATGACCTTTTTTGTTATGTAGAAGAAAAAATGCCCGCCCAATAGGGCTTCGCAAGTACGCCTGACTATATTGACCAAGGGTTCTAGTGATGATCAGAAGAAAGCTGCTGGTGATATGGGGATGCAGGCGTTGATGGAAATTCGATGCCAAAATCTAGTGAACCCAGTATGTGATTGGCTCGGTCAGATACACGACCCTCCGTCCAAGGAATTTTTTATTCCAGGACGTGGAAGACTCCCTTTGGACGTGGAATCTGTTTTCTGCACCTTGGGTGTCCCCCGTGGGGAAATCAAAGTTCCTTATGAGATGAACAATGAGATTGAGGAAGTTTTGTTCGCACATTTGTTTCCTTGCAAGGCATCCATGCCTAATACGACTGTGCTTGAAACTTCGCTGGAGGGCATGACAACCCATGGTGAGGTATTTAAGATGAAGCTGCTAATGTACTTGATCTCGACTGTCTTTGCGCCTATCTCGTGAAGGAAATATGCCCTAGAGGCAATAATAAAGATGTTATTTGTATTTCCTTATATCATGATAAATGTCTTTTATTCATGCTAGAATTGTATTAACTGGAAACTTAGTACATGTGTGAATACATAGACAAAACAGAGTGTCCCTAGTATGCCTCTACTAGACTAGCTCATTGATCAAAGATGGTTATGTTTCCTAACCATAGACATGAGTTGTCATTTGATCAATGGGATCACATCATTAGGAGAATGATGTGATGGACAAGACCCATCCGTTAGCATAGCACTTTGATCGTTTAGTTTTACTGCTATTGCTTTCTTCATGACTTATACATGTTCCTATGACTATGAGATTATGCAACTCCCGAATACCGTAGGAACACCTTGTGTGCTATCAAACGTCACAACGTAACTGGGTGATCATAAAGATGCTCTACAGGTGTCTCCGAAAGTATTCGTGGTATTGGCATAGATCAAGATTAGGATTTGTCACTCCGAGTGTCGGAGAGGTATCTCTGGGCCCTCTCGGTAACACACATCATAATAAGCCTTGCAAGCAAAAGACTAATAAGTTAGTCACGAGATGATGTGTTACGGAACGAGTAAAGAGACTTGCCAGTAACGAGATTGAACTAGGTATAGAGATACCGACGATCGAATCTCGGGCAAGTAACATACCGTTTGACAAAAGGAACAACGTATGTTGTTATGCGGTTCTGACCGATAAAAGATCTTCGTAGAATATGTAGGAGCCAATATGAACATCCAGGTTCCGCTATTGGTTATTGACCGGAGATGAGTCTCGGTCATGTCTACATAGTTCTCGAACTAGTAGGAGTCCACTCCCTAGCCGCACCAGGAGAGGTTGGCCGGCCTCCCTCCCTTGCTCCTTTATATACGGGGGCAGGGGGGCACCCAAAGACACACAAGTTGAATTGTTTTAGCCGTGTGCGGTGCCCCCCTCCACAGAATCACACCTCGGTCATACCGTCGCGGAGCTTAGGCGAAGCCCTGCGCCGGTGAACACATCATATCCGTCACCACGCCGTCGTGCTGACGAAACTCTCCCGTGAAGCTCAACTGGATCAAGAGCTCGTGGGACGTCATCAAGCTGAACGTGTGCTGAACGCGGAGGTGCCGTACGTTCGGTGCTTGATCGGTTGGATCGCGAAGAAGTTCGACAACATCAACCGCGTCACTTGACGCTTCCGCTCCCGGTCTACGAGGGTACGTAGACACACTCTTCCCTCTCGTTGCTATGCATCTGGTAGATAGATCTTGCGTGATCGTAGGAAAATTTTAAAATACTACGTTTCCCAACAGTGTCATCATGAGCCAGGTCTATGCGTAGATGATATGCACGAGTAGAACACAATGAGTTGTGGGCGATACTAGTCATACTGCTTACCAGCATGTCATACTTTGCTTCGGCGGTATTGTGAGATGAAGCGGCCCGGACCGACATTACGCGTACGCTTACGCGAGACTGGTTTCACCGTTACGAGCACTCGTTGCTTAAAGGTGACTGGCGGGTGTCTGTCTCTCTCACTTTAGCTGAATCAAGTGTGGCTACGCTCGGTCCTTGTGAAGGTTAAAACAGCACATACTTGACGAAACATCGTTGTGGTTTTGTATGCGTAGGTAAGAACGGTTCTTGCTAAGCCCGTAGCAGCCACGTAAAACATGCAACAACAAAGTAGAGAACGTCTAACTTGTTTTTGCAGGGCATGTTGTGATGTGATATGGTCAAGACATGATGAGTTATACGGTTTTGTATGAGATGATCATGTTTTGTAAAGTTATCGGCAACTGGCAGGAGCCATATGGTTGTCGCTTTATTGTATGAAATACAATCGCCATGTAATTGCTTTACTTTATCACTAAGCGGTAGCGATAGTCGTAGAAGCAATAGTTGGCGAGACGACAACGATACTACGATGAAGATCAAGGTGTCACGCCGGTGACGAAGGTGATCATGACGGTGCTTTGGAGATGGAGATCAAAAGCACAAGATGATGATGGCCATATCATGTCACATATTTTGATTGCATGTGATGTTTATCTTATTATGCTTCTTATTTTGCTTAGAACGACGGTAGCATTATAAGATGATCCCTTACTAAATTTCAAGGTATAAGTGTTCTCCCTGAGTATGCACCGTTGCGAAAGTTCGTCGTGCCGAGACACCACGTGATGATCGGGTGTGATAAGCTCTACGTTCAAATACAACGGGTGTAAGCCAGTTTTGCACACGCAGAATACTCGGGTTAAACTTGACGAGCCTAGCATATACAGATATGGCCTCGGAACACTGGAGACCGAAAGGTCGAGCGTGAATCATATAGTAGATATGATCAA
Organism: Secale cereale; assembly: GCA_902687465.1. Lineage (NCBI taxonomy): Eukaryota > Viridiplantae > Streptophyta > Magnoliopsida > Poales > Poaceae > Secale > Secale cereale. The sequence continues at coordinate 295,411,384 of LR738712.1, forward strand.
CATAAGATGTTCACCATTGAAAACTACTCCATCTCACGTGATGATCGGACATGGTTTAGTTGATTTGGATCACGTGATCATTTAGATGACCAGAGGGATGTCTATCTAAGTGGGAGTTATTAAGTAATATGATTAATTGAACTTTAATTTATCATGAACTTAGTCCTGGTAGTATTAGCATATCTATGTTGTAGATCAATAGCTCACGATGTTGCTCCCCGTTTATTTTTCGTACGTTCCTAGAGAAAACCAAGTTGAAAGATGTTAGTAGCAATGATGCGGAATTGTTCCGTGATCTGAGGATTATCCTCATTGCTGCACAGAAGAATTATGTCCTTGATGCACCGCTAGGTGACAGACCTATTGCAGGAGCAGATGTAGACGTTATGAACGTTTTTGACAAAAGCTCGATATGATGACTACTTGATAGTTTAAGTGCACCATGCTTTACGGCTTAGAACCGGGACTTCAAAAACGTTTTGAATGCCACGGAGCATATAAGATGTTCCAAGAGTTGAAATTAGTATTTCATACTCATGCCCGTGTCGAGAGGTATAAGACCTCTGACAGTACTTTGCCTACAAGATGGAGGAGAATAGCTCAACCAGTGAGCATGTGCTCAGATTGTCTGGGTACTACAATTACTTTAATCAAGTGGGAGTTAATCTTCCAGATAAGATAGTAATTGACAAAGTTCTCTAGACACTATCACCAAGTTAGTAGAACTTCGTGACGAACTATAATATGCAAGGGATAACAAAAGGAATTCCCAGCTCTTCGCGATACTGAAGTAGGCGAAGGTAGAAATCATGAAAAAACATCAAGTGTTGATAGTTAACAAGACCACTTGTTTCAAGTAAAAGGCAAAGGGATAGAAGGGAAACTTCAAGAAGAATGACAAGCAAGTTGTCACTCCCGTGAAGAAACCCAAAGCTAAACTCAAGCCTGAAACTAAGTGCTTCTACTGCAAAGGAAATGGTCACTAAAAGTGGAACTGCCCTAGATACTTGGCGGATAAGAAGGATGGCAAAGTGAACAAAGGTATATTTGATATACAGATTATTGATGTGTATTTTACTAGTGTTCATAGCAACCCCTCAGTATTTGATACTGGTTTAGTTGCTAAAGAGTAGTAACTCGAAATGGGAGTTGCATAATGAACATAAACTAGTTAAAGGATGAAGTGACGATGTGTATTGGAAGCAATTCCAAGATTGATATGATCACCATCGCACACTCCCTATACTTTCGGGATTAGTGTTAACTAAATAACTGTTATTTGGTGTTTGTGTTGAGCATGAATGTGATTTGATCATGTTTATTGCAATACGGTTATTCATGTAAGTTAGAGAATAATTGTTGTTCTGTTTACATGAATAAAACCTTCTATGGTCATACACCCAATGAAAATAGTTTGTTGGATCTCGATCGTGTGATACACATATTCATAATATTGAAGCCAAAAGATGCAAGGTTAATAATGATAGTGCAAACTTATTTGTGGCACTGCCGTTTAGGTCATATTGGTGTAAAACGCATGAAGAAACTCCATAATGATGGACTTTTGGAATCACTTGATTATGAATCACTTGGTGCTTGCGAACCATGCCTCATGGGCAAGATGACTAAAACTCCGTTCTCCGGAACTATGGAGCGAGCAACAGATTTGTTGGAAATCATACATACTGATGTATGTGGACCAATGAGTGTTGATGCTCGCGGCGGGTATCGTTATTTTCTGACCTTCACTGATGATTTGAGCAGATATAGGTATATCTACTTAATGAAACACAAGTCTGAAACATTTGAAAAGTTCAAAGAATTTCAGAGTGAAGTAGAGAATCATCGTAACAAGAAAATAAAGTTTCTACGATCTGATCGTGGAGGAGAATATTTGAGTTACGAGTTTTGGTATTCATTTGAAACAATGTGGAATAGTTTCACAACTCACGCCACCTGGAACACCACAGCGTAATGGTGTGTCCGAACGTCGTAACCGTACTTTATTGGATATGGTACGATCTATGATGTCTCTTACCGATTTACCACTATCGTTTTGGGTCATGCATTAGAGACAGTTGCATTCACGTTAAATAAGGGCTTCATCTGAATCCGTTGAAACAACGCCTTAAGAACTGTGGTTTGGCAAGAAACCAAAGTTGTTGTTTCTTAAAGTTTGGGACTGCGATGCTTATGTAAAAAAAAGTTTCAACATGATAAACTCGAACCCAAACCGGAGAAGTAAATCTTCATAGGATACCCAAAAGAGACTGTTGGGTACACCTTCTATCACAGATCCGAAGGCAAAATATTCGTTGCTAAGAACGGATCCTTTCTAGAAAAAGAGTTTATCTCGAAAGGAGTGAGTGGGAGGAAAGTAGAACTTGATGAGGTAATTGTACCTTCTCCCATATTGGAAAGTAGTACATCACAGGAAATTGTTCCAGTGATTCCTACACCAATTAGAGAGGAAGTTGATGATAATGATCATAAAACTTCGGATCAAGTTTCTGCTGAACGTCGTAGATCAACCAGAGTACGTTCCGCACCAGAGTGGTACGGCAATCGAGTTCTGGAAATCATGTTACTAGACCATGATGAACCTACGAACTATGAGGAAGCGATGATGAGCCCAGATTCCGCAAAGTGGCTTGAAGCCATGAAATCTGAGATGGGATCCATGTATGAGAACAAAGTATGGACTTTGGTTGACTTGCCCGATGATCGGCAGGCCATCGAAAATAAATGGATCTTCAAGAGGAAGACCGACGCTGACGGTAATGTTACTGTTTACTAAGCTCGACTTGTTGCGAAAGGTTTTCGACAAGTTCAAGGAGTTGACTACGATGAGACTTTCTCACCTGTAGCGATGCTTAAGTCTGTCCGAATCATGTTAGCAATTGCCACATTTTATGAAATCTGGCAAATGGATAACGAAACTGCGTTCTTTAATGGATTTATTAAAGAAGAATTGTATATGATGCAACTAGAAGGTTTTGTCAATCCTAAAGGTGCTAACAAAATGTGCAAGCTCCAGCGATCCTTCTATGGACTGGTGCAAGCATCTCGGAGTTGGAATATACGCTTTGATAAGTTGATCAAAGCATATAGATTTATACAGACTTGCGGTGAAGCCTGTATTTACAAGAAGTGAGTGGGAGCACTACAACCTTTCTGATAAGTATATGTGAATGACATATTGTCGATCAGAAATGATGTAGAATTTTCTGGAAAGCATGAAGGAGTGTTTGAAAGGAGTTTTTCAAAGAAAGACCTTGGTGAAGCTGCTGACATATTGGGCATCAAGATCTATAGAGATAGATCAAGACGCTTGATAAAACTTTCGATGAGTACATACCTTGATAAGATTTTGAAGTAGTTCAAAATGGATCAGTCAAAGAAGGAGTTCTTGCCTGACTTGTCAGGTGTGAAGTTGAGTAAGACTCAAAGCCAGACCACGGCAGAAAAATATAGAGAGAATGAAAGTCATTCCCTATGCCTCAACCATAGGTTCTATAAAGTATGCCATGCTGTGTACCAAACCTGTTGTGTACCTTGCCATGAGTTTGGCAAGGAGGTACAATAGTGATCTAGGAGTAGATCACTGGACAGCGGTCAAAATTATCCTTAGTAACGGGATGACTAAGGAAATGTTTCTCGATTATGGAAGTGATAAAGAGTTCGTCGTAAAGGGTTACGCCGATGCAAACTTTGACACTAAATTCAGATGACTCTAAGTATCAATCTGGATGCGTACTGAAAGTGGGAGCAATTAGCTAGAGTAGCTCTATGCGGAGCATTGTAGACATAGAAATTTGCGAAATACATACGGATCTGAATGTGACAGACCCGTTGACTAAACTTTTCTCACGAAGCAAAACATGATCACACCTTAGTACTCTTTGGGTGTTAATCACATAGCGATGTGAACTAGATTATTGACTCTAGTAAAACCTTTGGGTGTTGGTCACATGGCGATGTGAACTATGGGTGTTAATCACATGACGATGTGAACTATCGGTGTTAAATCACATGGCGATGTGAACTAGATTATTGACTCTAGTGCAAGTGGGAGACTGAAGGAAATATGCCCTAGAGGCAATAATAAAGATGTTATTTGTATTTCCTTATATCATGATAAATGTCTTTTATTCATGCTAGAATTGTATTAACTGGAAACTTAGTACATGTGTGAATACATAGACAAAACAGAGTGTCCCTAGTATGCCTCTACTAGACTAGCTCATTGATCAAAGATGGTTATGTTTCCTAACCATAGACATGAGTTGTCATTTGATCAATGGGATCACATCATTAGGAGAATGATGTGATGGACAAGACCCATCCGTTAGCATAGCACTTTGATCGTTTAGTTTTACTGCTATTGCTTTCTTCATGACTTATACATGTTCCTATGACTATGAGATTATGCAACTCCCGAATACCGTAGGAACACCTTGTGTGCTATCAAACGTCACAACGTAACTGGGTGATCATAAAGATGCTCTACAGGTGTCTCCGAAAGTATTCGTGGTGTTGGCATAGATCAAGATTAGGATTTGTCACTCCGAGTGTCGGAGAGGTATCTCTGGGCCCTCTCGGTAATGCACATCATAATAAGCCTTGCAAGCAAATGACTAATGAGTTAGTCACGAGATAATGTATTACAGAACGAGTAAAGAGACTTGCCGGTAACGAGATTGAACTAGGTATTGAGATACCGACGATCGAATCTCGGGCAAGTAACATACCGATGACAAAGGGAACAACGTATGTTGTTATGCGGTTCGACCGATAAAGATCTTCGTAGAATATGTAGGAGCCAATATGGGCATCCAGGTTCCGCTATTGGTTATTGACCGGAGAGATGTCTCGGTCATGTCTACATAGTTCTCGAACCCGTAGGGTCCGCACGCTTAAACGTTCGTTGACGATATAGTATTTAATGAGTTATGTATGTTGATGACCGAATGTTATTCGGAGTCCCGGATGTGATCACGGACATGACGAGGAACTCCGGAATGGTCCGGAGATAAAGATTAATATATGAGATAATAGTGTTTGACCTCCGGAAGGGTTCCGGAATTCACCGGAAGAGGTTCCGGATGTTTCCCGAAGTGTTTGGGTACAAGAACACGTTATTTGGGCCAAAAGGGAAAGCACACAAGGTTTTTGGAAAGCGCAAAAGGAAGTTTTGCGGAGTCCAGGGGCCAGACGCCAGGGTCCCTGGCGTCTGGGTCCAGACGCCGGGAACCCTGGCGTCTGGCCCTGGAGTCCGAGAAGGACTCTTGCCTTACGGGTGAAACCGGCTTTGTGAAGGCTTTTACTCCAAGTTTCGACCCCAGGGCTCAACATATAAATAGAGGGGTAGGGCTAGCACCCAAGACACATCAAGATACACCAAGCCGTGTGCCGGCTACCCCGACCCTCTAGTTTATCCTCCGTCTAGTTTCTGTAGTGCTTGGCGAAGCCCTGCAGAGATTGTTCTTCATCAACAACCGTCACCACGCCGTCGTGCTGCCGGAACTCATCTACTACTTCGCCCGTCTTGCTGGATCAAGAAGGCGAGGACGTCATCGAGCTGAACGTGTGCTGAACGCGGAGGTGCCGTACGTTCGGTACTAGATCGGGACGGATCGTGAAGGTGCACGACTACATCAACCGCGTTGATAAACGCTTCCGCTTTCGGTCTACGAGGGTACGTAGACACACTCTCCCCTCTCGTTGCTATGCATCTAGTAGATAGATCTTGCGTGATCGTAGGAAAATTTTGAAAATACTACGTTCCCCAACATCTCGTCACTACGCCCGAGCAACAAGTGATTCCCTGTCCCTGTGAATGTTCTTTGTCTATTCTTTTCCTACAATCTTCTGTTTTGATGTCATGTACTAGCATGTTCCTGCCAATTGAAGTTTTTTGACTGTTCACGTGTTGGTTTGTTTTTAATCTTGTGCAGGCGAAACTGAAAGATGTTAAAAATATAAATTTGTGTAAATTCATTGCCGACTTCCTGCATGATGCATTTGCAAATAAGATGTACCAGAAGGGATGCCGCCTACACCTAATTGTAATTTGTCTGGTCGCAAATGCTTTTAACACGGTTCATTCGTTCCTCATTCACAATAAAGAGAACCCACATTTTGTTAATGTACGGTATTCAAGGTTGAAACGTACTTCATTTGGATGCCTTTTAGGAAGTGAACAAAATGGGAGGTGTACTTGAACATAGTTATTAATTTTTACAGTTGTTCATATGTGGCAACCAAATTGTTTTGCACATGGCAACTCTGCTTGGCCATACTTTGTGAACTCTAGTTGATCCTAAATGTGATTTTTAATTTCCTAGCAGATGGCAACCCTAATTGATCGTATACGACAACTTTTATTTGTTTTTACATGTCAAGTGTAGTTGTTGACACATGGCCTCTACAATTGATGCTACATGGCAATTACATTTTAAATCACACATAGTGTACACTTTCTCTCAAATGTTCATTCTTGGTTTGTTATTTTTTGGTTTGTTTAAGTGGTGTTACATGGCAAACATACGTTCATGTACATGGAAAAAAATTCTATTTTAGTTTGACACATGCGAGACTGCATTGCCAATCACATGGCAACCGCAGTTATATTTTTCCTTTTTCCGTAATTTGCAATGTATTTTGCACAATATTGATTCCTGACAGGTTTTCATTTACTTAGTTTCTTTTTTCTGTATAGCAGCTCAAGTACGTCAAATGCCTTGATTTATCTACTGTCAATTTACTGAGTTAGGATGTCCTCCTCCTCCACATAAGTTTGTTGTCTCTGCCTGGAGTTATGATGCTGTCAAGGCTGTGCTTGCCGCGGATAGGATATCTGAAACAACATATGACAAATTGCAGGTTAGTTTTACCTTCCTTCTTGCACGATATTTTTGAAGTTCAGTGCTGGAAAAATATAGAAACCTAAAATTGTTCCCTTTCAGTGGTTTATAGTATTTTTCAAAAGGGGATATATAGCGTATACAACATGGCAATGTGTTTGTTTCCCCATGGCAACTGTACAACACATTACATGGCATGCATATTACAATCTGTGTATTCAAATGTGTCTTTGCATTCCATACGTCCACCTCAATGCATTCATTACGGCTAACAAACTATAAAGCACTTGGCAACTATGGTTGTCTGCACGTGGAAACTATGGTTGTCTCCATATGGCAATTATGTCGTCCCCCCTCGAACTTTTTCCTTGCGATCCATGACCATAGTCACTGTTTCTTCTTGACCTCTCTTTTTGCTATTTTTCAGCTGATGGCCAAGCATGCCATTTGAGTACAGTGTGTTTGGTGGACCACAAAAGTTCGGCAAGTGGATGGATGTGCATTCAACTCCATCTTGTTTCGCCGAGGTAATTAAGCACGCATTTATTTTTCAATGATATTTTCTTGCATTTGACTTCTTTTATGGTTTTTTGCATTATTTTGTACTCACATGTACCAATGTGTTTGAAATTGTTACTTTTGGTTATGATCAGGCCAGGGCTCCTATTGACCACCTAGCTGGGCAATTTGCTTCTGGCATGACTAATCTTCTTGGGAAGTTGGTCGAGGGCTGGACAACATTGAATGGTTCTGATAGCGATGCGGTTGCGAGGCAGTTCACGTCTTTTTTCGGAGAACGCACACATCGTCCAACTGGTTGTCGTGGCCGGTATGACTACAACAGTTCTCAGGACCTTTCTGACATGCGAGAGGAGCTATTCGGGGATGGTTTTGGTGGCGTGGATACTGGTCTCGACAAGCATGGTGACGATGACATGGAGAATGTGCAACATGACACTGGCCACGATGAACCTTGGGAAGTTCATGTAGGATGTAACAATGATACGGCTCCACCGAATGTTCCTCGACCAGAGGGAGGCATTGCCTCAACTGTTGCGGGAGACACTAGCATTTCTCCCTCGAAGAGGGGTAGGGCTCTAGAGGATGCTGCTCAGGGCCCTGGTGGCAAGAGGTGTAGGACCGATCCTATTGCTACTAGGAGGAGGTTTGCTATTTATTCTTTGTGTCATTCGTTCTTCTTATTTCACTGTCTTTTCGTGATATGTATGCCATGATTTTGAGTTCTCGTACTTGGTTTTTTGCATTTTTTTGCTTTTTTCATTTGTGTGTAGTGAGGCGGCAGCTGGTGGCCGATCAGTTAAACAGAAACAAGCAACCACTCCCTCTCGTGTTTCTGCCCAGCTGAATAAGGGGGCACCCATAGCTGCTGCCATCACTTCCACTCGATCGTCTCCTCGAACATCATCATCCAATACCGGGAATCATGTTGTGCTGGAAGACTTTACGAAACAAGCAAGAGGTAGGTTCTTCTTTTTTGTAATTTTTTTGTTATCGAGCTATCTTCAATGTGTCATAATATGCAATACATTTTCTTTGATATTTTCATGGTAATTACAGCATGTTGAGCATGGCAAATCATTCATAATCTTCGCGCAAAGTTTGTTTGATGCATCCCGTAATCATAGGCAAGATTATTGCTTCCAACGTGGCAACTCTGGATTGTCTCGCATCCCGACTACTAACGTTGACACATGACAACTCTTGTTTTCTCGCATGGCAACTACTAACTTTGACATATGGCAACCATTGCACATCATGTATGTCAATTCCTGCTTTGTTTTAAATGGCTAGTCTGCCATATGACACATGTCATTTTAAGCTGACTGCCATGACAATTACTTGTTCTTGCATCTCATCTTTCTACTTCACGTGTTATTTTTAATGGTTGTCTTTTCATTCCACAATTTTTGTAGGGTAAAGAAGACTAGTTCATGCTCGGTCAATCGGTGTACTAAAGACGCACTAGAACGCATTCACTCCAAGTTATCGACGTCTGTCAATGCAGAGATTCACGAGTTGCCAGTTGACAAAGTTGTCGCTCCACTGTCCACTGTTTCCGCTAGTTCTGATGCATGCAAGCATCCATCTCCACCGGTTGCGGATGTGCATACTACAATTGCAGGCATCAGTACATCCAGCAGCAATGAGTCAGTATCTTCCAGGACTATTGAGATAGTGCATACCCTGGTGGCAAAGAGTGATGCTGTCGTGACCCATGTCACCCGCTCAGCAAGTGTTGAAGTGGACGCTCCCGAGCTCAACCTACATAAGGAAGATTCCCACTCATCTGCTATGGATTCCATGTGTGGGGCTGATGGCACTTGCGTGGCCAAGAAAGAAGGGGATGCAGCCACATTTCAGTATCAGAGGAGATCCACAGATGACTCTAACTGCACAGATGCTACAGCGGCTGCCGGCACATAGGATGCTACTGCAATCGGTTTGTGAGCAGGCATGTCACCCAGGTGTAGCTCCCGCAAGAATCCTACACAGTCATCCCATGCATCGGAGATACTTAAGAGCAGAGGTGACACCGGTTATGTACCTGCTTCCACACTTTTCCCACCTTTTGCCCAAAGCAAAGCAGTGGAGAAGACGGAAGTCTGTAATACAACAGATGCAGGCGGTAAGCAGTATACCAACGAAGGAGATGGATGTTCAGAGCAAACGACGTCCTTTACTGCCGAGGAGAACTCCAATTTAAATCTGCATACTTCTAAGCTCCATGTCAACATCGATGTCCCGTACAACCCAAACAAGAAGATAGGCAAGAAGGTTGTGATTGAAATACTTGACAGCACGCCTCGTCCTACCAACAAGCCTGATGATTGTGTGGCAGATGAGACTGACATGTTTGTTGTTTTGTCACCTTTAGATTCTGCTAAACAGTTTGTTTAGAACCGATTGATTAGTAGGAGAGGCACCCCATGGCTTTCACCCCACCAAGCTGCGGCCCTAGGATTGATCGCAGTCAGGCTGAACCAGCCATCCATCGTATGCATGTTTCTTTTGCTTTCCCGGCACACACGGTCCCGGTGAAGGCGCAGCCCATATCTGATGGCAGGAAGGCTATCAAGTTTGCAGACCCAATAGTGCAAGGTAAACTCTTTTTTTTTCCCCTTTGTTCTATCTATTTTTGGATCTTCATGGCAAGTTTAGTTTGAATTGTGATGGCACATCTTATGTGATGTACATGGACTTTTCAGTTGAGATTTCATGGAAACTTCTATATTTGTTGTTATCTTTTTTTATCTGCCTGAACCTCGACTGTCATGCAATTGTAGTTAATGTAACTTGTGTTGCTTCCATAGTACGTAGATGGCATTTGCAGTTGACCTAACATGGCAGTTGTTGTCCACATAACGTGGCAAATGATATTACTCTGACATGGCAACTATTATTTAACTTGGCATGGCCAACGCACTCTCAATCACACATGGTTTCTATAGTTGTTGTCACATGGAAACTGTAGTGCATTGCACATGGCAAACTTTGTTTCGAATTGACAAGTGAAAACAACATTTCTCTTAGCATGATAGTTCAAAGTTTGATCTTTGCACAAGAACTTGTTGTGTCCAATTCTTATCCCCGGGTTCTTTTCTTTCAGTAACCCGTGAGGAGATTTCGCCGTCTCTTGATAAAGCTTACCATAGTATTGAGCAGGATGCCTTAAACAGGAGGTCATCGTGGAATCAGGGTCAACCAAGTTCCGACGCTCCTGCTGCACTAGTATCTGAAGATATTGTCAGTAGTGCAATCCCTGGTTATGTGAGGCAAGCGAGTGTAGTTCACCCACCATTGGCGAATGATTTTGAGCCCGGTATTAGGGTTACAAAGGAATAATATCTTCTCTATGATATTGTCAAGCGTTTTGGGAATGCGAGGTCGAACTACAAATACATGAAGAACCTGAGAGATTAATGACCACACCACACAACCCCTTACTTGCTTTTCTCGATGTTTTGCCTTTTTGCCATGTTTTGTTTATTTTATTTAGTTTTCTTAGTAAATATGCTTCTTTTGTGTTATATCATTTTCATACAGCTCGTGTTTGGACAGAACTAAAATCATTAACTGTGAAGCAATGTACGTTGACATGGGTGATCTAGCTAAGTCTGTGAGGCTCACTGGTAAAATTTCATTGAATGTAGTTGCATGTGGGATCAACTACATCAACAACCATGTCGACATTTGTGCCAACAAGATGATCATGTCCTACAACGTGACCATGAAAATATGGGATGGTGACTTCCACCATGCCATCCTTAGGAAACATTTTGTCGTGCATGGTGATTTCAAGCTCCCACTGAAATAAATTGTGAGTGTGTCATCTTTCTAGATGTTTTATTTTCCATGTTATGTTTGTGCATAGTTATATTCCATCTGTAGGTTAGTTACTTTCATGGCAACCGTTCCCAGGCAAAAAAAGTGTCAACTTTAATGAAACTCGTGCGGCAACTTAACTGAAATGTGATGGCAATTTTATTGAAACATGTATGGCAACTACTGACAAGTACACATGGCAACTGAACTCTCATTTCATACAATCATGCTACCAAATGCACTTTTTCACGTGTTCAGTTACCCATTGATGCATGCTTCATATAGCCATTTTATTATGGCAAGACTTGTGCACAGCACATGGCAACTACATCCAGTTTGTTTTCATGTCAAATCTTTTTTATTTCCTTCTACTTGCATATCATGTTGCCCATGTTCCAACTGCTTGAACCAGATAATCTAGTTAACAAGTGTGGTCACCACTACTCCATTTGCCTTGACCTGAAGTACCAACTGTTAGGGCTTGTCTCTCTCTAAGTGGTTTTGGTGATTGATGACAATGCGTTTACGGACTAATCGTGTGCATTGAGCATTTCAGATATTCGTCTATATGGCACAAGATGATTTCTACTCCTCGGTGTTTAAATAGAAGATGGTGTTGTTTCCTGCATTTCTGATTTGGTGGACTTGAGTCATAGGAAACACCGTACTATCAAGAGGGGATTCGTATCAGAAAGGTTAGGGTGGAATCAACACGTACACATCTACCTTGCACACCCAGCTCATTTCCTCTTCTTTGGAGTTTGCTTTATCGCGAAAGTGGGACTTGGGAGGTGCTAGCGGTAGTACCGCTGGACCAGAGCGGTAGTACCGCTTACAGCCTCAAGCGGTAGTACCGCTGCCTCGCGGTGGTAGTACCGCTCGTGGCCATCAGCTGTAGTACAGCTCTGGCTCTGCGCTGCTGCCGCCTCGACTCGAGACTCACTCTTCTCGTGTCAGCTTCATCCACAATAACATTTTTCTTCCTCTTATTTGTAGCTCTTCCAGGTTTGCTTGTAGCAGCAAAAGTATCAGCATTAATTTCCACAAGGCTTGCGGAGCTGGAGTGCTGGGAGACCTGTTGGGAGGTGGTTAAGGTTTGGAAATTCAAAATGCATTTCTGCCTAGCTCCTTTAGATCCCTCAATATCCATAACCTGACAGCTGACATTGACAATGTTGGTGTTACCAATCATAGGGATGATGTTCTCATTGTTGGCAGCCAGGCTGTTAATTAGCTTTTGAAGTGCATATATATGCTCAGTTTTGCCTTCAATAGTAATGTTATCCTGAGTGTCAGAGATCTGGCTTTCAGCAGGGATGTCATTGTAGTTCATGTTGCCATTCTGAGGGGAGAATATAGGGCTGTTTTGAGCTTGAGGAATAGGAATGAATTCTTCCTCCACATCAACAGAAGTTTCTACATTGTTGCTCTAAGGAGTATTGTTACTAACATAGATAATTGGGGCATCATTGACTACAGCAGGAGCATCATTCACAGCATTGGGATTCTCATTCTCAATAGCAGTGGCCTCATTGGCAGAAGAAAGGTCCTCATTCACAGCAGCATTAACTTCATTAACAGCAGCATTGGTTACATTCATATCAGTATGGCCTTCATTCTCAGCAGCAAGTGCAACATCAGGTATGTTGTTGCCAATAGCAACCTAAAATTGTTCCTGGATCTCTGCAACATTGAAATATCCATCAACGGCATGCACATCCTCATATGGGGCACCCAGATTCTCATTGTGAGGATTGATAATCACTTGCTCTATAGGAATATTTCCAATCACTTCATCATGCTAGAAACCACCATGAATATGTGGCAGTGCGTGAGGGTTTCCATCATCAGGGGGCAGAGGATCTTCATTACCACCCTTCTGACCAATGATCTCTCTAGATAAGATATAAGTAGGGCATGTCCGGAGTCACCGTAGCCAATGTCATCAAGATTGCGCAGCACAACGATGCTCAAAGGTAAAGTATTGGGGTTAATAACTCTAACATTCACAATAATTCTTGTTTTGTCCCTAGGATCTTTATTCCCAATAAGAAATCTACCATAGGGGGCCACAGTGCGACTAATCACGTTCACATCCCAGCACTCAAGAGGGTAGTTCATAAGCAAGAGCTAGACATCATGAGTAAAAGTAATACTGCGATAATTCAGACCACGGTCTTGCCTAGAAATCCTCAAGACAGAGTCTCCGATCTGATATGGGCTATTGGCAATGGCGGTATTTTGAGAGCATGCAGTAGAGCGAATTGAATAAGAGCATATCCCATACCACAGTGCGAGGAGTAGTTGATGCGCCAGCCTCTATTTTCCAAGAAGTTGATGATCATGGCGTTGGCGCCATGGAATTCCTTAGGGGCAATGCCAGGGACCAGTGTGGCGATTGCCCACTCGTCGCAAACCATGGGAAGTTCGCCACCCACAATAACATAGCCTCTCTACTCACGTAGGGGGCCAGGAGCAACAATGGTAGTGCCAAGAGGTAGGTGGGGATATGGGTTGCATGGGCAGCACGCCATGGGAGGTGAGCTCGAGGTGGGCGGTGGGATGTGAAAAGTAGAGGATGGAGCAGAAGGCGAGGAGGTAGGGCGATGAGCAGAGGTGCTAGGCTTATGAGGGGTGGCAGGCTGCTTTGCCCGATATACACGGGTGTTGTTGTGTTTAAAGAAACAATATCTGGCGATATGGTTGTATCTGAAACAAACTCTGCACCTGATTTTATTTGGGTAGTTAATGCGATAATGATCAGGTCCAAGGCATCGGTAACAGATCGGCAAGCTTGTGGTGTCTAGCGCATTAGACTATGCGGCTTCCTCTGGGCTGGGCTGAGGAGCGGGCTTCATAGGATGGGTTGGCCCATTACGGAGAACGCGTGGCCGATCAGAGTTTGAAATTTTGTTGTGCTCAGTGGTATGTGATCTGCGTTGCATGGAAAGTGGTTGAGTGCATGCACGTTCGTCGCGACGGGTGCCATGATCCAGATTTTGAACATGAGTTGTAATGGGGATCCGGTTGGCACCAGATAGAAGAGTAGAATTGCCATGAGGATCAGAGTCTTTCAGCATCTCAGGTTCCTTAGAAAGGTCATAATGGATGCGCTTGTATACTTTGCTAATAGGAACATGAGGGTGTGTGTGTTTACCTTTTTTCTGAGACACTGTAGTCCATTCAGCATCTTGCTCAGAGTACCACATTTTTTTCTTCATATAACCAATTTGCACCACCATTGCTCCATAGGTGAAAGAAGCATTTGAACATTGGGCACTCAAAAATAATTTCCGGACTAGGAAGAAACCCACGGCTTTGGAACATACCGAGAAACGTAATACCTTGCCATGAATGTGAAGAACATCCAGGGAATCATATGCACCTCCCGTGCAGGCCGAGAGTGCCAAACTAACATTGAGAGCATCCATATGGAAAGAAGATCAGGCAAAAGATACCACCAATTTGAAACCAAAGGTTGGTGAAACCAGGTTGGCCGAGGATAAGAAACGATCTCGAACATGTTCTCTGAAACGATGACCAAAAGAGAAATCCAACTTGTGGAATGGATCCATTGGTTTTGCAGGTGCATTTGTGGGTTGGAATGGTGGGATCATGGATGGTTGTCATGGTCACCATGGGAGGTGGAGGGATGAGGAGGTGGGAGGGGAGCCATTCTCCAGTTGCTAATACTTGCAAATATTCTATATTGTTTTTCTATCCCTAACATTGACCATGGACTAAGGTGGAATCTGCAAACATTTTATTCAACAGGAGAAGACAAGGTAAAATATGTTCTTTATTAAATCAACAATTATGTATATGAGAGCCACCCAACATTTTCATCGTGGTCTTCTCCTTGGTACAACTCGAATAAAGAAAAGAAATTTATAGAAACACACTGAAATATTTTTTGAGTTTTTGATTTTCTAGAACAAGCAAATAAAAGGGAAAAGCAAAAACGAGAAAGATCATTTACATGGGAAAGCTCCCAACAAGTAAAAGAAGAACAAGGAAATCTTTTTAGGTTTTCTTCTTAATATTACAACTAAGCAAGCATAGAGAGTAAACTAACTTCAGCTATTTTTTTGTTTTTCTAAGGTTTTTCAAACACACAAGAAGAAAGCGAGAAAATAAATTAAGCATGGATAATGCAATGAAAAAGTGTGAACATGAATGTAAAGTCGGTGAGAGCGGTGTGTTGTGTTGTAACCTGCGTGCAACAATCGCCCCAAGATTATAACGTCTATCACTGGTGAGAGCGGTGTGTATGAGGCTCAAGTCTGGCGCACAAAGTGTTCTACAATCTTGTTTGCCTACAATACATTTCCATTAAATAAAGCAAAGTACTGAATTGCGGGGAAATGAATGTTCTTTATTCTACCTTGTGTCACTCCCCTCGTTTCACCGTAGCAAAGACTAGTTAAAAATGATTGGTACTCAGCCCTTGGTGGTTCGTCAAGCGAACCCCGGAATGGGATTTTGCAGTGCCGAGCAAAACTCTCTAGTGATATGGTAAAAGGATTTTCTTTCAGTTTGAATGACACCCTAGACTCACGGGGATGAAATTTAAATCCTTTAACAAATGATTCAGTGAGAGTGTGGTGTTGATCGCACTTATCTGAAATTTAGGGACCGAGACCGGCATTGTGAACCAATTGCTCGAATTCCTCCTTAATGCCTACACACACCATATAATCATCACAAGGCCATAAGCATGTTTTGGTGGCGGCATCTCGTGTGGAACTTTCACTTGATTCAACATAAGACCGACAAGCGGAGCTGTCACTAGAGGATGCTCCCGATGATCTCCTCCTCGAAGAACTCCTTGCAAAGAGGTTCATCATATTCGCGCACAATTTTCTGAAAAAAATTGGGTGACAAAAAATTATCAACAAAACTCTACAAGAATGATAGCAACTACTCATAGGGATGCCTAGAGGCCATAGCAAGCATTCAAACCACTTAGAGCTCTAAGAATTCAACATGCAAGCTCATCTACATCAGCACCAAGAGTAGCTAATTATTCAAAATATAAACCACTAAAACAAAAAATAATTCAACAAACGGAGGAGTCACATACCAAGCAACAATCCCCCGAAACAGTTTCGGAAACGGAGCTTCGAGCAAAGAAATCGAAATCCGCGGGTTTGAGAGCAAGAACACGAGAGAGAGAGAGAGAGAGAGAGAGAGAGAGAGAGAGAGAGAGAGAGAGCAATGGTGAATTTTTTCTGGAGGTAGGTGAAGATGTGGTGTAAAGAGATAAGTGAGGGGGTGTAATGCCCCAGATGTAACAATTCCCAATATGGCAATATATTCATCGTTGACTTAATCAATTCCATTCCGGGCTCCTCCTTCATTTCGGGTTTTTCTGTTTTGCTTTGAGCATTTGTTGCATATCACCATGTCATTTCCATCATGTGCATTGCATTGGCATAAGTCTCACATGCATCCGTGTGTAGTTGCATCATCTCCGTCCTCTCCGTTGTCCGCTTCGGATTCCGACTCTCTCACACGGCATCCGTCGCACCTCTCAAGCCTTGTATCGTGAGCGGGATAAAAACATCATCTGAATGGGCCGAGAGTTGTCGAGTGGTCTTGGTATATCACTGGTAGACCACCTGTTAAATTCCGTTCCATTTGGAGGTCGTTTGACGCCCCAACGGTTAACCGCGTTAACCGACGGAAGCCTTTTCTCTTTTAGCCCAGCACCCCTCCAAAACAGCCAACTAGCCCATCCAAAAAACCATCATGCTCTTCGCCGTTGGATCACGATCATGTGGGCGAAAACCACACCTCATTTGGACTCTCATAGCTCCCTCTACCTATAAATATGTCCCTCTCCCCGAAAATCTCGGATGAAACCCTAGCCCGAGCTCCTCCTACCGCGTCGGACACGTCCGTCGTCGCCGGACGCGTCCAGCCGCCGCACCTGACGAATCGTGTCGTGCCACGTCATCACCGCAGC
The DNA here is from genome assembly GCA_902687465.1 of Secale cereale. Taxonomy (NCBI): domain Eukaryota; kingdom Viridiplantae; phylum Streptophyta; class Magnoliopsida; order Poales; family Poaceae; genus Secale; species Secale cereale. The sequence goes on from LR738712.1 coordinate 295,428,562, forward strand.
TGGCCTCTCCCACCTCCACCGCGCGGGCCCGCCGAGCCCGAGGATGGCCCTCCCGGCCCGTGCGGCCGCCTCTGCACTGGGCCACGCCCTGCCGCCTCTGCGACCCCGGCCCCGCCGCCGCCAGCCACCTTCGTCGTCGCGCCGCCCGGTCCCCTCCAACTCCGGCGGCTCTGCCATGGCATCGCCTCCGCCGCCCGCCACCAAGCGTCGCGCCTCGCCTCGGCCGCGACACCGTCGCCTCGCCTCGGGCCCCGCGCCAAGCGTCGCCTACCCCGCCGTCGGCCGCCTCCTCGTCGTCCACCTCCACCGCCGTCCGCCACCATCGTCGGAGCCCGCCGACGGACCGGTCCCGATCTGGATCTGGAGGTGGACCAGATCCACCGGTCCCCGATCCAAACGGCGCGTCCGTCCCCGATCTCCCCGTCCCGCACGTCTCCGTCCCGTTGACTTTCGCGGGGGTAAAATTCTACTAAGTCACAGACCCGTGATATTATGCTGCCTCCTTTGCCATGTCATATCTCCATGCATGTAGCTCTGAATCGCGCATATGATATATGGAAATGTTTGTCTCGAAGTGCTCTACATGTTGGCATGAGTTTTGTGCATGTTGTGATCCATCTAGATGTCTTAATCTTCGCTGAAAAACTGCTATGTGATGTTACTGGTCAGCTCTAGTTGTGTGTCAACAATATGTTAGCATGTTTGAGAGGTCGTATCTTTGTGCATGTTGGTCCAAATAGAGTGTACGATATGTCAAAATGTTCGTCTTGTGATGCTCTTCATGATGGATGCATTTTCATACATGTTAGGTTGCATTATGATATGATCATACCTGTTGCAAAAGTGCTTGTTGCTATTAAGATGCTGAAATTGTTATAACTTGATGATTTGTCTTTTTCGTAGCATTTTGTGTGATTTTCTTTTGAGCCACATGTCAACATGTTTTAGGAGAATAATCATGTTATCTTTGAAGTGGTGTAATTGGTTTTTCATGATATGCCCTATGGTGACTTGAACAAGATTGGAAACATGCCATGTCATTGTTGCTGTTTTTACACTTAGTGAAAACTGCTAAGTCTAGAATATGTAATAACATGTTGCCATGTAAACTTGATGCCACAATCTTTTCCATGCATGTTTTGGAATAACTAGTGAGCATGTCTTGATGTCCATGTGTTTTTCTATCAATCCATGCCTTCGTTTGCATTTATGCCCTGCTGTAGCTTGTTGTTATCTTGCTCTCAAAATGCTTGAAATCTAAACTGTCAGGTTGTTAACAGAACATTCATTTTGGCAAAGCTCATGTTAATCAACCCTTGCATGGAATGACTTGTTTATTTGGATGAATTGGAAGTATATTAAGTCTTCTTCATTCTCATATAATTTTCATGCTTGTTATAATTGTTTGGCTTGTTGTTATGTGCCTCCAAAGGCAGTAACTTATTGTTCCTGGTTGCATGTCCAGTAATTTTCACCAAGTCTGAAAACCTGTTAACTTATTGAATCTTGCCATGCTAGTTTAATTGTGTTCCAGTAAGTTTTTGGGTGTGCTCTGAGTGCTTTTATGTTGAGAATAATATCTACTTCACATCCATGCCTTTTGTCATCATGTTTGGGTGTTGTAGCATATTTAAACCTTGCTCCAAAGATGTCATGTTGATGTTATCTTCAGTTTTGCATTGCATCTTGTTTTGCTTGCCATTTGCAAACCGTGCATCCGATTCCGGTGATCCTTATATCGATTTCAACCGAAATCTTTCAATCTATCCAGTGGCATGCTTGGTTTGCCAAGATCTTGCCCACATCCATCATGTCTTCACATATCCTTCCCGGCTTCATCTCCTTTCATACCGGTAGCTCCGTAGCATCATACTTGCATCTCTCTTGCATATCATGTGTTCCTCTTCTTGTCATGTGTGTTTATGTGGATGCATGTTTACTTTGGGTAGCTTCGGGAGACGAGTTCAAGTCTGAGGTCGAGACAGCCGCTGAGTACGATCACGAAGAGCAAGGTCCCGATTACACCGAAGACTTACCAGGCAAGATGACCATTCATTGATATCACCTCTATTGTTGCTATGCTAGATGTCTCGCTCTATTGCTTATTGTGATACCTATCCTTTTGCATGT